>CM053400.1:121988897-122069631 GCA_028644305.1 Xerus rutilus
TTGTGTAAGAACATATTTATTTTACCCTCAATTTTAAAGGATATTTTTGCTAAATATAGAATTCTCCATAGACTGTTTTTCTTTCAGCACTTTGGATGTCATCCCACAGCCTTCTGGCCTCCATTGATTCTGACAAAAAATTAATCATTAATCATACTGTGCACCCTCTACGTAATGAGTTGTTTTTCTCTTGCTGTGTTCAAGATACTGTGTCCTTGTATACTTTGCCTATGCTATGTCTGGGGCTAGGTCTCTTTTCATTAATCCCAGCAAGGGTCAACATGCTTCTAGATATACAGTTTGATGGTTTTCATCAAATTTGGAAAGTTTCCTGAGAGGCCATTTGTCTGCACACTTCTCCTTTTGTGACTCCCACGACGTACATGTTTTACACAGGATATTTTCCATAGATCCCTGAGGGTCTGTTGATTTTTCTTCCATCACTTTTCTCTGGTTTTCAGACTGAATAACTTCTATTGTTCTGCCTTCAAGTATACTGATTACTTTCATCGTCATTTCAAATCTGCTGTTGAGCCCATTTAGTCAATTTTTCATTTCAGGTACTGTATTCTTCAATTCTAAAATTTCCATTTGACTTTTTGTAACTTTTTACTTTGGAATAAATTTAGATTATTTACAGAAAAATTTCAAAGATAACATAGAGCTCCTATGTGTTTCCCTAATGTTAGTATTTTCCCCTAAGGTTAATATTTTACATTTTACGTAAATATGTTATACTTACATAACATACATATGCACACAATACATATGTATATATGCGTAATATAAATACCTTGCACAACTATGATGCATTTATCAAGTAAGAAATTACCTTCAGTGTAACACCATAAACTAAAAGTTTTTATCAGTTTTTCCACTAATGTCCTTCTTCTGTTTCAGTATCCAATACAAGATATCACATTGTATGTAGTCATCAGGTTTCTTCAGTGTCTTCTTATCTACAATAATTTCTCTTTTTTCCTTGGTTTTCATGATCTTGCCAGTTCTGAAGAACATCTATTCAGGTATCCTTGTAAAATGATCCTGAGTTTGACTTTATGTTACAGGTTTTGAGGAAAGTGAAACGTCATCATATCACATCGAGGAGTGGTTTGTTGTAGTTATTTTTAAAATAGTTTCAATTTAGTTATTAAGAATCTCTTTGTTGGCTTGTTATACTTTTATTTTATTGTATTTTAATTATTTAAATGGCTTCCTTTAGTTCTTTTAATGTATTTTTAAGTTAAAGTCTTTATTAAACCCAATATTTAAAGTCAATTCTATTAACGGTTTTTTTTTCTTTTTTTTTGGTACCAGGGATTGAACGCAGGTGTACTCAACCACTGAGCCACATCCCCAGCCCTATTTTGTGTTTATTTAGAGACAGGGTCTCACTGAGTTGCCAGGTGCCTTACTGTTACTCAGGCTGGCTTTGAACTTGGAATTCTCCTGTCTCAGCCTCCCAAACTGCTGGGATTATAGGCATGCACCACCACGCCCATCTGCTTTTTTGTCTTTTGATTTTGTTGTTGTTAAACTTTGGGATTTTAGAAAACATAACAATTCTAGATTTGAGTTCTGTCCCCATTAAAGGTCCTGCTGTTATTTTGTTTCATTCACCTTTATTTAGTATTATGCCCAGGATAAATGTGTAAACTCTGTCTCCTCTAAGGTATGCCATCACAGATACTTCTGCTCAGTTGTTTCCCTAACATACTCTTGTTTTCACTTTGAGCCTGCCTTTCTAAGGTCCATCCTTTTACATAACTTAGGTCACTTTGAGATTGGAAGAGACTGCTCGAACACCTCAAGCCAGTAAGAATTCCATTTCTGCCAATGGATATGAGGAGTACAAAGTTCAAGTATATCCTGGAGTTAACTTTTCATAAAGTCCTTTCAAGCTTCCTAGATGCGTCCATCCAACTTCAGAGTTAGCCCAATGTATGTGACTATAGTGGGCCTTTTAAAGGTTTTCCTGTGCTTGTTTATAGCCTCATCCAGGAAAATGCTTGCTCCAAACACTGTAGAAAGTTCAGGCTGAGTTGAGCCCCTGAGCTCTCTCACACCTCTGAAAATTCACACCCACAGACAATGCAAGCAACTGGCAACACTCACCAATCTAAAACTAAGTCCCTTCAAAGTGATGTCTTTGTGGCCTGTTATCACTGACAGAACTTAGGTGACAACCAAGCTAGGATAGTGGGGTAGTATGTGAGTAGCCTCAGGTTAGAATGTTACCTATTCCCATTGTTGTACTCTGAACTCAAGAGTTTAACATTTTTTAAAGTTTTATATAATTGGTCTTCATTCACTCTCTACAGCACTGCAATGGTTGCTTTGGAAAAGTAATGTAAAAATAAAAATTTATTAAAATGTTCATATTGTTTGGTCTAATAATACCACTTCTACAAAAATAAAAATCCTTAGGGAAATAATCCAAAATAGGAAACCGTGTGCTTAGCATGTTCTTATAAACAGTACAGTAAAATATTTGAAACAACGTTAAGTTCAACAAAGCTGGGTGTTAGACTAATGTACACATATCTGATAAATCACATAATCCTTAAAAATCACAGGAATTCCCCCAGAAGCTACCACTCTTCCTCTTCCTGTAAGTGGCCTGAAGTGACCCGGTAATATGGTTTGCTTCTCTCTTGACCCAGAAAACCCCACAAAATCATGTAAATCAAGAGGTTCAAATTTTCATGTTCACTTTGTGAAACTGCTCAGAATATCAAGGGTATGCATTTCTAAAAAGCCACCAAGTACCTCAAAGATGTCACTTTAAAGACACAATAAAGTACCTGAAAGATATCATGTTAAAGAAGCAATGTGTGCCATTCCAGCATTGTAACAGTGGAGATGAGAGGTATGCCAAGGCCAAACAGTAAGGCTGGACACAGGGTTGACAGCCCAGAAAGAGGGCTGAATTTTGGCTGCACATTCTTAAAAATGTAGAGAGTAATGCTGAACTTAAGGGAGTAAATGGAGATTCTCTGGTCAGTGAATATATCCAGGTGAATAAAGCACCCAAGATTCATCATCATGATTATAGAGCTCATGATCAAATTAACACATACATGAGATCTCCTGCCACACTGACATGATCCTCACTGAAAAAGAATAAACTGCTCCTAAACCAGAAAAGGAGGTTGCACAGAAAAAACAAAAAAACACAAAGAATATCCCAGAAGAAATTGAATGAACAAAAACTTATGGAACAGAAATAAATTCAGCATAAAATACAAATAAAGGGGAAAAAAGTTAAAATCACAAAAACTGTTCTACTGTAAACTTTACAATCCTTCCTGATTAGAGGTTGCTATAACTAATTTATATAAGCTCTAATAGACTACTAGTTGTCCTTCAAAATCTATTCTCAGGTTCTTCCTGAGGATATAGAGGCACTTGGGTTCCATTTCCCAGCATCTTTACAGGTATGGCCATGTGACTGAGTTCTCACTACTAGAATGTGAACAAAAGAGAAGGCACAACTCCCTGTTTAACCTTTTGATGGTTTATTGCCATGAATTTTATCTCCTTCCCCTTCCCAGAGGATCAGGTGTGATTTGGTAGCAGCTCACAGACAACCATGACAAGAGCATCTTGCATCACTTCACAGAGCAGAAGCACTTCACCAGCCTACACATCTTTCCAAGCTATCATATGGTAGCAACATAAAATGCTATCTTATCATAAAGACTAACATCACAAATCCATATTTTAAAAAGTATTATATTCCAAAAAGCTACAAAATTAAATTACCCAATGATCACAACTACCTCAAGATATGTATATAAATACATTAAATGTGATGATGGTAGGATTGTGAATAGGTATTCTTTTCCAAATTTTCAGTAATATTGCTAAATTATGTTGACAATTTTAAAAATTGTAGTTAGTGATTTAAACTTCTGAGGATCCAATTCTTAGAACAGTGAAAAAGTTTCAAACAGATTTAAGGAATTTTTATCCTAACCGCTTTGATGAACATGGATCCTCTAGCTGATGTTCTAATGCAAGGTGCTTGGTCTGTAATCTAGCCACTTACATTCTTTAAGAAATGAAGAAGCCATCTACCCATGTTCCTCGGGGCACTAGCTTTCAGCCTTAACCAAGTAAGACTACAACCACATAACTAAATGAACCCTTTCTACTTTTTTGTATTTGGTATTTGTATTTTTTATAGAAAACAAGTTTTAATGCAAGAGGGTATATCAAAACCTGACTCCCCCACAACAAAAGAAAAAATGTTTTATGCCTTTTCTCATCCAGCAGCTTCCCTCAGTCTAAAAATCTGTTTGAAGAAAGATGAGTGCTAGCTCCTCCATGACAAGCATTGCTTCTCATAAAATAACAATTTAAGGTTAAAGTTTCTTCCTCCCAAAACCAAGAAACTAAAACAGTTCAACTCGAAGAATGTAAAATCAAGCTAAAACTTCACTGTCTTCTCATATCTGAAGCTACATAATCTCTATAAAAATGCAGTTGATTTATTCAGAACCCTGATATCTCTAAGCCTAACAGTTAAACTTAATGTTTGAAAAGGTGGTATTGTGATAACCCCACATTATAAAACTACTGCAAATATAGAAAAGAGGTGTCCCTGATCCCACTAACAATATGTCCCATAAAATGTCATTATTTCTAGAGCTGTGCTGTCTAATGAGATTCACTAGCCCCTTTGCTATAGTGTACTTTATAATGGAGCTAGTGAGAATTAAGATGTGCTCCAAGGGTAAAATACACACTGAATTTTGAAGACTTAGTATCCAAAATTGTGAAACAAAATATAACATTAATATCCTTAATACTGATTACATGTTAAATCAATAATGCTCTGGATATAGTTAAACAAAGTACATTAAATTTAATTTCACTGTAAAATGTGACAAGAAAATTTAAAATTACTTACATGTCTTCCACTATATTTCTATGGGAAATCAATGGTTTTATACCTAAATGAGCTGATCTAGTTTCCAACAAGCAAAATTCCATAACCACTACCTTTTAGGTTAGTACTCTCTAGTCTCATACTTATGCTGAAAACCAAGGGGGTGTGTTGACGAGGCTTATGTCCCATCATTGTTGAAGATAAAGGTCACCAAACGGAAGTACCAGGAGGAATCCAAAGATCTTTTAGAATGTCTTAGGATTAGAAACCTGCCCATCATTCTCATGATATCATTTACCAGCTTCATATAAGGGAATGTGAAAGCTAATGCCCCTTCAAGATGCTCTCCAGAAATCCTCTAACAATTAGTAGTGGCTGTCTTGAAATGGTACATGACACCCTGAAACAGAAAATGATGAATGCCAGTGTAGGGGATAGGGAGGCCTTTGGGGAAGTTGGAAAAAGGAGGGCATGTGGGTAGGGCAGAAAGCTGTACTCTCAATAAGACTGCATCACCCACAGGATTGATAAGCTTGATGCCCTGTTTGCTGAAAATATACTTAGTGTGAGAGCACTAGGCTGAACAGAGCTAAACAGTGTCCATTCTTCAGGAGCTCACAGTCTAACCAAACATATTGAAGTCAGAACAAATCAGTGGCAAGGACAGCTGTGCTAAGAGTTAATCCTAGGCTGCAATGTCAAGAATAAAACCAGAATTAGTTAAGAAAGTCAAATAAAGCAGCAGACAAAAGCTGAGGGTAACTAGATTTAGAAGACAAGGAAGGTTGTAGATAAATGGGAATCCAGGTATTTTAGGGGTATAATGAGTAGACTTCAAGAACACTTTGAACTGTTATACACATTTTTGCATGGGCTTTGTGCCACTACCACCCTGCCCTACCTGCTTTGGAGGGAGAGACGAAAAATTCATAGCAATCAAGAGGTTTTGAGGCAGAATTCTCCAAGCTTTTAATGCATTTATTTATAAATTATATACACATACTTTTATGTGCTCTATGCAATAAAATTAGGATCTAAAAACTTTTTAAATACATAAATACAATTCTAAAAGTTTATTTTTATGTTCTTGCATAGCACACTTGACTCCTGGTCTAACATATCCTAATGTAAAAATAAGACGTTTTAAAACACTGCTGATAGGGAGAGTGGAAAACCTCTGCAAAATTATTAAAACTACACCTCAAGTAGAATGACCAGAGGCCATCACAAAATCCTCAAAGTCACTTACAGAAATTTTTTCTCTGAAAATGAATTTGGAATATTTTCAATGTGATACAAAGAAAAAAAAAGAAAATAAAAAATGTTGTTTCTACACATTTCAGGTAACTTATGTCTGCCTTCATCTTTGATTATCTTGTTCTATGTTAATATTATAAGCCACTAAAAAATATTTTAGAAAATATAGATTCTCTTCAAAAAATTAAAGATTTTAGAAAAGCTGTTTAAAATGGGTCCTATTTTTTCATTTTTCTTACTCCAAAATTGGAGGTATCACAAAATTAAAAAGATTTCTTGCCAAGAACCGTGGGTGCCAGTCGCCTTAAAGTGACAGTGCTTCAGCAGTACATTTGTAAATTCTGAGGCTCTTTGTTTTCAGTATACCTTCCCAAGCACAAAATTTTTTCCTCCAATTTCATGTTCTCAGTTATAGGAAACATATTCATACTGTCATCTTCCTTTTTTATTGAAAATACAGAGAGACAGCCAGGCAATAATTTGTTGCAACAATTAAAATGAAAAACCATTATTGAATCTGTATGCTAAAGACAAATTTACATGTGGAAGATTTTAAAATATTGCAAATTTTTATTAATAATAAACTTCTCCCATTATATCATTAAAGAGACTTAAGACTTATTAAAGGTTTATCAGTATAAATAGAATACCCTTTAATTAAGTGGAAAAACTGGATGTTTGGCATAAATATGACAAAATGCTCATTTTGAATATAATGAAAAAACTAAGTTGCCAATAAAACCAGCCAATAGATACTAACAAGTTATAGAAAGATACAGGTAATTAATAGTAAACATATATTACAAATTTAGCATCAACAAAAGTCCAATAAATGAAAACTAAAAATATTGGCAGGGCATAAAAAGGCATTCAAGCACTGCTCGTGGAAATATAACTGAGATCACCCTTCTGGAAAATTTAACAAATCTGTTTTGATCTAGCAATTACATTAGGAAATGTTTTCAAAATTCAAGATTTATGTATAAAGATGATCATCACAATATTTCATTACTACATAGAAAAAATACTAGATTAAAATATTCTAAAATGTTAACAGTGGTTATCTCTGGGTGGTAGGACTACAGATGATGTTTCTTCTTTTTTTATTTTTTTGTATATCCCATGTATTTTATAACAAACATATATTAATTCTAGTCCAAAAAAAATTCAAGTTACTTTTTAAAGTTCCTTTTAACAAATATCACCCAGTTCTTCTTATAGAAACAAATAATAAGTATTTGCTATTTCTGTTCCAAAAGGACAGGGCTCTTATTCTAATTCTGGATTTATACCTCCCACTCACCAAAAGCATCAGCCTCCACACCAGCTCAGCATAGAGCAGCTCTAGTTAGAAAAAGATCTAAGTTCAAATCCTAGAAACACCGCTTATAGCTGTGTTGCTGTGGGCAATGTACTTTTCTAAACCTCAGTGCATTCTTAAATGAGACTTACATACTTACAAATACAAGAGCTTCAGTGTCACAGAGGCCAAGTCAGAAAGGAAGCAGAGATGAAGGTGGGATTATAAAATGAAATTCTAAGTATACAATTTGGAACTCATCCAAGGAAAAATTATCATGACATGTAAATGATAAATATAAGATTAAAAGAATAAGTTTTTCTTTCTTCATTCTTCTGTACAGAACCCTTACTCTGTGTATGTTACACACCAGAAACACTGCAGTGAAAAGTAGAAACAAGATCCTTGTTCCCTGACCACATATTCTACCACATCCTATGGTGGAAGAGTAGCAAGTGAGGTGGGGGTGGAAATCAAAAGTCAAGTTAGTGATGTGTGCTGCACATAAAACAGGATGACCAGACATAGAGGGGAGGGGTGTGCTATTTTAAATAGAGGGGCCAAGGAAGGTTCCTTTGCCAAGATTGGGCTGAAACTGGAATGTCAAGAAGCCACTGGAAGATCCTGGGTCCAAGGGAATAGCCAGAGCAAAGTCAAAGATGGGAACAAGGCTGGCATATTGAAAGCAAAAACACCAAAAAAAGAAATAAAACTGAAAAAGTAACAGGGGAGAGATTAAGTGGGACCATGTCATAAAAAGGAGTTTGGATATAATTTTAAGTGGGAGAAGAAACCAACCATTTATGTTTTCAGAGGAATGACATAATCTTACATTTACTTTAAGCCAGGCATGATGGCACACACCTGTAATCCCAGCAGCTCAGGAGGCTGAGGCAGGGGAATCACAAGTTCAAAGCTAGCCTCAAAAACTGCGAGGCACTCAGCAACTCAGTGAGACCCTCTCTAAATAAAATACAAAAAAAAAATAGGGCTGGCAATGTGGCTCAGTGGCTGAGTGCCCCTGAGTTCAATCCTCCATACCATCCCAAAAAAATTACTTCAAGCCATCTGAGGAGACAGAATTCTAGTGACAGGAGGCTACTGCAGCAGCTCAAACGTACCCTGAACAAGGCAAGAATAACTGCACTAGAGGTGACAGAATAAAGTAGAGTTCCCATGGAGGTTCATTCCATATATCTATTTCCCTTCACCCCGCCCATCCCCTCTCTCTAATGGTACTGGGGATTTACCCCGGGGGTACTCTACCTCTAATCTACACCTCCAGCCCTTTCCTATTTTTATTTGAGACAGGGTATCACTAAATTGCCCACACAGGCCTTTAACCTGCAATACATCCTCAGTCCCTGGGATTACAGATTGTGTACCACCATGCCCAGCCCAAGTGGGTCTTTGAAACCTAGCACAAAGATCTCACTTCGTAAAACTTCCCATAATTTTCCAATTCTAAGTGCCTTTACTTAACTTCATACACTATCCTAATGAGAGAATGTTACCGAAACATACTATAATTATGTGTTTGCACTGCTGTTTTTCCTCCTAGACCAAGCATCAAGAATGAAAGCAGGAATATGTCTTACTTATCTTTATAACACCCAGCAGAGCGCCTAGTTCATAAACACTGTTCAGTAAGTGTCTGCCAATTCAAGGTATGAACACAAAAATTTAAACAATCAAACCCATCTGTTTTTGTTTCCTAGGACTACTATTATATAGTACTGCAAGCTGGGTGGCTGAAAACAATTGAAATTTATTCTCTCAGTTTTGGAGTCTGGAGGTTAAAAATCAAGGTGTTCACAGGGTCATGATCCTTTTGAAGACTTTAGAAGAGAATATTCCTCATTTCTTCCTGGTGTCTAGTGTCTTCCAGCAATCCTTACTGTTCTTGGCTTATAGCTGTATCACTCCAATCTCTCCCTCCGCTTTCACATGGGCTTCTTCCTTGTGTGTGTCTGAGTTTCTAAGAGTCCACACACACCAGCCATTGAATTCAGATCCTGTCCTAATCCAATACAACCTCATATAACTTTATTACATCTGCAAAGATGCTTATGCCAAATAAGGTCACATTCTGAAGTTCCTGCTGGACATGAATTTTTGGTGAACACTATTTAACCCACCAAACTATTCAACACCACAATGTACTACCTTATATAGTGGTCATCTATTTCAAAAATGTTCAAGTAACAATGAACATCAGGTCAAAACCAGACCTGTTTAATAGAAGAGATTTCTGTACTATCTTTAACCCCTATTCATCTGTATGTTAGGGGATCAACCTCGTGGTCTCTCCTAACATTAATATTCTGAGATTCTAACCCATAAATATGCTTGAGGACTCTGAAGTAGGCAAAATTTGTTTGTAAACTAGCCACCACATACTCACTTTGTCTTCATTTTTCATTAAGAATGCAATGGATTTATCCATACATTAAAACACTTAGATATATTTTCATTGTTTAACAAAAATTATAAAAGTACAAATTAGTAAAAATTACCAAAACTCTCACTACCCAAAGATAGCCTCTTTTAATAGTATACTGAACAAACATACAGATTTGGATGCATTCATACATTGATATATAAAATTTCCTTGATGATTTTATCTGCAAATACACATTATATAGAAAGTTGTATTAGTAACGCAACATGCCATTCTGCAACTAGTTTTCTCCCCCACTCAAACTGTTATGCACATTTTTCTGTGACAAATTTGGCTACATGGCATTATTTTACTGGATACAGTGTTCTGCTGAATTAAAATACCATTAATTGAACCAACCCCCCACCAATCTGAGGATTGATCCCCTTAACATACAGATGAATAGAGGTTAACAACGGTACAGAAATCCCTTCTACTGAACACTGAAATAAATCCACATGATCATCATTACCAATGTTACAAACCGTTACCAAAAATTTATGCACATATTATCTTAGCAAATTCTTACAACTCCTCCTTTGGACAAATTCCAGAGCTGCAGAAAGGTTAGTATTCCCACTTAAAATTTTCATTTGTACAATATAAACCTACTGTCATCTCAAATGGCTGAATCAAATAATGCTCCAACTCTATATGTAAGAAAATCCATTTTCTTATATCCTTACTGATTTTTGTTAGTCTTTGCCAGCATGAAAGTATTCCCCTACTCTCCTCACTTTTATTTGCACTTCTGTTATTAGAGATGCTATGCATGTTTTCCACATTTGTTTCTCCTTAGAAATGCTTGCGTTGTCTGCCAATTATCTAGTGCACAGTCTATTTTCTTAAGAATTTGATTGTACTGCCCTTGTTAAAAGTAACAATCTTTTTATTATTTTTAGAATAACAACATTGTTTTTCTTAAAATAATGTGTACTATGAAGAATTCATGTAAAAAACAAAATGAAGAAAGTTTTTAAATTACCAAAAAGTCCCACTATTCATCACTTCATACGCAATACCTACATAAAATGCTAGAGTGAGCTCTTTGTATATCAGGAATATTGTCTCTCTTATTCTCCAATTTGAAAAAGTTAATTTTAAAGTGCAAGTGAGACACATCTTTCATAAAAGTTATTCCTGTTACATTGTACATAAATCCTATTTCAACAAATCAAATGCTATCTTTCCAACTGGCCCATTACACTTTCAAGAACAGTTTTGCTTTATCTCTGATTACATTTTAATTAGAAGTAACTCAGATGATTTCAGAATTGAGTGTGTTTGAGTGTCTAACTTTTTCAAATAATTTCTAATCTATAAACAGATGCTTTCAATGTATTAAAAAAGACATGCCACTCACAGGAATAATGTTCATTAAAGAAAGATTGCCACTTAAATTCTATAGATCAATCCTTTTACAAGCAAGGGATACAGTGAGAAAAACAACGGATTAAAAGTTAGCAGAGCTAAATTTACAGTCCTAAGCGTCTCTACTTTCTAATTGTGTGACCTCAGGTAAATTACATTATCTCCTGATCCTCAGCCACTAAATCTTTAAAATGTTGGGAATGGAATTATTTATATGGTCCCTTGTAAGCACTGATATCCTGATTTCATTTTCAAGAGAGATGAAGTATGGAGATCCAGTACTAGGAATAATCAAAAACCAGAGAAAATTTTGACAGATATGTTATTTCTCTGTAGCTATAGAGAATGGTAAGATACAGCAGCAAAGTGTAATACAGAAAACTAGTAACATAGACTGTTTTATGCAACCTTTAGAAGACATGAGAACGAAATGTTTCAGGGGAATTGATTACTAGGTCCTCAATTTCCAAATGTACAGTTTTCTAGAACCACTACTGACACAGCATGATGATTTTCCTTTACCTCTGCCTCCTATCCCCCTTCACCTCTTCCTTATTTCTGCCACTTCTTAAAAAGGAAACCTTAATCCTCATACTTTCTTAAGAAACTTATGGTGAGGAACTGTCTTGGGGTCTAACATCACCTAGGGAGCCAAGAGGACAATTCAAAATATTCATGTTGAGCCAGGAACAGTGAAATACACCTATAATCCCAGCTACTCAGAGACCAAGGCAAAAGGATCACAAGTTTGAGGCCAGCCTGGGCAACTAGGCGAGTTCCTGTCTCAAACTTAAAAAAAAAAAATTAAAAGGCTAAAGATTTAGCTCAGTGGTAGAGCATTTGCAAAGCAAGCACAAAACCCTGGGTTTAATCCCCAGTGTGGAAAATATATGTATACATACTTATATATGTTGGAAGAGTTATTCATTCTAAACACTGGGTATTAAATCTTTTTTCAAGTGGAGGTGTCACCAATTCCATGAAAATGGAAGGAAAATCAAATCTAGATGCTACCTGACAAAGCATTAAAATAATTTTGATTATGATTCACTTCATTGTTTTATGCAAATAATTCTGAAAAAATGGATGATACAACTAAAATAAAGCATTTATATTACCATCCACTAAATTCACAAATGAAGTTTCTCAGTATTCCTGCTATAGTTTGAGTCTTGTGTCCCCCAGAGGTCTGCATGGTAAAAGGCTTGGTCCCCAATATGGAACTACTATTAAGAGGTGGTAGAAACACTTCAAGAGGTGGGGCCTGATGATTTAAACAATACATCAGAAATTATATCACTTACAAATATTGAAATTTAGATGAGTTGGGCACGTTGATGCACTCCTGTAATCCCAGCAGCTCAAGAGGCTGAGGTAGGAGGACTGTAAGTTCAAAGCCAGCCTCAGCAACTTAGCAAGACCCTAAGCAACTTAGCAAGACCCTGTCTCTAAGTAAAATATAAACAAGGGTTGGGGATGTGGTTCAGTGGTTAAGCACCCCTGGGTTCAATTCCTGGTACCAAGGGGAAAAAAAATTTAGATGAAAAAGTTAAGATATGTGAGAAGGTACAATTTTTGTTGTTCTTATTTAGCTTTTTGAAGAAATATATGAACAAAATGTTTGAAAACCCTTGTGTTAGAATCCAACATTAGACATAACTTTCCTCCTATACTGTCTACTGGACTCCCTACTCAAACGTTCCCCAGACACCTGAACTCAACATACTCAAAGTAAACTTCTATCCACCTCCTGCTATATACATAGAAGAAAAGTTAAGAGGAAAGGAAAGGGAAGAGAAAACCTGCCTGCTTCTTCCTCCTCTATTTTTGTTGTTTGCTTCATGATCTACCTGGTCTTCCAAACCAAAAAAGCAGGCATATTTTTTCCCTTCCAAGGGAAATCAGCTCCTAGGATGAACTCCTGACTTCTTACTTCCCTTCCTTCCACCACTGCCATTGGACAAGACCTCTTCACCAGCTGTCTTCATGCAGCTCTTCTTTAAAACAATAACCATACCATTTTACTTCTCAACATCTCCCATGGAGGGTGACACAACTTGATAATTATTGGATCTATACCTTATGCCTGTCAAGCATATAAATAAGTTTCCCCAAAACTTAGAGAACAGTGAAGCTGGAAGGAACCAGTTGGAAAAAACCAGAAAAGTCAAATCCCTTCACAATATTCTCATCCAAGTATCTTTCAATGTTATCTCCACTGTCCCTAACTGGGAATTTATAATCATGAGAGGTCCCACTCTGTTGGAGATCTTGGTCCAAATACTACTGGCTTGACTTTATATTCTTAAATTATTCTGGTTAAAAAACAGGTTCTTGGCCATGCACAGTACCCCATACCTATAATCCCGCCAGCTCAGGAGGCTGAGTTCAAAGCCAGCCTCAAAAAAAAAAAAAAGTGAGGCATTAAGCAACTCAGTGAGATCCTGTCTCTAAATAAAATACAAAATAGGGCTGGGGATGTGGTTCAGTGGTTGAGTGCCCCTGAGTTCATTCTCCAGTAAATCCCCCCTCCCCCCAAAATCAGGTTCTTATTAAAAGAAAATTGATAAAATCATGTAAAACTCTGAAGAAAAAGTTAAAAATTGTTTAAAATTTCACCATCCTGAGAAAGTTTCAGTTAGCATTTTGGGATACATCTAGCTTTTTATTTATTTTCTTTTGCAAGCATGTATGATATGTATACATACGCATATTGTGTGACACAATTGCGATAATCTGCAGATACCCTGGGGTTTTTTCTTAATTATGCTGTAAGCATTTCACCATGCGATTTATAGTCTTCAAATTCTTCACAGCCTTTTAGTGGCTATATGAGAATAATAAAAACTATCAAAATTAATTTAGCTATCTGCAAACTGTTTATATTCATTAAATTCTTCAAAGCATTTAAGTGGTTATATAATACAAAAATAATACAAATATCATATTCCAAAGACTACACAATCTTTAAAAATTATTTGTTTCCAATTTTTCATAACAATAAGTAATAATGGGATGAACACCCTTGAAGATTAATCTTTATCAACATTTCTAATGATTTGCTCAGTATAGATCCCCAAAAGTAAATTACCAAGCAAAACATTAATCTTATAATTATTCATTTTTTTAAAAATTTTCAGTTGCCAAACTGCTCTTCAGAAAACTTAAAAACAACAATGTATAATTTTACTAGTGTAAAAGTGTAACAATGTATAATTTTACTAGTGTAAAAGTGTAACTTCAAACTATACAATTTTTCTTCCTCTTTTTTTTTTTTCTTTTTGTACCAAGGATTGAACCCAAGGATGCTTAACCAATGAACCATATCCCTTTCTTTTTTAATTTTGGGAGAGGGTCTCACTAAGTTGTTTAGGGTCCCGCTAAATTGTTGAAGGTGGCCTCAAACTTGTGATCCTCCTGCCTCAGTCTCCCAAATTGCTGGAATTACAGACATGAGCCACCACATTCCACTTTTTAAAAATTTATCAATCTGAAAAAAAAGGTCAGATTAAGAGAGAGAGTTAGCCCATCTCAAAGTTCATACGATGCCTTGAACAAGGTACTTAAAACACAGTTACTTTAAAACACAAGGTACTTTAAAACACTGCCTTAAAACACAGTTTACTCCTTGGTAAAAATGGGAGTAATACCATCAACCAGAGAAATTTTATAAAGATGAAAAACATCAGTTAAACTATCTGACACACTATAATACTTTCTTGAAGTATTCCTTTGACTATTTAGTGTGGTCAAACAGAAGCTCTCCTTTGACATTTCCCTATTATTCCTAGCTATTGGTTCTTTTTCTATGCTCTGAAGTAACATCCTTTTCAGATGTGGTAAAAGGAAGTAGAAGAGAATCTATGGACCTTAGGGACAGAGCGACCCATTTCCACTACCTTGTTGTGTTTCCTTGAACAAATCACAACTTGAAGCTTTTATCTTCTCTAAATTAGGAACAAGGTGAAGCAACTAAGAACACACAACCAATCAACATCTGTCTTCTCCTCTCATTCACGTGGCAGTTCTTCAAATCTTGGAAGAGAGCAAGTCTGTTAGCTCTCTCCAACAACTCCCCACTTCCATCCCCACCCTGGCTGGCTGAAATCTGAGTCTTTTTTCCTCCAAACTAAATGTCTCTAATGACTTCAGTCTCTCATCAAACTAAGTAGTTAGTTTCAAGTCACATTACCACTCTGGTCATTATTTTCAGAGTATGATTTAGCTTAGTTGCATCTTCCTAAAACATGACATCTAGAGCAAAATACTCCAGATATGGACTGAAAAAAACAGAATGAAAGTTATGGCTTCAAATAATCACACCAAACAATCCATCAAATTTTGTTTTCCTTATCCACATCCATAAGCCAACTAAATCCACAATCCATGAAACCAAAATTCTAACTATATTCCACTCACCGTCACTGTTCAATCAGACCAGATTAAAAGTGAGAGAGGTAGAACTTGACAAGCCTTTCTCAAAGATCAGATGATACCTCAGACAAGTTACTTAACGTCTCAAAGCTCAGTTTAATCCTTGGTAAAAATAGAAGTAACACCATTGTGATTTATCTGAGAGGTTTTATAACGATTTAAAACACCAATGAAATTATCTGACATGTAGAAATTACTCCAAAAATAGAATAATAATTATTACTAAAGCAAGATTACTGTATCTTTATGAAGCACATCTTGCCATGTACTGTATATGATCCTGAGCTGGAGTGTGGTCTATCCAAAAGTCCAAGTAGTGTAGGCTTTGCTGAAATGCAGTTATTCAATTAACAATGTATTTTTCTTCCCCATATTCTGCTCTGCCTTGCCTTGCCTTGGTCTTCTCTCGCTAGCCTTCATATTCTGAAAATGAAGAGCCATCTCTACCAGCAGGTGGAAGTATGGAGCAACAATCCAAAAGTCCTGCTAAAGAAAATTGTAAGCAGGAGACACTTAATATCAGTCACAAAAATCAGTGGCACAGTTCCCTTGCAAAAGGAACCATCAACTGCACACACTATCCCCTGTTATAAGCTTCTGTATGCAGGTTTATGAAAAGGCAACTCTAATGGTAACAGTAATTTGGAGTAATGCACATTTATAAAACAATGGTTGGTATACAAGCTCCCTCATTGATAAAGTACAGGATATGCAAAAGAGATTTCACAAAAGAAGAAATTTAAAAAAAAGGGGGAAGGGAGAAATGCAAATAGTACAAACATTTCTGAAAGCACACACTTTTGTTTACTGTAATTTATAAGAAACTCAGAGGACCATGGTACAAAATGTAATATAACATAACTGGACATAAAAGGGATATGATCATTTAGTGTGGTATTATAAAAGGATAAGCCTTTGGAGAAAGCCAAAAAAAAAAAAATGTTCTTACCTTTTGACCCAACCTAGTGATTCTATTTATTTATATTTATTGTTGTTGTTCTCATTGTTATTATTATTATTGGTACTGAGCATTACTATTATTATTGGTACTGAGGATTGAACCCAGGGAACTTAACCACTAAGCCACGTCCCCAATCCTCTTATATTTATTTTGAGACAGGGTCTCACTGAGTTGCTAAGGCTCGCTTTGAACTCATGATCCTCTAGCCTCAGCCTCCCGAGCTGCTGGGATTATAGGTGTATACCACTGCGCCCAGCTAAACCTAGTAATTCTAAAGACTTTATCAAACAAATATGAAGTTATTAAGTTTTTTGTACAACAGAAACCTAAAAACACAAATTTCTGTTCAACATTTGGTAAATGTGTTGTTGACAGATCAACCTGACATCCTCTAATCATCATTAAGTATTGACCTACATATCTGCTCTGCCAATACAGTAGCTACTACCTATTTATTTAAATAGCTACTAGCTATTTAAATAAAACTGAACTAAAAATTAACTTCCTTAGCATACTAGCCAAATTTCAAGTGGCATTACCTACAAATGGCAGTGACTTTCATACTGAATAGTACAGAGAACATGCCCATCATCACAGAAGGTTCTATTGGATAGTGCTAATCTACATATCACATGTCTATATGGGCCATTCTCTCTCCTATTCCCCCCTGCATTAGACCATTTTTGTCTAGAAACATCTGTTTAATCTACGGTCTTTAGCATAAGTCTCAACTACTACACGAGCTACCTCTGATTTATCCCAGAAATTTTGGTGTACCTTCCTTGTAGCCTCATCATACCTTGGTTAACACCAATACAATAATTTCATCACATATATTCCTACCTTTTCCTTATCATAATTCTTGAAGAAGGAACCAATTTTTATCCAAGGGACTTTGGATCCAAGGGGAACATTCACAAATTTATCTATACTAGAAACACTGCTAAAGACAGGAGAAAATGAACAGAATCACTACAATGGGAAATTTTTTATGTATAAGGAAGGTAAGGCACACAAAGGAAAACCTGGCTAGGAATGGCAGGGTTAAGGAATTTTTTTTCTTAAACTACTAATTCTTGACATTGTTTTTACACTTAATAAAAGGAGTCTCATAGGTGTTCTGTGAATACATATTTGTGATATAGTTTCTTTTTAAAAAGACAAATGCTAAATTAGGAATCAAATTTGGCTTATTATGGTATTAAAAGCACATGTTTACATGTGAAGTCCCAATATTTTGCTCAATAATATTTTTTATGATATAGTTTAAAAATTAAACCTCAAAAATCTAACCTAAATAAGATTCGTTTCCAGCGCACAGAAAATCAGATTGAAATAATTCTCTAAGTGCAGTTCTCTGGCGTTCCCACCAATACATTAGCTCAACAACCACATTTCCTGAGCATCTATCTATGTAAAGCACCAGTGATGAATAAGACACAATTTGTCTTCACAGTAGGTTTTTTTCTTTCTAAGAACAAACTTGGTTCTGAAAGACAAATGTGTCTGAAATGAATTCAGCTATCAACAATAAATACGCCAAAATTGCAAAGAACAAGGTTCATTATCTTTACTAGACAATTTTAAAAACTCACATTAACCATTTGAAAAGGTAGTATACAACCTGACTGGAAACAAAAAGTTAATGCCTTATTTACCTGGCATCCTTAGAAGAGTTAGTGTTCCACATAAATGAATTTTCCAGATAATTTAAGTATGTCCATTTAAGCACCAATACTTACACTATTTGGTACAAAATTTTTTTTAAAGTACAAATCATTCAACTTTTAATAACAGACTCTACTAGGCAATATTTTGACTAATAACTATTAGTCAAACAATTATTATGTCAATGCCTCGCAGCCAACACTCAAGCCCTAAACTAAATGTCCCCAGGGTGTCTTTTTAAAACTTTGCTGGCTTAGAAGAGTATTACTTCTCTAGCTTTTGGTATGTCTATTGTCACCTTCCATTGGTATTTGCATTCAATGCAAATGGCCTGTAGCTGCCTCTCATCCCACTTCAAATTTCCCACTACTTAGAAAAATTTGTCTAAATCTAAGAAGCTTTGAGAGGATCTCCAATTCTATTTTGGTTGCTTGGAGTCTTTTCTGCTTATTTCCTGGATCTATTAGTCTGTAATAATAAATTCTAAACGAAATTTTGGATAAATGAGTAATGCTCTACTTTGATGTTCTTACATTTTTTTCAAATTTAAAACTGATGATCAGTCAGAGGTAACGAAATTATCTATTCACTCATTCAACAAATATAAGTACCTGCTATCAACTGAGCTCCAAAACTATGGCAAAAATAAAGAAAAGGATCGCTAGTTTTGAACCAATTTTAATATAAAAAAATAAAATTAAAATAACTACTTAATGTATTTAAAATAATTTTAAGTTTCTTAAATAAAATTTTAAAACTGCCTAAATATTTTATAATTTCTGTACCTGTGGGTTTTTAGAACTAAAGATTCAAGGGTAAAGCAAGCTTTTGATTTAACCAAATACTTCTTTTATAGAGCTCTAAATAAGATTCCAAGATTTTCTACTTCCTTTTTCTATTATAAATTCCTTTCCATCCCCAAAGAAGTCAATATTAACAGAAACTTTATCATTAAATAATATGCAAAGCCTTGATAGTGATAAATATACATTTCAGCATCCTAGTAAGTTTGGTATCGGTGTTAATTTGGAAAATTTTCTGTTCAACATTTGAGAAGTTCCTTTACATTTATTTTAGGACTTACAATTTTTTTTAAAAAAGTTTCCATTAGCAAAATATGATGTGTGGCCCACAATATTTGCTTTATCTGGCACAGTCATTTTTAAAAATTCTATTATTCATTTAAATCCAAATCCAGGAAATAAATCAACAAAGAATGGAGCTTAAACTTGGTCTCTGTGGATTAATTAAGGCATCAGGTAACACCCCTGGCATCAGCCTCATTTTAAATCCCTTGAAATCTTTCCTCTCATTCATTTTCTCCTCAGGGGACACAAAAATGTTATGTGTATTTTATAATTTTATAAATGATCAGTGATTGCCTTTATTATTTAGTCATAATGGAAACAGGTCTTAGTCATGTGCCTGCTAACCTGAGGAAGTAAAATAATAGTTAGATTTGAAAAAAAGTTGTCATCATTAAAGACCTTTAATTATTACTATTAAAACCCTTTTTCAACAATGCATTAATATCTCTTCAGCATTAATCCTAGAAGCTGAAAATGCTTTAAGCAGTACTAAAAACGCAGGTCACAGATATAACTTTCAAAATTAGTAATAATATAATATTATTTGAAATGCCACTTCATATTTTAGTCATTTTTACAAATCTACACTGAACTCATTAGCGTACTACCTTGTGCTGAGAGAAGTCTGCTTTAAATAGACTTCATAAAGAAACTCAAATATAGGTTTTTGCTCTTTCTATAAACAATTTAGGCAAAAATATGATAAATATTTAGTGGACGCTTATTATAGGTAAAATCTATAAAAGGTGCTGTCCACACTAGCTGTAAAAAAATAAAAAATACAGACCTTGCTCAAGATACTTTGAATATAACTGGAGTTAGAAAATAGACTCCCATTGAAGATAATATTAAGCAATAAATAAATATATTTAATTTAAAAAGTGACCATGAACAGAGAACTGCAGCAGGCAATGAGAGCACTCATGTGAATGCAAACAAAGCAAAATTCTTTTTGCCTCCCTACTCTAAATTTGGCAATCAAAATTGGCCAGAACTAAAGAGTTGGGCCAAGGGCATCACCAAAGAAAAAACACAAATTCTCAGGAGCAACTGGTATTGGACCATTCAAATAAAGTCTTCCTCTGAGCGCTCATCAATGGTTTCTCTCCTAAAATCTTTTTAAAAAATTATAAACAAAACTGATCAGTGGCTATCAACTTTGCAGACTTGTTTTCTCTGTCAACACTTTTAAGGCCCATTTGCAGAGAACGAAGGAGAGGAGAAGAAGGCAACTGAGCACCTAGGCCTATTGTTCAGAGAACTGCAGGATCATTCGAGCACCACGGGGCGCGCCTGAGCTGGGGCAGGAAAGCAGAACCCGGCACAGGTGTGTGTGCGGGACAAGGAGAGAGCTACGGGGGGGGGGGGGGACAGGTGTGTCAGGGGTGAACAGGTGTACTGGGGGTGGGGGCCGCAGCTAAGGAAAAGGGGCCCAATTTCCAGAACCAAGACGCGAGGGAGGAGGACAAAGTCATTCCTGAGGCTTAAACCTCTGGACACTGAGGGTCGGAAGGGTTCCTACCAGGGGTTAGAGGAGTCCGGGAGAACAGAGGGCGGACAATCGCAAGCAAGGAAAGATAAGGCTCTCGAATCGAGGGGCCAGCCTAGAAATCCCCAAACAATGGACAAAGCTCGGGCCGAGTGAGCGGCGAGGGCTAGGGGTGTCAAGGAGGTGAAGCCGGTGGGCGGAGGGAAACAAAAGCCAGAAGCCCCCAAGTGTGGGCCCGCGGCGCGGCGGCGGCGATTACCTGTGAGAGCTGCCGGGGATTGGGACAGCCGAAGAGCGCGGAGCTGGAGCTGAAGCTGATGGCTCCTCGGCGGCTGAGGACGTGCTGGGGGACCGGCCTGTCCAGAGGCAGCACCGGCAGCTGGTAACATACTTCCATTGAATACGCCCGCCCTGCCTCCGCGCGGCGCCCGCCCTGCCGCGGCCGCCGGCCCCTGAGCTGCGAGGGGGCCGCGGCTGAGGGCGCCGGGCCGAGGCGGGGGCAGGGCGGGCGAGCGCCGACCCCCGGACCGGGAACCCGCGCTCACGCGTCCCTCAGCCCAGCCCTCCGCTCCGGTCGCTGGCGGGAAGGAGCTGCGGTTACCAGGACCCGCGCGCTTAGGGCTACGGGCAAGGAGAACTGGGTGCAAGCCGGGGCAGCACAGGCAAAGTCGGAAGGGGAACGTCGCCGCCCCAGGACTCCTCGGCCAAGAGGTGCAAGTCCCGGACAGCGAGCAATGATGAGCTGAGCGGTGCAAAGAAGACGGCTGTACCCAGTGCCGAGACCCAGAGCGCGCGGGCTCGGGACCAGCGACCAGCTCGGGCCGCAGCCGCCGCCGGAGCCCTGCCCCTCCCCTCCCCCGGAGCCTGACTTCACATTCACACTTTGCAGCCGCGGACCCTGCGCCAACCACGGCCGCCGCCACCGTGACGTCACGACGCCGCGCCGCAGGCCCAGCGCCCCGCGCCGCAGCCAAAGCGCGGTTGGAGACCGGCTAGCGGCCGAGGGTGAGAGCAGTGTACCTCCTGTGCCGCACCCAGCGCTGGGTCCTGGACCCCTCCCGCCGCACATCTCCTTCCTCTCCTTCCTCTCCTATCGGGCTCATCCCCTTTCCCCGCAACCTAAGGCGCGTGCGCATGAGCCCCAGTGATTTGGGGGCATCCGCATCAGCTTTAAATTCTTGCGATGGAGCGCGCTCAGGGTGTGGGGTGTCCTCAGCCAGCCCGAGAGGTGCCATTTCGGTGTAGCGATACCAGAAACCCAAAGCACGTGGCGCACTCGTAGCCCTCTGCCCTGACCGCGGGGACACCGCCGGCTTTCCCTCCTTGAAAATTCCCGTTCTTGGGCTTCGTTCAGGACCGCTGCGGCAGTGACGTCAACGGACCTCGCGGGCCCTATCCTCCCGGCTACGTCACTGCCAGTCCCTTAGCGGGAACGGGCTCCAGTGCTCCCCTGACAGGTGAGGCCCCGGGACCGTCCAGGGCCTGCGGGGTGGAGAGGGGAACCGAGAAATCAAAAGTGAGAAGAGGGTAAGGGAGGTCTCTGAATGGGTGAAAAAAATCAGAGACTAAAAGAGAAGTGAGAGTATACAATGAAAAAAATAAAAGGATGATATTGAGAAGACAAAGGAAAAAAAGAGACTGCATGGCCTTCTAATCAAAAATGGTTTTTTGTTAGCTTTTTAAGTTTTTACAAAGCAGGAGGAGGTAAAGAGCTCTCCACCAGTTTGGTAGGCTGGATATGTAATTTGCATGTTCGTATTGTCACGTTTTTCTCCAAGCTATCAAAGCTTTTCAGCAGGAACTGTTTCTAATGCTTTCCATCCTCTGGTACCTCAGACTGAATATGCTCTTCCCTGTGGGAAAAAAAATGCTGATTTGGCTAAGTTCTTAGGGTATCCAGTCTTTCAGTTATTTGCAATGACTGACCATGAGTGAGGTGGCTAGCACTGGAAAGTATTAGGTAATCTCCAACTGATGATGAGATCAGTTGGATACCAGGTGCGTGTGATTGGATAAATGGGTGAAAGTCAATAAGACCTTTTATCATCTTTCTATGGCATCTCTTTTATATTATTTCAACTTTATGCCTCCTTTGTATTCTTGTTGTCTGCTCTTCACTGTTAAAAGAAATATAACCCTCACTGTGGTCTTGTGGATTTTGTCTTCACTAGATGATGAAGCAATAAGCTCCCCTTTAGTGCAGCAACTGATCCAGCTCATTTTTGAAACTCTAATTATTCCCATAACGTCTAGAAGATATGTTGAACATCTATATGGTTGGGATTATGCTGAGCACTTTCACCTATGTTACCACATTTATTTCTAACAACCTCATGTGGTAGTTATTAGTATCTAAATTGAAAGTAGGCTCATGGGAACAAACTTGCCCTATACCTGACAGGTAAGTAGCAGAACTAACCTCCAGTAATATTTGAATTCCGTGTCTATGTAATTGCCCAGAAGATGATATTGGTGTGATATTAGTATGTGCCAAATAAAATAACTATGTCACATTTAATAGCATCTGAGATCAGAATGATGAAATTATTTAATAAGACTCAGCACTAGGTGGGTAATCTAACAGTGTATCTCTTTTCATCATAGTAAATTACTCTGCACCTAGTATGAACAAAGAACCATAAAAGTACATAAAATGTTAACAAAATAGCTATATAAGGTGGATAATTTTATCCCTGTTCTACAGATGAGGAATTAGGTTCTAAGACTGTAAGTTAATTAATTGCCCTAGTAAACTCCAGATTTCAGAGCCAGGCATTTCCCATTATACCATACAGTATCTCAAAATAGAACTTAAGTTTTTTCATTGTTCATTGTTATATTAAGGAGTGTATTAGTTGCAGTTCTTTAGAGAAACAAAACCCATATTGTGTGTGTGTGTATATATATATAGAGAGAGAGAGATTTTAAGGAATTGGCTCATGATTGTGGGGCTTGCAAGTCTGAAATCTGTAGAGTTGGCCATCAGGCCTGGAAATTCAAGTAACAGTTGATGTTACAGATAATACTGGTGTGAATCTGAAACCTGCAGGGCAGACCAACAAGCTGAAAACTCAGGCAGAGTTTCTGTGTTGGAGTCTTGAGGAAGCATTTCTGCTTTTCTGGAAACCTGAGTCTTTGCTCTCTTAAGGCTTCAACTGAGTGGTGAGGTCCACCCTCTTTAATCAGGGTAATCTGCTTAAAGTCAACAGATGACACATGTTAATCATATCCACAAAATACCTTCACAGCAACATCTTGACAAGTGCTTGACCAAACTGGACATTATATCCTAGTTAAATCAATACATAAAATTAACGATCACAGAGAGCAAACTTTAAACCTAAATAATGGAAGAAAGCCCATTACCTAAAGCAACAAAAGGATAAGGACATAAGAATAAGCTTAACAAAATATACAAGATTCATATAAAAGAAATTTTTATATGGGAGAAATATGAAAGTACACTTGAATGTTTAGAAAGAATATTCTTTGAATAGGAAGATAACCTACTAAAAAATCAGTTCACCCTAAATTAATCTACACATTTAACATGACCTCAGTACATAGTCAGAAAAGTTTTTTATCCAGATTAGCTGATTCTAAGAGCATATAAAAAAATACAAGATGGGGGCTGGGGCTGTGGCTCAGTGGTAGAGCACTTGCCTAGCATGCGTGAGGCACTGGGTTCGATCCTCAGCACCACATAAATATAAGCAAGTAAATTAAAGATATAAAAAAATACAATAACATTAAAAAAAAATACAAGATTATCCAGGAAAATCACAGGGAACAAAAAAAACCAAAAGTGAGTATCCATTAGGGTTGGCAAACAAACCAGAACCATAAAAGGAAAGTAAGTTCTGGGAAATGTAGTTCCAATGTAGCAAAAATTGACAGTACAAAACCACTCCAGAACTGCTCTTTTCACCTTGACATCATATTATTATTCATAATTAATTTTCAAATAAAACCTTCATCAAAATCATACTTTAGCTCTTAAGATGCTGCTTTCTCTTATACGACCAAAATCAGCTCACTCTTATCCCTAGACAGGATAAAGAGTCTTCTCTGAGCAATGTCCATTCCTCCTCTTAGTGGGTCACAATATCCCTTTGACATTCCAAAATATAAGTAGTAAGTTGTAAGGTTATCTACTATTAACAGGGCAAGGATTAAATTGAAGGTCTTGTACATATTAAGTAAGCATCCTACCACTGAGCTACGCCCCCAGTCAGGAAAAGCAAAAAAAAAGTTAATATATACACAAATATATCAAAATGAAGGAAAATGCTCATAAGTATTATAGTACTTATATCTACATTGTCATGGCTACTATTTGTAACTATCTTCCTTCTCTTCAGTTACCTATTTGATATAACCTTCATCTTCAGTAAATAGCTCAGCTGGTAGTTTTCCTTGCCTTTTGAATAGACCCAAACCTTCATTCCTGAGGATCTGAGCTATTAAAGAGTTTCAACTTCTGCTAGACTATGGTAGTTTTCCATTAAGTCACATCACAGAACCTGGTAATTCTAAGTACTAAGTACCATCTCCAAAAAATCTCCTGCAATCCATTCATGTTCCTTCCTTCTCCCACTGTGTAGCAGTTTGGTGTGAACAATGATTCTGCTTGGAAGGGATCAATCTAGGTAGTTCAATAATCCCCTTCTTGGTATGTTGGCTAAATAGCAGAAAGAGCTCAAAGTAGTCAAGTGACTGTCTCATCTTTCAATTTAATTGGACTGTTGCTGGTATGCCCTTGTGGAAGCATTGTTCTTTAGGAGAAGCAGAAAATTACAAATATGGAAAGCAAAAATATTGCATGTGCTTGATTAGGGGTAAAAGTGGGGATCCATTCCCAAGCCTACCATTTGAATCCTGGACCGTGGCTGTGTTTGTCACTATTTTAGTGAGCTTTTGTATCGCTGTGACCAAAAGACCTGACAAGAACAATTTAGAGGAGAAAAGTTTATTTTGGCTCACAGTTTCAGAGGTTCAATTCATGGTTGACAAACTCCATAGCTGTGAGTCTAAGGTGAGTTAGAATATCATGGCAGAAGAGCAGTTCAGAACATACACAGGAAGCAGAGCAAGCTCAGCTCCCCAGGGACAAAATATAAACCCTAAATAGGCATTGACCTACTTGCTCCAGTCACAACCTACTTGCCTATAGTTTCCACCTGGCTAATCCATATCAGTGGATTAACCTTTCTGATAATATTATCATCTGAACATCCTGGCATTGTCTCACAAGGGTTTTGGGGAAACACTTCATATCTCAACCATGACATTCTATCCCTAGCTCCCAAAAGCTTATACTCATCTCACAATGCAAAATACATTTAGTCCATTTTGAAGAGTCCCCATAGTCTTAACAGTTCCAACATTGCCCAAAAAAGCCCAAGTCCAAAATCTCATCTGAGATTCAAGGCAAACTATTGACTGAGTGTAAAAATCAAAAGCAAGTTAACATATATCTAATACATAATGGCACAGAGGAAGAATTTCCATTCCAAAGGGGAGAAATAGTGACATAGAAAGATGGAATAGGACCAAAACAAGACTGAAATCCAGCTTGAGAAACAAATTCTTCAGCTCCATGTTCAGGCACATAGCATTGTGATGTTCTCTCCAAAGGGCTTATGTATCTCTCCTATATCCTTGCTGGTTGCAGTTCGTATGGCTTCTCTCTTGGCTATCTGCTTGATTCCTACAGCTTTCCTAGGCATACATTTTATGTTACTGGTTTCTCTTAATTTCAGGGGTCTCTACTGCACCTTCAGCTTCCTTCTCACATCTTCATCTGTCATCCTCTCAGGAGCAGCCTGGAGGGACTTCAGCCCTGCCACATTTTGCCTGGCTTCCCAGGCCTTTCTTTGAAATCTCAATGGAAACCTCTATGACTCCCTACTCCAGCATCCTGCATTCCTGCAGAACCAGCACACTGTAGTTGATCTCAAGGTATGCTACCATCTCAAGCAGTAGCCACGTCTCTTAGGACCATGACTGTAGCAGTTTCTGAGTGCCTGCATGGCTGAGCATAGCAAAACAACTTTCCAGGTCTCCTTGTACAAGCTGTGTGCTCCTTGTACAAGCTGTGGCCTCTTCTCAAAAGAATTTTTACTTTTACACTCTTGAGCCTGAGATGGGTATGATCTTGCCAATTCCTGAGAAGCCATCAAGCCATCTTTCTTATTGTCTCTTTGGCAAGTACTTAGCATATGTTTAGTGGCTATAATCTCTTTAACAACCACACCTTTCTTGGTCCCAGTTTTATTTACTCTTTTCTGGCTAACTTGCAAGTTTTTCAGATCTTTATATTCTGCTTTTTGCTCCTGTTTATCATTGCAAACTTGGCTAACGGCCACTAGCAATATCCATGCCACTGCCTGAATGCTGTTGTGCCTTGAAATTTCTTCTGCCAGATTGATTAGTTCACCACCTTTAAATTGACTTTCTCATAGAAAATCTCAGGACATGGGTACAATATAGACAACTCCTTTGCCAGAATGTAACATGAGAGGCCTCTAGTCCAATTTTTAATAGAATCCTCTTCTCTGTAACCTCGAGCCCAGTCTACTAACCACAGTCCTATCAGCATTCTGGTCTTCTGAACTCCCACCAGAATCACCAGTTAAGCTTACAACATTCTAAGATTTTTCCAGCATTCATCTCTAAACATCTCACAACTCCATCCACAAACCAGTTCCAAAGGTTTTGAACCATACAGGTTATTCACAGCAATGAGCCTACTCCTGGGGTTAACTTTTGGGTCACTGTGACCAAAAGACCTGACAAGAACAACTTTGAGGAAGAAAAATTTATACTGGCTCCAAGTTTTAGAGGTTCAGTCCATGGTTAACAGACTCCATAGCTCTGGGTCCCAAAGTGAGGCAGAACATCACAGCAGAAGGGCAGAGCAGAGGAAAGCAATTCAGAACATGACAGGAAGCAGAGAGCAAACTTAGCTCCCCAGGGACAAAATATAAACCCCAAAGGCATACCTCCATTGACCTACTTCTGGTCACACCCTACCTGCCTTCATTTACCACCTGATAAATCTATCAGTGGATGAATCCACTGGCCAGGTTATACTTCTCATAATCTGATCATTTCACCTCTGCAAATTCTTGCATTGCCTCACACATGAACTTTTGGGAGATACTTCATATCTAAACCATAATCGTCACTGATTTCAAACATATACCAAAACCTGGAAAACATTATCTAGCCTTATAAGGTATTGCCAACAACCCAGATGGCATGGTTGTTGAGTCTTCAAGAGGCCATTTCAATGCTGTAACATGGTTAAAAACCATGAATGCACACAAGGTTAAAAAAGAAAAGCACATTATATAATTTGTTTTATAATGAAATATCCAGCAGAAGGAAACTATAGAAATAGAAAGCCAATTACTAGTTGACAGGAGCTGGGGGGAGAGAATGGGAGCAACTGCTTACTAGCCATGGGGTTTCATTTTAGGATGATGAGAAAGTTCTAAAACCAAATGGTTGCACAACATTGTTAATGTACTTAATGACACTGAATTGTGTACTTCATGGCTAAAATGGTAAACTTTATGTGATGAGCATTTTACTGTAATAAAGAGGTTATTCTGTCATCACATCAGACAAGGTACTTTAGGATAATGGGCAGCATAAGATTAGTGGAATCTTATTATAAGTATGAACCCATTGCTGCTTTATTTACAGTAAAAAAAATATTTTCTAGGTTTAAATAAATACTGTGTAGAATAGCATGATGATGACTAAAGTGTTTTATAAGTCCATATAGTTCTCTGAGAAGCACTTTAGACAAGGAAGGAAATTGATTTCCAGAAGTGTCTAGTGAGAAAACTAGGGTTAGATATGAGTGGCCAAATGTAATACACCTGATGACTGATGGATGCCTCCAGGGAATAGTAATTTAATTTTTGGTCTCTGCTGTTGGCAAGTTAGGTATTCAGTGATAGTTGTAACCAGATTGACCTTTCTTGAGTGAAAATTCATCTACTGAGCCCATGTCAAATCTTCATCCTGCCACTAAAGCCACTTTCTTCATGAATCATTAGGCAAGGATAAGAATAGATGATGAGGAGAAGGCTGACTGATATTCATATAGGAGATAATTTCACCCACTTGATTTGAATGATTGCCCTCTAATGAAGTTCCTGTTTAGTGAGTATTCACATGAGATACATATCTTCACAGTAGGTGTCCATTCAGTTTATCCCCAGACCTTGTCAACAATTTTCTAATTATGTTCTTTCCAAATTCCAGATCATTCATCCAAACAAGTACTGCTCATTAATCAGTATAGATTCGTACATATATCTTTCTGTTCAGACAGAAAATGAGAAAAACTGCTCCAAGTTCAGCCCACTGGTAGTATTTCCCTTTACTACCTTCAGGACCATTCTAGGGAAGAACCATAGTGCTACAGCTATCCACTTTCTGCACCATATAATGCAGAACTATCTACAATTTAGTCCCAGATATTTTTCTTAACATGCCATAGGAGATTGTTGCCTTAGATCTGAATTGAGAGGAAGGAGACAATGTAGTCCTAGAGATTGTAGGTATCTAGGCCACTTGTTCACACAGTTTACTTGTGCCTTCAAAGACATGTTAGAGCTTAATCTCATATATATCACTTCCTTTTATGATGGAGTGCTCCTTGGCATGGCCAAACTTATGATGCTGGGTCATAATATAACTAGATAATTTGATAGCTTCTGGTCAAGCATTTAGTTTCTACTAGAGCCCAGAGTTAAGATGGAACAATTTCTCAAAGGACAGAAGTTTTGTATAGAAGATAGCATAGCTTTGCTGCCAAATCCTCAAAGCCTGAACAGATTCACTTATAGGAGTTTATCAAAGTTTTACTCTAACATCTCTAAACTATCTTAGATACATTAGTACCATATCTACTGAGTAATATGGCCCAAGTGACTGAGAAGCATGCATGGCTGCATGAATTCTTCACAAAGCCTGCTCATGTTCTGTGCCCAACTCAACCTTTAATCTTTTATTGTGACAAAAATATACATAACAAAATTTACATTTTAACCATTTTTAATTATAATAGTGGCATTAAGCACATGTACATTGGCCAGCCATCACCACTATCCATCTCCAGAGCATTTCCCTTCTCATTTCCTTTTCTGCACATTCTGTAGATATTTTCTTTATGTTTACCATGGGGATTGCATATATCACCCTAAACTTTTAACCATTTATTTTAAATTGATACCAACTTAACTACAATCACATACAAAAACTCTCCTTTTTTACAGCTCTCCCCAACCTAGTTTATGCCACTAATGTCACAAATTAGGTATTGTGTGCCCATTAACATAGATTTAGAATTATTTGTATACATCTTTTAAATCCTATACAACAGGAAAAACAGAATTACAAACAAAAATTATACTTTTATATTTTCCCACATATTTACCTTTACCAAAAACCTTCATATATTCATATGACTTCAAGTTACTGTCTAGAATCTCTTCAACTTGAAGAACTCCCTTTACCATCTCTTATAAGACAAGCCTTGTGATAATGAACTGCTTAAGCTTTCATTCATCTGGGAATGTTTAAATATCCTTCTCATTTTTGAAGGACAGATTGGACAAATATAGAATTCTTGGTGGATAGCTTTTGTTTTTGTTCTTCTGTCAGCACATTATGTACAAAATCCCATTGCCTTCTGGTTTTAGAGTTTCTTCTCAGAAACTGATGATCTCATTGACAATCCCATATATATGATGAATTGCTTTTCTCTTTTTGCTTTCAAAATCCTTTGTCTTTTTCTTTCAACAATTTGATTACAATACCATGGTGTAGGTCTCTTTGGATTTATCATACTTGGGATTGATTTATGTTGAATTTGTAGAGTTGTGATTTCTGCAAACGTAAAGAGTTGCCTGCTATTATTTGTTCAACTAATCTCTGTTTCTTTCTTTCTCTTATACCATAACTCCTACAATGTATGTATTGGTCTGCTTGTTAGTGTCGTATAAGTTCTTTAGATTCTTTTCACTTTATTCTTTTTTCTTCTTGTTCCTCAGACTTGATAATTTCAAATGTCCTGTATTCAAGTTCCTTAATTTTTTCTTCTGCCTATTCAAGTCTGTTGAGACCCCATGAATTTTTCAGTTTGGTGGTTGTATTTTTCAGGTCCAGAATTTTCATTTTGTTTATATGCACTCCTGATTTCCTTTAGTTCTTTGTCCATGTTTCCCTTTAGTTCTTTAAATATACTTAAGATAGTTGTTTTTAAGTTTTTGTCTAGCAAGTCTGATGTCTATGATTCTTCAGGGACATTTTCTGCCACTTTTTTTCTTCCTTTGAAAAGGTCTTGTTTTCTTTTTTTGGTCTGGGGGATTGAACTCAGGGGTACTCAACCACTGAGCCACATCCCCAGCCCTATTTTGTGTTTTATGTAGAGACAGGGTCTCACTGAGTTGCTTAGCACCTCCCTGTTGCTGAGGCTGGCTTTGAACTCACGATTCTCCTGTCTCAGCCTCCCAAAGTACTGGGATTACAGGCATGCGCCATCGTGCCTGGCTTGTTTTCCTTTTTTTAATGCCCTCCCCCAATGCTTTATGGGATGTTTTTGCTGAAAATTGGGCATTTGAGAAAACAATCATCCTACCCAGTCTTTGCAGACTAGCCAGGGATGTTTTTCACTAATTAGCTGGCTCTTTGTTCTAAGTTTTAGGATCAGCCCAAGGAGAAATGTCTTATGTAGTCTTTTTTGGATATGCATCTTGCCTCAGCATGTTTGTGACTCTTTTTTTATTTCCTGGGGATATGGCTGCTTTTTAAGTGTCATTATTTTCAAATAAGTTTCTCTTGGGCTTTTGATGGTCTGTTGTATGTCCTTACCCATAATCTCTTCCTTGCTATCTGAGGGCTAGTCTCCGTGCAACCTTCCCAAGCAGCACCTATTACTTCTCCCTGATTGAGATCCAATCTGGGAGAAAGTCCTTCAGGCATCCTTTAGTGTTTTAGAACACTGAAAATAAAGTGTACTTCACTTTCTCTGATGCAATTGTTTTTGTTTTATTTTTTACTGTCTTTGACTTTATTATGAAGGCAATATTTGCTTCATAAAATGAGTTAGGATGTTTTTCTTACACTTCTGTTTTCTTAAAGAGTTTGTATATAGGTGGCATTATTTCTTCAATAAACATCTAACAGGATTTACCTGTGAAACTATCTGGACCAGGACTTTTCATTGTGGGAAGATTTTAAACAACTAATTCACTAATTCATTTTCTTTACCTGATAAATCTTAAATGCACAAAGCTCTATATGTCCCAGAAGAATAGTCTCCAAAGTATATCCACAAAATGTTGAAGTGGTGGGATTGTAATTTTTCCTTTTTAAAAAAAAAATATTGTCTTAATTCTACTTGCAAAAATTTAAAAGATAAACATATCATTTTATAACAAAAAGTTATTTTCTAAGTATAAACTGTGAGTAAAACCATGCTTATAATGTGATGATGAACATTTACTGAGATTAAAAAGACCGCTGAAAGGAAATTTATCCTGAGAGTTCGTTTTCCGAGAGTGTTTAGTAGCTCAATGCTAATCAACAACCACCTCCATGGAGGTATGTTAATGAATAATCCAAGGACTTCCAGCCCAAAATAGCAGGTCATATACACGTACTCATCTCTGTTTCCTGTCCAAACTCTACTTGCTGACACTGAAGATGAAAATAAAACAAACCCTGAAGAACAAAGAAAAAAAAAGGAAAATTCCTTTCTTATTTGGAAAATTCCTTTCTTATTTAGGAAATTACTAATAAGAAATTCATCTTTTGGAAATGAAAGATGGACAAATCATATGTGTGTTAACAAAACAGAAAGCTAAAAATCTAAGCTTAAAAGTAGAGAAGACTACATTTAACCAAGACTTACTACAGAGACCCAGAAAAATATCAGAAATAGAGGCCCCATCAGCCTGAGAAAGCAAGAACACAAGTGAGTTTACAAAATAGAAGTATCAGTTGAAACTATTACTATACTCAGATCTGTTTCCTAACCCTGTGTAGATAGGTAACTTGCTATTCTTCACATGAACTGAAGATCGGCTGAATCCATCAGACTAAGGACTTGGGTTCTCCAGGCACAGCTAAGGGTGAAGTTAGAGCATCATATGAAAAGAGGTGGTATAAGTGAGAGTCCACATTCTTGCTGACAGCCAAGTTTATGTCCTTCAGGCAAGAGACTGGAAGGTTCTTCCAGAAAAGTGGACCTTTACAAGACAGAAATTTTACAGGTGCTATCAGTTGGTAGTCTTCCATCCAAATGAGTGGGGCCACATAATTCTAAAGTAAACCCTACCCAGGGTACATGGAGCGTGTAAATAGCATACATTACATATGAAAGAACAACAAGCATTACCAGAATTTGAAATAAAAACTATAATATAAGAGATGATAGAAATGAACAGAGCACAAAAAGTGTTAGGCTGGAAGCATCATGATAGCAGACATTAAATTATGCTACATAACCAGAGTAACAAAATCAGTATGGTTCTGGCACCAAAACAGACATGAAGACCAATGGAATAGAAGACAGAGACAAAAACCCACATAAATACAGTTATCTGATTGTTACAGTTTAGATGTTGGGTGTCCCCCAAAAGCTCATGTATGAGATAATGCAAGAAGGTTTTGAGGTGAAGTGGCTGGGTTATGAAAACCTAATCCAATCAGTGAATTAATCCCCTGATAGTGATCGACTGAGTGGTAACTATAGACAGGTACAGTGTGACTGGAGAAGATAGGTCTTTGGGGATGTGCCTTTGGGACTTGTATTTTATGCTTGTTGAGCAGAATTCCCTCTCTCTGTCTCTCTCTGTCTGTCTGTCTCTCTCTCTTTCTCCTTCCTGACAGCATGTCCCTAGTTTCTTTCCTCTACTACACCCTTCTGCCATGCTGTCTTGCCTCATCTTGAGCCCCAAGGTATGGACTCAGCTGTCTATGAACTGAGACCTCGGAAACTATGAGCCCCAAAATAAACATTTTCTCCTCTAAAATTGTTCATCAAGTTTTTCAGTCACAGCAGTGGAAAAGCTAACTAAAACACTGATACTAGACAAAGGTGCCAAAAATATACATTGGAGAAAAGATAGACTTTTTGACAAATGGTATTGGGAAAACTGGATATTCATATGTAGAAGAATGAAACTGGATCTCTCTCATCTTGTGCAAAAGTCAACTCAAAGATCTAGGAATTAGACCAAAAACTCTGCAGCTGCTAGAAGAAAATACAGGCCCGACACTTCGACATGTCGACACAGGAACCAAATTCCTTAACAGGACCCTAAAGTTCAAGAAATTAAACCAAAACTCAATAAGTAGATTGGCATCAAATTAAAACTCTTCTGCACAGCAAAGGAAATAAGAGTATGAAATAAGAACCTACAGAATGGGGAAAAAATCATTGCTACCTGCTCCTCAGAATAAGGCATTAATATCCATAATAACTCAAAAAGCTTAACATAAAAAAAACCCAATTAATAAATGGGCAGAGGAACTAAGTAGATACTTCTCAAAAGATACTTCTCAAAAGAAGAAATACAAATAACCAAAAATATATGAAAAATATTCAATATCTTTATCAAGGAGGAAAATGAAAATCAAAAGCACATTGGATTTCATCTCACTCCAATCAGAATGGCAATTTTCAAGAATACAAATAATAATGTGTTGTCAAGGTTGTGGAAAAAAGGTACACATGTACAACCAATCCAGAACTCAGTATGGAGATTCCTCAGAAAACTAAGAATGAAACCACCATATGACCCAGCTATCACACTCCTCAGTATATATCCAAAATATCTAAAATCAGCATACTATAAGTATACAGCATCATCAGTGTGGCACAATTCACAATAGCCAAGCTTTGGAAACAACCTAGGTGCCCTTCAACAGATAAATGGACAAAGGAAATGTGGTATATACAATAGACTATTACTCAGTCATAAAGAAGAATGAAATTATGTCATTTTGCAGTAAATGAATGGAACTCTAGACTATCATGCTAAGTGAAATAAGCCAGACCCAGAAAGGCAAAGGTCAGGTGTTTTTTCTGTTATGTGGCTGCCAGTCTAAAATAAAGGGAAAAAAGAGAAAAGAAATAGGGGGATGTGGGGTGGTTCCATCAAAATAGAAGAAAGATCAATGCAGTCAAGGTATTGAGGGAGAGAAAAGAGGAAAAACAAGGGGAATGAATCTGACATAACTTTCCTGTGTACATATATGAATACACTACAGTGAATCTCACCATTATGTACATCCACAAGACACTAATTTTTTTTTTTAAAAAGACTATGTAAATAGCAGAAAGGTAAGTAGAGTAGAGGAAAGGGAAAAGGAGGAGAGGAGGGCAACGGGAAGTATTGTGGAATGCATTTATAATTATGTCAAAATGAATTCTAATGTACAACAAATATGAACCAATAAAAATGGGGAAAAATGAACAGAGAAAAGAAACAATATAGAGAACTCCCTTCAAACAAACAAACGAAAAATAGTATCTTAGATGAAAAGTTATAAGATATAAAAATGGAATGATATTTTTTAAAAGCAAAATAGTTCTTTTAAATTTATAATAACAAAAATTAAATATGTAATACATGGGTTACAAAATGAAATTATCTTCCCAAAAGTGAAATGAAAATTAAAGATATAAATAATGTGATAGACATTAAAATTAGAACCCCAATCCAAGGGGTTCAACATTCAAATGAGAATGGTTTCAGAAAGAGAGAATTGGGAAAATCATGGGAAGGAAATAATTCAAGAAAATTGAATAAGGCTGAAGAACACACATTTTGTAGATGGAGACAGCCAAGTTTGTGCCTAGAATAATGGACAGAGGAAAGATCCCAAACAAGGTGATCATTATGGAGCTTCAGAATAAGAGGCCAAAAATTCTTCCAGAGAGTAGGAAAAAAAACAGGCCACACACAGAGGATCGAAGATCAGAACGGGAAAGGCCATCTCAACAGCAAACTAGGAGCTAGAGGACGAGATGAAGCTTTTCAAAGTCTGAAGGACTATAGCTGCCCATTTAGGGATCTGTAAACCTAGCCACACTATCAAGTGAGAGAGCAGAGGAAAGATACTTTTCAGACACTGAAGAACTCAAATATTTAGCTCCCATTGTATCTTTTCTCAGAAAGCAATTAGAGGTTGTACTATAGAAAGATGGGGGAACATAGAAAGGGAAATATTAAAATCAAGCAAGGAGGAACTTCCAGGCAGGACAAAGGAAAAGGGTGTCCCCAGAATTACAGTCCCTAATTCACAGCTACAGAGAAGACCTAGATAGCAGCAAGCCACATATGAGCAGGAGGATGGTGACTCTGAGAAAAAATAAAACTAAGAGATGACCTGAAGTGGCCAAACAGTGAGAGAAGCTCTGGCAGAGAAGGTCTAGCAGAGAGTTTGGGAATAAATTTATTATGTCTACATAGAAAATTAAGCCAAAAATTTTTGATTACTAACACTGAGAAAAAAGTTAGAAAAGAAATGCAATCATAATATATGATCATTCTATAAAAGTTACATTTTCATAATAAAATAATCATGGAATATTGGTTGTTATTAGCTACATTTCCATCTTCTACAGTAGACTATTAACAGATAATATCAAAAAATTAAGATCTGATTTATTAATGTAGAGAGCTAAATACTTTTAAGGAACAACTAAAAGCAGTGGACGTTCTTGCCTTAGCAAAGGAAAAAATGGTAGAGTATTGGAATGAGACAGAAAGCTGTGGGGTTTATTATGACAAAGAACTCTTGAATTTTCAAAGCTGCATGTATGTATCATTTCTTTCATTCAAAGAATAAAAACAATCATAGTGTGTTGCATTGAGTCTCTCCAAAGATATGTTGAAGTCCTACAATTAATACCTGTGACCTTATGTAGAAACAGAATTTTTGCAGATATAATCAATATAAGGTTACACAGGACCACCATGGGCCCTACATCCCAAGACTGGTGTCCTTACAAGAAGAGGGAGATTTAGAGGCACACATAATGGAGGGAAGAAGACCATATGAAGACAGACAGACTGGTATAAGCCAAGGAACACCAAAGACTACCATAAACTTGAAGAAGGGCATGACATAGATTATCTTTTAGAGCATTCAAAGAGAGCATGGCCATGCTGACACTTCAATTTTGGACTGCTAGCCTCCAGAACTCTAAGAGAAAAAAATTAACATTGTTTCAACTACTCAATTTATAGTCTTTTGTCCCAGCAGCCCTAGGAAACTAATGTAATCATGTTACTCAATTCTCTGTGTCCAAGCAGAAGAAATTTTGCTTGGGGGTCAATTCTTCTAAATTCATTTCTATACTTGAGGTTAAAAACTAACATTAACAACAATAAAGACTAATCAAGTTCGGTACATTTTAGGGCATAGTATAAAACCCATCTGTCCAATTAAGGGATTAAGGGCATATGTGGAATCACAAATTTTACTTTCTGGTTATAAATATTGAAATGATTGCCTGTCTGATGTTTTTGAAAACACTCTTTCCTGGTTTTGAAAACACCCTTCTCTTCTGCTATCTCTGAACAGGAACAACAAAGACCAAGGGGCCCCTTTCTTTATTCCGTGTGAATAACAATATAAAATGTTGAATAGAATAAGCCTTATTTAGAACTACAAAATATTTTACAATGCACCTGTAAACGTATTACTAAAAACTTTTTTCTCACTAACAAATATCTCTGAACATGGTAAATATTATTATGCAAAATAGTAATGTATTTAAAGAGAGCATTTGTGTTATTTTCATTTCTTACAAACTTAATTCCAGTGCCCTGTCTTAGGGTCAATCATCTGCTTAACACATTTCAAATAATGAAATATTAAGATCTTAAGGCAGTTGATGACAGGGTGTTATAGATTGAATTGCGTCTGTCCCCCTTCCCTTCCCAAAAATATATATGTTGAATCCTAACTCTGAGTATCTCAGAATGAAACCTTATTTGGAAATGGAGTTGTACATAAATTTAGGTAAACTGAGATGAAGTCATACTGTATTACTATGTGCCCCAATACATTATGATAGATGTCATTATAAGAAGATAGAGATGTGGTGGCATTGAGAGAGATAATACCATGTGGAAAAGGAAGTAGAAATTGTATGAATGCATCTACAAGCCAAGTAATACCAAGTATTGTCAGCCAAAATCAAAAGCAAAGAGAGAGAGATGGAACAGATTCTCTGTCAGAGCAAGAAACTGACCCTGTTGACAACTTTATTTTGGACTTCTGACTGTAAGAGAATAAATTTCTATTGTTTTAAGCCACCCATTTTGCAGTCCTTTATTACATAAGTCCTAGAAACCTAATATACAGGGTTTTGCTCAAAATTATAATACCAAGGAAAAGGAGGAAGTCTTTAATTTTTTTTTCAATTCCAGTGTTTTCCATTCATTTGTTTATTCACCAAATATTTGCTGAGTAACTGTTCTGTCAGACATTTTACTAAGCACCAAGGATAAAATAAGACAGAGAAAGGTCCCTGGTTCCCTAATGAAGTTAAAATTCTAATGGAGGAAAGTGGAACTAAATAAATACGTAACATAACATAACAACATAACATCAGCTAGTGTCGTTTTGGAGGTTTCAACCATGACAGGTTGGCCCAAAAGCTGGTGGGAAAGAAGCAAGCACATCATGGTAGAGTGTGGCAAAGGAAGCTGCTTACCTTATGGTCTAGAAGTGAAAGAGAAAGGAAGAAGATGGAGTAGGATTTCAAAATCCCCTTCTAGGACACACTTCCTCCAACTTGGCTCCACCTCCTAAATGTTCCACCACACCACCTCCCAAAAACAGCATGGCTGGGGACTAAACCTTCAATACATGGGCCTTTGAGGGACACTTATCTAAACCATAACAGGTACTATGAAGAAAAATAAAACAGGGAAGTATATTAGAATACAGAGGTCAGGGAAGTCTTCTTTAACAAGATGGCATCTGAGCAGAGACCTTAATGAAATGAGGAAGTAAGGTAGGCAAGGGCTGGGAGTGGAAGAGAACTTATTTTTTTCCCCATGTACTGGAGATGGAACCCAGGTCCTCAAATATGCTAAACAAATGTTCTATCACAGAGATATACTCCAACCCCTTTTTTAAAAAATTCATTCTAATTAGGTATATATGACAGTAGAATGCATTTTGATTTATTGTACACAAATGCAGCACAACTTCTCATTTCTCTGGTTATACAGAATGTAGCACTGTACCATATGTGCAGTCATACATATACCTATGGTAATGATGTCCTTATTTTATTTTGAGACAAAGTCTTGCTGTTACCCAGGCTGACATTGAACTTGCAATCCTCCTGCCACATACTCCCACAATATCTAAGATTACATGTGTGTGTCATTATGCCTGAAGGGCATTTTCCTGATAAAGAAAACAAATACAGATGCCAGGTACATGAATAAGTCCAATATAGAGAGAGCTTAGTGATTCAAAAGCTGGAAAAGAAGACAAAGCAGACAAATGAAGGCCCCTGTAGGCTTGGTTAAGATTTGGACTTAAAGTGTGATGAAAAGCCATTGGAAATTTTTGTTTTGTTTTGTTTAATCAGCAAAGTGACATTCATATCTAATTTATATGTTTTAAAGATCTCTTTGGCTGTTGTATAGAAAAGGGCTTCCAGATGAAAAGTAGAAATAAGAAAATCAATTTAACAGCTTTTAACTGTCCTGAAAGACAGATTGTGATTGATGTCTTCAGGGATCTTTAGAGACAGTACTATGCAAATTTATAAAGCAAAAACTTACAGATAATTATCTATGCTTACAAATGTCATCCACTTTTCAAGTTAAAATCATAACAATCATGGGGTTCATCTACATCCCCTGAACTTCTTTAGATTAGAAAACCATAGAAGTTTCTGAATAAACCATAGAAGTTTCTGAATAAACCAGTTAACACCTATCTGAACTTATTCTCAGTTCAAAAACAAAAACTTAAAATAACTCTAAAGTTGAGAGTATGATGCTAAGTGAAATAAGCCAATCCCAAAAAACCAAATGTTGAATGTTTTTGCTGATATGTGAAAGCTAACACAGTAAGCGGGGTGAGAGGAATAGAAATTCAGTAGATCAGACAAAGGGGAATGAAGGGAAGGGAGGGGGAGATAAACTAAAGACAGTGGAATGAATCTGACATAATTTTCCTACGTACATATATGAATATATCACAGTGAATCCCACCATCATGTACATCCACAAGAATGAGATCCTAATTAAATAAGATATATTTCATGCCTGTATAATTATATCAAAGTGGATTCTACTGTCATGTGTAACTAAAAATAACCAAGAAAAATAACTCTGAAATTGAGAGCTAAGTATGAAATTACTCTTGAAAAATATCATAATTAATTTGTTTTATAAATAAACAACTCAATATAAAACTTTTACAAGATAAAGCAAACTGACATCATGATCCTAGGTACACATGTACAACTGCACATATGGTGCAACACTACATAGTGTACAACCAGAGAAATGAAAATTGAGCTGCATTTCTGTACAATGAATGAAAATGCATTCTGCTGCTATATGTACCTAATTAGAATTAATTAATTTAAAAAAACTATTCCCATTGGAATAAATAAATATGCAATGGCAGAAAAAATTAAAAATAAAAAAATTTTAAGACCCTAAAAAAAAGATAAAGCAAAATAAGTGATATATATTAGCAATTTTCAATTGACCTTTTAAATGCAACTAAAACAACTCTTCTACTTATAGTTTTTAAGAGTCTCAGCTTTGTCCAAGAATTAGTAAAGTTCACAATTATTTAAGTAGAAGATATCAGTATTCAAAGTTCAATTAAGTTTAAAGGGAAATTTTTTCACTTGGGAATAAGTAAATATGACTAATAGTAGTGACCATTGACTTTATAAAATTCAATGATTAATGTCCAAGGTCAAAACTTTAAAACATTTTCCCAGGATAGTTCAAAAATAGGCAGTAGACCTGACTAGACATTTCTCCAAAGAAGATAATCACATGATCAATAGGCATATGAAAAGATGTTGAACAGCACTTTCCATTAGGGCAATGCAAACCAAAACCACAGTGATACCCATTAGGATGGTTATTGCTTATATCTTTATTTATTCATCTATACACACACACAACAGGAAATAATAGATGTTGGTGAGAATATGGAGATATCAGAAACCTTGAACACTGCTGGCGAAAATATGAAATAGTTTAGTTGTTATGAAAGGCAGTTTGGTAATTCCACTCTGCATATATTCTCCAAAGATCTGAAAGCACAAATTAAAACAGATATTTGTATACCAATGTTCATAACAGCATTATGTACAATAACCAAAAGGTATAAACTACCTAGTTGTCCATCAACAAATGAATGGATAATGAAATGTAGCATATACATACAGTAGAATATTATTCAATCTCAAAAAGGAAAGAAATTTTATATCATCTAAGAACCAACTGGGACATTATGCTAAGTGAAATAATCCAGAAACCAAAGGACAAATATGGTATGATTTCACTTACTTGAGGTATATTGAATGGTCAAATCCTTAGAATCAGAATGGAGAATAGAGGCTGGGGAAATAGTGTGTATAGTTCATTTTCCATTCCTATAATGAAATACCTAAGGCTACAAATTTTAGAAAGAAAAGAAGTTTATTTAGCTCAGAGTTCTGGTCCAAGAGCAAGGCACCAGCATCTGCTCAGCTTCTGGTGGGGATATCATACTGTATCAAAACATGCCCCATATGGGGAAGAAGAAGCAAGCATGTTTAAAGAGGAGGTACACATGTGTGAGAGAGGAAGCAAGAGATGAGAGAGGACCTTGCTTTATGAAAATTTGCTCTCAAGTTAGCTAGTCCAGTCCCATGAGAGCAAGAACTCACTCCTAAGAGAAAAGCATTAATCCCTCCTAAAAGACCAATAGCCTGTTATAGGTCCTACCACCTCTTGATATCATTACTTAACTATTTAAATTTTGACATAAGTTTTGGCAAGGACAAACTACATTCAAAACATAGAAAGGAGAAATGGGAAGTTAGCATTTAATGGAAATAAAGTTTCAGTTTGGAATGATAAAAAAAATTCTGGAAATAGCAATGATGGTTGTACACCAATGTGGTTGTACTTAATGACACTGAATTACATACTTTTAAGTGGTTGAAATGCTAAATTTTATGTTAGGCATTTTTTTAACCACAACAATGACTTCCCACCCCACCCAGGAGATATAGGAAGGATAGAGACAAATACATATGCTTTGAAAATTCACTCTTTCAAAACCCTTATGGAGGCCAGTCACCACACTTGTGGAAACTATGGCCCCTTAATGGTCATGATAACTGCATTTTCAGAACAGGCAATACCTTCCCTTCTCTATAGGTACCAGAGTTGTGATTTATTTCATCAAAGTTATCCATTTTTCCTCTACTGTTCTCCCAGAAATCCTTGAAGAAAGCTTTTCAGAAAGTCTATGGCACTTACTTTCTCCTTGCATTTCAAATATTCTAAGTTGACCAAGAAAAATGAAGTTGTTTACCAAGTTGAACTTTGTACACTTATGATTTTCCTTGGCACTTTCTATATGTTGGTTCCTTAATTCAGATTGGGTCCATGGTAGGTGACATGAATGTTATCACTACTGCCTACACATTTTTTTGGCAACAATATGCCTTGACAACTCACCTCTTGTACCTGTTTCCTTGGTTCAAGCAATTCCAAGTAATCCCAGCAGGCAAAATGCTATAATTGCTGTGTACCTGCTGGCAATTAAGATGAACCTACAGATTGCAAGTCATCAGCACAAGCAGAACTGTGGTATGCACATGAGGGTGCAGGTGACAAAGGAACAGAGGAGCCATAAAACAAAAATATTAATAAAACACTTAAGTCAAAAGAAATCTGTATAAGCAGAGATTTATTTTTAAAAAACACAAAACAGTCAATATCTTTAAAAAGAAACCATGTGGAACAAGCTAGAAGAAACAGTTTGCTTTTACTTTAGGCAAATTTCAGTCACATAAAGAGATAACTGGAAGAAATATTTTTCATAATCTGTGGAGATTTGCATCTGCCAAAGAATCCTCAGATGACTCTCCCTCACTTCATCATGTTTAAGTGGAATACCAAACACTGTTCAGACCTGTAATAAAAGTAGCAGTGATGAAATTTCCCAAAGAAATAAGAACAAAATGTTCACACATGCATGAATAAAAGTTACCAATAAAAAACACCAATCCTTCTAGAAAATAAGTGAGCAGAAATGGAATGAGGAAGGCAGAAGTCTCTTGCTTTGGAACAAGTTACCTAACTTGTCTCTGAAGTTACTTATATTCTCAAAGCCTTAATTCTAGCATCCTAGACTTTCTAGTCTCACAAGTGCCTTGCCCTTTTGTCTTCTTGTCATTACTCATGCCATTTCTTCTAAATTGAACACCCACTCCTTTCCACCCAGCCCCAAGTCTCCCCAAGTGCAAACCCCATGTCATGTGAACCAGTATAAATGCTACATCTCAGTGAAGACTTCCCTGAGCTCCTTACATGGAAACTATCTCTATCTTATGAGGTTCTGTAAGGCCAGCTGTATTCCTCTGAAGGCACTTGCACATGGTACTATATTTCTTCATATACACATTTACATGGTAGAGACTCAAAATGATGGAAGGCTGAAAATTAGGCAGGGTAATTTGTCAACTAGACAGAAGCATTGGGCAAAAATGACACCATTTTTATTAATGTGATATCCATGTGCTTCCATTGGGCCTGGAAGCCAATGCAATCTCTTCTCACAATGCTTCATCTTTCATCATTTGCTCAAAGATTTATAAAGTCTTGGTGGGCACAAACATTTGGCTAAACCTAGATTATGTGCCCACAGTCAAAATAGCAGGGTTCTGACTCCTTGACTTTCATAGTAGGTGGCAAGACCCTGCCTCCCTGAAAGACTCACATAACAAAAGAATCCCTGTATTTACCAGAGAATTCATATATTGAACAGCTAAAATAAACGACAAAAATTTACAACCCTTCAGTAGCCATGTCTTGGCTGTTCTGAAAAACCAAGTTTCATGAAGTCAGAATTTATAACTAACTCATTTTTAAACCCACTGAAGTCTCTAAAAAGTATTTTTCTATCTTATTTTAATTTTTCTAGTGTAAAATACTCAATAATATTTTAAATTGCTCAGATTTTAAAAAATTCTGATGTTATCTATAAATGTTTGGTAACTATCAACTAAGAGAATGTTGCCTTTTTTAAACAAAGAAGCCATAGTGTTTCACATGTTAGGCAATTTTCTGTTACTATGACAAAATACCTGAGATAATCAACTTATAAAGAGAAAAACGTTGTTTGGGCTTGCATGTTTGTTTTTTGTTTGTTTTTGTTGTTGTTGTTTGGTACCAGGAATTGAACCCAGAGGCACTTAACCACTGATCAACATCCCCAGTCACTTTTTATATTTTATTTAGAGATAGAGTCTCACTAAATTACTTAGGGCCTTGCTAAGTTGCTGAGATTGGCTTTGAACTTGCGATCCTCCTGCCTCAGCCTCCCGAGCCACTGGGATTACAGGCATTCACCACTGTGCCTGGTGGTTCACAGTTTTGAGGATTCCAGTACATGATTGGTTGGCCCCATTGCACTGGGTCTGTGGTAAGGCAGCACATGATGGCAGGAGCTCATGACAGAGCAGAACTCTTCCTCTCATGGTCAAAAAGCAAAAAAAAAAAAAAAGGTAAGAAGACAGAGTAGGATCACACAGTCTTCTTCAAGGGCATGTTCCCAATGATGAAGCTCCACTTATCAAAGGTTTCAACACTTCTCAATAGCACTGCGATGAGGACCAGGTCTTTAAACACATGGGCCTCTGGGGCACATTCAAGTCCAGACTACTGAATTCTACTCCTGACACCCTCTTATTCATGTGCAAGAAGTAAATGCATTCATTCCATCACCAAAAGCCTCCAAAGTCTTAACTCTTCTAGCATTGCTCAAAAGTCTAAGTCTGGAGTTTCCTCTAAAACTCAAGGCAAGGGGCTGGTGGGAGAGGTTTGCTATGGGGCCAGTATGGCGGCCGAGCACAAGACCAAGTTGTCTAAGAACTGCTGTGCATGAAATTCATGCAAAGAGGACTGGACTCAGAAACCAAGAAACTAGAAGAGGAAGAAAAGAAGATCATCAGTGAAGATCACTGGTACTTGGATTTGCCAGAGCTTAAAGAGAAAGAGAGTGTCATAATAGAGGAGCAGAGTTTTTTGTTATATGAAGATCTTCTCTATGGAAGAATGTCATTCAGAGGATTTAATCCCAAAGTTGAGAAATTGATGCTTCAGATGAATGTGAAAAATAAAGCAGAAGATTAAGATGAAGATGAAATAGTAGAGCTTGATGTGTCTGAGGAGGAAATGGCTAGTAAATATGAGACGTTGGTGAGGACAATTGGAAAAAAGTTTGCCAAGGAGAATAGACCCTGCCAATTATGAAGAGGATGAAAATGGAGACATAAAACCAGTTAAGCAAAGAAGATGTTCTTAAAGAACCAAGATTAAAAATGATGCCTTAAAATATGTCTCATGGTGGCCGTGAAAACTGCAGACTTTGGAACCCATTCCAGTGACATTTTTTAGCTGTTAATTCTTGATATTTATTTGTAAAGAGATGTGTGATTTCAGAAATAGGCTGTGTTTGAAACAGATATGTGATGGATGTTATACATTCTTTTCTGAATCGCATTCACCAAGAGCATAAGTCGAGCCTGGATCTTCATATATACATAGGCACAGGGTTTCTTCTGAAAGATTTTACATCAATTTTTTTATATAACTTTCCTGTCACTGACCTTGACTTTACTCCTGTAGATTAATACCAGTGTTTAAATTGCTCTTAAGTTTATATTTTACTTTAAATTTTTAATCATATAATCATGTCAGGTCAATTCATACATTCATTTTGGAGTCAAAATGTCATAGGAATTTATTATATGTACATCCATTAAGAGAAAGCAAGCTTCTCCAGCCTGAAATATTTGCATGCTACCAGGTTATTAACACTGTAATAGTTAATTTGAATTGTCAACTTGGTTGGATTAAAATATACCAAAGATTAGAAGGATTATGGGTGTGTCAGTGGGCGTGTATCTAGGAATGATTGGCATGTGGGATAGCCAACTGAAATGGAGACCCTCCCTAAGCATGGGCAACATTGACCAATAGGATGATGGCTTTGATGGAATAAAAGTTGGAAGAACAAGGAAGCCCAGCAAATGCAACCTCCATTCTTCTTGAATGGGTTCTTGATTGCTGCTGCAATCATCTGAGGATATTGGACTCTGGCTTCTTCACTCTTCCAAAGCAGATTCTCTAGAAGCTCAGAATAGGGTAGCACCATTGATCCCTCTTGTTCTGGGGCTTCAGCCTCTTGGACTGGGCAGCTACTGGTTCTTCCAACTCTCCAGCCTACAGATGGCCAATGTGGACTATTCAGCTCCTGGACGCATAAGCCAACCTAATAAGTCTCCCTTTTATAATTGTACTTCCTGTTGATTCTGTTCCTCTAGTGAACCTTGACTAATATAATCACTTTATGGTATTATGTTTTTTGTTTAAGGCATATAATTTTTTTAAAAAAGGTTCTGTAATAAACATTTGTTTCTTCATTGAAAAAAAAAGACTCAAGGCAAATTCAACTGAGATGTCCTATAAATATCAAATTGAATGAGTTGTATACTTCTGAGATAGAATGGTAAACATTCCTATTTCAAAAGGAAAATTATAAGGAGGGATCAAAAGAAAGACTAAGACCCAAAAGGTAAACATTAAATCCTCATGTCTAGCATCCAGGTGGACTGTAGTGGGAAATGGGCTGCCAAGGATGGGAAAAACCACCCCTATGAATTTGCTGGTTGCAGCCCACCTTTGTCTTGGGAAGGTTTTTCATGCTGCCTGCTGCTTCCCTTAGCATGTGTTGCATGTTACTGGGACATCTACCTTCTTGGGGTCCCCATTGCAACTTCAACCTCACTCCTGTAGTTTCCCTGTGCATTCCCTCACTGAAAGATGTTTGTAGAGCCTGTTTGTATCCCTGCCACACACTGCCTGACCTCCAGGCTTTTCTTGGAAATCTTAATGGAAGTATCTATAATTCCATAAGTTTTACATTCTACATGCCTACAAAACTCATGGAGATGTGAAGGTCTCCTTCCAGAGTAAGCAGGACCTGGACTCACTTGAACCATGGCTGCAACAGCCTATGAGTACTTTGCCAGCTGAACAGGAGGAAACAAATCCTGCGAAATGATTTCCTAGGTAGTGCTACATAGGCAGAGCACCTGGAGGTTTTCTTTTGAAATGCTTTTGCCCCAGAAAGTCTTCAATCTTTGAAACAATTTTGTACTTCTATATCTCTGAGTCTGTGATGGCCACAGCCTTGCTGATTTCTGAGATGTCATCAAGGTATCTTTCCTATTGTCCCCATGCAAAGCACTTGACATTTTTTATGGGCCCTAACAACTGCACCCTCCTTGGCCACATCTTCATATACATTCTGTTTCTGGCCAAGCTGCAAATTTTTCAAATTTTTCTGCTCTGCTTCTCTTTGCTCCTGATTATTCAGTTAAAAGCATCCAAGGAAACCCATGCCACTGCATGAATGTTTTGCTACTTTAAAATTTCCTCCACCAAGTGAACTTGTCCATCACCTTTAAACTCAGTTTCATACAAAGTCTCAGGATATAGACCAAAGGTAGACAACTTCTTTGTCAGACTTAACATGAATGGCCTCTAATCCAATTCACAATAGAGTCCTCCTGTCAGTATTCTGATTTTCTGAGCCCTCAGCAGGATTACCCTTTTAAGATCTATTGATAAAATTCTAGACTTTCTCCAGCCTGATCCTCTAAATGTTTCCATACATCTCTAATAAACCAATTTCACAGGCTCTTCCACATTGTCTCATGTATAGCTATAATCAACAGTCCAACTTCTTAGTACCAAATTTTGTGTTAGTCCGCTTTCTGTTACTATAACAAAATACCCAAAATGATCAACTTATAAAGATAAAAGTTTTATTTGGGCTCACAATGTTAATGTTTCCAGTTCATGTTCAGTTAGCCCCATTGCTTTGGGCTTATGGAAAGGTACGTGTAAATGGCAGAACAAAATTTCTCACCTCACAGCTGGAAAGTAAAAGAGGGAAGAGAAAGAGACCAGGATCCCACAGTCCCCTTCAAGGGCATACCTCCTCCATTGACCTAAATATCTCCCGCTAGTTCCTGCCTCTTAAAGGTTCTACTACCACTCAAGAGTGCCACCTTGTAGACCACACTTTTAACAGATCGCCCTTTGGGTGATATTCAAGATTCAAATTATAGTAATGTATTTTATCTCACTCAGTTTTTAATCAGATTTTATCTGTTTTCTGCAATAGTTTTAATATAATTATAAAAGCATTTAAAACTAACAGATCATTCAAATTCTGCTCTTGAAAGAGATGTCTTTAATTCCCCACTTAACCATAAATCTCTATTGTCTGCTTAGTTCCAGAGTCTAAGCAACTCTTCTTTGTAATTTTTCTATCAGATTTCCATTTAGTGCATAGAATAGCCAACAATAAAAAAAATCAGTCTATTTTTTCATTTAAAAGTATTTATAATTTATAAACATCATAAATGTATCATGCTTCATGTAATTTCCCACTTCTCCTTGTTGATAGCTTTCCTTTATTGTTACTTCATTGTATCCACCTTGTTTTAAAATGTTTTTTAGATTAAGAATACACCATACATCTTAAAACTTTCAGATTTATCAAGTTTCTCATGTCTTCTTTAAAAATTCTATCTTCTCAGAGCCTTCTATACTCCTTATGAGAAGCATCCATTTCCTGTGCTCATCCACCACTCAGCACACACAAAACGTTTATTGAACAAATTAATAATGAGTGGTAACACATCTTATGGGATTACAGGTATGCTTGAATCAAGTATATAAATGGCAGGTATTAGATCTATGCTATCATTATTAATATAATGTGGTTGAGATGTTATCAAAGTGTGGTTCATGGTCCCCCTTTCAGGGGAGGTGGTCTACAAGATCAAAATCATTTTCATAAGACTACAGACACATTTGCTTTCTTCACTGTGTTGACATTTGCAATATGGCATGAAAGAAATGGTTGATCAAACTACTGGAACCTCAGCCCAGAGCCCACTATTCTACGAGTCATTGCGTTCTTCACTACTCTGTACACCCATTTCAAAGATGCCAGTTTTAGTTTGTTTATGCCTTTGAAGTAAAAATTACTAGTTTTATTACATGTCAACTCTTGAGTTCACTTCTTAATACACTGTGTGATGAAATGGGAAATGTGTATAAAGTCCTTGTGTTTGTCTCAAGGAAAACACTTGTACCATTGTTTGTGCTGGGAACTGAAGCAACTGCTTTTTACATGAAACTCCATTTTACTTGAAAGAATGACTGCCAGACAAACTATGGTTGTTAGGACTTGGACAGTTGACAGATATTTTCTCTAAAATGAAATGATGAAGCCTGTCACTTCAAGGTAAATGCCTTATAATATTTGCTGTCCATAACAAATCCAAACTTCCAAGTAAACATTAGAATTTTGAAATATGTGATCCACCATCATGTGCTTAATACTTTGTTTTCTGATGAGATCACTAGTGATATTGATGCATGTAATTTTTTTATTATATAATAAAATGGGCCAGCATTTGGAAAATCTGCATAATAAAATGAATAAATATTTTCCAAACAACTAATGCCTGATTTGCAAAAACATTCCATGGTGAAAATATCCATTCAGAGTTCAAAGAAACCCAGTGGGTTTTAATGGAACAGAGTAAGAAAAGAGTTCAGATACCACATTGCACTAGCCTTGAAGAAACTTCTACTTGTTGAATTTGGGTGTTGTATCAAAGAAAAATATACACAACTATATGCAAAGGCTGTTAAAATACTACCCTTTTCCCAAATGCATATGTATATGAAGTTAGATTTTCTTTACATACTTCAACCAAAGCAACAATGCAACAGTCTGAACATGAAAACAGATATGAGAATCTAGCTGTCTTCTATTAAGCAAACAGAGCAACTCTTCAATATTTTTTAATTTTGAAAAATAGTTCTTTTTTTTTTTAGTTGTTGATGGATCTTTATTTTATTCATTTATTATTTGTATGTGGTGCTGAGGATCAAACCCAGTGCCTCACGCATGCTAGGCAAGCGCTCTACCACTGAGCCACAGCCACAGCCCTTGAAAAATACAGTTCTATTTCACAAAAATGTTATTTGTGTTACTGTGTAATAGACTTTTACTAGTTATTTTCAAAAAATATTTCTAATGTGGTAAATATTGCTAGATATAACTCACATAAACAAAAACTCTTTAAGGTCCACAGTAATTATTTGTTATTGACTATAACATTTTCTTTTTTAAAAACTAAAAGATTTTATTTTTTGAGCAATTTTATATGTACAGAAAAATTGAGGAAAAGGTACAAAGTTCCTATAAATCTCCTTATCATTCCCTATGTGCATATGCATGTACACACTCATACATACAGTGTTTCATACACAAACACACACACACACACACACTTATTACTGAAGTACACTTGTTACAATTGATGAAACAATATTACTAGCCAAACTTCATAGTTTACATTAGAGTTCAGTCTTTGTCATGTCCATTTTATGGGTTTTGATAAATATATAAATACACGTGGTCACCATGAAAAAATTATACAGAGTTGTTATACTGCCCTGAAAATATCCTGTGCTCCACCTGTTCATTCTTTCCTCCCTCTCCCTGATCTTCTCATTCACTGAAGAACATCTTGGTTGCTTGCAAGTCTGGGCAGTTATGAATAAAGCTGCTGTAAACATTCACAGGCAAGTATTTGTGTGAACATAAGTTTTGAGTAAATACCAAGAAGCATCATCACTGGATTGCAAGGTAAAATGTATTTAGCTTTGTAAAACACTGCCAAATTGTCTACCATAGTGGCTGTAGCCTTTCACGTTTCCATTTGCAATAAACTAGAGTTCTTGTTGCTTCACATCTCCACCAGTATTTGGTGGTGTCAGTGTTTTGGAGTATATGTTCTGATAGGAGTATAGTGATACATCATTGTTTTTTGAATTTGAGTCCTTAACATATGATGTAGAATATCTTTTCATATGCTTATTGTTGTCTATCTACCTACTTACCTATCTTATTTGGTGAAGTGTCTATTTAGATCTTTTGTCATTTTTTAATTGGGTTATTGTTTTTATTGAGCTTAGTTTTAAGGGTATATTTTTTGGATGCCAATCTTTTGTCAGATATGTGTTTGGTAAATATTTTCTCCTATTTTATTCATTCTCTTAACCATTATCTTTCACAGAGCAGTTTCAATTTTAATGAAGTCCAACTTACGTATTTTTCCTTCATGAATCATGCATTTGGCATTGTATCTAAAAAGTCATTGCCAAACACAAAGTCACTTAGATTTTCCCTTTTGTTATCTTCTAGGAGTTTTATAATTTTGCATTTACATTAGGTCTACGATATGTTTTGAGTTAATTTTTGTGAAAGGTTTAAGGTCTGCATCTAGATTCATTTGTTTGGAATGTGAACGTCTAGTTCTAGCATATTTGTTGAAAAGATTGGTTTTTTCCCCATTGTATTACCTTTGCTCTTTTGTCAAAGATTCAGTTGACAATACTTGTATGAATATTTCTGAGTTCTCTATTCTGTTCCATTGATCTGTCAAATTCTTTTACCAGTACCACATTGTCATAATTACTTTAGCTTTATAGTAGATCTTGAAGTCAGGTAGTGTCAGTTCTTCAGCTTTGTGTTTCAGCATCATATTGACTATTTTGTGTCTTTTGCCTTTTGATACCAACTTAGAATCAGCTGTTGATTTCTACAAAACAAATTTGTTTTGAGTGGGATTGCATTAAAGCTATAGATGAAGTTGGGAGGAATTGATGACTTAACAATACTGAGTCTTCCTATTCATGTATATGAACTACCTCTCCATTTATTTGAGAGAGGTACTTCATATACATATATTTTCTTGCATCTCTTATCAGAGTTTTGCAATGTAATCCTTGCACATATTTTGTCAGATTTGTACCAAACTTGTTTGTTGTCTTTGCACTAATATAAATGGCATTGGGTTTTCAATTTCAAATTTCAATTGTTCATTTCTAGTATTAAATATGATCTTTTTTTAAAAAATATTTCTTAGTTGTCAGTGGACATTCATTTTATTTATTTATATGTGGTGCTGAGAACCAAACCCAGTGCCTCACACATGCTAGGCAAGCGCTCTGCCACTGAGACACAACCCCAGCCCCTTAAATATGATCTTTTTTTTTTTTAATATTTTTTAGTTGTCAATGGACCTTTATTTTTTTCTTTTATTTTATATGTGGTGCTGAGAATCGAACCCAGTGCCTCATGCATGCTAGGCAAGCGCTCTACCACTGAGCCACATCCCAGCCCCTTAAATATGATCTTTTAGTTTGATTTTTCATTTTCATTCTCTAGGTTTTTTCCCCCTTCAGTAATTTTTATATGTATAAAGGATTCTTGAGATTGCAAAGTTTAAGAACTACCAGTTTACTGTATTGAGCATGGTCTTCAGAGTCATGTGGAATTAGGTTTCTAGTCTAGCTTTAACACTTCCTTTCTCCATCACTAGGTAAATTGTTCAACTTTTCTTAGTCTCAATCTGCCTACAGGTAACATAAGACAAAAATAATAAATACCTCAAAGGATTGTCTTAGGATACCAGTGATAATATCTGGAGAGCCTAATACACATAGAAAGAACACAATAATACCTATTGTTATTCATATTGTTTTGACCTAGTAAATTTACATTGCAGAATAAAGTTCAAGGAAATAACTCTAAAGGCAGCCTCCATGCGGAGCACATTTAAACAAAATTCTAAACGATGGTAGAAAGCAGGAAACAACAAAAGACAAGGTAAATATGTTAATTGTACTCTTAACAATATGGACAAATCATTAAAATTAACAAGTATATATATTGGGTTGACTCATGAAAATCAACATATGAAAAAAGTTTAAAGGAAAAATAATATTAAATAATGTGTAAACATGTTCATTTTGTATATTGACAAATATTAGAAGTTAATTTTAAGCAATAAAAAGAGAACTGAAGATTTATTAGCTCTTTTTTTGTAAAGTTTCTTATATTCATGGTTTTAAAATTATAACAAATTCCTACTGATTAGTGTTTTGGAGGTGTTTTTGGTAGTTACCCTCAAGTGTTTGGGGTATTAAATTCTTTCTGAAATTTACATGATTTATGCCCATCATTTGTACTGAGATCATTGTAATGCTGTTCCTTAAGTCCATTATATATGTCAAGTGTACATCTTCTCTTGTAAATCTGCTATTACTATGATCCCTCCTTGGAAATATTTTTACTATGTTCTTGACTTTCCATTAACATAAGAAAACACTAAAAAAATGAACTCAGGCTGGCGATGATGTTCAGTGGTAGAGTGTTTGTCAAGCATGTGTAAGGCCCTAGATTCCATCTCCAGCAACATAACACACACACACACACACACACACACACACACACACACACACAGAAGAAGGAAAGAAAGAAATGAAGTAGGGTTTGCATGAACTCTTCCTGCCCCCCAGTCTTCTGCTTCCCTTCCTTGTGCCTTTCTTATAACATCCCTTTGGACATTTCCAAACCTCTCACAAAGACTTGTGTATGTCTAGGTTACACAGGGTGTTAAGTCATGGAAAAAAAAAAAAAAGCACTAGAATAGAAGTCAGCACTTGAGTCCTACTGTTGTCGCTAATCACAGTTTTTCATCAGCCCTCAGTTTCTTCATGTATGAAATGAGATTACATAAAGTATCTGTTTCCTTCCAGCTTTAAAAATTGCCTGCAATCTTTAGTAAGAATAGTTATGAACTCTGAAAATATTCATTATGATTTTTCCTTTCCACATTTTTCTTGCTCCTACATAAGTAGTGCTGCTTCTGCTCTTCCACCTACTCTAGTCAGATCTTCCATGGTCACAGCAACGCCCTGACTGTGCTCTCCAGGATTCTCTCCCTGATGTAGAGCATGCAGCCTCCCAAAAGCTATTCTCAAGGAACAGTCTCTATGAGGCAGGAGTAGTTTAGATCTGATTATTCACATACTGTTGTTGCCACTCACTGAAGCCAAAAGTTTCTATATGTGAGAGACACTTTGATAAGTGCTTCATAAACATTATTTCACTTATTTTAAACAACCAGCCAATGAGGTAGGTATTTTAATATATGTTTTATAGTTAAGAAAAGAAGCCTCAGAGGTTGAGGAAATTGCTCAAGATCACACAGGACTATTTTCTCCAACATTATTTCAATTGGACACAAAAACTCAGAATGCTGGCTCTTTCCAAGCTATGCTTTCTAAGCAGCACATGTCTAGATACCATATTTTGACATTTCAGAATCCAGTTATGACCATAAGAAACCCCAAAGACCTGCTTTACAAATATAACTGGTTTCCTTTCTGCTTCAGGGAAAGAATTGCTGTATTGCTGGTGAGAGTCATTAAGATGATAATAGCCGATCAGGGGATGTGTTTTCATCAGACCACCTTTAACCCTAAATTCTAGTAGATAAATGAAAAATAGTACATACTTTAGACACTGTCATTCCAGATGGAACTTTCCAGAAATGATACAATAAAAGAATAGCTTCTCTCTATTCCTGAGAATTCATTCCAATTGCTAATTTTCCAGATTTATGCTTTAGTGGACTTTTTCAAAGAAGGTTTTGTTTTGGTTTGGTTTTGGAAAGTGTTACTGTTTTCTCTTCTCTACTTCTAAAACACACTTAGTTTTTATTTTGTCAGTTTTACTTTCCTGATTTCTTTTACATTTTGTCCATTTAAGATTTATCTTGCTAAGCAACTGAGACCCTGTCTCTACATAAAATACAAAATAGGCTGGGGATGTGGCTCAGTGGTTGAGTACCCCTGAGTTCAATCACCAGTACTTAAAAAAAAAAAAAAAAAAAGATTTATCTGGCAAATGTCCCCTTTTAAAAAAAATAGTTAGCCATTAGCAGTGGTATTTGAATATTTTGGGCCTTTTGTTTTTGAAACAGAGTTCAATGCCATAAAATTAATAATTTTTAGTGAAAAATAAAAAGCTATTGACATTATTCCTTTTATTAACAACCTTAAGTTGTTATCCCAAGGAAAAGCAAATTTTCACTCATTGAAAGAATACTTTATGTTGCAACACAGTAACTTTAAGTAAGAGAATCTGTTAACTAAGATATTGCTTTTTGAGGATCATGTCACAGCTTTTTCCTAGGACTTTACCATGGAAATCTGCCCTCAATTGTTTTGTCATCATCTCCTTATTTCTTTTTTTCAGCAACTTTCCTTTTTCTTGCCCCATGAATCATTTATTTTCTCACTTTATTTTTTTCTTTTCTGAGGATTTTTCCTATAATCCCTCCCTAAGATTTCTTCCAGACTTTCAGTTTACCAATCTCGAAAATCTCTTACCCTGTGTTGAACTAGTTGATCTCTTTAACACAAAAAATTAGAGAGTATAGAAAAATGAGACACAGTGTTTGAAGGTTGCATAATAAGTCTTTGGTTTCTTTAGTGTTTCATTTTATTCCTGAAATAAAAGAGAAAGGAAGTAGATGGTTAAAACTGGAATACTGAATATTAGAGATGCTAAAAGAAATTCATGTCTTTTATTTAAGTGATACTTTTCTCACATGGAACTCAAATTTATTTTATCCATTGGCCTTTCTGTATGGTTTTGTGAAGGAATTCTGCCCTGACATCCTCCCTTGGGAGATCTATTCTCTACCAGAGTCAATACAGGATGACATCAGATCTGAGAAGCCTTGGCTTTAATTGTAGTTTCTCCCTATCATAGACCTTGAACACTGACATAGCCATAGCAGGAACCTGATTATCTTTCTGGTCCCTCAGAGAAGTGATTAACTTGGGGAAATGATGATAGACAGATAAACAGGCAGATAGAAAACAGATAAATAAATAGAAAGGAAGGACAAGAAGGAAGGAAAACCAGAGGATGGAAAGAGAAAGACAAGAGAGAAAGAATAAGAGAAAGAAAGTGAGAGCACTCAAAGGTGTTGCTACCTTAAGTAGATCACCTTAACAGGGATAAAATCATCAAAAGTGTTCCAGAAACAGATAATGCTTGGGAGGCAAACCACAAACACAGTTTTGACTATTTAGGGCTGTCAAATTTCTATTAATTCAAAAAGTATGTTTTAACTCAGATTATCATTCACTTGCCCCAAATTTTTACTCTTGACTAATATAATTATTTAGATGAAATAGTACTGTTGTTTTCTTAAGTTCAGAATTAGACACATACTTTCGTAAGGCCATACAATACGATATTTGCTTCTTCATGCTGCTCCCTTTCTCGTCTTTAAATAATGCAATTCATCACTTATTATTTTACCAAAGATTTGCAAAGTCTCTGAGTTTATAGATGGCTCTGTAGAACTGGGCATTAAGGCCCACATGGCCTCTGTTGGAAGTGACTATACCTAGTAACAGACTCAGTCTCCTTTAGAGCTACCAAGTAAAAGAAACCTCTGGAGCCATTTGGTAGAGAGGACTCAGCTGTTTATTTTCTAGCCCTCTGTCTTGAGAGATATTAAGTATAAAATTATTTCTGTTACTACTTCCCTCTGAGTGAGCTATAGAAATTCCCAGGTTTAATTGTTCCTTTGAGGTCATAGCCACTACCTTGTGGGCTTCCTGAGAAGCATGACGTCCTGAGAAGTCACAGTCAGGGAGCATCTCTACCAGCAGTCAGACCACTTGCCTCTCTTTTTCTAACCAGATAATGCACCCATTTTCAAATCCGTGCTACTGAGATGCTGGGAGAACAAGAAGATTAAAAACTTTTTTTGAAACACCATCATTTTCTCACCTAAGAAGCACTCTGGTTCTTTTCAGTTTTGCACATTACTTCCTAGTTCTGTCAATAGGTAAATATGTTTTTTTACACAGTTGTAGTTTCAGATCCTCTTTCTTAAATAATGTCATTATTTGAAAGCTATTTCTTTCCAAAGCCACTGTTGCTGTTTACCTCTGCAGGTGACTTTTAACCAAATCTGTGTTCTTGCAGTGTAAAGGGCTGGAAAGAGAGAGCACATCATTACATAATCTCGGCACTGATTTCCAAAATCTCTAGCCTGCTATCTGGCCTTACAAGAGTCATCTAAATTTCATTTTGTGTTCATGCTTTAAAATATCATTCCCTAGGCTAGTGATGTAGCTCAGAGGTAGAGCGCTTGCTTAGTATATGTGAGGCTCCAGGTTTGATCCCCACTTCTACAAAAGAAAAAGAAGAAAAGAAAAAAAATGTTTTAAAAAGATACTTCCCTCAACATTGCACTTAATTTTGTGTGAAAATCAACAGATATGATATCTGAAATTTTAAGGATCCATAAAATAGTTTTCTTAAACAATGAAAGGCAACGAAGAATTGCTTGAGCTTATTTACAAAAGAATGGCTGTGTTGCCATGGAAGATGTGACGTCACTGGGACAATGAATGTGAGAACCTTGTCTGGAGAGTCACATTCATAAAGGCAAATTAAAAGGAATGGGAGACGTTGTCTGCCAGAGATTTAAACAGCCTCAGAAAAGAAAGTATTATGTACAGTTGAAGTTCCACGATTTTTCTCACTTAGTGTTCTAAGGATCACTAAAGTTGTAATTTTTATCTGGAGATGGATAAAAAATTTTAGGTTTTTTTAGCTTAATTGCCTGCTATGAATTCAGATTTTTAAAATTACTTAAGCTTACTTGCAAAATTCTGATTTATACCTATTCACATGAAAATTATTCAAGAAAAACTTATTAGGAGATAAAATATTGGAGAATAATATTTTGGTGATTCTTCTGTTCTTTTCCCCCAAGACACATTGATAATTTGTACAGCTTCTTTTCTGTTTCCTTAAATGGGAAACTATAACATTTTACACATTGCAATGCTTTAAATGGCCTATATGATTTCTAAAGAGTGTTAAAACAGTTGTTCTTAAGTCTACATTTGTCTATGTCTGGAACATATTTTCATCCTTCTCTTGTATCATAGACTGGTGAATAATGCCTGAAGAAGTCACCTCATCACTCCTTGGCCTTTAAGTACAAATATGGCTTGATCTAATCTGGACAAATTTTGTCTCAGGCTCAAACACTTTCCCAATACTGCCTATTTTCTTTCTAGTTGTATAAATCCAACTTGGTGGGGGAACCTCAGATTCTCCATTTAGATTTATTTTAGGGCATCCAGCAAGATGTCCCCTGGGTATTAACTGTCAAGATAGCACAGTTGATCTTTGGTGTTTTCCATTTCCCCATTTGAGGTCTCTTCCTCCGGGCTCCACCTGCCACACACTGGTGATAGCAGATGTGGGCGAAGACTGTGGACCAGCTGATCAGTGAACTTGCAGATTATTCTTGCCATCCGATTGAGCCTGGCTTTCATTTCCATGGCATTTGTTCCTTTTTTTTCTCAAGTAAATAATTTCCCTTAACTGTCCCTAGACTGTTTTATTGAGGATTCCTGGAGACCCAGAAATATAACACTAATTGTGAAATACATTTGCTGTAACAAAAAATGTAAGTGTGTACATGTGTGTGTGACAGCCTGAATTCCTTTGAGATTACATGGCTTATGTTTGTGTGGAGACATAAGTGCCTCTCAATGTAGACCCCCCACACCCACACACACACAAGTGAGACAGAAGAGATCAGGAGCAGAAATATTGAAGCTGGTGATGTGGAAAATTCAAGCTCCTCTTTTTATCCAGATCTTACAAAACTTAGGGAGAGACCTTAGCATTGTGTTCCAATGTCACGAGTTTTAGTAAAATGTGCTAAGGAAAGATGTTAAGGCCACTGTCAGCTAATAGTGCTCTCTTATCCTTTGACTTCCCCTCTCTAGTACTTGCTTTTATGTTTGATGTTGGCGGAGAGGATATGAGTATTTTAGGTTTGTATAAAGGGAAATTAAGTTGCTAATATATTTAATTTAGGTTTCATAGAATAAATAGTTGTCCCTTGGTATCTGTGACTCATGTTTAATTCAGGAGCCCCAAGGATACCCAAATCTACAAGACACTTAAGTCCCATATATAAAATGATGTAGTATTGGCATCATCTATGTAGATACTCCTATGTACTTTAAATTACCTTAGATAACTTATACCTAAGACAATGTAAATGCTATGTATATAATTGTTATACTACATTGTTTAGGCATAAATGATAAGAAAAGGAGCCTGTGCATGTTCAAAAGAGATAAAATTAAAAAAGATTTTCAATTTCTTGGTTGAATCAGTAGATGTGGAATTTGCAGATGTGGAGGGCTGACTTATTTATGTGGTTTGCAGTTATTTCTCTGTTAAGTTATAGCTAGATGTCTTGGTGAAGGAGTAACTTCCAGGAATATAAGGAATACCACCCACTATGCTGAGCCACCCAGTGCTACGACATTAGGTGCAGTACTAATGTACATCCATCATGAGTTTGTCCTGTTGAACCTCTTACCAAGACTATGTAGATGTGATGGAGAGGTGTATTTGAAATTTCTTAAGCTAGGCTATGGAAAGTTCTCCCAATCATCAGATGTAGACAATTGTGAATAAAAGTCTCCATGTGCACTGAAGCCATAACTATAACTTTCCAGTTGGACTGTGTAGGATGATGCAGCATCTATAATCATCAACACATCCCTATATTTTTTTAAAAAAAATTCAAATGTGTGAAATAGAAGTGATCAGAATCTTTTAATAGGGCACACACCTATAAGAGTACTAAAAACAGCAGTTATGTCTGTGTATGAGGTTGAAATGATTTATACATCCCAAACATCAGTATGTTAAACAAATTTTGATCAACTTCAAGAAAGACTGAAGTATTTTTCTAGTCTCATTATAGATACTATTACAAAATAACTGTTATATAAAGAAGCTACCAAAGAGCACTCTACTAAAAAATGTAGACAAAAGTATTATGAAGACATACTAGGAAGTTAGTTAATAAAAATATTATGTAATATTCCCAGTTTGCAATAATTATGGAATTTACCAATATTTACTTTTTCTAACATATTTGAATTTCTATTATCATTCTAATTTTTAATATAATTTTGCACTTGTAATTTGTGTTTTTCTTCTTTAAAGAAATCTCCCAAGTTATGTAAGCTTCTGTCTCTGGAAAACCTGAATCTGCTTCTGAATGAGATGAGATGACCTAAGTCAAGCTGGTCCCTAGCATTGACATAAAGAGTTAGTCAATAAGAAATTAAGTTAGTAAGAAAAAGTATAAATAGTCAAAGTACCATGAGAAAAATGCATATTTTTTAAAAGAAACAACACATTTTATGATAATGGATATGATTGGTCTAGATGAGAGTACTTAAGAGAAAGTAGGTGAATTTGTAGTATGTTTTAATTTTTACTGTTTTTTGGGGGGCTCTGCCTCATCTCTGCTATTCTGAAATATACTATTAGTTGCCTAGCAATAGAAGAATAATAAAGCTAAACATGTTTTCTAAATCCTGGGTATGATGGGGTTTTGTTTTACCTTGATTTAAAATACAGATTCTTCCATTTATATTAAAATAGTGTTCTCTAAATTATGAGACTCTAAAACATATATAGTAAGATTAAATTGATGACTGAATTAAATTGCCTTTCCTACATACTTTTCTAGGATTCTGTCCAGAGGAGCAAACTTTTCATCTCAAGTATGTTTACAAATTTTGTTCCTTCGAAAGCATAACTAGTTGAGGACATGCCAAGCTACAGATCATTACAGTGTCTTAGAACCAGTTTTTTAAGGGAGAGGGTTGCTGCCTGTGTATAGTCTTGTTATGATGATTGGTTAATTCTTATTCTTCATTCCAAAGGTCTGAAGTTCTGGGGCATGCAAAGGCACATTGCTGATTGTAAATTCTTGTCTCTGGAATTTGCATTTGTTGTTATCCTTTTGAGATATGATCTTATCTATCCCAAACACATAGTCAAAGTCCTTATAATGTGCTACTCATTTTTGTTGGGTTCCTATGGGCTGACTTTTACAATGAAGAGTAATGGTGTTACAGGAAAAACATGGAGAAACTCTCTTTAACTTTCACTACTGCTTGAATTTTTGTCTTTCTTGAGTTTGACCTTTTCTGCAGTATTTATTATCAAGTTTTTAATCTCCAATATAACTCTTACAGACAGTTTAGGTGATCAGTTGTAATAACTTTATTGAGAGTCTTTAAAGACCCAGTTCTATCTGTTGCACACTCTCTACCTCCTTACTTCAGCTCTGCTAAAACTATTGAACAGTTTTGTTGGAATTGTAGAGGAATATAACATAGTCCCTATAAAATAAAATTATGAAAAGTAAATTATGTCTACTATGCTTTTTGTGTATTGTAATGCCACGTGGATGCATCAAAAAGGTTTTGAGGTCTGGGAATATAGTTCAGTTAGTAGAGTGCTTACCTCACATGCATAAGGCCCTTCCATCCCCACACCACAAAAAAAAAAAGACCATGAGAAAAATATGGAAGAAATATTGGGCTTCAATTTTTAAAAATTCCCAGTTTATCCACTTTAAGGCCTATAATGAATCCATATGTAGGTATTGCCATTAAGTATTTGACCTGACATAAACCTATTGTATTCCTTATGTTGGAAGAATGACTCAGTAGAAGTTTGTGAATTGTTAAACAAGTATGAATGATCTTCTATAGGTTGTTGCACCAGATCAGAAAAATTAGCCCCTATCACACCAGCATGCTAGAAAATCTGCCAAATGGCACAACTCAGTATTTATCAAGCCATAAGTCTATTTATTAAACCATGTTCAAAAATTGTAAGGAGGGTATGATCTACTGTAGCTTCATTACATTTTAATCACACACAAAAATAATTTCTTCCATGGAATTGATCCATAATCTGAAAACACTTTTATTCAAACTTTCTGCAAATCATTAGCCAGTCTTACACAGAATATTCAGATTTTATTTGGCTAAGTTTTACCTTGCTAGTATTTTAGATATTTTACACATGTATAATATTTTAAATGTATTATATAACCCAGCTATTATATAATACATATATGTGCCTTTTTATATGTGTGTGTGTGTATATATATAGATATATGATCCTCATGCACAAGAAGACTTTAACCCAAACCCCCAAAGTGTTAACAAAAGAACTGGAAATGAAAAGACATAGAGGGTCTCATTTTGCTTTTAGATATTTTTGTTTGATATTTGTTTTATTAAAGTAATACATATATATACAATGCCCATTTTAACAATAGGTAAATATAAAAGACAAAAGTTAGTAGTATCTTCCCCGTTTCCTTCCCTAACTCCATACCTTCCCAGTGACCAGGAGTTGTTATCCTTCCATATCTTTCTCTAAAACTCTGCAATTCAGATTTATTCATGACTGTGACATATGGTATGAGACTCAGGGCTTCAGTTTCCAAAATAAGGAAGATCTAACCCTAGAGTAAAAATTTTACTTTACAACTACTAGGGCAGCTAAAATAAAAAAGACAATAACAAATGTTAGTGAGGCTATGATTGGAACCCTCATGTGTTGCTGGTAGGAACGCAAAATGATGCAGCCACTTTGGAAAGAGTTTGGCAGTTCCTCAAAATGTTAAACATTAAGTTACCATATGAGTCAACAGTTCTATTTCTAGATATATATCCAAGAGAAATGAAAACATATGTCCATGATGAAACAAATGTTCATAGCAGCATTATCCATTGCCAAGAAGTAGGAACAACCCAAATGCCCACCAGCTGATTAATAGATAAACAAAATGTGGCATATCCACACAATGAGGTATTATGTATTCATAAAAAGTAAGGACACATGCTACAACATGGATCAGCCTTGAGAACATGCTAAGTTGAAGAACTTAGCCACAAAAGATGTCATATGACTCTGTGTATGAAATGTCCAAACAGAAAAATCTGTGGACACATAACAAGAGTAGGCACTAATGGTTGCTAATGATTGCTAATGGTTATCTCTCTGGGGTAAGTAAAATTATCTGTAGTTAAATTCTCATGATGGTTGTTTAATTCTATGAATATACTTAAAACTACTGAACTGAACATTTTAAATGAATGAATATTATAGACGTGTGAAATGTACCTCAATAAAGCTATTAAAAAGAAAAATGAGGATGTTTAATTTAGATGTCCTCCAAAATCTCTTAATAGAATTTTTCTCTCTTAAACACTATTTGAAGACAATTCTTTTCTTTTGTTGGCAAATTCATTTCAATACCAAATTCTTAACCTCCTCATTAAATCCACTGCACTTTCTCCATTCTCTTAAAAACGATTCTTTGTTATTATGGTTTGGATCTGTAATGTTCCCCAAAGACTTGTGTTATAGACCTGGTCCTCAGCAATGTCCAGAGGTGGGGCTTTTGGGAAGTGACTAGGTTATGAAGACTCTGACCTCATCAATGGATAGATTCATTGATAGATTCAGAATTTGATGGAAGCATTATTGTAAGGCAATGGAAACTCTAGGAAGAGGAGCCTAAGTTGGAAGTAGTATATCAGTGGGGGGGCATGCCATGGATGGGTATCTTGTTAGCCCCTTCCCCACTACCCTGTTTTCCAATTGCCATGACCTGAGCAGTTTTCCTCCACCATGCCCTTCTGCCATAGTGTTCTGCCTCACCTCAGGCTCAGAACAATGGAACTTGCTGACCATAGACTGAAATCTTTGAAACACTGGGTTCAAATAAACCTTTTTTCCTCTAAGTTGTTTTTCTCAGGTATTTGTATCAGCAATGAAAAGCTAAATGACACATTTATATTTATGTCAAATTTCAATATTTATTCTATGACATGAATGTCAACTTTTAATCTGGGCAATGTACAGGATATCTTAGTAAAGAGAAAAAAACGAGCTAACATTTGTCATAACTAGTGTCTTTTTGGCTTCATGTTACACAGAAGGATCTGTTATTCATCCTAATAATTGATAACAGAGTCAACAAAGCAAAATTTTGGACAATCCTATGTGTATGGAACATCACTTTAGTTTATAATATTTTAGTATGATTGCCATATTTTATAGCCTCAAAAACAAATATGCAAATAAAGAAATCTAAATTGGTTGTCATTTGGGCCATGGCAGATATCCAACAAATGTGCCTGTAGTAACTGCTCCAATATAACCATATGGGCCTTTAGTAACTGCTCCAGTATAACCTAGAAGGTAGGGGGTTTACAGACTTTAGCCCTTCTAGGAGGTGGAGGAGACTACATTTGCATAAGCTTGAAAAAACTCCAAGTGTTCATTTATGTTTAGGTGCTTTAAAGAAAGTTGGATCCAGGGTAATTAGTGTGGGTCTTGGGGGAAGTTAAAGCTCCTTACCATTCTCAGTGTAGGCACTGACTGAGATTTTCTTAATACCAGAAATCATTTCCTCCTTGCTTGTACTTCCTACATACAAAACTACTCTATTCATATTCAGTAAAAGCAAACTTGAGCATAACCATGACTCCCAGATTGTGGCCAACTGGACCAGAGGTAAACCTTTGATTCAAATGAGTTTATAAGATTCTTACTTCTTAGAATTCACACTTCTTAAAACTGGGGCAAGGGATGGAGTCAGTGAGGATATAAATCAAATTAATCTCAATTTCTTCTATACTTTGTCTCAACAACACACTTTTAATTCTAGGTAAATGTGGTTTTCCCCCACCCAAAAAGCATGCAATGTTGTGGCAGTACACACCAGTTTGTCATTATCCTGTCCAATTCAGTTCTGACACCATTTACCTGGAGATTGCATTGATTGATTAGAGGTTGAGGGCTTAGTTTTCAAGACTCACCAGCTTTCCAATGCCATTTGCAACCCTGATTATTTGCCCCATGCTTCTGACAAGCAACCGTAAATCCAAGTTCCCACAACCTCCTCTCAGGTTCAGTTTACTAATGTAACACAGAGAAGAGAATTCAGGGAATAATGTTTATTGGTTTATTATAAAGAATATTATAAATAATACAGATGAAGAGATGCATAGAGATGCATAGATGCATGAAAATTCCATACCACTTCCCCCATAGAGGTGTGGGGGAAGTGGTATGGAATTTTCATGCCCTCTCTGAGTGTTCCCACCCTCTAGGAGCCTCCATGTGTTGAGCTATCTGGAAGATCTATGAACCTTCTCCTTTTGGATTTTTATGGAGACCTCATCACATAGTGATAGTTGATTAAATCATTGGCAACTGGTGATCAATTTAACCTCTAGCCTTCTCTCCTCCTTGGAGCTTGAGACAGGGAACATAAAGTCCAAGCCCTCTAATCCACTCTTGATATTTCTGGTGACCAGCCATCATCCTGATGACCAAGGGGCTGTCAACCATCAATCAACTCATTAGCATGTAAAAATATACTTATCTTTTTGGATATTTCAAGTATTTTAGGAATTACATGCCAAGAAATGTAGAGAAAGACAAAATATATACTTCACCATATCACAGTCAGATTGTAGAAGACCCAGCATGCTGAATTAAGGAATTCAGATAGTACTTTTGAAATAAAAGGAATTCAGTGTTGTTTAAGTAGAAGAATTACAAAACTAATGTAATGGTGCACAGGAAAAATTGAAGAGGGATAGAAACTGAAGATAAGTTCAGGCAGGACGTCTAGTAGTCTGTTAGAGGAAGAAGTAGAGAAAGAAGAAGGGATTTCAGAGGAACTTAGGTGGAAGCATAGCAGTTGGTGGTGGTTGGGCAAATTTGGGGGGAGTGAGATGAAGACAAAGGATTACACAAATATGAAACTGATGCTAAATCTTGGGACCAATAGATCACCATTCCCATAACATGAATCTGTAGGGAGGAAGAGTTTAGGGACCAAATTAATTGTTTCAATCATTGATATCAATGATTGCTAGTCAGTTAATGTGAAATGTTCAGTGGGCAATTGAAGCTAGATTATGGAGCCAAGGACAGGTCCTAGTTATACTGTAGGTCTTCATAGCATGGCAGCTGATTCTGGAAATGGCATGATTTCTGAGAGAGGCTGTTCTAGTTAGCTGTTCATTGCTGTGGCAAATACCTGAGAAAAACAAAGAGGAAAGATTTATTTTGGCTCATGGTTTCAGAAGTTTCAATCCATGGTTACTAGGCTCTACTGTCTGTGGACTGGTTGTAAGGCACAATATCATGACCGGAAGGGTGCAATGGAGCAAGGCTGATCACCTCATGGAGACTGGGAAGAGAGAGAGAGAGAGAGAAAGCATGGGCTGGAGACAAGATACCTGCCAGGGCATGCCCCCAGTGACATACTTCCTCCAACTAAGCCCCACCTCTTATAGTTTCTGTCACTTTCCATTAATACCATCAAATTATTAATCCATAAATGGAGTAATCCACTGATGAGGTCAGATCTCCATGTTCTAATCACTTCCCCAAAGCTGCACATCTGGACTTTGCTGCACTGGGGACCAAGCCTTCAACACATGAGTCTTTAAGGGCACACTCCAGATCCAAAATGTAACACAGAGATAAAGAGGCAGAGGAGTAAATAATTGAGAATTTATGCTGGGGCACTACTGCTATCACAGAACATGAGTCAGGGAAGCAACTGCCACAGAAGGAGGTGAACCAGAATCTCAACAATTTCTTGCTTGCTTGCTTCCTTCCTTTGTTTCTTTTCTCTTCTTTTTTTGTGGTATTGGAGATTGAACATAGAGTCTCTCTACCACTGAGCACTCTATCAATAAGTTATATTCCCAACCCTACTAATTAATTAATTGTTGTTTTGAGGTAGGGTTTTGCAATGTTGTCGAGGCCTGCCTCTAATTTTTGCTCCTCCTGCCTCAACCTCTTGATTAGCTAGGATTACAGTCATGCACCACAATACCCTGCTTCAACATTTCTATGAAAGCTAGGGAGATAATGTTTCAGGGAAGAAAGGGGAAAATACACTATGCAAAAAAAAAAAAAAAAACTACTAAGAAAGGTGAGAAGGTGACTTCTAATATATAGTTGCAATGGAGACTTGGGGCCAGAAATCAGATAATAAGAGACTAAAAGTAGAGTGGTGGAAAGAAAAAAGAAACAGAGGAAAGAGTCTTTTCATTAGGCATTCAGCAATGAAAGAACCTAGAAAAAATTAAAGATTATCTAGGAGATGCAGATGGGTTAAAAGAAGAGTTGCTTTTTCCACCTTCCCTTCTATTAGAGAAGAGATCTCTACATATGAAGATGGTTAGACAGTAGCTGGGCATGGTAGTGCATGCCTATAATCCCAGCCGCTCAGGAGGCTGAGGCAGGAGGATTGCTAGTTCAAAGCCAGACTCAGCAACTTACCAAGGCCCTAACCAATTCAGCGAGACCCTGTCTCTAAATAAAATACAAAAAAGGGCTAGAGATGTGGCTCAGTTGTTAAGCATCCCTGAGTTCAATCCCCAGTATAAAAAAAGAAAAAAGAAAAAAATAGCTAGAGAGTAAAAAGGTTGAAACTATTTCAAAATGAAAGGAAGCAAGGTCAACATATTTAAGCTTCTTTTAGCCACAGAGCCATCTTTCCAAACCAATCTTATAGGGAAACCTAATATATAAAATGAATAGAAGTGGAGTTCTCTGTGTGTGCACCAGTGACTGGGAGATTCCGCCCTAGGAGTTCGGTTTCCTTTATGAAAACCAATGGCATGCATTATCTCATATCAGTGGAGAAGGCATTTCTCCTGTTCCTGGTTGACACTTGAGGAAACTGATTTAGAGTTTAGTGACTTATTCCCAGTTACACAACTAGTAAGAGGCAGTTGGGACTAGAACCAGAATTTTATGACTACCAAATTCCATGTTATTTCTGATATACCACTCAAAATGTCTTGCTCATTCTTTTACAACACACTAAAACTTTCCTTTCTAAAGGAGAGGAAGAGACCATGAACAACAAAAAGAAAGGTTTGGGGAAAATACGCAGTATTCAAAAACAACTCAGACCAAATTGTTTATCTGGTCAGAGATCCCCAAATGTAGTCCATCTCTTAAAGGAGCTGCAGTCCCACAGGAACTTTTAAAAATCCACTCCTCATTGAAAAATATCATTTTTCTTCTTTAACGATGAGAAGGGAACTGCTAGTAAGAATGTAAATGTTGTCCATGGGAAAGAGTTTGGTGGGTCCTCAAAAAAATCAGACTTATAAATAACTACCATTTGGTGCAGCCATTTTCATTCAGGGTTCCTGAAAGCTGGGACTCAAGGAGATATTTATACATTCATGTTCATAATAGTCTTACTTACAATAGATAAATGGTGAAAAATACCCAAATACACTTTAACAGATAAATGGAGAAAAATACAGACTATGCATGGAATGAAATGTTATTTAGCTTTGAAAAGAAATGAAATTCTGGGCTGGGATTGTAGCTCAGTGGTAGAGTGCTTGCCTCGCATGCGTGAGGCCTTGGGTTCGATCCTCAGCACCACATACAAAGCAACAAAATAAAGACATTGTGTCCATCTACAACTAAAAAACAATATTTAAAAAAAATAAATGAAATTCTGATATTTGCTACAACGTGGATGAACCTGGAAAACATACTAAATGAAATAAGCCAAACACAAAGAGACAAATGTTGTTTGATACTGCTTACATGTGGAAACTAGAAAAAACAATTCATAGAGTAAGAAAGTAGAAGAGCAATCAGCGGGACTGGAGGGAGGAGGCAATGGAAAAATATTGTTCAATGAAAAGAGTTTCAGTTGGAGAAATGGAAAGTTTCTGGTGGTGCTGGTTGGAAAACAATGTGACTGAACTTAATGCCACTAAATTGTACACATAAAAATAGTTAAAATAGTAAGTTCTAGATTGTGTGTATTTAACCACAATTTTGAAAAAAGAAGAAAAATATGGGAAATTTCATTCTTGTTGCCTTTTATGATGCATTCAGAGTGATTTCCAACTTCTGTAATCACTGTTCTAGTTGAAAAGCAAGAGAATCTTTGCTTTTTCCTTGCAACTGGCATGTTTTGTTCTCATTCATCTTTAGTGTTTCTTGGCATGCCTAAGAGATTCCTGAAAGAGTGGTTATCAAACCTCCAGATCAAGAATAATTCTTACTAGATTTTTCTTCAGTAGAATTACACTCCTTATTTCTGGGTCAAGAAATGTAAATGAAACCAAATGATAAGCCCTAGACTTTATATCCTTCTTCCAAGAAGCAGGGAGGCTCACTAAGATCTGTCACAACATAGCTGACTCGCATTCTGATGTGGACACAGATTGACAACATCAATAAACTAGCCGGATTATCTGGACCCTTGTTGCTTAAAGTGAGATCTATGGCCAGCTGTGACAGCCTACTCTGGGAACTTATGAGAAGTGCTGAATCTTGGGCAAAATGCCAGACCTACTGAATCAGAGTCTGCATTTTAACAAATCTCCAGGTGTTTCCTATGCACGCTGGAATCTGTGAGGCACTGATCTACACTACTTTCTTACATGCAACATTTTCTCCTTGAAGAGAAATAAAAGTAGGGAACAAACATTCACTGCTGATCTGCTATGTAATGGATACTATGAAGTATGAGTTTCACCAATGTTATTTAATACCTAAAGTAAAAATAGAAGTATAAATTATTGCTCCCATTTAACAGATGAAGAAACTGAGGTTCAGTTATACCACTGTCATCCAGTCAGAAGTGCCAGAATTGGCATTTGATTTCAAGTGTTTCTAACTCCAAAGTTTTTTCTATTATATTAACCTACCTTTCATGCATGTAAAAGAAGACATTCTCAAGCCTTTTAGAATGAAAAATTACTTAGGAATTTCCCTAAGAAAAACATAACATGACTCAGAATCATAAAACTATCAACACTGAGTATTTATTTTATCATTGCAATGTGCTTTTCTACATTAATCCTCACAATAACCAGGTGAGACAAAAATTATCTCCATTCTGTAAATAAAAAAGCTGAAGTTCAGAGTAGCTGAAGGTTTGCTCACAGTCATAAAGCAGTGAGTCAGAATTGGAGTTAAGGTGAGAAAGCTTAACTGTTAACTGCCAACACTCTTGAAGTCTGCTCTCTGAAGTCATTTAGATACTCAGAGAGCCAAGGTAACTCTTTTTACAGATGTTGGAACCAACTGGGTTGATCTTTGGGGCATTCACCTTTCCATAATGTGATTAAGTGGGCTTCAACCCACTGTGTTATGGCTGGCAATGTTTGAGATTATTAACAAATTCTAATGTATGAGGTCCTGTGATCAAATTTGTAGAAGAGTGCAATCTAGAAGACTTCAGCTGATGTGAGCTATGAACTCCCTGCCTGCTGTCTCTCACCTTATGTGACTTGTCTGTTGATTTTGGAGCCCAGCTACCTAAAAGACAGACTGTCTTAGGAAGGAGCTGCAGTTCCATAACATCTTTTTGAACAATGTCTCCTCATTGCAAAACAAAGTTTTTCTTTTTTAAAAGAAGAGTGTGAATGTAAAATGGTATAGCCAATGCAGAAAACAGTATGCAGATTCCTCAAAAGAATTAAACATATATTTGCCTTATGATTCAGAAATTCTAGGAGATTTAAGGCATCATGTTCTTAAAATCAGCTGTGCTCCTTCCCATCTCAGGTCCTTTACACAGGATATTTCCTTGGTCTCAAATTCTCACTCTGCTCTTGGCTTGTCTAACTTTTCTCATTCATTCTTCAGGTCTCAAGCTTAATCTCACTTCTTCAAGGAAGCTTTTCCAGATCTACTCTAAGTAAGGCTCCCCTATTGGATACTCACAATCCCCTGCACTTCTCTGTATAGTTAGCTTTGCATAACTCTAACAAAATACCTGAGATAAAGAGCTTCAATAGAGGAAAGGTTTATTTTGCCTCATAGTTCTGGAGACTTTAGTCCATGGTTAATTGGCCTTATTGATTTTGAACCTGAGCTGAGGGAGAGCATCATGGTGGAAGTACATTGTGGAGGAAACTGCTAACCTAAAGACAATTGAAAGCAAAGAGAGAAAGGAAGAGTATGGGCCAAGGTCCACATATCTTCATCACACTTCCAATGATCTAACCTCTTCTCACTAGGCCCCACCTCTAAAAGGTTCTACCAACTCCTAATAAGCAACATGGGCAGGGAACCAATCCTTTAATACATGGGCCTTTAGGGAGCATTCAAGATCCAAATCGTTATGATTTGGATCTAAAAATGTCCCCGATAGAACTCATATATCAGGCAATGCGGCAAAATTCAGATGTGAAAAGATTGGATTATGAGAGCTATGACCTCATTGGTGGATTAATCCATTGGATGTATTAATAATTTGAATGGACTACTGGGTGGTAACTGTAGGCAGGTGGGGCCATGGCTGGAAGAAGTAAGTCACTGGGGGCATGACTCTGCCTCTCTCTGCTTCCTGCTGATATGAACTAAGTAGTTTCCTTTCATCATGATGCTCTGTTTCACTTCAAACCCAGACAAATGGAATCAGCTGACCATGGACTAAACCTCTGAAACTATGAGTCCTAAATAAACTTTTCTTCCTCTAAGTTTTTCTCATACAGTATTTTGGTTACAGTGATGACTAGTACACAAATTATAACATTCTCCATCATGGCCCTCGCAGGTGTAATTTACTAATTATCTCTCCATGGTACAATATTCCCCAGAAACTTCTAAGTTTTGAGAAGGCAAGAACTATATTCTATGGGGCTGGGATTGTGGCTCAGTGGTAGAGCGCTTGCCTCACATGTGTGAGGCACTGGGTTCAATCCTCAGCACCACATAAAAATAAATCTATAAAGATATTGTGTCCACCTACAACTAAAAAAAAATTTTTAAAAAAAGAACTATATTCTATTTTATACTGCCCTCTTCTAGCACATGTACTTAGCACATCATCAATGTCCAATAAGTATTTGTTGAATCAGTGAATTTCAATAATGTCTGTGAAATTATTTTCATAAACTGTGAAGTTTGATATAAATGGTATTAATATTTATTTGTTCTCTATTTACTGGAAATTTATTTTGGATTTTAAAGATGATCATAATATTTTATATGTGTTATGCTAATTGTAATACATTTTATTTTATTTTAATATCTGAGTCTAACTTTGTCCCACCTTATAATTTTATATGACCTGCATAGGAAGGACCTGAATTACCTGGGTACAGGTCAGAAGAGTTTCACTAGGCTGTGACAGGAATCCTAACTAGGTGGAAAAGCTGTAAATTCCTAACCTGACTTCTAGCCCATAAGAAGTATGAGTCAGTTCGAAGAGTTGCACATTCAAACCATAGACTTTTGGCAATCTTTCTGGTTCTACTTGTTCCCAGGAGAAAGTATGTGTTTGCAGACAAATGTGTTTGCTTTAAAAGATTTTTTTTGTCAGATAACATAAATCATGTTATGCAAGATGCTTCGAATTTCTGCCACAATTGACAAGATACTACAATAAATTCAGTGTCCATCTTTAACTCTTTGGAACCTACGCATCTACTTCTGTACAGTTGTTTATGTTTCTTTTTTTATTTCTAATGTCCTGTTTTATGTGATGTTAAGCCATCTTAAAATCTTTTGGGGCAGTAAGAATGATATATATATTTACGTGTGTGTGTATATATATGTATGAATGCATATATATACATATATATTTATTTTTTTAAATATTGCATGCCTTTAGCCTGAACTATCATTAATTTAAGAAGTAATTGTGTTGTAAAGTAGGGGCCAGCAGAAACAAAGTCATTGTCTTTATTATTAATGGAGTTCAGGCACAGTGGCATTTGGGTTGGAGACATATATTGTGCATTTAGTTTTCTTTGAATTAAAATCATAAATAACTCCCCTTTTGACTATAAGACTATATTCACCACAGAATCTCTAAGATTATCCACTAATTTTTAGTTCATTTTACAAATTCAATAGTGCAGGGGGAAGACACTTGATAAATATGTTAAAGTACCTAATAAATGTTTTTACAAGGGTAATTGCTAAGGCTATAATTATCCTTACTCTAATTACATAAGATAGTTTTAGATTTTAAGTGTATTGAAATTTGAATCTGTGAATTTTAGGTAGCTTAAGTAATTGTGCACATCTTAAGTCTATGTTTCAAGTTTAAGTAAATTATGCATATAGATCCTGAATAAACTGGGCAAAACTGGGGTCTTTCATTAGCCTGGATAGAAAGGAGGCTGGTTTATTATTTTCTTATTCATTGAACATATACTATGTCCAAGTGATGAAGCTTTTGGATGAGTTTTAGTGGTGCACCAAATTCAGTTCCTGCCTGCAGGACCTTACATTCTAGCAAAATAATAATAACAAGAATAATAGTTATTCCTCCTCCTCCTTATTAATTTTTTGAGAGCTTATTGTATACTAAGCATTGTGGTAAGAACCTTATGCAGATTGTCTCCTATAATCTTCATAACCCTATGAATAGGTTCTATTAATTTTTTTTGCCATCATCTTAAGATGAGAAGAGGTTAGATAACATTCAAAGCCAAGATTATTAGATATAAACTAAAACGATGGTCAAAGTCTTAGACAGCAGGTCTAACAAGAACACCCAACAGCAAGAATAGACATGACCATAGCCCTACTGCATGGTCCAGGAGGCCAGTAAATACTTGTTAGTTCTTGGATTATAGGCAGGTCCAGAAATTGTGAGAGAGGATCAGATAGACTGAGAAATCAGCCTATTGGCTGAAAATCAGCTCTAAACATAAAATAAGATGTTTGCAGGAGATTGGTAAATACAAAGAATATTAGGCTGAGAATTCAGTTCAGTAGATACCTATTCTGTGCCAGATGCATATAAGCCCCTTGGGGTAGAATAGAAATGAGTAAGGTATGATTTCTCTTCCTAAGAAGCTCAGAATTGGGAAACCTGAGATTTGGTCTTGGTTGTGATTTTAAGAACTGGGTGACCCTGGAAGAGTCACCAGCTTCTTGGAACTTCTTGGAAAACTGATTTTCTAATCAATAGATCTCAGAGAGGCAGCAGGATGGCTGATTTTGAAAGAGTCTTAAATCAATAGTAACCTCTTATCAAAGATGTGCAACTTCCTCACATACATGCTATATCCCATTTATCTGATATTGTTTTATTTTTGGTGACACTGTGGTAGCCTAAAATTTGAAACTCTAAAAGGCAATAAAATTGGTTTGAACTGTTAAATAATTTAGCCCAAGCAAACCCTGCACACAAATATGTAATTAGGTGAATTGCTGTTATTGATGTTAAAATGTAGCTGTTCACTCAATGAAAGCTAAAGGTGTTCTCTAATTAAAGTCTTTTAAATTTATGCTTATATTGGTACAGTTAAGATGCCATAATTATGTTCAAATGAATTCTCAGTGCTTCAGGGAACATATGGCTAAAGAAAAGAGTACTGTTGTAATTATTTTTAGTGTTTATTTAATGATACAATGTTTTATGCGATGTTAATGTTCAAATGCAATGGGTTATTAATAATGTGATCATTGAAAATAGTAAACAATGCTTTAAAAAATCTGTGGGCAATTCACTTTTTGTTGCATCATGCTAAAGAAATATTTTTTCTTACAACTTAGATGGTGAGTATCATGTTTTGCTTTGCATCATGCTTTGACATATGGTTCATTACCTATATAAATATTCTGGGATATGATTTTCAAAGACTTATGCTTAGTGAGACCTTAGAATGTTCTCATCCTGGTCTTTATCCATCCTCCTACATCACACACATTGTTTAATATTCTCAACAATTGACATTTTGGCAAGTGGAACAACAGGAATTAGGGAAGTAGGTAAATAAAAGTGGAAGAGTGACAAGATATCTCAGCTTCTGCCTGGTTTCTTTACTCTTGTAGTATTGAGAGAGCACTACTCCACACACTTGGGTTTGTTTGTTTTTTTTTTTTTTTGATTACTCTAAAGTCTGAGCCCACTATATCCAATGGAAGCTTCCAAGAAAGGACTTCAGCTGTTTAAACTACTGAACACAACTTCTTTATCCAAGTCATCAAGGCACAGGTCCTGAGCATTTGCACTTTCAGAATGAAGTCTTCATTTAATTGTGTATAGTTTTGCTTGTCACAGGACAATTTCATGGCATAATGCTGCAGTGTGGCCAAGTTCAAAATGTCACAATCCAAAGTCAAGTGGGCACTGGTTCAGATCATGGCTCTGGAACTTACTATCATGACTGTGGTCAAGATACTTATCTTTTTCAAGTCTCAGGTTTTTAAAAGACAGTTCCTTATTGAAAGCACTATTGACATTTTGGATCAGATCATTCTTTTCTCTGGGGGGCTTTCCTGTGCATTATGGGATGTTTAACATCCCTATGCACTAGATGCTGGTAGCACTTTCTCCCAGTTGTGACAACCAAAAATGTCTCTAGACATTGCACATTTTGCAAGGATGAATCACCTCTACTTGAGAAATGAGTTAGGTGCTAAATTATGGATAATAGAACCCACTTCACAGTTATGGTAGGAAGAATAATAGTCCCTGTGTTAGTCAGCTTTCTATCACTGTAACAAATACCTGGGATAAATCAGCTTCTATTTTGGTTCACAATTTTAGAATTTCTGTCTATGGTCAGTTGGCCCAATGCTTTTGGGCCTGTGGCTAGGCAGCACATCATGGTAGGAGTTTATGATGGAAGAGGCCATGAGTCAAGGAATTCCACAAGTTGAGGAATGTGAGCAGCCTCCAGAAGCTGGAAAAGGTAAGGAAACAAATCCTATCAAGAACACACAGGAAAGAACACTTTGTTGACACCTTGATTTTGGCTCACTGATAGACTTCCAAACTAAACAACTGTAAGATAACTACTTTGTGTCATTACAGCAGCAATGGTTTTCAATAGGACTATGAAAATTATGAGATAATGGCCTGGAAATAGTAAGTGCTCAATAAATGGTAATGATTTTTTAAGGAAAAGAGGTTGGATTGTGTGAATTTAATGGTGTTGTAGGCCTCTTTAAATAAATTTGTGGATTTTATGCAACATTCTATCTATCTGGACATGCCATCTGTTCACCTGTAATAAGAAGTCCCTTGGTATTTCTTGCCTTAGTATTCATGCTCCTGCTTGTGTTTTTCACAATGCTGTGCTCTGTCTTCCTACCTCTGAGAACCTTACTATTCTATTAGGCTTTTCTTCCTGAGGCCACAGATCTAGATATGAATGTTTGGCTCAGGCCCTTGGAGCTCCCTCTCTTGAGTGTTATACTTTTCCTGTCTTCTGATAAGAAGAGCAGCTATGGTAAAACATGTAAGCTTTTGTCCAAAACCCATTATATCCACACAAGTTGTTCTAGTCCACTAGCCAGCCCCCTGGATGGGTCTGGTACAATAGGGTAGCTTTGTTCCATGTATTTTTGGTGCTCTCTTGTTTGATTCCATTCATTATGTCTATCTGGTAAATCTATCTTATTATTGTTAAATGTTTCTTTTTGTCTCTAGTAGTTTTCTCTGAAGACTACCTTATCTGATACTAATATAGTCATTTATTCCTTTTTAAAATTAATGCTTGCATTATGTATTTTCCAATCTTTATCATCAATCTACTAATATCATTGCATTGAATTATGGGGTTTTTTTTAATACCAGAGATTGAACCTAGAGAAGCTTAACTGTTACTAGGGAAGCCACATCCTCAGCCTTTTAAAAAATTTTTTAAAAATTTTGAGACAGGGATTTTCTAAGTTCCTTAGGATCTTGCTAAGTTGCTGAGGCTGGCTTTGAACTTGTGATTTCCCTGCCTCAGCCTCCTGAGTCACTGGGATTACAAGTGTGTGCCACTGCACCTGGCTGCATTAAGTTTCTTATAGAAAAAATAGTGTTGGATCATGTTTTTTAATCTACTCTGGCAGTCTCTGTCCTTAACTGGTATAATTAGACAACTTACATTTAAAGTAATTATTGATGTGTTAGGGCTTAAATCTTCCATTTTCCTTGTTTTTTTTTCCCTTTGGTCTATTTTTTTGTTTTCTGTTTCTCATTCCTCTGTTTATCTCTTCTTACACTGTTGTGAGTTGTTTAAATATTTGGGGGATTTGATCTTTATTTATATATGATATTTTTTAGAATATCACTTTTTATAGTTTTTTTTAAATTGCTGCCCTAATCATTATAATATACATATGTAATTTATCAGAATCTACTGGTACCACTATTTGACTACTTTTAATAGAGTATAGAAAACTTACTTCCATTTCAGTCCATATACCCTCCCCACTCTTTAGATATAGTTGCCCTAAATGTCACAATACATTCAGCATCACATCAGGTTATTATAACTTTTGTGTCAACCATCAAACATATTTAAGAAATGCATGATCATGTGTTTGATTCCCAACATCACAAAAAACAATGTATGCGGCATAAGAATAGCAATTGGGTCAATGGAACAGAATTGAAAACCCACAAATAAACCCTGAAAATTACAGTAATTGAATTTCAGCAGGATGCCAAGACAATTCAATGGGGAAAAATACTTTTTTTAATCAAAAATAGTGTTATACATTTATAGGCAAAAATGAAACTGGATCCTCACCTCACACTATATTCAAAAATTAACATTTCCCCAAAGAAGACATACAAATTGCCAATAAGTATAGTAAAAGACACTCAGCACTATTAGTCACTGAGTAAGTACAAATCAAAACCACATGAAATACCACTTCATACGCACTAGGATGGCTATAATAAAGTCAGATAATAACAAGTGTTGGCAAGTATATGAAAAAAATGGAAATTTGTACACTGCTTGTGGGAAAGTAAAATAGTTCAGCTGCTTTGGAAAATAATCTAGCAATTGATCAAATGATTAAACATTGAATTACCAAATAACTCAACAAGTTCATTTCTAGGTGTTTACTCAAGAGAATTGAAAACATATGTTCATACAAAACCTTGTGTATGAATGTTCACAGCAGCATTGCTCATAAAAAATAAAAAGTGGTGTACTCAAAGATCCAACAAAGAGTAAATGGATAAGATGGAGGCCAAATGTAATCTCTGGGGAGAAAGACAATGGGAGAGACCAGTAGAATAAGCCATAGTTCCTATTTCTACAGCTATTTCCAAGACTGTAATTGATTGTCTTCATTCTCTTCCTCCATAACTCATTTTTTAATTTTTTTCACCCTAGGATAGTACTTTAGCTTATCTGTATTCCTTTCTTGGTGAAGTGGCCCAGATTTTATCTCTGGCAGAACTGAGACCTTAATTGCATTACCCTTGCCAGGCTATAGTTAATACATTCACCTGTTTACTGCCAAGATGCTTTCTTCCCTGACCCATAAAATAGCAGCAATCTTGTCTCTTCATTATAAAGTCAGTTACCCCTGTCAGTAGAGAAACTCTCTTCTTCATTGATTAATGAACACTAGAAGTCTAACATGACCAAGCATTTGCTGTAGTTCTGGGTTCAGTTAACCATTATTTTGTCCCTGTTGAAAGTATTCCCTCCTTCCATAGAATCTCTAATCCAGCAAAGCCCAGAATTGCAGGCATAGGAAACTCAATTTGTATAAATGGGCTCACAGGATTTATGATGAAAGGAGCCATTCTTATTTCCACCCCTCTATTCCTGAGCCTGTGCAGTAATCTTGTCAGGAAAAGGCACCACATATCACGCATTTGTTAAGTGTCTTGTAGTAGTCCTGAAGGATTGTGTATCAGTCCTGTAGGATTTTGTTTGCAAGTGGGCACCTTAATAGAACCTTGCCAAAATGCTCTTGAGCTGATGCTGTAGAGAACATGGTATGTGGTAGGATCAGTGAATTCTACAGATACACTCCCACTGTCACATATTGTTTTGCTATAAAAGGACTTCTGTGGTCTGGCAGTGTCACAAAGATGTGATGTTGGTAAAATACATTCTGTAAGCTCTTGGTAACTAGTGCTGTCAAAGGTATTTCAAGCAGGAAAGTCACATTCTTATTCATAATGTGTCAAAAGATCTGAAATAATAAATTTATCCAAGATGCTATTTGATCTTTTCAAGGATTATTATATTGTGATCACAGACTTGGGGCCCTCTGCTTCCCAGTTTTGTATTCAGATGTAGGAACAGCTGAGTCAGCCACGGTGAAAGAGAACCTGTGATACTGAGCTTATGAATAACCACCAATCCTGCCACTATGGCTCCAATGGATGTTGCACATTGTGCAAGAACTTGGCCAGCTAAGAAAAGTTATTCAGTCTACCTAGTTGTTGCATGTCTTCTCTGCAGTGGCTGTTTTCTGGTGAGCATTAAAGCAAAACAGAAAGATCCATATCTTTGGGCCTACTCTCCAAAGTCCATCCACATGCACCTTCCCCAGACCTCCTTGTCTCTCTCTGATTTTCCATTTTTGCTGCTTACAGGCCCTGATTAATGTCGGGCCATTCACCACTTCCCATTCCCCTGATGGAGTCAGAGACAACAATACAGAAAATATTTAGAGATATTTTCTGTAAAGGGGATCAGGAACTTGAGGCAATGGTTGAAAGGAGGAAAAGGGTCAAGATAATTTTTTTTAAGATAAGAAATCAGAGTATATCAATATGGTGATGAAAATAATCTAAATTAAACAGAAAACTGTGGTGTAGTTCACAGAAAATAGCATTACTGGAGATGATTTCAGTAACCTTGAAATACATTGTAATTAGAAATACGTGATTTGAATAGATTTTTTTTTGTAATACTGGGGATTGAACCCAGAATCTTATGCATGCTAGGTGAGTGATTTGCCATTGAGCTATATCCCCAGCCTGGAAATATATTATTTGAAGATAAATTATAGTATATTTTAATCACTTCCATATAAATTGAATGGAATTATATAAATTAATTATTCCATAAACACATGCTAAGTACTTACTAGGAGCTACTAACATGCTATTTCTAGAGATACAGAGATAAATAAGGACTTAAGGAATTCAAAATGAGAGAAAATTGTGGAAAGAGTTAATTGCAATATTAAAAATGTTCTAATAGAAGCATGAGCAGAACGATATTCATTTTGATATCATAAACCCCCCAAACTCCAATTAAACTAATTGAATGAAAAAGATATACAATCAGTTCTTTCAGAATTTTAAAATGTTTTTTTTCTCTCTTGTTCTTATACTTTTAGGGGGAAATCAAAGGAGAAACTAATTCTTTTTAATTTGCCCTCTTTCTTTTCTTACTGAAAAATGGATAGAGAGGTGACGTAAATGTAAATGGAGTTATAAAAAGTTACAATTATGAATAATTGGTACTGTCAGTTACAGATCCTAATAAATGGCTGGTATGTCAAATCATTAATGTAATTGGCAGAAGAGTGTTATAAAATCATATACTACTTCCTTAGGAAACTATTAAGGAGAATAGCATTAGCATATTGAAAATTAAGCTGATTTTATTTCGGCTTTACTATCTCACTAAGCATGCCTGATGCATAAAATTGCATGATATGGGTCAATTTCTAGAAGGTTTACTTTGAGGAGGACAGGAGAGTGCAACTCTAGGAAGAAAAATTTAAGTCCAAAGCCATAAAACACCATCACATCTTATAGAGCTGCTTTGTATTTCTCATATCTGTATCACTGAGATATAATATCTTCAGAGGAGATCACGGATGAGGGTCAAATGGAGCTGACCTGGGCAGGAGACAACAATGGCATTTGGAAGTAAGCTGAGCTGTCCA
>CM053400.1:122070131-122092131 GCA_028644305.1 Xerus rutilus
AGATGAATGGATAAAGAAACTGTGGTATATATACACAATGGAATATTACTCTGCAATAAAAGAGAATAAAATTATGGCATTTGCAGGTAAATGGATGGAGTTGGAGAACATCATGATAAGTAAGCCAATTCCAAAAACAATGTTTTCTCTGACAAGTGAATGCTGATCCATAATGGGGGAGGGGACACAGAAAGAATGGAGGAACTTTGGTCAAAGAGGGGGGAGGGGGTAATGGGGAAAGTAAATGGAGGAATAAAATGGACATCATAGCCCTAGCTTCATGTATGACTGCATATGTGATGTGATTCTACATCATGTACAACCAGAGAAATGAAAGGTTGTGCTCCATCTGTGTACAATGAATTAAAATGTATTCTGCTATCATGTATACCTACGGAGAATAAATAAAAATAATTAAATAAATAAGAACCAATAAAAATAAATAAATATATACCTTAAAAACTATCTGAAAAAAATTGAAATGGTTTTTATTTTTCCAGTTTTATTAGCATAAATTATTGTTTTATCCTGATGATATAGATTGCATTATAATTGAGCTAAGTTAGAACTAACCAATTGACTATTAATTTTTTTTTTTTTGGTACTAAAAATTGAACTCAGGGGTGCTGGACCACTGAGCCACATCCCCAGCCCTATTTTGTGTTTTATGTAGAGACAGGGTCTCACTGAGTTTCTTAGCGCCTCACCGTTGCTGAGGCTGGCTTTGAACTCACGATTCTCCTGTCTCAGCCTCCCTAAGCTGGGATTATAGGCTTGCACCACCGTGCCCCGCTTGACTATTAATTTTTGTTAACATTGGAAGTTTAAAAAATTTGAAGACAATATTATTTTGCTTTCCATGTCTAAAATACCATAGTTCTTTAAAAATGTCACAACCCCAGATACTTTGCTAATAATACCTGATCAGTAAAATTTGGATGGTGTATGGATTCAGGTGTTTTTTTTTTCTTGTTTGGGAAGGCTTCTCCCATTCATACTATACGTTCATCCAATTGATCTGGCATTCATTTGTATATAGCATAGGAATCTGATTGATATTTGTGATGTAAGCCAGTCAACTGTGGAGACAATAGAGAGAGGTCAGGTAAGGGGGAGAAAAGAAACATCCTTTTCCATTTGTGGAAAAAGTATCTATTGTTCAGAATGTCTTCACAGAAATTTATACTTATATTTTATAAAGTTACGATTATAATTAATGAACTTTTAAAATTATTTTTAATCCACAAACCATACTTGCATACATTTGTGGGGTACAATGGGATGCTTTGCTGTATGTATATTACATGAAATAATTAAATTAAACTAATCAATATATCCATCACCTTGCTTACCTAACTAATGAAAATCTAAAAGTGTCTCTGCTTGGTGGCAAGAGATCAAACAAATTCTGAGGTAAGAGAACAAATCTGAATTCCAGAGCTGACTAATGTTTAGTTTCAAGATGTCAGTGATCTTGTCTCTACAAAAGAGCTGTATGTTACAAGCAAGTCTCAGATAGGAACTTTCCCAAAAGGAATCATATGATTTGAGGTTAGAGTGAGGACAAGCCAGCTGTTCCACTCACCCCTTAAAATTTAGCCTCCACTGAGAACTTCAGCTGAGAACTTGCTTCTTCCTCATCATTTTTTTTCCAGCGCTATGAATTGAACCCAGGGCATCACACAAAGTAGACAAATGTTCTACCACCAGCTATATCCCAGCTTAATGCTTTTAAGATGTTTTACCTTCTGTCCAGTACTTTCAAGTGTTTTCAGTATACTACTACCATCTTGCCAGAAATAGAAGTTCTGTCTCTTTAATGACAGATAAGGATATTTATCACTCTTACACCCTTTCCTCAATACTGCATAATATGAGGTTTCATTGTTTGTTTGTTTGTTCGTTTGTTTTGTTTTGTTTTGCCTATTCTGTATCAGTGTTCCCTGTTTTGACTATGGTACTGTCCACAGCTCAGCTGTGCCAAATCAGTGGGATAGGTTGCCAAGAAACCAAAGAAGACACCTGGAGATGGGATGTAAGACATAAGCTTTACTGAAAAATGCTTATGGAATATTATTGTCCAGGGGCAATGGGCTGAACGAGTAGCACTTCTATTTCTCATGGTGCCTCTGGTGCTCTTCCAGAAAGTGCTGCCTCCACCTCTCATGATACTTTGTCCAGTGGTGGCCAGCTGGATGAGTGAGCACCTATCCTCTTCACAGTGCTCTGCTCTGCACCAGCTTCCACAGGGAGGAGAGTTTTATAGGTTAGGTTACAGAAGCAGTGACATCATTAGCTCTGCTTGCTTTGCCATTGTATGACCATCACCCCAAGGAATGTGGCATGAATGCAAGAAAGCAGCTTTCCATAGATAACACTACCTTGCCCTACTTCCCAGCACCTCTAAGAGAAAACCAGTGTCTTCTAGATAATACATATCTGGACATTCTGGGCCAGACTCACTCTTGTTCCCTTAACTTGGCTAGGTTCTAGAATGGAGAGAGGCACTTCAGAGACATGGTGTTTTGTCCTCCTTTTATCCAAGAATGACACAACTATGAATATATTATTCATAGTTATTATTCATTCAGTACCTAAAGGTTACTGAATGCACTGATCTATTGTCTCTTTGTTTCCATGGAAATGCTATGGAAATGTTTGACGTCATTCTGATTCCCAACCTTTTGTATACATTTGTTTTTATCTCATCAAAGCTTTTAGGATCTTTTTTTCTTACAGTTAAATTAAATGAAATTAATATGGGTATTTGTTAAAAAATATTAGGTACAGTCACTAATATCTGGAAAGTCTTGTCTTTCAGTTTTGGATAATTTTCTTAAATTATCTAATAATGTTTCCCCTTTAGTATTTCTGAAAATGTTTCAGTTTGATGTCCGTTTTCTAGGACTGATATTCCAATGTTCTTTTGTATTTTTGTTCATTCTTCGTCGTCTTGTTTTACTTTTATTGAGATATATATCCCTTTTTCTTCTAACCCTTCTGTCAAATTTTATAAATTATTTAAAGGGCACTTTTATTTTTTAATGTTCTTTCTTGGTCTCTGTTCCTATTATATAATATTGTTTCTGTTTCAATACGCAACATCTTATTTCTCAGGAGATACTAATTACAATTTATTTTTGTCTTGATCTCTTGTCTTTTGTGTTGCGATTATGCTCAAAGGACTGGTGATACACAATAAATCCAATTGGAGACTCCTGGGAATTCCCAATTGGCAGCAACTTGCAACTAATGAGCTTCCCTATAGGGCCATGGTTCTCATTTGAGGTGTTTTTCCTGGAGACATTGTCATGGGGCTAAGGATACTACTGGTATCTAATGGGCGGAGGCCAAGGATGCTGTTTTAAGGGGATAGCCCCTTTAAAGAATTATCTGACCCAAACTGTCAATAGTTTCTAGATGAGAAACCCTGAGATGGGGTGGCCAGCCTGCTTGCTCATTGCAGAACCCATATGTCAGTAGTGGAAGGACTTTTCTCTGGTGTGTATAGTAAGCTTCTTCAGGGAAGACTCTTCTAGTTTCCAGCTGGAGAGTATAAACCTGGCTTCTTGAGTTTCAAATTGGACAAAGGAGGGGAGCTGGCAGGTTCTTGAGCTTTAGTATGCAGACTTTTGCTTAAAATCTTGTTTTCACCCTAGCACAGCACCCCGCCATGCTATTCATTAATACTCTCTCTGGTTCAAATGTTTCCAAAGGAGTTGTCACCAAGCTGAGAGAGGTGGGAATAAGCATATGGTGACACAATTTTTCCTTTTACGATTTTTCAAATAACCTGATTATTAATATCTACCCATCCTCACTTTCCAGGGTGCTGGTGTCTTTTCTTTCTGAATCATTCTGGGGTCTTTTGGTTCAAGCTTATTTCTGGCTGGTGTCACATCTGCAGACATTTAGATTTGACCCTGCTCAGTTCTGCCAAGTCATTTACAACTTCTCCATCTGATTTCCCTTCTAATATAGTATGACTTGGGGTTACAGATGTTTCCTAGGTTCATCAAAGTTGAAATTAAGTTTCTGTTTCTTGTTCTCCATGTGAGAAGAAGGTGTTGGAAATGACTCTAAAAAGTAAGCAGCCGGTATTTTTATGCCACATTGGAGAAAACTCCAATTCTCTCCATCTTCAGTTACTTCAAGTTCACAACTTAACTTAACGACTTATTTTGTGCTCCTTTACAATATGCTGATAGAAGTTCATTAAGCCTGAGTCCTGTGCCTCCATCGCAGCTGCAGTATAACTTTTCTTTTTTAATGCAAAAAGGACAGAAGGGATGAATAAATGCTTTGAAGGTCCAGAAGAGAAATGAGCAACTCTGGGAGAATTGAGGAGGGTTTGAGAGGAGTGAAACTTTGGTTGAAATTTAAAGGATAAGTAAGCATTTGGTTGTTAAAGAAGGTAAAATGAGAGAAAGAACAAAGTAGAGAGACTTCTAGACAGAGGACTGGGAATAAAAAAGATGTGGAGATGTGAAAGAACTGATAGGGTGAGTAACAATGGCTGTTACTGGTATTTAGCTGATAAACTCATCTAATTCTTTGAGGAAGATAGAGTGATTACTATCATATTCCTCATGACATATATGAGGAAACTGAAGCATAGAAAGACTTAGCAACTTGTCTAAGGTATATTGAATTATAAGTGAGGAGGCAGGGGTGGAGACCCAGGCAGTGCGGCCCCATGGAGAATACTCATCATGACCACATTAAACAGTGCCAGCCTGCCAGTGGTGGGAGATGTCACCTACCAAGGTCAGGGAATGCTAGAAGATAGGAACAGTGTTCCCTGGATTTGTTTCAGTTTCACCTCTGCATCCTCACCAGGTGTAGTTTGATTTTGGTGGAAAGAATTCTACAAACTACCCTCTCACCCCTCTCTTCTTAACTCTGGCTAAATTACACTAATGCCCTTATTTCATGATTAAATGTGCATTCTTTTTTTTTTTTTATAAATTTTCTTTTTAAATATTTTTTTAGTTGTAGGCAGACACAGTACCTTTATTTTTATTTTTATGTGGTGCTGAGGATCAAACCCAATGCCTCACCCACACTAGGGGAGCCCTCTAACCGCTGAGCCACAACCCCAGCCCCAAATGTGCATTCTTTTTAGATCTTTCTCAGACCACAGCTCTCGAATCCTCTTAATATCATCCCTTGGATCATAAATTTTTCTCAGTCCTTCATGGGGTTCTATGACCACAGATCTGAAAGTCATATCAATCACAAAATGTTAGGCTAAATCATTAGTAGGCTCTAAATAGAACTTTTGCATACTTGCAGGCAGATTACTAGCACAGGTAAAAGCTAAAACCTGCTCCACTAACCAACTATAGGACCTTGGGCTGTGTGGTATAAGGAGCACCAGCTTTCCTGATTTTCAGGAACATGAAAAAACAAAACAAAACAACATATAAGCAAAAACAACCATCTGAAAGATGAAGACTTAGAATTCTCTCTGTTGTGGCTGCCCCCTTTTTAGGTATGTGCTTTAAGGGCCTGTGTCCCACCTTGAATATCTGATTAATAAAGAACCATCTCATGATCTTCAGTCATGGTCAGCATAGTAAACTCAACTTGCCTGGGATGTTACAATTCCACTCCTGTACAGGAAAGTGTTTTTCCAATCTTATGGAGTTTTAGGATTAAATTTAGATGTAATAAAACCACCCAATGCACAAATAATACTTCTGTGTAATATTCAGGCATAAGTAATAATGGGGATAATTTGCTATATTTGTTCTTTTAAAGTGTAATGTTTGAAAGGTTCTGACATGTTATTCTCATGACACTGGTTTTACCTGCATTATTACTTTCAGATATATAGGCATAAGAATTTAGCTAGTATTATAAATAGTTCTTCAGGAGAGCTTAAGATTCACTATACTTCCATAATTCCTTCTATGCCTATGTATCTATCCACCCAATTTAATAGGTAATCGAGTTTTTTTTTCCCCCCCCTAAGGACCATTTAGTTTACCCTGAAAGCATATGAAAACCCTAAGAGAACAATAAATATGTGACATTTGCAAATGGGGTTAAAAATTTTGAGGAAGTGACTGAATAACCTGGGGAATTAACTAAGTTTGTAAATGGGAATGATTATTATAGGAATTTAGCCTGTTTAGCTTGAGTTAACCAGATATTAATAAAATAATAAGTAAAAGTGATTCATATTTTATTAGAATTTTAAATGGAACAGCATGACTTGTTAATTGTACTTAAAATATAAGAATGTTAAATTTTAAATTCTGCCATGTTAATAAGTAAATATTAATTTAAAAGCAAAGTAACTGTAAATAGCTCTTCTTCTACACAAAGGTCCCTTGGACTTTAAAGGCTGCACGTTGACACATTTTCATTCTGGATGAATAGAGGCTTTGTGCAGCCATTCACTGTTTACTCAGCCCATAGCGCTTGTCTAGACAAGGACAATAAGCTGGTTAGTGCCAAATATGAAGGGAGCAGCAGGTTCCAAGAACTCGTGGTGTGCTGTGGTTGCTGGAAGCGTTCTTTCTGTAAGGTCCCACCACACTAGCCCTTGCATAACACTCTTACTTAAAACAGTGTTTTTTCTAACTAAAAAGTGAAATCTGCCCTTGGATGAGGGCAAACAAAGGATGTTCCAATCAGCAGGTTTGGTTACTCTGACAATGGAGCCAAACTCACTCTGCTCACAGGATTTCTAATGGCTAGGCAGCCTGGGGCCTGTGTTCTCTTGTCGAGAGGCTTCAAGACCCCCTCCTAGAAAAAGAGAGTTTTATATTCTCTGCAGGACAAATGATTGCAGGTTGTATTGACATTCCTCCTTGTCCAGCACAACTATATTTGTCAGGGCCTATTGAAATTGCTGGATTGAGAGTTCACCTAGGTGATATTGTTCTATTCCTCATCCATAATAAGGTATCCCCTGCCCCCTTTTTTTTTACATGTCTGAAGGATGATCAGCAGAATAACAACCCATATTTTTGTGAGGGATGGAGAGGTTTGTTCGTTGTTGCTGGCATGTCCCTAGACGAGGATGCTAGAGATGTTTACTGATCACTGATGGATTTTGTGCATCCAAGATCTGGCAGTAGATTCGTCTTAGGGTAGCCAGCAGTGGCTCTTTGACAGTGTGGTTCCTACTCCTCAGTGACAGTCTGCTTCTCAAGCAGTCAAGAGCCCTCTCCTGTGCTTTTTCCTAAAATCTCCATTACTTCAGGCACAGTTTCCTTGGTCAGCTGGTTTTATTTGAATTAAAAAAATTTACCTGATGTTTTCAAAAGTAACGTCAAGCTGAAAGCCCCCTTGTCATACAGAGTGACAGAATTCACAACAAAATGATTGCCCTGATAGCCTGACAGACGCACAGTGAACACTGGCCCCCTGGCTTCCAGAGGAGATTTCTAACTAGAGTCCTCAGAGCTGGTTGAGACTTGGGATTGCTTTCCAGCCACACCCCTGGACACAGGTCTCTGTCCCAAGGCTGTGCTCCACTGTTTTCCATGAAGCTTCCCTTGGACCCCAGACCTGGCCCTGTCTCTGTTCTGTCAACCTCCTTATCTCCTGAATCTAGCATCTGATCTCTCTGTCACCACTTCCTCTAACCAGGGCACCAGAGGTGAAGGTGGCAGAGAGGGTGGCTGACGCCCTGCCACCATCTGGCCTTGGCACAATTCTGGAAAACAATGCTGCTGGCACCTTAATGGACTTCAGGTCACTTGGGCATTTTATGAAAGTGCAGGTACTAAACGCACAGGCGTTGGGTGGGGTGGCCGAAGACCTGCATTTCTATCAAGCTTCTGATGATGCTGTGCTGTAGTTCTTTGACCAAAATTGGAATAGCAAGGATTGAAAAGATATTTTAATTTCTTTGTGTGTGTCTCTCTCCCCATTGCTGCTCCTTTCTTCTTTCTTTTCTTCCCTTCCATCTTTCCCTTACTTGTTAGTAAGTTTCCAGTATTTTACATTAACGATATGTGATTTCTCTCTCTTCTCCAAACTTGAATTACACCTTATAAGTTCCCTTCCTTAAAAAAAGGGAGGAGGAGTGGGAAAAGGGAAATACTGGATAGTGAAATGGAGTAAATTACATTATGTACATGTGTGTGTGTGAATACACCACAATGAACTGCACTGTTATGTAGAATTATAATGCACTAATAAAAATATAACAAAAATCCCCCCCATACTCACACAAGGATTTAGAGAAGAAGACAAGTATTTGTAGTGGTAAGGTGGAAAACCCATTTTGGCATTCAATTTCTTTAAAATAATCTTCAGTTCAAAAACTTCTGCCTAGAAGGGCTCGGGTTGTGGCTCAGTGGTAGAGCACTTGCCTAGAATGTATGAGGCACTGGGTTCTATTCTCAGCTCTGCATATAGATAAATAAATAAATAAATAGTCCATTGACAAATAAAAAATACTAAAAAAAACCCAAAAAAACCAAAAAACAAACTTCTGCCTAGAGTCTCTATGGGTTGAACCCAGGCCCTTACATACGCTGGCCAAGTGCCTTTCCACTGTTACATATCCAGCCCAGATCGTTTAATTAAAACTGTCAAGTAAAGTTTTAGAGATAATTTTTCTTACATAGTTTAATATCCTTTTGATTAATAGGGTTCAGTATATTCATTAAATTTTCTCTTCAGATAAAAATAATTTTCCTGTTAAATTCTGGTGACACTGTTGCTATTGGATCCCAGAATCATAGTGGTAGTGATTTATAATAGAATTTATGTTTTGAATAGTTTGCCTGTTATGCCAGATAGGGGAAAAGTTGTTTTCTATAACTAATAAAAATAACAAAATGAAGAGGATGTTCTTTCTAGTTTTTAATTTTGGAATTGAGAATACTTAGGCAATAATTTTGTGTGGTGTGTGCTTTGTGTGTTTATACCAGTGTTTCTATTTTCTGCTATTTTTTTTCTCTAACTGTTGTAGCAACAGCTGGCCTGGACCCTTACCAGAGGCACTCAGCTTCCTCACTCTGTCGTCATGTCAGATGTGGTTGATGATATCCTGTATCTGCAGGAACACATGCAACTTCCTTTGTGCTGCAGAAGCAGAAGCTACCTCTGAGCATTAATAGATTTCATGCAGAAAGAAATGTGAGAAATTCTTATAATACTTAATGATTAAATACTGTTGATATCATTTCACTCTTATGTCCAACATTCCAACCTTTGCCAAGCTATCTGCAAGCAAATCAAGAAGATCCTGATAATGTTACTGAGTTGGGTGACTCACTTTACCCTTTGGAGCTTTGGCCCTCAGGTACTGTCTAGTAAAAGGGGGCACCTTAAATCTACTGGGCTGACTCGTTGACTTCAGGAACAGGCAAGATGCTTGCTTGGAGTTGGGTAGAGGCAGCGGGATGGGCCTGGGCCCTCATAAAACTGACCCCACACCAAAATGAAATCCTAGGTGGAACCAGAAACTGCACTTTGCCACACACTGCCAGAATTCTAGCCTAAAAGCTGATCTGCTTATCGTGCTGCCAGTTTCTAGCTCTAACAACACTAAAAGATCACTTCCCTGGCTTACCTGATGTCAGAGCACCTAAAGTCATTTAAGTATGAATACAGTAACAACAGTGCCAAGAATTTACTCTATGCCAAGGGCAATTGTTTAATTTCATGAATAATTCCTTGAAGAAATTATCATCTTCATGTTTCAAGTAAGAAAACTGAGACTTGAAGGAGTTAAGTAACTCACTCAAAGTCCAGGAGAACATGTGGGCATGGTTAGCCCCTAGTTCAGGCAGTAAGGAGGAACATCATCTATGGAAAATTTAAATATAATAATAAAACTGACTAAAAGTCAGACTATCCCTTTTTTAGTATTTAAAAAATTTTTGGTAAAAAATTTACCACCTTAGCCATTGTTTTAAGTGTGCAGGCCAGGGGTGACAAATATATTTGCAGTGTTGTGCAATCATAAATGCCATCCATCCTCAGATCTCTTTCCATTACCCCAAACTGAAACCCCGTACTCATTACACAATAAGTCCCTATACCCTTCCCTCAGCCCCTAAAACCCACCATAGAGACATCCTGTAAGTGACATCATATAATATTTGTCCTTTAGTGTCTGGCTTGTTTCATTTGACATAATATGCTCCAGGCTCATCTATATTATAGCCATGTGCTAGAATTACCTTCCTTTTTAAGACTGAATAATATTCCACTCTATGAAAATACCACATTTTACTTATGCATTCGTCCATCAGAACATATGGGCTGCTTTTACCTTTTGGATATTGTGAATAATGCTGCTATGAACACAACTGTGTGTGTTTAAAATACAATGTACCAGCAATTCTAAATAATATCCCCCTCAAAAACTCTTTTTTTGGCCCTAGTTGCTCATTTTTAAGCAATTGTGGATACTATTGGATTTCAATAATGGAGTCGGATGCGGTAGTGCACACCTATAAGCCCGGCAGCTCGGGAGGTTGAGGTAGAGGATCCCAAGTTCAAAGCCAGACCAGCAAATTAGAGAGGCCCTAAGCAACTCAGAGAGACCCTGTCTCTAAATAAAATACAAAAAAGGGCTGGGGATGAGGCTCAGTGGTTAAGCATCCCTGGGTTCAATCCCCAGTGTGAAATAAATAAATAAATAAATAAATAATGGAGTCTATGTGTCAAAATTGGCACATTTTAAAATTATTTTTCCTTAAATAAATATTCAATTCTGCACAGAAGTTAATCTGAGAACTCTCAGTTATAGGGTCAGTTCTTACTTATTTAGAAAATGAGTGAATGAATACGTTTGTGATGTTTTAAATGGTTTGAGCTTACTTTGGGTGCAATTCATGTCTTGAACCCCTGTGGTATTAAATGTTCCTGTGCTTAAACAAAGTAACTAATGACAGCACACAATCATAAAGATGAACATAAATTGAGTCACTCTATCATTCTAGGTGAACAACTTGGAACTTCTATTCTCTTTTAAAATTTAAAGCAGCAAAACAGCTGTCAATTCTGTTTAGTAAATACAAATTTTAGTTCATTCATGAAATATTTGACTGAATTAAAGTATCTTTGAAGCTAAAATATACTTTTAAAAATAGTCAATTGTTTTAAAACTAAAGAATTCATCAGGAAAATAATGATTATTTGCCATTTATTACTTGAATATACTGAAAATAATTTTGCTGGATAAAAGAGAAGATGTTAAAGACATGATTTTCTCAGGTTGTCAAATACTTTAGATACCTCAGAGTCACAGGCTGATAAACTACAGGACACCCAGGTCTGTCTAATTCCATGCTTCTTACCCTTATTCTATGCTATTTATTTCATTAGCAAATTTGCCCTTTTTTTTTTGTTGTTTCCAAGGTTTCAACTCAGGGGTACTCCACCACTGAACCACATCCTCAGCTTTACTTTGTGTTTTATGTAGAGACAGGGTCTCACCGAGTTGCTTAGTGCCTTGCTGTTGCTGAGGCTGGCTTTGAACTCGCGATTCTCCTGTCTCAGCCTCCCTAAGTGCTGGGATTACAGGCGTGCGCCATTGCGCCCGGCTACAAGTTTGCCCATTTCTAAGACAGCTCGCTATCTGCTCTATGTGATAGTTACAACTACTCTGTAGCAAGCACAATGCCATGATGCACTTGGAGTTCTGTCTCTCCACAAGTGACTACGTTTACTGGGAAAGAAAATCAGTTTAATCATTTGAGTAGTTTTACAAACTCAACTGGTGTCTTGTTTTTGTATTGCTTTTGTTTTGCTGCTATAATTCAGAGGTGGGGGGGGCATGGATGGGAGGTAGTTGAGAAACAACGAAAATCAAGACCTTTCCATTTCCACCTGGATAGAAAGACAAAGTGCATCTACAGAGCCCACTCACTCATACTCCCTTCATCTCAAGTAGTAGTAAACAGCTTTTCTGCCTTGAGATAGCTTAAAGAGGGACATTCAGGTTTGACTTAAGGCATGGGGTAGAGCACAAGTGGGGTATGTGGGGGGAGGCCTCCCTAGGTGTCAAAGAAGGTAAGGAGTTTGTTGGGTTGAAAATCCATCCCGACTGGCCAATACATGCTGAGGCTGTGAGCAGCTGCACAAGGGTTTATGGTCCGCTACCTGGTAGATTGGGTTGCTGAGAGGGGGAGGGGGTGGATCTCTGTGTTCTCTATAGAGGCAGTACTCAACAGGTCAGCATGCAACTGCAGTATCAGTTTTCTGTAAAGGAATGGTTTTCTGGTATTGCATGAATTCAAAATTCTTGGGTGATCTCATGGGGGTGTAGGACAGGGAAGGATCCCACAGATTAAATTCTTATGAGTCAAGAGGGTGAGAGCAAGGAGCACATTTAATTATAATTTAGAAATAATGGAATGTGACATTTTTTGCACCTGAGTAGTGAAGGGTAAAATTCCTGCTTGTTACACAAATAAACATGCAATTGCAACACAGAATGATAAGCAATGTTGGAGGAAGCATCAAGTTCACAGGGAGTATTTAGGAGGGGCAGGGAAGGCCTCCTGGGAAGGGATGTCTGAGTCAGGAATGAAGAGCATTTGCCAGGAGAAGGGGTGTTGGGATACACAGAGAAAGGGGAGGAGGAACAATGCTTCAGACAGAGGGAATAAAGGCACAAAGACCAGATGGTTGGAAGAGGAGTCCTTGGAAATGTAGGACAGCTAGACAAGAAGTTATAAGGTGAAGGGTTGGCATGAGGTGAGATAAGCTGGGAACAGATCAGGAAGATGCCACATTGGAAGTTGGGGATTTATCCTGAACTGATTTGTACATAAAACAATTGTTGTGTTTTATGCAAAGGAATGACAAGATGAGAATTAGATTTTAGAGAGATCACACTGGTTTCCAAGGGGAGAACAGATTATAGGGTGGTGAGAAGAGAGGCTCTGTGCAATGACCTGCCAGCCAAAAGGAGGCAGAGTTCAAGGTGTTGACTGAACCATGCTCTCTCTAGGGCTCTAGGAGACTCTGTTCCCTGTCTTTTTCTTAGCTTCTGATATTGCTGGCAATTCTAGGTGTTCCTTGATGACTCTGAACTTTGGGGAACTAGTTATTTTTCTTTGCTAAGTCAACAGCATGCAAGAAGGGATGCATATATTCTGAAAATGTGCCCCATTGTTTATGTATAGATTATTGTACAGATTCACCTGTGATTTTTTCAGATTGGGAAAGGCAGTTAGTATAGCTCCAAGGAGTAGAAAGAATGCAATAAGCATCTGCCCTCTAAGATATGTGCTATGCTCTCCATTGAGGTAATATACATTTTTGATTCAACGAAACCTATAAGGCTCTACGGAAACAGAAACCAAATGTTTAAGACATAGTGCTACACAAATATCCATGTCAATTTTATGAAATGCTAAAGAAGTTTGAATAATCAATGATTTTAGAGAGGGAAAATATTTTTAATTTTGAAGCAAAATCTGTTTATAATTTGGAAGCTTATCAAAAAATTCAAAAAGAAAGCTTGTATTTTGTCATTAAAAGTTAGTGTCGGATATTTACCAAAATGGTAAACTGGCACATCAAGCAACTTAGTTTCATTCCTATCATATCATACGCATATTTAGTATAACATAGTCTCCTATGGTATGGTTTGCAGTGCTAAGTCTCACTGTCCATGGAAGGAACACATCTCTACATACATAATTTGATGGGTAGCTTAAAGGTCTCCTGGCTTTTAGTGTGGAGTAGAATGCACAAGTTTTATTATTTACACTGTGAATTCATACCATGTAGTCTATAATAATCATGGCTGTATTGAATATTACACATAGAAGAACATTCAAGGGCCTAGACCTGTTTTTCTGCTATTCATACAGAGTTCTTTTCAGGTCCTGGATCCATCATAGAATATATGACTTATCTTTTCTAATGAGAGGTCATATTTTGTCAGGCTGTCATTAGAGCTCTTTTCTAATTTGTTTATAAAATTGTTAAACTGGTAGGGCAGAAAAATGACCTTATCCATTCCCTTCCAGATTTACATCACCCTTTAGAAAAGCAATCTACCACACGCAGATCCACCTAGCTGTCCATCATCCAGCCGACTGGTTCCTGCACACCTAATGGAGTGGTTGGAGAGACTTTGTTGTGTTCCTTGCTAAATGCACTAACATTTTGTTTACTTACCTCTTTTTATAAGACTTGCTAGTAACTAGGTGTGGAGGTGACCATGTCAAAAAAGAACTGAGGTTGAGTATAGCTGATTTGTTGATGAATCCACACTAGCTCCCACAAGGGACCACCTCTTTTCTTTTTAGACACTGGAAAAACATTATTTGACAATTGCCCAGGATTAACACCACCAATACATGCTTTATAAATCAATAATAATCCCAATCATGACCATTTTGTGAAATATACACTCCATACGTGCCAGACATTGTGTTAGGTGCTTTCCTCACATGATCTCAGAGTGTCTGTAACAAACAAACCTAGGAGGCTCATTTTACTGCCAGTTGGAGGAGGGCGTTGTTTAATCATTTTTCTGGATCCATGTGACTTGTAAATAGCAGAGCCAGTTTCAACCTCGAGTCTATCTGATTTCTAAATCCAGACTCATAGGTACAGCTCCAGGCACCTGGTGATATCTTACACAAATCAACCTCATTATGCTTCCCTAAGTTTCATTGTATTATCTGTGAAGTGTCTCACCTCTCTATAAACCACGTCTTATTTCGCTTTTTATTCCAGTACTTTGCACAGCATTTATTATGTAGAAAGTTTCTCAATTAACTTTTCTTGAATAAATATACTAAAATGGCTATTATTCATGATCTTCCTATGTATGAAAATTAGAAGACCACTTTGCTCACTCTCATCCAACAACAATTACAGATGGTGGCTCAGTTATGCTAGTGTTTCTGGCAGCCTCAGGTTATCATAATATTCTCTCTCATCAAAGGCTCAAGAAAAGCCTTGGCTTTGGCTTTTTCAATCTGATGATACTTGGGCAGAGAACACAAGGCACAATGAATAAGGAGTAACCCTATTTTGTCTTTTACACACTGACATTTTAGCAACTGCCAGATATGAACTTGTGTTTATTCTTCATCTTTGAACACAAATTACCCCTCTTATTGCCCATGATCTTTTCCTTTATGAAATGCTCATATTTAAATCAGTAACATATAGAGGTAATACACTTAGAATGGAATGATTCTTGGCCAACAATTTCATTTGTTTATTCATTTATGAAGTCACATTTAAGGTACAATTTTGATAATGTCAGATGGAATACTCAGAGGAAAATAAGATAATAAGTTTTCCTTAACACTTAAGGAATTTTGAATTATGTGTATATTTATGTCAACCTCAAAAATTGGGGAAAAAGAAAAAGATTTTTGTGTTCAAAGTGGATAGATATTTTATTTTGTCTTTGGTTAAAATATATCAATTCTATCTTTTTATACTCTACCTACAATGTACACATATACCACTGCATTCTCTGCAAGTAGGATTTGAGAGTTATCTTTTTCCAGCCAAGTAGTCTATGTTTTGGTTAATAATTTGGAATGGGCTTTACATTTGATTGTATGTGGTCCTTAACTTATTACTTTCCATGAAGGGAACTGGATGGTAGCTTGATCAAACAGATGGCCTTAGCAAATGCCAGACACTTTTGGGTTCAGAAGAAGTGCTCTGTAAGATCCCCAGGTAGGAAGTTACGGGCTATAGCATGTCCTATTTACCATCTAGAAGTTCTAGAGGAACCAAATCTGAAGCCAGATGTGAGTCTGGATTAAAGAGGATACCACTGCATGTAAATACAAAGAGATGTTTCTAGATAGGGTCTTCCCACTTATCCCATCAGAAGGGGTTATCCTTTTTTTTTTTTAATCTCCTTTGTGTCCAGGCTATATATCTCTTTAGGTGATAGTTAAATGCCTTCTGTTAAGTTCTATTTACATAGATACTTGATTCATTCAGTTAATTCATTCATTATCAACGATTATAAAGACATAGCTATGTTTTAGGGATGCAAAGAATGATTCCAGTCAGTATATTTACAGGTTAGCAAGAGAAGCAATCATGTTAAAGAGTACACCTGTTTTCTGTTATGACATAAAAAGAAGCAAATACACAGCTCTATCTTTAAGTTACCATTAAAGATATAGAAAAGGTATACATTATTATACAGTATGCATGCTTATTAAAATGCCTGTGGATATACTATTAAGTATCATAGATACATGAAGTGTGTGTCACAGACCTTAAGAGATGAGTAAGGTCTGGTGTTTATAGCAAAAATCACACTTTGGGTAATATTTTATTATGCATTAAGTCCTCATGCAGGAAATTACTGTTCTTCGATACCACATTTGCTTGTTCTCTCTTGCACCCTTTGTACGCACACATGCAAACACACACACATGCATGCATGCACACAATTACTCTGAATATTTTGGCTAAGCCATTCAAGAAGAAGTTATGGACAACCTGATCTTTTACTCCTAAATATATGATCATACCTCCTAAATAACCTCTTTAAGACAGAATCATTCTCTTACACAGCTACATTTAAATGAAAAATAAAATTTTTAGGAATTTAACAGTAATATGCATTCCTATGATCAAACATCTACCATACATTCTAATTTTACTGATTATCCCAGTAACTAAACATCTTGTATGACATTTTTTTTTGAATCCAGGAGCCAGTCGCAGATCACATACTTCGCTTGGTTGGTACACCTTTGGTCTCTGTCTCTACAATAGCTCCTCTCTGTGCCTGTGCTGAAATTAACATTCTTGAAGAGTGTAGGCCAGTTGTCTGTAGATGTCCTTCAGTTGAGTTTGTTTGTTTCCCCAGGTTCCTCCCAGGACCCATGTGTGATGTGGAGCAGATCGCACTGGTTCTTCTGTCTGTCTGCAATCTTTATTCTCCAGGTGGCTGCCACTGATTTAGCTTTTTCCTCACTTTAGAAGCTTATCTTCCCAGGATTACTGATATTACGAACACACCAATCCCTTTACCTGGTAACACACCACTAAATAACTAGTTTCTATGAATCAGCAAGTCCAATCCTCCCAGACCACACTCACTAAAGTGAGGCTGTCCCATCTAAGGTAACATTGCAGGTGGGGACAACAAGAATCCAAACTAGAAGCACTACCCAGAGAAACACAATTCCTTTACAGCTTTTTCTCCAGCATGTGGTATAGAGTAGAACAGCCCTTCACAGGAATCCTATCACACCAAGGTTTTTATTCCTGATCTCCTGTCAGCAAGTACTTGGACAAGAACCTATAAACACATCTCTCCAGAACAACCAGCAATTTTTGGACATAATTTCTAAATCTAGATTGAGGGGAAAAATTATAACTCTGCAGGAGTATAATTGAGCTTAAGATGCATCCAATTTACATTACTAAATAGACTGCCAGAAACATTTGTATTTGGGTGACTTCATTGCATTTTGGCTTTCTTCAAGAAAAATAGTGAGTTCTTGAACTCACACATGCACAATTAAAAGGCCTATTGAAATGGTATTTACAAAGACTGATTTAGCAGTTTGGCCTCAGGTGGTAAAACTTCTTATAACTTTAAGACTAGAAGATTTTTCAGCCTCAACTATTTTTAATATTTTAAGGAAGATTTTTCACACTGTATCTGATTAGAGGAAGTATCCTTCAAATATTCCCTATCCAAAACCTAAACCCCAAATTTCACTTTTATGCTCCTCCCAAGCACACTTTGCTGATCTCTGATTATTCCCTTAAGTTCTCATTTCCAGGTACTTGTCTTTTTTGAACCTCCCATCTTGAACACACCTTCCTCCTCAATCATCCCAATTTATCAAAATTGCACTTAGTTTTCAAAGACAAAAATCTAATGTCATCTCACAATCTTTTCAGCTGAATATGATTGGACTTTCCCCTTAAAATTCCAGATTATGGTTTGAATCTTAAATGTTTCCCAAAGGTCATATGTTGAAGGCTTGGCCTCCAACTGATGGTGCTGTTGGGAAGAGGTGTGGCTAGTAGAGGAAGTTAGGTCATTGGGGCATGCTTTTAGGGGAACATTGGGACCCAGTCCCTTCCTCTATCAGTCAGTCTGTCTGTCTATCTATCTATCTATCTATCTATCTATCTATCTATCCATCCATCTATCTGCTTCATGTGCTTCTGTCATGATGTACTGCCTCACCCAAAGCAATGGAAACAAGTGACCATTGACTGAAACCTCTGAAATCATGAGATAAAATAAATATGTCCTTCTTTAAACTTTTCATCTTAGATATCCTGTCATAGTGACAGAAAAATTGATGCTGAGAAGCAGGGTCATTACTATGATTATACCAGATGATGTGGCCTAAAACCCTTGGCAATTGGTTTGTGGGAGGATTCTGGAAAAGCTTAGAAAATCAAGCTAGAGAAAGCCTAGAATGTTGTCAATAGAGCCTAATTGGTGATTATGGTGGGAGCTCAGAATACCAGAATACTTACAGAAATTCAGAGTAAATGCTGTGCTGATGAAGTTTCATATAGAAATAAGGACTCTATTGGAAATTGGATTAGAGGTCACTTGTGTTACATTCTGGCAAAGAACTTGTTTACATTTTGTCCATTCCCTGAGACTTTGTGTGGGGATAAGTTTAAAAGGACTAGTTTACTTGGTGGAAGAAATTTCAAGTCAGCATAGCATTCAAGCTTTCATGGGTATTACTGACTTCTTTTAACTAGATTTACAGTGACATTCAGAAGGCAAAGGGAGAGCATAAAGACTAGAAAGGCTGCAATTTGGCCAGGAAAAAATGTATTTAAAGTTACAGCCAGGAAGGGTGTGCTTACTAGAGAAAGCAGTGCCATTAAAAAGGAGCCAAGAACTTTGCACTGGGACAAGAAGGTGCTCTTGGGAATCAAGACTCCAACCTACACTTAAAGGTGTGAAAATATAAACTTCATTGAAAGGCTTTCCTTTGAGAAGAGAGACCCAGAGCATTCCACTTGCACAGGGTTGCCTACAAAATTATTTCACTGGGATACATTTCTCCATGTTCAACCATCAAGGTACTGAGAGGCTGATGCAGCCATGATTCAAGTGGGCCAGCTACTGCTCACATGAGTGACAGAACTTGGCCTTGTTCATGTGATAATTGTTTTGGAGGCATGCAAAATGTAAGAGTTATGGGGTCATGAATGCCTTCACTAAGAATTCAAAAGAAAGCCTGAGAAGTCAGGCATTATGTGGCAGGTATGGAGCCCCCACAAATATCCCCTGATGGAGCAATATGTGAAACTATGAGAATGAAGCCAAAGCTACAATGGAGACCCTAGCAAGCAGACATACCAGGAACATGGAAAGTCTGCTATTGGAAGCTGCAGGTAACAAGAAGAGTCAGCTCAAGAGAGTGACCATGTGGACTACAGCTGGCAAGGTCATAGGGGTGGGGGCTGCCCAAACCCTTGGAGACCCACTTCTTACCATATTGTGCTTCAGATGCCAGACATAGAGCCACAGAATTTAATGTTTGCCACAGAATTTAGTGTTTTGTTCTGATTCCTCTTCATTATTTCTCTGTTCCCCCCTTTTGGAATGGAAATGTTTATTTGTGCCATTGTATTTTGGAAGTAACTTGTCTTTGGATTTTTATAGGGACTTACAATTAAGAGTTTACCTTGAGTCTCAGAGGAGACTTTTGACTTGGACTTTTGAGTAATGCTGGGAACTCTTAAGAGATGTTAAGACTGGGAACTCTTGGAGATGAATTAAATGCATTTTGCATTATGAGATGGACATGAGCTTTGTGGGGGCAGAGGCAGAATGTTATGGTTTGGCTCTAAAATGTCCCTCAAGAGACATGTGTTGAAAGCTTGGTTGCTAGCCTGTGGCACTATTGAAAAGTGGAAGAACCTGTAGGATGTGGGGCCTGGTGGAAGAAAATAGGTCACTGTGGCATACCCTTAAAGAGTCTATTAGAACTCTTACCCCTTCTTTTCTCTTTCTCTTTTTGCCTCCTGGCCACCATGAAGTGAATGAATTTCCTCTGCCATGTGCCTCCCCCGTGATGCCTTGCCAAAAGCAATGTGACATGGACTAAAACCTATGAAACTATAAGCCAAAATAAATCTTTCATCTTTAAGCTGTTTGTCTTAGGCATTTTGTTACAATAATGGAAAGCTGACTAACACATTCTATAACACAACATTAGTACTCTTTCTCATGGAATTCATGTTCTACCTTATGTTATAGTTATTTGAGTTCTTATTTGCCCTTTTAGGATTTCTTAAGATCAGTGACAAAACTATACTCATCTTGACATTCTTATTATCTGACATGGTACCTTGCAAATAGCACATATACAAAATACTTACAAAATTTTACTTGTATTAAAGTACTTTACTATAAAATACTTGTAAATTTAGTGACTACAAGATCTTACAGGAAAACTTAGCACTGACCTAAATTACATCACATAGGAAACCAGAAAATATTAGTTTAAAAATGAAAGAAGAAATGTGTTAGCCAATCACAGCTTTGGTCAAACATTAACAAAGACGAGTATTGTAAATAAAGCATCCTGTATGTCTAAACTTAATGAACATTTGATGGCATAGAGTAGAACAAATGGATATATGATTCCTGGGCTGCATAATCTGATATTTATGAGAAAAGTACAATCTCAGCTAATTGAGAAATACAAAAATGCTACTACCCTTTCTATTATTTGGTTAGCTATATTTGAAGGGAAACTAAAAATAGAAATAAGAATGTAATAGATCAAATAAATATCTTTAGCAATACCTTTCTGGTGATGTTTTCACTATCATACCATGGTTATCAGAAAAATAGTCAATGAGGACCTATTAAAGAGGGGTACTAATAAATTAATTCTATTGCAATATAATTAGATGAAAAAAATAGTATTAAAATGGTACATGGATTCCTCTTAGAGGGGACTTACCTTTCTTATGGCTAAAACCTTGATAAGCTTGTATACTTTGTCCCTATGAGGTACACAAGTCAAGTGGATTAAAGCCTTCTGAGCAAGGAAGAGAGACAAAGGGAAGTTTATTTGTAACTAGAGCAGGGCTAAAAGAGAAGGAAGAAAGGAAAAGGAGAACAAGAAGCATAAGCAAATGCCATGTGCAGTGGAATACTGTGAACCGTGCAAGGTGACTCCACCAGGACCTCATGCACATACAGAAAATTTTACAAAAATCTTGAAGTGATTGGACTTCTTGTGAAAATTGGCAAAATGGCCAAAAATCTGCATCAAGGTTTTTGTGGGAAACAAAATAGAGACAGTAAGCTTTAGTAAAAGGGCCTGAGTCAGAGGGGATCTGGAGGTCTTAAGTAAGTGAGAATGTCCAGAAGTTCTGGGGACTTCCCCACCCATGGAAATTAGGGGCTTTGAAAAAATTTCCCCCAAACTACAGAAATAGAGAGGTTGATTGATAAAATCACCATTTTAGCTAGTTTAGTGGTCACAAGTTTATCATCAAATATTCTAGGGATATTAACCCATTACTTATTTACCTAAACTACTTCCATTATGAATGAAAGAAAGAAGGAAGGAAGGAAAGAAGGGAGGGAGGGAGGGAGGGAGGAAGAAGACAGAGAGAGGAAAGAAAGGAAGAAAGAAAGGAAGGAAGGAAGGAAGGAAGGAAGGAAGGAAGGAAGGAAGAAAGAAAGAAAGAAAGAAAGAAAGAAAGAAAGAAAGAAAGAAAGAAAGAAAGAAAGAAAGAAAAGAGAAAGAAAGAAAAAATGTTGAAGGCAGTAGAAAGTAGAACTTGGGGTCCTATACTCTGGAGTCAGATGCCTGAATCTTGTTCTTGGTGCCACTCTTTCTGAACTGTGTGATCTTGGTAAGTTACTTGACTCTCTATGCATTGGTTTCTTATTTTAAAAATGAAAATAATAAAAGGCTTAGCTGTAAGTAAAGAGTCTAACAAAACTGGTTAATCCTCTGACAGACTTGAACATATGTGAATATTCAGCTATTTCCTGGTAATGTCAATGATACTACAAGCCTATATTTATGGTAAAAATGAGCCCTGATTGGTAAATTAC
>CM053400.1:122092631-122120700 GCA_028644305.1 Xerus rutilus
TTACTACCCCTGGTGCATGTATGAAGACACAAATAGTGTGACTCTTTATGATTTGCAACCAGAGAAATGGAAAAACTGAGCTCTGTTTATGTACTATGACTTGAAATGCATTTAAATAAAAAAATAAAAATAAAAAATAAATAAATAAATAAATAAATAATAAATGAGTGGAAGGTAGACCAGTAGAGTACAAGAAGGGGGATAGTGAGAGGAAGAAGGGGAAAGAAAATGGGGGTTCTGGAGACTGAAATGAAGTAAATTAAATTCTGCGTGTGCATGATTATGTCAAAATGAACTCAACTATTATGCACAACCATAATGCACTAATGAAAGCAAAATAAATAAATAAATACTGTTTTCATTTTATGGATAAGGAGAGTTATGAAGATATATTACATATTACCATGGTAGGCATTCATTACATGATCCACTGTTTATGTAAAAGATGTAGGATATATTTACCTATATATGGGGAAGAAAGTTTAAGTGCATCTGTTGAGGAAATAACTATCAAAGAAAAACAGATCCCAAAGAACAAACAATAACAACAAAGTCTTGATTATCCAGATTTTCATTAAAATTAAAGACTAAATTTTCTGAACTTTTCTAAGCATTCTCTTATAATAAAGACAGACATATGAAAAAATTCAGCTGATAACAGAGATTTGTAGAATATGCCATTGTTCATGCTCTGGCACTTTCTATCATGAGATTACTTGCCAGTTGGGGGCCTGGGAGAGGAGATGGCTAGAAGGAGGGTGCAGAGTGGGCAGCAACTGGCAATGAGGATGAGTGCTGACTGGGGATCCCTGGAGGTCCGGAGGATCCAGTGCTAGAAAGCAGATAGGACCCAATTGAGGTACTTTGTCAGGAACAAGGCAACACTAAACTCAAGGGTAGACTCCAACTTTTCGGTGGGCCTCATGACTAAATTTCTGCCTTCACTGTTTCAACTCATGTCTTGGGCACAATAGAAAACTTGAGATCTTGTCTTACAGCCCTTGAGAGGACAGGGGGAAACAGCTTGAAAACGCTCCACACTTAACACTGAGCCCTACTGGCAGAGGCACAGTTGTGTCTACTTTTTTCTTGCTGAGGTGTCTGCTGCCTGTTCCATAAGACCTCCTGTGGCTGAGTGAGAAGCTCTGAGAGGATCCTGCCCACTTGAACCCACCTCTTTGCCTGGAGGGTCACTGACCCCTTGGCCTTTTGGTTTCCTCCCTCCCTCTTCCTGTTTCCCCCTCAGAGTCTAGAACATGTTTGCCCCTCAAGGCCTTCCTGCTTCTAACATCTAGCCTTCTGTCAGCAATTCCCATCCTTCTTTCTGGTTGAATTCTCAATCCTGGGTGCTAAATCTAACCATACCAAATCACAAAAATATATATTGTGAGGTACTGCAAATTCTTCAATGCTGTACACTGTTTTGAAGTAGGAACATGTTTGTGATGTCTGGCATCAAGCAGATATGAAAGAAAGAAATGAAAATTAAAATAAGTTGATTATGGAATTACAGAAAGTAGGAATCAGGTGGATTTTTTAAAACATGAGTTGGAGCAATATGTTGTTTCTGTTTGATGATAAAATTAAAACAATGGAAAAGTTTATGTATTTATGGTTAAGATTTAAATTCCAAGTACTTCACTAGCAATGTTCCTCAACACGCTATGTAGCCTCACACTAAGACTAGTCTGTCTTAGTCTGTTTTCTGCTACTATCACAGAATACCACAGACTGGGTAATTTATAAAGAAAAGAAATTTATTATTCAAGTTCTGGAGGCTGAGAAGTCTAAAAGCATGGCAACTGCAGAGGACTTCATGGACCCCTCATGACCTAGTCACCTCTTAAAGGTCCCACCTCTTAAGATTGTCAATGGCTATTGGATTTTCATGTGAGTTTTGTAAAAGGACATTTAAATCATAGCAAGGTCTTTGTATTTGCTGTTCCCTCTGCCTGGAATATCCTTTCCTCAGTTCCTTCATGTGTTCTGGAATGTTCTTTTCTCAGTTCCTGCATTCACTTCCTTTAGGTCTCTGCTCAAATGCTTACCAAAGCAGGGAAGGCTTCCCTTTATTCCTATCTAAAATAACCACTTTCCAGAGCTTTCGCCTCCTTCCTTCATTTTCTCCCCACTTGACACATCCTCTATTTATCAGTCCATATCTGTCTCCTCCCACTAGAATTTGTAAGCTTTATGAAAGAACAATTTGTTTTCTTCACTAGTGTACCCTCACTCCCTGGAATGGTGCCCCCGTAGGAGGAGGTAGGTGCTCATTAACTACTTCAATGAATGAATAATCAAAAGTAAAAAGAAATATGAGTTTTTAAATCTGATGCTGAAAACAACATTCTTAATCAGTATTGCAGTTCAACTGAGCAACCATTATCATTTGACCTTATTAAAAAAGAACAACCTGGCATATTTAATTCTATTTCATTTAACTATAAACTCATCTTATGTTTACAAACATGGTGATATGGAGGCATATTTTTCTCATTTTCATTTATTTATTTTTGATTCTCATTAAACTTTTCTAAAATATATTATTGCTTACTTATTTAACAATATGTTATCTGGAGGTTAAATAAGATCAAACATCTACCTCCTAGAAACATATAATGAATCATAAAAATTTATGCTCAGGTTAGGTAGAGCAAAGGCAGGGTCCTTCAAATACATTCATATTTAATCTTTAAATGGATCTTCTTGTGGGACTTTTGAAAATCTGATAGCCAAAGAGCATTAAAACATTAATGCTCTTAAAGCCACCCACTAGTCATTTATGGATAATTTTATGACAAAATTTCTTTTTTACATCTAATGGGAAGTCCCAAGTCTATGCTCAGGAAAGCATACATCAAATGTGGGCATCTGTCATTATATCATACGTTAGACACTAGATCCTAATTTTTGACTTCTCTGCTAAGCCAGATCACATTGCCCTTTTCATTTCTGGGAGGTTGATAATCAAAATGGATATAAAATGGATATGATACATCCTTCAGGATAATTAATAGGGAGTAGGGGGGAGGGTAGAGGGAGTGGCATGGCAATCTAGAATGTCCAGGGGAGATGGTGTGGATTGTTGAACAGTGGTTTGGTCTATAGATTTGTTAAACTCTCCCAAGAAAAATTTAAACTTCTATCTCTAGTTATTAAAACCTAAGGAAGAATCTCATGCTATTTATTCTCAAGAAGAACTGTTACTAACATTCCCACAGGGGAGCCTAAGGCTCTCTTACCCAAAGTTGGTGTGACTAACAAGAACCCTGATCTACAGTCAGAAAACCACTCCTTTGGTCTTAGGAAAGCTCTCAACTTTTTTGAGACTCAGTTTCTTTACCTGTTAAATAGAGATGATAATAATAATAGGAGGAGGAGGAAGAAAAAGAACATATAGCATAGATTGTCATAATATTGAATCAGATCATGCACATGCTAAGCTTGGGACTTATGATTTAGTAAGCATGCGGTAAATTAATATAAATGATTACTTCTTTCTGATCCACACTGGTTCTCTCTGCTTCCTTTCTTTTTCCTTTGTTTTTCTCTGGCCATAGAGCCCCACTGTGATGATTATTTGTAAACATTTATTGAGCATCAATCCATTATCATCAAATCATAGTTCAGGAGTCATTTTGTGTGTGAGGATTCACTAAACTATTATCAGAAGCCATGGGCCGGAAGGTACAGCTCAGGGGCTTTGTGCTTGGTCCCCCAGGGTGATACAATGAGGGTTGCTATAACATAGCTTGAAGCAACACTGGACTGCAGCTAGTGGCTGTCCCTGATGGACAGAGAGCTAAGGTCTGCGTTGCTGGCGTTTTTAGGGAGACCTATTCCCATTTGGGATCAGGAGGCCCCTTGTTAAGTTCTTTCTGGAGGAGAGGTGGGAGGATGCTAGTTTCCTTGACTCTGAGAGTCCCTAATCTACAGGGAAACAAGTTCTGTGAACTCTGAGGCAAGGATTATCTCAGAGCTAGAAAATGGCTCTTTTCCCCCAGAGGTGGGTTAATACATCCTTGATAGCCAGGGAGCTGGGAAGCTATTTCATGAAAGTGTTTCTCTCCTGTGCTTCTCCCCGGGCCTTTATCCTATCTCGTCTGTTCTCCATGTCTCACTATGCTCTTCTCAGGTCTACCACTCCCTGCCTCCAAACTTGAACTCATTCTAAAATCCTTCCAGTTTCCTGAGGGAGTGTCTCTTCTGTCTTTTGTTTATTAAAGACAGATATGCTTCTTCTGCTTTTAATATTCTTGGCCTATCTTCTATTTCTTCACCCCAGCCCAGGTGCCACTTCTGGGAAGCCTTCCTTCGTCCTTATTTCTACCACAAGGTGTTCCTTGCAAGTTCCCATGGTCTCAGTACTTGTGGCCCTCATGGTTGAGCACATAATTGATACAACCTCCTTCCTCCTCCTCTTAGTTTTTCAAGAGTCAAGACCCTGTTTGTGTAATCTCTCTATCCTGAACACAACACACAGTCCCTGATACATAGAAAGTACTTAGCAAATGTTGGTGAAACAAATTAATATGAGTGTCCATTACTTTCCTCCCTCAGTGAGGGAGTTGCTAACTGTGCTTCCCAAATAGTTAAATAACATAGGGTTAAAGAGTATACATTATATTTTTCTCCTTGGGTTCTAGAAAATGAATGCTTATTTGTCAATGAAGGTTTTGTAAAGGGCATTAAGCTCCTTGGAGGAAAAGAGCCAAATACATATTTTAGAATACAATAAGGTATTCTAATTCTGTTGCAACTGCTCATCCCTCTTTGCATTCTGCTTATGGAGCACACAGGCGCTCTTCACTAAGGGAAGCAGTACAATTTTTAAAAAATAAATAAATAATAACAAATGTATATTACTCCAAATTCTTATAAAATTACAAAAGTTACTCTGACTGAGCAAAATAAATGGATTTGACACACTTACTCTCTATCTTTGAATAGGGAAGGACCAACTGCCAGACATTTCTTTTTTCTTTCCTGACATAATATGTCCAGACATCACATGCCATAGCATCATGGGTAGCAATTAGAGAAGATGAGTAAGATACAGATTCAGAAATGAATCTGCCCCCAACTCTCAGAAAAAAAAAAAAAATTCACTGGGCATCAATGGCTGGTCTACCTGACTTCTGAAAACTCCATAGGTAGATACTTACTATCTCCCAAATAACTCTCTCCATTGTGTCCTTTCATTACCTTCAAAATGAACTTTTAGACACTCTTTCCTCTCTTTTGGCTCCAGGATACCCTTGGCATTGAAAATGAGCCCTCCAAGAACCACAGTGGGTAGAGCTGAGGGACTCCCACTTTGACCTACTTTTTTTTTTCCCACAACATTCTCATCTAGGGTTTGTCAAATAAATGCTGAAGAAAAGGCCTAAGAAGTTAGAAAACCCTGGGAAAACTTCAGCGATGAGCATACAGATAAGCACCGAGCACAGAATTGTTGAAATGCTTCCTGCATCCTTGACATGCCTCCAAAGAAACATCCTAAAAATGTCACCATAAAGAGACATTTTTGCTGCCAGCAAGGAACATTTCTACATAAACTTCTAAAGTACAAGAGCATTGACCAGCCAGGAAACAGTGCAATTACTGTGATAAGAAAGACATGGGCTTGGTAGTAACAGAAAGGGTTGAAATTCTGCTTCTTCACTTAGTAATCGTGCAACTTTGGGGAAATTACTTAACTGCATTAAATTCATCTTTCACATCTTTTAATTTGGGCTCTTAACATTTGTTAATTCAGTAATTAATAGATGTGTATTTACTGAGCAATTACTAAAAATCAGACACACTGCTGGACGTTAAAGATTCAAAAATAGAAATAATTTTCTTTTTCAAGGATTCTGTCGTCTAGGAGCACAGACTGTTGTTCAACATCTCTAGCAATTAGAGAAATGCAAATCAAAACTACTCTCAGATTTCATCTCACCCCAGTCAGAATGGCAGCTATCCAAAATACCAGCAACAGTAAGTGCTGGCGAGGATGTGGTGAATAAGGCACACTCAAACATTGCTGGTGGGACTGCAAACTGGTGCAACCTATCTGGAAAGCAGTCTGGAGATTCCTTTAAAAACTTGGAATGGAACCACCATTTGACCCAACTATCCCACTCCTCAGCCTATACCCTAAAGACTTAAAAACAGCCTGCTGCAGTGACGCAGCCACTTCAATGTTTATAGCAGCACAATTCACAATTGCTGAACTGTGGAAGCAACCTAGATGCCCTTCAATAGATGAATGGACAAAGAAACTGTGGTATATATACAAAGAAACTGTGGTATATTCAGCAATAAAAGAGGATAAAATTATGGCATTTGCAGGTAAATGGATGGAAGTAGAGAACATCATGCTAAGTGAAGTAAGCCAATCCTGAAAAACCAAATGCTGAATGTTCTCTCTGATTAGTGGATGCTGACACATAAGGGGGGTGGGGGTAGGGAACATGAGAGAAATGGAGGAACTCTGGATGGGACAGGGGGAAGTGGGGGAGTGGAAGGGGAATGGGAGTATCAAAAATTATGGAATAAGATGGACCTCACTACCTCAGATTCATGTATGAAAACACAAATGGTGTGACTCTATTTTGTTTGCAACCAGAGAGATGGAAAAATTGAGCTCTATATATGTACTATGACTTGAAATCCATCTAAATAAATAAATTAATAAAAAAAATAGAAATTTACCAAAAATCTGAATTAAAATACAAACATTCATGGCAAAAGAAAAAAGAATATTAAATAAAGCATTGATTTCTATAAAGATAAAAAAAAGAAATTGCAGGACACTGTGAGACTATGTTGATATGGGTAAGTTCAAGGAGGTACAAAGGAGAAAGTGGTCAAATTCTCTTAGGACAATCAAGGAAGGCTTTGAAGAAAAAAATTTTCAGCATCATCTAATGTTTAAAAGCAAGCGGTAGTGGGAAATGAAAAGGCATTGATTGTACAAGCAACAGAATGTTCAATGGCATGACATTGTGAACAAATTCAAAACTTCAAGAGACTGGAAAATATCAAGTTGTTCAGCATCTCTCTGTATTTAAGAAGTGTGAGAAGCTGCGTGACCATCTGCATGAGGTTTGTCACAAGGAAAAGTGACTCCCAGTTTTCTTCCTTGAGTGACTTAGCTGAGGGTGATGTCCTTTACTGATAGACATAAAAAGGACACCAAGAGGGGGAAATAACAAAGATAAAGAGATAACATTGGACAAGTAGAACATGAGGGTTCTTCGAAATGTCTGAATGAAATGTCTTGTAAACAATTCAGTGCACTCACTGTTCTGGAGCTCAGGAGACAGACTGATCTGAAGATTTTGGGTTCAGAACCCAGAGCCTTATTTGCAAAGCCAGCTGAGCACCTGGACCTTCTGTCCCACCCAGGATCACCTCAGGGCCACATTAGGAAGCCTGTGTTGCAGGAGTGGTATCCAAAGGGGAATCTGTGGTTCAGCTTTGGGAAAACATGTGGTATGCTCAAAAACTGTGGGCTATTCCTTACAGCAAAATTGTCATCAAAGAAAACCTTCCAAAACCCAAAAATCACTCTTAACATAATTCAAGTTATTTCACTTACTTGCATTTCTTTAACATTTTTAAAAAATACTTTTTGTTATAGATGGACACAACACCTTTATTTTATTTACTTATTTTTACGTGGTGCTTAGAATAGAACCCAGTGCCTCCTACATGCTAGGCAAGCACTCTACCACTGAGCTACAGCCTCAACTCTTTTAACATTTTGAATGAATACACAGACCATAGTAACACTTCATAAAGCCCCTATCTTTTTCCCATTTGCTTCCTTCTCATCACATACTTCTTCTCCAACATACCTACTTTTACTGACAAGTCTTTTGCTTATTGTAGTTCCCACTGATCCCTCCTGATTTCTCCATATCCTATACCACGAAATCTCCAAGGAATGAATCTGGTACTCTCTGGATGGTAGAGGAGGAGAATAAAATAAAGTCAACAAAGTCAGAATCCTTTTAGAGGCCAAGAGGAGGAAAAAGGTTGAAAGGATTCATGCATTAATGATTTTGTTCCTGTTATAGTGGAATCAAAAGCCAGACTGATCCTCTAAATAAGTCATGCATGCAAAGAAGCTTAGCAGAGAGCAAGGCTTCATGTACCAGGAAGTGGGATGGAAACCAAATGAGAGAAGGTTCTGAAAAGTGGGTCAAAGGTTCTGCCTGGAGAACTTCCCTGGGCTGCACAGAACTGCAGCAGCAGCTGGTACAGCTTCTAGCGGGCATCCCAGCACAAAGGTGGGGTGGGGGAGGAAGCAGACATGACAAATGTTGGTCAGGCCTGGACATCATCAAAAGAAGGTACAGAATGAGAAGAAAAGAGTCAGAAGATAAGCTTAGAAAGCAGGGTCAAGGACAGAGTCAATACACAATGCCGATGTGAAACTCTTTGGTGTCCTGGAAATCTGGAAACATCTTTTAAGGAGCCAGTGTCATATGTCTTATTATGATCAAGTCCATTAAGGAAAGGAAATTGTCTACTGGCCTTGGCAGTTGAGAGACCACTGGTGGCCTTAGAGAAAACATCTTTAAGCCAGGCATGGTGTCGCACACCTGTAATCCTAGTGACTCAGGAGAATGAGGCAGGAGGATCACAAGTCTGAGGTCAGCCTTAGAAATTTAACAAGACTCTGTCTCAAAATAAAATTAAAATAAAATGAAAAGAACTGGGGGATATAGCTCAGTGATAAAGTGCCCTGGTTCAATTGCCAGTACAAATAATTATAATAAAGAAAGAAAAGAAAAGGGCAGGGGAGTATCTTTGGTGGAGTGGTAGGAGCACAAGATTGACTGCAGTGTGTTCACAGGGAGTGAGGGATGAGAAATTCTGGACACAGAGACAGTTCTCCGAGAAGCCTGTCTGGGGAGAGGAGTTGCACAGGACAAAACTAGAGGAGTTTTTTCCCTCTCTCCTCTACTTCCATCTCTCCTTCTTTCTTTTCTGATAGGCAAGAGGTGAACCTGTTTAAAGATTGTTGAGAGGGAGCTAGGGTAAAGAAGCTAGAAGTCCAAAATAGAACTTGCATGGATGAAGTGGGGATTGACCTTGAACAGGAATATCTGTCCTTCCAAGAGTGAAGGGACTAGAGCAAGAGGAGTAGCAGATACAGGGGGTTTTGGTGGGAAGGAAGGAGATGACCAATCAGGAAGGTGAAGGAGATTCTCTGCAAGGGAGCTGGTAAATTCATCTGCTGAGAATACAGTAAGGAGGCGGGGATTGGTTTGGGAGACACACAGAAAGGTTTGGAATACTGGTAGTAGAAAATGAGAGAACAAGATAAATGTCACAGAGGGACCACATGCTGGAGACATCAAATCTACTTGAGATTCAGTGTATTTTTCTCTTGCTGCATCTGGATCAGGTGCTGAGGGGCTACCACGAGCTGTGTTAGGGAATGGCAGGCAGATCCAGGTGATATGTTCAGTAAATATCAGCTCCCTCACTAGAAAGTATAGGTTGATGGTATAGCAAATATGCAGTTGTAATTTTCCAGTGGGAAGAAACTTTGTCGTTTGGTGGAGTTAATGGCCATGAAGATTTAGAATTGTTGATTTCAAGTTTGAGAAGATAAACCACAAAATATCAGATGGTACTCTTTAGAAAAATTATTAGACCTGCGATTGTGACTGCCTTTATCTTGAAAATCTAATAGGAGTAATCAACTTCTTGCCCTTCCCAAGTCCAGGAGACAAAAGAATTCCCCACAAATCTGATTGTCTTACCCTTGCAGACAACCTTCAACATTCTAAAAAGTGCTAGAATAGTGAATTTTGGGAAGATACTCATGAAAGGTCCTGCACAGGAGATCATTTCCTACAACCATGACATGAAGGTAGAAATATTTTTTTCTTAGAAAAGACATCCGAATTCAGATGAGGCAGAAGCAAAGGTCAGAGAGCAAGAACCAGAGTTAATGAATTAACCATTTAATCCTCTTTTGCCTGGCTAGGAAAGCAGATCCATAGTTTTGGCAGACAGTATTTGAAGCAGAACAAGGATTTGGGGTGAAGCTGAAAGATTGTACAAAGATATGTGAAGGACATGGATGTGTCACTCCTGGAAGTTGCAATGTTTGTGTAAATTTTCAGAAAGAAATCTACATATGAGCCAGGGCTTGTCTTGTAGGTTTAATTTTCATTTGGACTGAAAGCATAACTCCCATGTGCGTGTGTGCGTGCATGCGTGTGTGTATGTGTGTATGTGTGTATGCACGTGCTCGCATGCATGTAATACAGCACAAAGGGGAAGGAAAGGAACCTAACTTTTGTTGAGTCCCTATTATGTGTTAACAGCTCACTTTTTATTATTCAATTCACATATTAACACAGTACCTCAAATATGATGTTCTCCATTTTATTGAGGAAAGACTCCAGGACTCAGAGTAATGTAAGAACTTGCCTAAGTTTGCACACACAGACTGCACGCTGTGTGGCCGAGATGGACTATGGAGACAAACAGAATAGGCCTAGGTCCAGCCCCGCTACTCACCACCTGGGACTTGGAGAACTAGTTCAGAATAATAGTACTTTTGATGGTCAGTTTTCTGTGTCAACTTGGCATGTCTCCATTTAGTCAACAAGACATCATTCTAGATGTTATGAACTTGCTTTGTAGATGGTTGACATCCAGAATCAGTTGATTTTAAGTAAGAGACATTATCCTAGATAATCTGAGTGGGCCTAGTTCAATCAGGTGAAAGAACTTAAAAGCAGGATTGAGGCTTGGCTGAAGCAGAAATTCTACCTGTGGACCTGTGGACAGCAGCTGTGCTCAGTGCCCCAAACCTTAACCTGCCATTTCTGATGGCCAGACTTTTCCAGTCAAGCCCTACAATCACATAAACCTACATACAAACGTGTGTGTGTGTGTGTGCGCGCGTGTGTGCGTGTATCTGGTTCTGTTTCTCATATGGAACGTTGATTGATACAGTACCTCTCACAAAAGTATTGTGAAGATTAAATGAAGAAATGTATGGGAATCAATTGACATGGTGCCAGAAACATTAAAAAACATTTGAAAAATGGTGTTTGTTATTATGGGGGTTTGGCAAACCCCAGATTGATTCTAACTCTAGTTGTTTCCCAAACTTAACTCTACCCATCAGAGACTTGCTTAATAACTATAGGTCTGTGCTCTATCACTAACCCAATGTGACCTCAAGCAAATTGCAACCTTTATGTCCTAGTTTCCTTTTTGTTAAATGAGGAGATTGTGCAACAAATAAATTTTGTATAAAATCTTCCAGCTCTAATGTCTTCTGGGTCAGTTTTGATCTAATTTATTGGATATTTATTAGGCTTTGCCTACTTCCTCCAGCCACCAGACAAGATCTATTCCATTACTGGTACATTCAGGGCTGCTCCTACTAAATGGCTCTCTAATTACTGGTTGGTTTATGGCCCACAAATGCAAACTAAGTTTAATATTAACCTAGGCAAAGCAACCGTGTCAATTTAGTCAGTAGCTATAGAGAGCGCCTGTCTGCCCTGGATGGAGGGGGCACATAAAGAAACATTAAATCTGGTCCCTGCCCTCAGGGAGCATAAGGGGACATCGAAAAATCAGATATTACTATAAGAGAGTATGTAATGAAGCTCAAGCACTACAAGAGTTGAGAATAAGGAGACACTAAGATCATTATGAGCTGAAATGACCAGAAAAGCTTAATAGAAAAGTCAGGAATTTAGATAAAGGCCATGTTTATTCAAGAGGCCAGTAAAGAGTTAAATCTTCTGCTTCTAAGGTGCATGCTGTGTTTTAAAATCAAATTAGTGAGATTTGGGGAGCTCTTTAACCTGCAGGTTATCTTTATTGGCACAGAGATGACAGAGAAGGTGATGTCTTATGATTTCAAGCTTTCTCTCCTGTTCTCCCTGACATCCTCAGGAACTAATACTGTTCTGTACAAGGGTGCATGTGTGCAGGGAGTTTCCAGTATCCCATGTTTTTGCACAGTCATCCCTACAGATACCATGACAGTGCATTGGGCGACATACATGTTAGAGTAAGTTCCATTAAGGCAGAGTCCCCTGTGGTTTTCTTGCTAACTACCTATGACAGCCTTCCCACAAAGAAGGCCTTCAATAAATATTTATGAAGTAAATAAATAGCACTCTCCAGAATATGGGCAACCTCTAGGAGAATGTTCCCCATCTGAAATTTTCAGTGTCATTAAACCCTAACAATGGTTCTTCATATACTTTGGGTGTTCGTTGATTTTTAATATCTGCTTAATCTGACCCCCTGCTCCCACTCTGAAAAGTGTTGCTCAAGTCCTACTGGCAGAGCTCCTCATTCACAGAGCAATTGATAGAATCACTGCCAAAAACTTGCTGGAGCTGAACAAAAACCCAGTGGGTGTGGGCAAAAGAAAAGTTATGCTTGAACGACAAGCAAACACCAGAAGGATTAATTTTACAAGCTCACCTTTGAGATCAGATAAAGGCAGTTTGACTTTTTAAAGACAATATTCATTTTTTATCAGTTTAATAAACAGCTCTTAGCAACATTGATAGTCATCTTTAACTGGCAGAAACAAAGAAGGTTTATTAACAGTTAAATTTAAATTGTTCGCTAATCTTACTTTAGTTTATTGCCTCTTTCACAATGATCTTTTGCTAAATGAGTCTAAAAAAAATATGTGGTGATGTGTGTAAACAAGCCAGAAATTCTCAAGAATGTGGTCTAATGAAAGCAAATAAACAGGGCTTACAAATGAATTCAGAACTGTGAAAGAGGCAGTGTTTGGATGTAAATATAGATTTCTACAAACAAGAAGTTAATAATCATAAGTCAACATCCATAATGATCACGATAAAGACTAGAAGTGGAAAAAGTATCCTCTGGATTCAGAAAAGCCTGCTAGCCAATTGAAAAATCAGTCTGCCCATGAAGTTCCAATGTGATGATTATTAACATTTATATTTCAGCAAATCTCAACAAACGTTTATTGAGCAGCAACTATATACAATGACTAGTTCTAGAAACACACTGTATCCAATCAACGCAGTCCGTCAGTACATGTGTACCAAGGATATACATGTATGTCGCCTGCATATACTGCTTTTACCTCTCCAGCCTCTTTATATCTCCCCTTCTTTTGGTAATGATGACTAGTTTTGCTTTGGGTAGCCACTCTCCTGTTCCATACTCTGGTTTCTATGGGATTGACCTCACCCTCCTAGCTCCAGGGGTATTCAGATGACCCTGACCCGCTCAGTCATACATTGGCCACAGTGATTATTTTAGAGATGGGCATAAATAACAGATTGAAATAGAGATGGGTTGGGTGATAAAAGCCAGGTTTGTGAGATTACATTCTGGGTTTTTGTTGGAAAATTCTGGGCAAGAGAAATTCTCTTCTCCCAGATCACAAGCTGTGAGGGTGAAGAACTGAGACCCTGGGTGGGAAGAGGGTGGAGAGCGCTAGAGCAAGTCTTTGTGTTAGTGCTGGGTATTTTCCACTTGTTCCAAGTCTACCCTTTCTTCTCTTCAACTGGATGACTAAATGACTCTGCCAACCTCTCTTCTCACTGGCCTCCAGGTGGGAGCACTGTTAGGAGATCAGAGAAAAATGGGGTCATTCATTTCCTTCTCTGTGGGGTCTCCTCAGGCCAGCTGTCTTTCTCAATCGAAGGCTGCAGCTCCTGTCAGGGGACCTTCTCCTCACAACTCCCAGCCTTCAGGTTCCAGTAACCACTACTGCTTTGCCTCTTCAGTCCTTGAGGTAGTAAAAATGTCCCACTAGTACCTGCTCGGGTACTTCAATATGCCCTGTAATTTCCCTAAACCGTGTCTTCATCTTTGTAAGTAGTCATCTTTTAAAAATCCAATTGGATGGAGCCATCTATTTCCAGCCCAAACCCTGACAGACAGGATGCCAGTACTTTCATTCTGGATCCAGACATGCTTAAAGATAATGATACTATTTAGACTTTTCGTTTCCTTGACCCAGTGAGTTCCCTTTCCATTACAACTGTTTGAATTTTTTTTTCTGTTGTTTACAACAAAGAATCCTTATAGAGTTCATTAGGTTCTTTTGATTGCATAGACTCTCACAGGACGCTTTTTTAAAGGAAGGGTCCTCTGTTCTGTTATGAAATTCATATGGTGAAGTTTTAACTTCCAGTACTTGAGAACATGACTGTATTTGGAGAAAAGGTCTTCAAAAAGGAGGCGAAGTTAAAATGAGGCCATTAGAATGGGTCCCAGTCCAATGAGACTGATACCCTTATAAGAAGAGGAGATTAAGATACAGACTTGCACAGAAGGAAGACCATGTGAAGCACAGGGAATGCAGCCATATATAAGCCAAGGAGACAGGCCTTAGAAGAAATCAACCATACCAACACTTTGATCTCAGATATTTCTCCAGAACAGTGAGAAAGTAAGTTTCTGTTGTTTGAGCCTGGCATGTGGTCCTTTGACATAGCAGCTCTGACAGATGCATACAGAAATGTGTGAACCTCAACTGGAAAAGTCCCTTCTAGAGGTCAGCTACTGTCTACAGCTACCAGTCAGTATGGTCTCTCACCTATGCCTTATGAGTCTTTTTGTAACTTGGATCCATTTACCTTTGCAAGTCCTTGGCCCATTCTTTCCTATTTCTTAGTCCAAAGGAACCTAACCTCATTGATATGGCTAACTGCCATTGATACCATTGGGATAAGAATGTTTTCCTTACTTGCTTTACAGGAATAAGCTATCTTTGGGCCATGACTATGTCTGCTTCCACCAATGACTTGCTCTACAGGGGGAATGGTATTAACAGAAAGCATCAATACCAACACATACTGTGCAGATTTGGCTACCATTTTTACAATGGTAGCCAATTTCTCCTTCCAATTATTCACAAGTTCCACTTTCTTTTTTTTTTTTTTTTTTTTTTTTTATAAATTTTTTTTAGTTGTAGATGGACACAATGTCTTTATTTTATTGCTTTGTACGTGGTGCTGAGGATCGAACCCAGGGCCTCACGCTTGCAAGGCAAGCGCTCTACCGCTGAGCTACAATCCCAGCCCAAGTTCCACTTTCTTGACCTTGAGTTTTATAAGATACTCCAGAATCCTTACTGTACCCATTTGGTTTTGCTTGAGTATGTTTGATGTGGATTTATATTACTTGAGAAAAACAACAAGAAAAGCCTTGATTAAAATAGTTTCAAAAGAGAATAGAAATTTTGTTAGGGAAGAGGGATCTGTTTATGAGTAAACATGATTTTCATGGATTATTCCTGACAGTGCAGTCAATTTTGATTCAGCTCAACTATTTGTGTGTGATACATGAAATGGAAGGAATAAAGAAAAAAGGCTTTCTACCTCCTACTAATGTAGCCAGACAGTCTTAAAGTATCTCATGAGGTTATCTACTACGGTCTCAGTCAGAAATTGCTTTCTTTTAATTTTTTGAACCCTAAAAAAGTAGAAATTCCAAATTTCCCAAATTCTTTCTTTCATTCCTCCCTTCCTTCCTCCCTTCCTTCCTTCCTTCCTTCCTTCCTTCCTTCCTTCCTTCCTTCCTTCCTTCCTTCCTTTTTCCCTCCCTCCCTCCCTCCCTCGCTCCACCCCTCTCTCCCTCCTATCCTTCCTCCCTTCCTCTCTTCCCTTCCTTCCCTTCCTATTCTGCTAACTTTGCAGTAGCTCTTGATTTATTTCCTGCCAGGACAGAGGTGAAGGATAAAGTGAGTACAGAACTCAGTTTCATAATTTGTGGTTCTGATATCACACATTCAATAGCTCATTGGTTTCCATCAATGGCCATTTCCCCCCTTGGAGAGTTAGGGGTGGTATGTGGAGGTGGGTTGGGGTGAAAGCAAGCTTGTAGGAGTATTTAGGTTTCTTGGCTCCCTTTTCTGCCTAGTGGGCCTGTCCCGCAGAATGTTTGCCCAGTAGGATTTCAGAATTGCCACATATCAGTGACTGCTTCCCCTTTTGAACAAGCTGCTTGTTTTTGTTATCCTCTCTTATTATATATTGAGAGTGTTATCCTCTCTTATTATATATTGAGTAGCCAACAAATACTTCTGAATCCCTTTCCTCATCTCCTTAAGAGTGTCTTAGCCTCTCCATTGATGTTGGGGCTGGTCGTGTGAGTTGGTTTGGCTAATGAACATGAGTAGAGGCTTTGAGTGTGTTTGCACTACTGGACTTGACTTTTCAGCCTTTGATGCTTCCTCCTACCCTTTATCATGAATGAGAGCTTGTGCCTGATAGCCTCAGTTACTTCAGCCTGGTTCCAGAATGAGAGGCTCACAGAACAGACCCAAACCTATCCCGTAGCACAGAGAGCAGAACTGCTGCTGCTGACCTGCCAGGCTGCTGGTACGATGTAAATGTTTTGTTATTGTAAGCCACCAAGAATTTGTTATTTGGAATTATGACAGCAAGAACTGATTAAAACACCTGGAAAAGGTTAAGGAACCAAGGAAGGACTGTGGATGGGATGTGAAGGTGAGGGAATAGGTGGGGGAGAAAGCTGAGGGGCCTCTATAGATAATGTTCAGTTTTATCCATGACTTAGTTTAGAGTGTTCCAAGCCTCACGCTCATGAGAGATGCTAGAAGTGTTCCCAAATGAGTTCAGTAAAGTATTCTTTATGTAGAGTTTTATCTCAAACTTTAATATGTAGTGATACTATAATAACCAGGCAGTAATTATAGTCCCAGACAAGAGTCGGTAAAAAGAAACACCTTGGGCGCTGGGGTTATGGCGTAGTGGTAGCGTGCTCTCCTAGCACGCTTGAGGCACTGGGTTCCATCCTCGGCACCACATAAAAATAAAATAAAGAGGGGCTGGGATTGTGGCTCAGTGGTAGAGCCCTTGCCTTGCATGCGTGAGGCACTGGGTTTGATCCTCAGCACCACATAAAAATAAATAAATAAAGATATTGTGTCCATCTAAAACTAAAAAAATAAAAATTAAAAAAATAAAAATTAAAAAAAAATAACATAAAGATATTCTGTCCACCTACAACTAAAAAATAAATAAATATTTTAAAAAAAAGAAACGCCTTGGGAATGAGATTGAGATATGAATATTATTGATATAACCTCTATTGAATATTAGAAGATTTTTATGTTCTAGAATGATATGTTTTATCCTTTTTATGAAGAATACACAAATCTTAATGACACACCCTCAACTGTGTTTTTTCCAATAAACACTTTGAAGGCAGTGCTTAAAATAGACATCTGAGACAAAAATCAACCTCTATAATTAAAGAACAAAATTGAAAAATTATTTGTTCATTTTGTGAACCATGTTTGCACCTGTTAAGACCAATACAGGTATAGTAAAAGCTGTTTTCATACAAAATCATTTGAGTTTGCCAATAATAGCTTAATTAATAATAATGTTGATATTTATTTCACTGAGATACAAACTATATATTTAATCTCATGCTATGTATTATTTGATACAATGAAATAACAACATAAAAATATAATCTAGACTTATCCATCCATGGAGTTTGTTTTAATGGAACTTATCTATGTTCAATGACTACAAACCACTTTCAGAGGTTTTTACTTGTTTATCTAAGAGACATTTTTTTAAAAAGACATTTATTTTTCATTTTTTCCCGGCACTCACTGGGGACAATCATGCCACAATTCTATGTTACAAAACTACAAGGAAGGAACACTCCATTTGATGTTCATGTGAAATATAATCACCCACTTTTCTTCCTTTACAACATGTACTTCAGAGACAGGATGAGAAGTCAAGAAGTACATAATACACTGCCTGTCATTAATAACAAGTACATGCTTTCGAAATTATTTCACAATAACACTTACTCAAAATATCCTTTATTTGCATTTTGGACTATTTTATGAACGTTATAACACCTCAATAAGTATTGCTTATTTCACAGAAAAGATATAAATAGGAATTTATTGAATACATGAATTCACCAGGTACAATCACAGATAAGCATTAGAAATTTTAACATGTACAAAGCTTCCTGTCTGCCCTAGACATGGACCACTGGTAAGCTCGTCCCTGTGTCAGGACTGCAGAGAGAAGTGGTCCCCCACCATGTCCTCCTCAGGAGTCACTCATCTTTCAAGGCTCTCACAGAGGCTACTAGTGGATGAAATCTTTCTTCAGTCTATGAGCAAATATGATCTCTCCCTCCTTTCAATCTGTAGCATATCTGGTTTATCTCTCAATAATATAATAATACAATAAAGCTAATTAGTACTAAAAAATAGTGATTTATCAATAAGAATTTTAAAATTGTGCTTCAATCATGCTGAAGTCTAACTTTAGGATCTCGTTTCTTCTTTCTAGCACTCCTGAAGAACAGGCATCATTATTTTTACTTTGTAGGTGAAGAAATCAGGCAAAAAATTGAATTCCAGATTTGGCTCCAAAATGGCAGTCTTAATAGCATAACTTTAACATTTGATTTGCCTTTGACTGGTGTGTGATTTTTTTTCTCCCTATTCACCTGGGGAGTTCCTTCTGACAGGTACCATGCCTCTGTCCCTTTCTAGCCTATCACACCAAGTAGTCAATAAGTACTGTGTTTCCTACAGTCCAAAAGTAGCCCCCACTTTCCACATTTTATGTGCTTTTTAAATTGGAACATATGTCAAATTGATGTCTGGGTTTACATGATAGTCTTTTCATAAAAAGGCTATTATTAACCTTCAAGTGTCTCCTAGTCAATGCAATACTAAGAATCAAGAAGTGACTAAAGAAACAAGGTTGAGTGGAATTCAGCCAAAAATATTCAGAGAAAAGATTAGGTAGATTCCTTAATGCTACCAGAGTATTAAACTGAGGAGGAATTCAGAGAGGAATCCATTGAAAGTTAAAGGGCAAGTGATCAGAGGTAGCCTCGTAGAAATAAAAGTAGCCAGGTCAAAGGATTCAAGGGAATATACAGATGATGTCAAGATCTCGTGGATATAGGGAAATTGCTGAATGCTTACATCTCTGTGATCCGAACACAGAGATGTGACAGAAACAGTTGATGAGTAACTCAGAACTCTGAGTCCTTCTGACAGTGAACTGCACACACTCCATTCCCAGATGTACTGGAAACAGCATTATAATGAGAAAAGTCACAGTAAAATACTGGAAATTGTCTTTGAGGCAAGGCTATGGGTAGTCTGTCTTCTAGTTATAGCTTGAAGGAAGTCCTAGGAGAGTTGGCTAGTGATGTCATGAAGGGAGATTGAGGTATAAAATGATTCTCAAATCAGTATCCTCCTGTATCCTTCTTATCTTGCTTTGGGCATTGGCACAAGTGTAGTAGATTATTCTTTTCATTAGGATGACTTAGACAAGGGGAGAAAACTGAAAGTGGCTATCTTGTGGCAGGGGGTTTCAGGGTTTGTGTTTTTATAAATAGAAGAGATGTGAGAATGTTTTTTATGCTGAGAAAAGAAAGCCAGCAGAAACTGTGATAGAAATCAGCCAAAGAGAATAACCTAAGGGGCAAGTCCCCAAAGTAGAAGCACTGCAGGAGGCTCAGGGCACAAGGGCTGTGTCTGGAGGATGCCTCTTCCCCAGAGCTGAAGGAAGGAGTTAAGAGTGGGCACAGATGTGGACATTCAGAGTAGTGTAGGTTGGAGTGGGAAGACAGGATATATAATGGCTCTGAGTTCTTTGCAGAGACAAGTCTTACTGCTAAGAATGAGAGAGTAAAAGGTAAGAGAGAGGCTTCAGGAGATTGGAGAGTTTACAATGATTGTTCAGCGAACAATGTGAGAGATGTCTTGTGCTGAAGGCATAATTGAGGTTGAATATTGTCTTGGCCTGTCTGTACTGCTATAACAAAATTACCAAGATTGGACTATTTGTAAATAATAAACATTTATTCCTCATAGTTCTAGAGGCTAAGAAGTCCAAGCACACTACCAGCAGCTTTGGTGCCTGGTGAGGGCTGCTGTCCACTTTCAAAATGGCACCTTGTTTCTGTATCCTTCAAAGGGGTCAAACAGTGCATCCTCACAAGGCAGAAAAGCAGAGGAAAAAACGGGTCTATGCTAGCTCCCTTCAGACCTTTTATAAGGCACTGTTCCATTCACAAATGATTTAATCACTTCCCCAAAGGTCTCACCTCTTATTACCACAACAATGGAGATTAGGTTTCAATACATGAATGGGGGAAACATTCAGACTCTTAACAGACTATTTGTAGTGAGAGCGGTCTGACAGTGTTCCTTTAGCTGTGGCACCTACTTGAGATAAAGAAAGAAGAGGCAAGACAGATTTCTGTGATAAATGTAAAAAGCAGAAACATTTTTTGAGAGGATGGATTAAGGGAAAGTTTGACCAACATCAGCTCCAGTTTTGGAGAATATAGGTCTTCACAGTGTGTCTTATGTTTGGTTTAAAGCATTTCCAAAAGATCAGGCCGTCCTGTCCAAACAGAATCACACAAATGTACTACAAAGCCAAATATAAATATTTTTTTTTCAGTTCCTAAAATGTTTGAGTTCTTTATTCTGTATATAGCTTTCTGTTCTTCAGAGAAGAATCTTAGAGCAAAGGCAGACACTGGTCTTGCAGGGATCACCTTACAGAATCTAAGCATGGCATCCCTTATTCTTTACTGATGATACAGCATAAAATTTCTCTGCTAATAACATAAACATTGTATTTCTTGGATCTGTGGCCACTTATTATTTTAACCTTTCAAGGGCAATAATTTTAAAGCATTTAACTCAAACTACTTTTACTGGCCTGAAAATGTTTTATTGAAGCTTGGCTAACATTTTCTTTTAATAATATCATTAGCACTATTTAAAACTGAATTCGGTTGAGGTATACAGTACTACCTTTGTTTTGAGAAAATATTATGCTTTATTTTTTTGAGTACCTGAGATGAATCTCATGGGAACAAACATTAACACTATCTTTCTGATTCCACAAGAAGATCTTTCTGATTCTACAGGCATGCTTACATTTTTATTTGGCATAAGTAGTTTGGGAAAAGGCCTGGATTTAGATGTATTTTTCAGGATTATGTTGAGTTCTAATAACATCCTCTAAAAGAGAGTCCAGTTTCAGAGTCACTAAAGCTTAATTAAAATCTCTGCAATATAGTTTGTTCAGATCTTTTACTAATTTTGTAGGCAGAGCCCTGGTAACTGTTGCTATGCTGACACTGGTGTTCAATGGGTCATTGAAAGCAGATCAGTGTTAAGCATCTGAAGTCAAGCATCAGTTGTGTTCATTCATTGGAATTTTCACATTCTAAAACTAAAGGAAATATGATGTGTTTAAATCTTGGAGAATCCTGAATAGAAGGACACAGACTGCAAGTATTTCAATGGGAAAATTAAAATAATTCATAGGAAAAAATCATAATTAAAAAATGAAAAGCAGAAGCAAAAGAACAATGAAATGCTTTAATAAAATTTTTTTCTGAGTCTTTAGTATGTAAAAATTAGGATCCCATACAGGATTTCCTAGGCCTAGGAAATGCCTTTAGAATCTACCTCATTTCTTGGGCCAAGTACACTAGTTCTCCAAGTGTGGTCTCAACCATCAGCCTCAGAAACTTGTTAAAAATATCATGTCTTGGGTCTCCCTCATCCAAAATCATAAACTTGATGGACAGAGCCAGCAGTCTGTGTTTTAACAGGCCCTCCAGGCACTATGATGTTCCATTCTAATGTTTGGGAACTTCTGGCCTAGAAGGATTGTGTACATCAGATTTCCCTGAAGGCCTTGCCTAACTGTGGGTCCCTCACCCCATCTGGAGATTTGGAGGCAGTAAATCCAGGGAAATGTGTGGGATTGTGTGTGTGTGTTTGTGTGTGTGTGTGTGTGTGTGTGTGCGTGCGTGCGCGCGTGCATACAGTTGTCCCTTCATACCTGTGTGGCATTGGTTCCAGAACCCTCCTTGGATACCCAAATCCACAGATAATCAAGTCCCTTATTTGCATATAGCCATGCTCTTCCTTCTCTATACTTTAAACCATCTCAAGAGTATAGAGCCTAATATAATGTAAATAGTTGTTAAACTGTATTGGTTAGGAAATAATGACAAGGAAAAAAGTTCGTACAAGTTCACTAAAGACATAATTATTTTTCAAATATTTTCTATCTGTAGTTGGTTGCAGACATAAAGCCCATGGACACAAAGGGCCAACTGTGTATATGAATGCAGGCGCGCGCACACACACACACACAAACACATTAATGAAGTAGGTGATTCATCTTAATGAAGTAGATGATTCTGGTGTAGGTGATCTGTACAGCACAATGTGAGAAATTTTGACATAAAATGAAATTTCAGTGTTGACAAAAGTACTATTTTCCCCCCACAAAATCTATTTCCATAAATGAACAAAACCCTTGAATGATTTTACAAATATCTCTTTTTCATTTAGCCTGAAGAAGGCCTGCTGATGGAGGTAAGCAGGCTTCCTCATTCCACTGCTTAGGAACCTGGAGTCTCATCTGACATTCATCTGACAGAGATGGAGCTGTGCCCATCTCCGCTATAGGCAGTACTTAGGTTTCATTACAGAGATGTATGATAAAGGGAAGCATTGTAATCCATACCTCCACAGACTGTAATAGGCTAAATACAGCTCCTCCAAGACAAAACACAGTGAGGATCTAGTCCTCACTCTGATGTAACAACTAGAAGAAGACAACTTGGGAAAGGGGGCCTTAATTCTTGCATGTTCTGCCATGGGAACACCTTGTTCTAAGCAAGGTAATCTCTAAAGCAAGTCTTGGGGGTTACCAATTTAGCACACAAAGTGAATATAAACATACCTAACTGTGATTTAGAATCAGACATCATGCATGTCTTTTCTTCATTGAACCTATTATAGATCAGTGATGAAAAGGATTTTTTTTAGGGCAGAAAGATGAAGTTTTGATGGAAATAAAGGATATTAATTATGGTTGGATTAAAATAGTCATATTGTTCTGCTAGGTATCAGAACCAAATTAATGCATTAATATAAACAAATTATATTTGTTTTTATCATTATCCAACACTTCACATGATTGATGCTGTATTTCTACCTAGGTTATGATAAAGATATCTTTGAACACTCTGATTTTAATAAATTGTGTGTTAATTTAAAGAAAAATGTTACATAAATTTTAGTGTAGATGGCAACATTCCAAAGACGATGTATGAATGATCAAAGTTTGGGAAACTCTGAACTACAACTTTGTTTTCATGAGTTCAACACAATCCATTCCATCCCTTTTCTAATGTTGAGCTTCTAATTTATTTTTTATTATAAACAATGCTTCAAATAATCTCCTGTAGCAAAATATTGAGCATACTCATGATGGCTCCCTTAGGAGAATTCACAGATGTGGCATTACGTGGAATGGCAATAATAATATTAAAGCTTGAAATTAGTGTTTGTTAACCATTTCTTTAAGTTTTTATGAAGACATTTAGGAGGTTAATAAAATAGTATTTATGACCCATGGGAATAATTTCTTCTTCATTACTCAAAGGCTTGCTTAATGCTGTGTGTTCAAATGTGTTCTGAGACCAAATGACAATTTTTCCCACCCTAGGGAAACCATGTGGTGGGGAAAATGCTTGGCTGGAAGATCTGGTGTGTAGTTAATATTAACTTTTCTATGTAATCAGCTTTGTGATCTTGTGCAAGTCACAACTTCTCTAAGCTATAATTTTCTCATCCATAAAATTGTACTAAAAATAATACACTGTTTACTTCACAGAGATGTGAAGATTAAATGAAATGATATATGTGAAAATGGCTTGTAAATGCTGAAGCAGGATATAAAATGTTAACTGTTGGTATTTTTAAAAGTGCAATATATGTTCCCCTCTTGAGATATTCTGAAAATATGGTCCCATGACTTCATAGGCACAAGTCATCTCATGCAATACAGATAATTGTTTTAATACCATATGAGGATAGTGTAGAAAAAGTAAAGGATATGAAAGAAAAGAACTAAATTGCAGTGAGAATCTATTTCTGTAACTGAGTGTTCCTTCCTGTCCCTTCCACAGCAAACACTGTAAGCTGATATGGCATTGTAGTAAACACAGATTCTTTGGTTTTATTTGAACTTTATTGCTTATCATCAAATCTCAGTGAAAACATCAGTTACTCAGAAGTCACATTACTTGTTAATCAAGAATTGGTCTGGTGGCTCAAGATTTCTGTGTCTGGGCTAAGAGCAGAAGCCAGCTATTCCTGGCACTTGTAGTTGTCAGAAAAAAAACTCATGATCTTCCCTGAGACTCTCTTTTTGTTCTATAACACACATTTTTCAAATGGACATTTGTTACAAGTGGATTCAAGTAAAAATGGTCTGAGAGCTTCCTACCAAAAAAATGCTGATGTTGATCAAATTCAGAGAGGAAGGCAGGTGTGAATGCAGTGTGGTCAGAGGGCTGCAGGCTAATACTGAAGGCCCAGGGCTCTCATTAACTGCCACTTTGTCCTGCAGGGTCTCAGTATCCTCATTTATAATATAAGGGAGTTAGTTGAGAATCTAGTCATTAGACTCTGGTCTCCAAGGTTTCTTCCTACAGTAAGACCTCATAATTTTGTGGGTCAGTTTATGACTTGCCAAGGCATTCTTTCTTGAGATCCCAAGTGAGGTTTTGGGGTACAGAGTGAATGGAAATTGAGGGATGTCCTTTCCAACCCCTCCCCATGGGCAGGAGAGGAAGTGCCCTCAGGATGGTCTCAGCTGAACAACGGGGAGGGGCAAGGACTCTGCTCTATGACATCACAATATCCAGCCCAGGCTTGGCCTCAACGTCTGAGATGCAAAAGCAACAGAGGTTCAGTTATTGACAGAGCAGAGGTGGGACGCTACCCGAAGGACCTAGAAAGCAGCCATGCCTCCAGTTCAGGTAGGTGACATTTGCTCAGCTCAGAATAGAACTTGCTGGTGTCTAAAGGAAAAGAAGGGGAGAGCCACAGGCTTAGGAGTCTCCAGGCTTAGGAAGAACAATATAAGTACAGAGTTGACACCCCAGATAATTTAGGATAATGTAGCATTCCAAAGGGGCAGAGGGAAGGCCAGAGGTGGTTCTAGCAGCCGCAGAGCTGGGACATATCCTCCTGACAGATGGCGAGGCTTATCGTGAAGCCAGAACACGAGGACGTTTCCAAAACTTTGCGCCTGTACTTACATACCTCTCCCCAGCACTGGGAAAACATAAAAGACTCAGGTATTTCAGTGCTTGGTGCAAAATTATTTTCTAGATTCAACCACATTTGTTATCTGGTGATATTCTTCTATCCAGGTGGTTTTATTTTAATAGCTTCTCCCCAGAATGACAGGGAAGAGTAAACTAAGAAAAAAAGTTAAATGAAAGAAGCACTTGAATAGAAAATAGTACAAAAAATATTTGAGAAGGTAAGAAAAGGGAGAGAAAAAAATATATTATGGATTAGTGACCGAGGTTAACTCCCGAAATCTAGTTGTGAAATTCCAAAACTTCAAAGGCAAAAGGCCACCTCTTATGAACAGTGAAAGAGAAAGCCCTTATGGTTGAGAGGTTAAGTCAAACAGTTCAGCTGGAACTTTCTATAGCTCCTCCCCCTCTAAGGAACACAGGCCATGAAATCAGTGCTGGGGATGTGGACAGTTCTGTTTTCTTTACCTTGCCTTGGGGTTTTGGCTTCTGAAGTATTTGTTTCTTCCTGGAGTCTTGGGGCCCTGAGAGGCTCCAAGTGACGGCAAATAGCTAGCTGTTCTGTTTACTAGCAGGGAGGAGCGCAGGGTTGGTGCCAGGCCCTGACTCATCTCCATTTGGACTCCCTTGGGTCTTAGCACATGGCGACCCCAGAGTCAGAGCACAGAGACTGCTCAGGCAGGCTCACTGGGAGTTGCCTGCAAGATCAGAGTTTACTGGGACACTCCCTTAATGGCAGCAGCAGTCCAGTGTTCCAACAGGTAGATCAATCACCCTCAGGGGACTCCAGTGGCAATAGAAAGGGAAAGAGGAGGCTGAGTGATCATGGACACAATTTTAATGCTTTTTAGCCTCTAACACATCATGAACAAATAAATATACCACAGCAATAAGACCAATGCTTGCATACTCTAAAAATAGTAATAACCCAAAGCACGTAAAACACGGAGCTACCCGAATTAAAAACAAAACATGCTTGCACATTAACTTTACAGCACACATTCAACTTCCATCTAGAGAAGTTACTATGATTTTTCACCATCAGATTATGGTCCAACCTCTTAAGACCTTGGAAGTTAAAATTTCATTGGTCCAGGTTTTAGACTTCATTTGTTTTATAGTCAATGAAAACAAGTTTAGGCTTAACCTAAAATAACTTCCACAAAACACAATGTTCTAACTCTACATTTATATTCATTCACTGTAATGTTCCCTAGCCGTTGTGTTAGTCACATATCACAGAATTTTAGAGTTGCAGGGGATTAAGAGATCATCCATTTCAATAGTTCTGTTTCCAGAAGAAATAAGCACAGAAAGTTTAAGTGTCTTGGCTAAGTGTGTCCAGCAGTTAGTGTTGGGCACTAAAGCCTGAGTCCTCCCACTTACCCTCCACCCATGTTGAATAAATTTATTGGTTTATATTTAAACTAACTCATTTTCCAAGTTAAAATATTCTAAAATGAGGACGTCTCATTTTATCACCTTGATGTGGTTGTTGGTGAGTACAGATTCTCCATATAGGTGACACTATTCACCACAGCCCTCTACCTTCTGTAGCTCCAGACAAAATAAGCTTTAGTCAAGGCCAAGAAAAAGCACCCAAAAGCCACTCAAAAAGTTCAGATAGCGATGGAAATAAATCCAGGGAAGTTGGCAAGTTACTGTGCTTGAAGTTTGATTAAAAGTAGTTCATTAAAAAAAAAGCATTTATACAGCTTGCAAGCATTTGCTTTGTAATAGACACATAGTCTTCTTGTGGCCTTGCTTTCCCAGTTTTATACTTTGTTTATGAGTATGTATGTGTGCCCTGTGAAAGGACGTATGAATAAATATTTATGTGGCAGATGTAGGGCTATTACACATCAGTGGCAACCAACTTACCCTTATTACCTAACACATCGCCTAGATGACCCTTCTCAAACTCATCCCATGAATTCATATTTTATTTGACATTTTCTTGGTAATTAGGAGATTCCTTAACTTTGTACAGGGTCTGTTTGATATAGAACTGTGTATGTCTTGCATTTACAATTAATCTGCAAATTTCAATTTCAGCACTATTGGTCACATGTCTTCAGAATTTTTCAAATTGAATTCATTGCAAATAGATTAATATCTGTCCAAAGACCCAAATTCTGAAAGAAAATGAAAAGCAATTCTGAATTGCTTAAGATAAATTTAGTCCTAATTCTCATAGTTGTCAGCTCTATCATTAGCCTTAGAAAGATCTAATGAATATTTCCAAGGCTGTTAGATTCTCTATAGACAACTAAAAAGTGTGCTTCCTAAAAGGATCTTCCATATATTTATTGGTTTTCACACAGACTGTCTTTAGTAAAAGAAAATTATGAAACAATTACAAACCAGAGGGGGCAAAGGATTACCAAAGTAGTCTATCATGGCATAGGGTTTAAACAGGAACAGCTTCCATAATAATTTCAAAAGTTGTGTAATATATTGTTACAGCAAAAAATGGCAAGAAAAGGCCAATTGTGAAAAATGGAGGTCTAAAAGGAGCTTTAGTTTCAGCTTCTTCGTTGTGGTTTTGAAGTGTCTACTCTCTCCAGTAAACAGAAACACAGGTATGCCAAGGAAAGTTTTGAAATGTTTTCCCTCAGATCACCCAAGAGGATGCAGCTTGACAAGTCTTACTTGAGGGCTTTGGAAGGGAAAAAAAAGAGGAAGAAGTAAAAGAAAGTTACCTCTCCTGTAATCCCAGCACTTAGGGAGGCTGAGACAGGAGAATCGCGAGTTCAAAGCCAGCCTCAGCAATGGCGAGGCACTAAGCAACTCAGTGAGACCCTGTCTCTACATAAAACACAAAATAGGGCTGGGGATGTGGCTCAGTGGTCGAGTGCCCCTGAGTTCAATCCCCAGTACCAAAAAAAAAAAAAAAAAAAAAAAG
>CM053400.1:122120800-122263398 GCA_028644305.1 Xerus rutilus
GTTACCTCTGCAGAGATCCTGAGACATTAGATTCTCTTACTGCCACCACCTGGCTGCCTTGGCATCCGGCCACACCTCCATCTCTGACACACAGAGGGCCCTCCCCTTCATCCTAGCCCCGCCCCATGCCCACTCTACTAAGAATTGTGCAACCAGGCCTTTGTAACCTGGGGCCTTGTATAAGTCTGGAAAGGAATGTGACCCAGAGCCAATGGGCGTTGGTGCCACGAGGGGCCACGAAGGAGCTCTCCTGCTGTTTACCCAGTACCTTGTGAGAATCTTAAAAAGGAAAGGTAGGGGACAGAGTCCTCAGTGTAATTGTGATGCAAGCCCTGTCTTACCTCTCCCCGCACCTGAGGTATCCTTCTCACTGCTCCTGGGAGTAGACTCCACTGACTTTTAAGCCCCAGCTTCTCCTATTCCCAGTTGCCCCCTACTGACAGCTACAAGTTGTGGGTCTCATCATTATAGTGCCCTGGAGAGGAGGAAGGGGATCCTAGTTGGGAGTCTGTATTATATAGTGACATTGATAGAACAAAGCCAGGAGAGCCAGGGAAATCTTGGGATTGGAGGCCCAGTGGTGCTCATCAACTCCCAACACAAACACAACTTCCTGCGTCTCCTCCTTCTGACCCACAGACATCTTCCTCCATCAGCCTGGCCCCCATAGTGCTTGGGTTGCCCCACTTCTTCTGTCTGGGAAGTAGTGTCATGAACTGAGTCACACATACTCTTCCTTTAAGGGGCCATAGTGATGGCCACACCAATAGAACTCTAACAGAAAGGAAGTGAAAAATTCTCCCTCAGTCTTAGCATTTGAGTGTTATTTAGCACTACCAAGTATAATTAACTGTAAGTGACAGGTTAAGTATTTTATTTTACTGATATTTTTTTATAAACTAAAGGTGGTCCCAAGAAATGACTTTATAACCAGTTGACAATTTGATCAATTAATTATTTTTTGCAGTGCTGGGGATCCAGGACCTTCAGCATGATAGGCAAGCACTCTACCACTGAGCTATGCCCCCTCATCCCCAGATTGCAATTTAAATGCCAGTATTATCCTCTCTCCAAGTATATTTAAAACGCAAAGTTGTTATTATTTTTAAAAAAGGACACACCTTTTTATGTTAGGATATGTTCTTTTCTACATCAGGAACTGACACTATCTCACTGCCCTAACCAATATCCCATCTCCTATCATACCATATCATTTCAAGGTGGTTATTGTCCATTCCCTTTTCTACCCCCAAATAATTCAGTATCAGTTTCAATCCCATTTGTACTTTTTGAAAACTTATTATGTACCTTAAACTGTACCACTTCACTGTAACAATGAAATGCTTGGCATAAATTGTCCTCTTTAAAAGTTAAAAATTTAGTTAGAACAGGTGTACACCTACAAAGAGTTCAAAAGCAAAGAAGGAACTCTGCAACTATGTGAAAAATGTGCGCACTGTGGACTTCAAAGCACCCCAGGGGCTCAGAGCAAAGAAGAGGTATTGTCCAGAGTGTTCTGGCTGCTCATCTGGGAAGTACTGGGATGTGGGAGAAATCTTGAAGGAAGAGATACAGAACATGACTGACCCAAACCTGGGGAGAGAAGCATCTTCTAGTGAAAATTTTGGCCCTGTAGGATTGATCTTCCCCTCGCTAATCTTATGTCCACTCTCCCTTTGCTTTTACAGCTCTTTGCATGCACAGCAAACATTTTCATTGCTTCACTGGGATGTGGAAAACAGGAGTCACAGAAACATATGGGGTCTGGGAAGGATGAAATGGACTCTAGCCAGTGCTTTCTTTTGTGTGTGTGTTTCGGGGATTGGGATACTGGTGATTGAACCCAGGAGGCTTTTTACCACTGAGCTTCATCCCCAGCCCTTTTTTATTTTATGTTATTTTTTATTTTAAGGCAGAGTCTCACTAAGTTGTTTAGAGCCTTGCTAAGTTGCTGAGGCTGGCCTCAGACTTGCAATCCTCCTGCGTGAACCTTCCAAACTGCTGGAATTATAGGCATGTACCACTGCACCTGGTCTTAGTCAGTGGTTTCTGTGCAAGGTGGTGCATAGGTTGTGTCTGAACTGAGTTATGCACACCAACTTCTTGAACTTATACCCTAGCATCAACATGTCCCAGATCTACTTCATTATCTTCTCCTCAACCTGCTCCCTTTGTGTGGTTCCCATCTCAACCAATGACCTCATTATCTTGCCAGTGACTCTGGTGAGAATGTGAAGTCTTCTGTGATTCCTGTGTCTGTCTTTCACCCAACATTGGGATGTCAAGCCCATGGACTCATAGCTGTTCATCTCTTGAATCTAGCACTTCCAGCTGGTTCCACTTGCTGCCACCTGGTCCAGCCCTCAAATCTTCCCCTAAGATTGTTCGTCTCCCCAGCTGCATTTCTCTGCACTCCACCAGTCACGCCTAAAATACAGACTGTTACTCTCCAGTTTAAAATCAGTTCCCATTTTCCCTGTTGCATAAACAAGGACTTAACTCCTTTCCTTGGCAATTTGCCCTCTCTGGCTTTGATCGGCCACCCATTCCCTCGACTCCTCCCCACCTCTTATGCACCAGATGGCTCCAGCTAATTTCCATTTTCCAGCCTGCCTAACCCTTTCTTATCTCCATGCTGTTTTTCATGCAATTAGTGCCTTGTGGATGTACATAATGGTGAGATTCACTGTGGTTTATTCAAATACGTACATAGGAAAGTTAGGTCAGATTTATTCCACTCTTCTTCCCTATCTTGTCTGTTTTCCCTCCCCCTCGATCCCCTTCCTCTATTTCACTGATCTTTTTATTTAATTTGATCTCGAGCAATTTTGTCTCTTCTGGTGGGTGAACTTCTAATGCAGCCTCCTCTGGGATTCCTGCCTCAAAGAGGCCCTTGCTTCTACCATCTTCTTTTTGCTTTCTACCTCCATTATTTATGACATTCTTGCTATTTATGACTCTTCATGCTGAAGCAGTGAGCCAGGTAGGTTGGAAGACCACAGCAAAGGGAGTAGAAGAATGTTTGAAGACAGGGACTATCATGTGAAAGACTCAGAGGAAAGAGAATGCTGAGTTCAAGAACTGAACAGTGGACAGTAGTTAGTGGAAATTGAGTCTAAATCGAGAGGAAGGATTTGGTAAGACATGACTTTGAAGAAAAAGGCAGGGGCCAAGTCCAGGGGGCTGGCTCTACTAAGAGGCTTTGCTCAAGTTCAATGGGCAGGTTTGATGGGTTATAAGCAAGGCAATTATGGGGTAATATTTTCATTTTAAAGGAATGTTGTGCATGGGAAAGAGATGGGAATGGAGAAATACTGGAGAAAGAGCTACCAGTTAGGAGGCTTGCAGGGTAAATCAAAGAGAAGATCAACTTGGTCTAGAGTAGTGCTAGTGAGAAGACAGAAAGGCAATAGACTTCAGAAGGCTTTCAAAAGGAGGATTGATTAGGCCTGGTGGATCGATCAGGTATGAATCAAATGGTGATAGGTGAGTGAAGACTTCCAGAATTCTGGTGAGGCCAAGAAATCGCTCAGAAATGTTCCTATATATGGCACAGCCTTTCTTCCTGTTAATGCCTTGCTAAAGAGAGTGGATTTTATCTTGTAGGAAATAGGAGGCAACAGGGTTTTTTTACTTAGGCAAACCTATGTTTTGAAAGAGAATACTGGAAGTGATGTGGAGAGTACCCTAGAAAGGGGCAGACTGATTACATGGGATGGGGGAGGCATCAGCTACTGATGTAGGATGTTCCTTGATGCAATGCATGGGCACTTAAAGCATCAGACACATTCCAGTCCTTCAGATCTGGCCCCAAACATAGTTTTGTGAAAAGATGATCGCATTTTAATTGTAAAGCTCTATGTGCACATAGTAAAACAAACAAACAAAAAACAACTGAAGTAGTATTAAATGTTATGCTATAAAAAACAATTCTCCCTCTTAGCCCAGATCTCAGTCCTTTTCTCCATGGAAATTCACAAGTTGTTTGTTTGGTTTTTGTACCAGAGATTGAACTCAGGGGTACTTGACCACTGAGCCACATCCTCATCCCTATTTTGTGTTTTATTTAGAGACAGGGTCTCACTGAGTTGCTTAGCGCCTCGCTGTTGCTGAGGCTGGCTTTGAACTCGCAATTTTCGTGCCTCCACCTCCCAAGCCTCTGGAATTACAGGTGTGCGCCACCATGCCCAGCTCCTCACAAGTTTTATATATGCTCCAGAAATTTTCTATGTACACACAAGTGTTTCTGAGTATTTGTTGTGTGCTCTGTGTTGCACACCTTTATATATGTATATATACATAGAAATTCATTTTTTCTCATGAGATGACTGTATATACTCTTTTATGCCTTGTTTTTAAGAACAAATTCCATTATGTAATTATATTTATTGAGGTATAATTTAGGTAAAATAAAATGCACATATTTTGGATGTACAGTTCCATGTACATCCAAATTTCTATATCCCAGTAACTGCCACCCTAACTAACATATGAAATATTTTCATCACCCCATACATTTGTCATGTGTCTCTTTCTATTCAATTATTTGTACCACACGGGTAATCATTAACTGTTTTGCCATCATAGATTAGTTTTTCCTGATCTAGGAATTCATATAAATGTAATTCCATGAATTTATATAAACACAGTATGCTGTCTTGTTTATTTTTTCTTATCTTTCCTTTTTTTTTTTTGGTACCAGGGATTGAATTCAGGGGCACTCAACCACTGAACCACATCCCCAGCCCTATTTCATATTTTGTTTAGAGACAGAGTCTCACTGAATTGCTTAGTGCCTCGCTTTTCCTGAGGATATCTTTTACTCCTGATCCTTCTGCCTCAGCCTCCCAAGCAGGTGAGACTACAGGTGTGCACCACCATGCCCAGATTTGTTTCTTTTTATCTGTAACTCAGCATAGAATCCATCCCTGTTGTTTTGTATATCTATAGTTTGTTTCTTATTACTGGAATGTATTCCCTTTTATGGGAATCATTATAAATTGTAACAATATGTGAACTTTTGTGTCTATCTTCACTTTCTGCTTTGTGGAGATGAAGAGGCAGAAGAATTTGAATTGAAACTTGGAGAACAAGATAGAGGTGGTACATATTAGAATCTGGGCAACAGTCAAAATGGACTGTTTTGTAGCCAACAGGATGGTCTATGAGGTCTTAAAATTTGGGCATATGTTGAGTTGGAATGAGGGTGCTGAATTATCTGTATATATGAGGGCCATAGGGTAGGCACCGTTAGGGCTCTGGGTGGTATGTCCACATTTCTCTGAGAAGGATTTGTCTTAATACCTCCCACAGGTAATCAATGTTGGGCTTCTTGCTTTGCTGAATATGTTGGCCTTGTGCTTTGAGTTTTGCTCTGTTGTTCTTGAACCAAACCTGTAGTCGTCATGGATGTCATGTTCATTTTTTTTTTCTTTTGGTACTGAGGATTGAGCTCAGAGGCACTTGACCACTAAGCCACATCCCCAGCCCTATTTTGTGTTTTATTTAGAGACAGGGTCTCACTGAGTTGCTTAGGTGAGACTGGCTTTGAACTCGTAATTCTCCTGTCTCAGCCTCCCAAAGTGCTGAGATTATCATGTTCATTTTTGAAGCTTAATTCTTTCAAAGGGTGGGATCTGGGTTCTTATTCAACAAGACATTCAAATCTTCCAGTTTTTCTCAGTGAACATAGTTCTTTTTCCCTGAGAATGCTGCTGATGCATGTCTTTAAGAAGGTCCCTAGAACCTGATGTCTTCTGATGTAGATGTGTTTCTCTGTTCAGACCCAGTAATACCTTGCTCGTATATTTTTTAACCTTGAAAATGTTTTCTGCTATACTATTTTTATATCACCTCATAGAGATCTGCTCTGTTCTTCTTGATGTCTGCAATGGGCATATCCTACATTCATTTCACAAGTCCCCTACAGATGAACATTTAAATAAAATATGGGTTATAAGTGCTCTCATGTGTCCTTATCCTTGTCTACAGTGCTTAGCTCTTGAAGATCTTTCTCTTTCAAATCATTCACCAGTCTCACTGTGGATCATATCTTCTTTCCATGTATTTCTTCACATATCTCTTTTCAGATCAGAAGTAAGAGAACTCCCTCTGCAGCCACCTAAGTTTAATGCATCCTTCCTCTTCCTCCGTGGAATCATCTGTGATCATAGCAGCAATTGATCTTATCAGATCCATATTCCTTGAGCAAGAAACTGATCTTTTCCCTAAGTTTGTAAAATACACTTTCCAAATTCTGGTACTTATCCAATTACATGAAGGGTTTACTCTTAGAAACCCAAAAGTGTCACAGCTCCACTGCCAATCAGTGACTAGCTCTTTGTGAGTCAGAATTAAGCTCAATGCAACAAGGATTTTTCTTCTTTCTCAGAAATGAAATTTTCAATGAAGCTGATCAAGATCTCCTTAGACAATAGGGCTTTTAGAACTTTCAGCTGATAGGAGTCTAGAGCTTACCCATTTGCTATAGTCTCTAGGGCACCTACATATTCAATAAACCTTGATGAATAAACAATTGTGCCTATGAGCATCTTTCCAGATAGTCTTCCTGCTATTTTTTTCTAAGAAATTGTTATGTTTTGGATGTGAGGTGTCCCCCAAAAGCTCACATGTGAGACAATGCAAGAAGGTTCAGAGGAGAAATGATTGGGTTATTAGAGTCTTAACCCAATCAGTTAATTAATCCACTGATAAGATAGGGATTAACTGAGTGGTAACTGAAGTGGTAGGGTGTGGCTGGAGGTTTGTATCTGGAGAGTAGTAACTCTCTCTCTGCTTCTGATCCACATGTGAGCTGCTTCTCTCTGCCCCATTCTTCCACCACAATATTCTGCTCACCTTGAGTCCCGAAAAATGGAGCCAGCCTTCTGTGTACTAAGATCTCTGAAACCATGAGCCCTCAAATAAGCTTTTCCTCCACTACAGTTGTTCTCAGTCAAGTCCTTAAGTCATAGCAACAAAACAGAAACATCGAGCATTTTATTTCCTATTGACCTTTCATAGTATAAATCGTAATGGACCTTTTCTCCCTCTCTGTGTTAGCTTTCTGTTTTGTGACTAAACACCTGAGTAAAAACAACTTAAAGGAGGAAAGATTTATTTTGGCTCATGGCTTCAGAGGTTTCAGTTCCATGGTCACATGGTTCCATTGATTCTGGGCCTATGGTGAGGCCCAGAGTCAATCACCTTAAGGAGGGTGTAGTGGAGCAAAGCTGTGGCACCTGGGAAGCTGAAAGGGGTTGGGGGAGGGGAAGAGAAGAAGGGACAAGAAATATCCTTCCAGGGCACAGCCTCAGTGACCTTCTTTCAACTAGATCCCACTTCCAACAGTTTCCACCACCTCCCAGCAGTTCATTCAATTAGGAACCCATCGATAGACTATTGATGAGGTTAGAGTCTCATGATCCAATCACTTTCCCAAACCCCACCTCTAAACATTGCTGCACTGGGGGACAAGCCTTTAACACATGAGGATTTGAGGAATTTGGCGAGTATTACATATCCAAACCATAACATTCTGCCCCTACATGGTACAAATTGGGGTAGATCCTTTCTTCCTCCCCAACTCAGATTTCAGTTGAAATCTTCATGAGGCTGTGTCTTCTGCCAACCAGGCCATCTGACAGCCTTTGGAGACAGTGGTGTTCCTTGCTAATGTCTATTATCTGGAAGGCAAAGTTACCCCCCAAAGTTATCCCCCTAACATTTTCTTTTCTCTTTCAAAGTTATGGCCTATATAAGAAGGGATAAATACCACCTGGAGCCCTCTCTGCTTTATTTCTCCTTATGAATTTGAAGGAAACGAACATACAGATTCTTCTGACTTTATCTTCTTTCCTTACAAATCATTTTAAGTTACCCTCATCTAGTCAGGAAGCAGCACACCTCCAGAATGACCAGTCATGATGGACTTACTCTGTCCCTCTCCTGCCAACACTGCCCCTCCTCCCCTGGCTGGTAAGTGGATGCCCTCCTCCCCACAATGTGGAATATCTCCTTCTCCTCCTCCTCCTTCAGCAGTCTTCCTGCCCTTTTATGGCATGTTCTTTCTTTACTAATCTCTTGAAGTTGTTCATAGCTCTTCTTCCCGTGTCTAGAATCTCACTGTTGGTTTCCTCTTGGGTCCATGCTTATAAGAGTCCTTCACCACCTCTATGAGCTGCAGACAGAGGCAACCATTGAGGTCTTTCTTCACTCACTTTTAGCAGTCAGGTTTGTATTTCAGTGATTTCTTCATAGTTAAGGAATAGTAAAAACATAATACAATTCTTAAACTTTAGAGAGCTGTACAAATAGAAAGTAGTTACTGATGTAAATCTAAAATGTCTTTCCCAGAATATCACACACACACACACACACACACACACACACACACACACACACTTATAAGTTCTGGTTTTAGAAGATCAAATACAAGAATCAAGTAAGGTCTGGTTTAGAAGAACAGCACATTATAGGCATTTCTCCCTGCTTCTTAAACATTGTAAGTTTCAAACAACTGTACATACAGGCACTGTTTCTTGTTTAATTTTGAGATAAGAAACATAGCAATCATAAAATCTTTTTTTTTCCTTTAAACACCTACTGCATTAGTTGGGATCCTTCAGAGAAACAGCCAAAAGGGTATATTTGTAAAATAAGGAATTGACTCACATGGTTATGGAGGCTAACCAGTCTTAGGATCCATAGTGAGAAGCTTAAGATCCAGGGATGTTTCAGTTAGAGATTGAGAGCAGAGGGGGAAATAAAAAACAATGTTCCAGGGCCTGGGGTTGTAGCTCAGTGGTAGAGTGCTTGCCTAGCACATGTGAGGCACTGGGTTCAATCCTTAGCACCACATAAAAATAAATAAATTAAATAAATGTATTATGTCCATCTACAACTAAAAAAAAAAGTCCCAAATGCAGTCAGGCAAGAAGAAAGGACAATCCTTCCTCTTACTCGAGGGTTGGTTAGTCTTTCAGTACTACTCAGGGCTCCATCTGAGATTGGATGATCACTCATATTAAGGAGAGCTATCTGCTTTACTCAGTCTACTGATTCAAATGTTAGTCTCATCCAGAACACATTCACACACATACTCAGAATAATGTTTGACCAAATATCTGGGCACCCTGCAGCTCCATCAAGGGGACACTTAAAATTAACCCTCATATCTACTAAGTAATTATCTCACTTAACTGGCACAAAGATCCCAGGTGAAAAATAGTCTTACTCTCATTTGCTCAATAGCTGTTTATTCGTATATATATTTGCACAGTTTAGAGATGAGGAAACTGATATTCAGAAAGTTAAAGTAACTTGTCTAAGGCAATACTGTTAATAAATGGCAGAACCAGGATTCCAACCCAGGCCTAAATACCTCAGCTGGGTACTCTTAACCAGTGTAGTCACTACCTCTCATTATTGGTGCTATATTTCCTCCCAAGTTCCTGGAGCTTTCACCTGGGTTGGAAGAGAACTGAAGGCATTAACCATTGCTCAAATCTCAGGGACAGCTTTGGCATGAGAGACTCATTCTTATCGTCACATGTCTGAACAGATTGGGCTTGGGTGCAACTTGGAGCTACTACAAGAGTTCCACTTTCTTTTGCCTTTGAGGGGATCCACAGAACATTAATAGTTGCTATAGTTATTGAAATCTGCATACATGTGCTTTGTGTGATTAATAGTGTTCACAAAATCTCTGTTCTTTTTACTACCCAACTCTGCCTTGAGGAGAGCATGACAGGGTCAACAAAGGACTGTGAGCCGTCTTTTTTTAAACTGTTGTCCTCAAAGCCACCAAGCATGTCCTAGATTGTCTTAAATGTCCTCAGGGGCCAGTCTAGTCCTGTTCCATCCCTCCTCAAAATATTCCCATAAAACCAGATTAAAATGTGCATGAATCAATAGTTCATCAGGTATGTGCTGTCTGCTGACTCACTAGTGGAATGGGTCAGGGTTTCCCCTTTATTTGGTCCCTGTGACACATTCTGGTTGCTCCTGGAGTCCCTTTTATCATGACATCATAAGCAATCCTTCGAGGGTTGCTCAGTTAGATTTGGAAATAGCAAAACTTTTCATTTTACAGAGGAGGAATCTGAAACTCAGGAAGATGAGTCCCTTATTCTAGTTCACACAGTTAAAAGCTAAGTCACTCATCTCCCAGGCAAAGCTTCAGGCACAGCCCACAGATACCAGTTCTATAGAGTGAGGCAGGTCAAAGAGCAAGCCATCCCCAAGGCAGCATTTATAGGAAGGCACCAGGTTGCACCACCCCCATGGGAGGTGAGCATATGTTTCTAATGTCCACTTATATGACCAACATGAAGGTGTAGCACAAAGAAAGGTATTGGAAGAGAATGGGGGGATATAGAAGTTCTCTTATTGACAGAAGCAGATTCCCTCTGGTCTGCATGCTTCAGTGAAAGGACCAGGAAAGAGCTGAGATTCCTATCTGTCTGGAATTGCAGTGACTCACTTGGGGCCTCCATTCCCAGCGGAAGTGGCTTTGGCTCATACCATGTGTTTATAGAAAATCACTCATCAGTCCATTTGCAGCATTGAATCCACCCAGTGGATTCTTCTACATGACACCTTTGCAGGCCTGCATGCATGCTTTTGGGTTCTTTGGGCTGATGCTTCTAACTCCGATCTTGATCTGGCTTTCTAGCTCAAGGCTTCTATTACTTCCTTAGCTGTGAACCAGATTACAGGAATGGAAGGTGGATTGTATGATTTCCAGCCAAGGACTCTAAGAATACTCTACCAGACAAACAGGTACACAAGGAATCTCAATCCCTGTTGATAACAGTTTTCAAAAGAAAGGAAGATAAAACTTGTGTTTTTAAGACCACTCCACTTTTGCTCTTAAATGGTAAGGAGTAAGTGAATTTCAGGTGCTTTGCCAGTAGCGGAGGCTTTGTTGAGAAGGCAGCACATTTTAGAGATGTATAAAGAATTTGGAAGGTGCTTGGATGCTTTGGAGATTTTGGTACAAAAGTCTCACTGGTGCCCATGAACAGATCACATACTTCATGCTTGGCTGGGATTCTTAGAATTGGGAGGTCCATGTTCCTACCCAGAGTCTGCTAGTGACTGTCTGACGTTTTCATAAAAACCCCTCTGAGCCCCAGTTTCTTGGTTCATAAGATGGAAGTACTAACACTTGCCTTGCCTACCTGTCCCAGTTGTCATGTGGGTAAAATAAACCCATGTGAAAATACTTTGTTAACAGTAGACTACAATCTTTATTTTTTCCTGTGATAAAGGAGGTAATTTTTTTTTGCTGGAAGTAAGGAAGGAGAATTGAGGAGAGTGATAGAGAATAGTAAAATGTCCCACTGGGACATCCAGAAGGGTACTGGACAGGTTGGAGCTCCTTATGGGATGAGAAACTGTGGATCCGTGTGGTCAACATTCTATCCTACTGGGAGACATACAATTGAGTTTGGGCTTGAGTTAGAAGCATCAGCCCACAGAACCCAAAAGCATGCGTGCAGGCCTGCAAAGGTGTCTTGGGAAGAATCAGCAGTATTGACAAGGGAGTAAGTTATAATGGTGATCTGGGAATCTTAGCTGAACAGGGAAAGCACTGGAGAAAGGGGCACAGCTGAAAAATGTAAGGGGGGCTCAGAAGTGTTAGTGAGATGTAAGTATCTTGAGCAGAAGAGAATTAGCTTATGAGATAGGCAACGGTGGTGCGTTAGTCAGCTTTTGGTCACTGTGACCAAAATATCCAACAAGAACAACTTAGAAGAGGAAAAGTTTACTTTGGCTCCTGGTTTTAGTCAATGGCAGGCTGAGTCCATTTCTCTGGGCCCACAGTGAGGCAGAACATCATGACAGAAGAGTGTCATGGAGGGAAGCTGCTCTCCTCCTGGCCATCTGAAAGCAGAGAGAAAAACGAAAAGGCCACAGGGAAGAATGAACCCTTCCAGGGTACCCCCCACCCCCAGTGACCTACCTCGTCCAGCCATGACCCACCTATCTACAGTTACTACCCAGTCTATTCAAACTAAAACGGACAGATTGGATTATAGCTCTTATAATCTGATCATTTCACCTCTGAATATTTCTGCATTAACACAGAAGTTTGGGGGTTACAACATATCCAAACCAGAACAGATGGGCAGGGTGCAGCTGGAGTTTAGATTTAATAGGTGGAAGACATCCAGGGATCTGAGTAGGGTAAAGGGTTGTACATAGGACAAGGGTGATGACCTGGAGGGCTACATGGGCACTGAAGGTCCCCAGTTTGATGATTGGGATGGGGATAGTTAGAACAGCATGACAGGATTACCTTGGAGAAAATGGGTAAATTGTCAGACCTGGGACTGACCGTGGAGAGGATGAGAGCCTGTGGGTCATCAAAAGTGGAGATAGTGTGTGGAAGGGCTGGAGGAGAAGACTGATGTGCTTCAGGTAAGGGAGACCCAGGAAACAGATTTTAAAAATTTCATGTGAATTATATACAAAATGGTCATTTTACACGTAGCTGATCATCATGCTGGCCAAGGAAATTTTGGCTGAGACCTGTCATTTGGGGAACTCTTCAATGTGTCCCCAGAGAGGGAGGAAATATCTCTCTTAGCCTTGGCACCACCACCAGCATCAGTAGGCATTTATTCATGGTTTGTGAATCAGCTGATTGTCTCTGGTGGATTCTTGGACTTTTGCTGCCATTTGCTGTCTGGATCGCTCAGGGTTCTTCTGTCTTAACCCAGTTGATAAGCAGTTAGATCTGAGATCTCAGAAGTTCAACAGTTGCCCAGTTTCTCCTTTCAGACAGAAACTTCAAAAACCAGTTTTTAATATTTATATTTACTTTATAAATATTTATAATAACTATTTTTCTTGAAAAACTTTCAAAATTACTTCACTTTTAATCGACACCTAACTGTACATACTTATGGGGTACAATGTGGTATTTCACTAAATGTATAGTATAATGATCAAAACCAGATTTTTGTAAAGTTTTAATTCAGATCCTCCAACTGACTTCAATGTGTTGCCAAATTCTAGTTTCAGAAGAATGTAACAAAAGGATCACATCCTCTGTAGACTTGATCTGCCTCACTGGCTGTTTCCTTGAGTGTTTTTCTCAGCAATTCCTATAACTTCAGATGGCTACGGGGAGGCACTGGGGATACAAACATTCAAGGGTGATTGGAGGTGAGGAGTATTTTGAAGTTGGAAGCTCCCGCTTATGGTTCCTCTATTTTTGAACACCAGAGGGCAATACAGTCATATTGAATAGTGGATCTGCCTTGCTTTAGGACTGAAATCCTGGGGACCAATGATATATATTTGAATAAGTGATGAATTGAATATTTGTTCATTTGAATATTTTGCTCAGATGTCTAAGAAAGTTACAGAGAAGGCTTTGGGGGCTACTTGGTGGATACCCATGCCAAGGGGCAAGGAGACCTATGGGGAAGTGCTCATTACCATCCCACCTACTCCTGAGTTTGTCCTGTTCTAGTCATTTTTGAGGGAGGTTTGGATTGTGTCCCAGGTAAGAGCTACCTTGTTCAGGAATCTAGTTTCTTATTTCTAGGACTAATCCTTTAAATTGACTCCATTAGCTTTTTCCACTTAGTGTCTAGAAAGGAGGCTTGGACCTAAGAGAATGGAGGAAACTAAAAGAAGAGATGCCTGGGAAAAAGTTTGAGGGATCATAGAGGTCCTACTGTCATTGCTCCAATAGCAATGGGACTTCATTTATGGGTCCAGTTGACCAGTCTATGAATGTGGTCTTAGAATAGCTTTCCACTGACCATAGAGCATGCATGGTTTCTGGAACAATCCAGGAAATTTCATAAGGCCGCCAGAAGACTTTGGAAGGAGCAGGAGTAGAGCTGTTGAAGGGGCCTGGGAGACTTGACAGGGAGGGCCCTGTTGAAGGAGTGGCTGTGCTTACGTCATGGGGAGTCCTGAGGCCTGTGAGAACAGTCTGTGCAGGAAAGGAACCCTGCCTAAGGTGGGCAGCACCATGATATGCCGCCAGCATCAGAGCCCACCTGATCTTGCACATCTGGAACCTGAGAATGTGTGTGTGCATGTGTGTGTGTGTGTGTGTGTGTGTGTGTAAGAATCTGCACTAGGTGACCTCACTTGTTCTGAAAGGGACCTTTTCATTCTCATCCTCTAGAGATGCCGCTCAGCTTTACCCACGCAATTCTGGGCTCCTTCCAATAACACCTCAGTGTTCTTAGCAAAGGCATGTTGTTAGTGACAAAGACCGCTTACTCTGTATTATAGACATACTTGCAGACCAAAAGCTATACTAATGGACTGTTTGCAATTTAGTGAGCACTAACTGTTCATTTGAAAGAGAAAACATTGACAAAACAAGGGAGAATGTATAAAAGAGGATGCAAGATCATTGCCATTTTCTTGATGAGCAAGTTGAAATGTACCTCTGCAAAGATCCCCTATAGACATTTGTGGAAGATATTGTAGAGATTTGTGGAAGGCCATGATCTACTTGGTGCAGAGACAAGAAGGCAGGCAGAGAGATATCTTGCTTCCCAAACCAGTGCTCATTGTAGGGTCTGGGGACAGCTTCTGGTCATGTGCACCAATAAAGAGGAATTCCCTTTGTCACTTATGATTCTCTTTCTTCATTCAGCCTTTTTTTATTTAACATGCATATGGAAGGATAATTTGGTAGAAGAGCATTTTGATTCCAGTTCCAGCTTTTAGTGCCTCAATCTTGATATTCATGCTTGGGAGAAGTCACAAGGAAACCTGATGGGTTATTTCTTTCTTAAATGAGAATGAGTGTCAAATAATGTATATGACTTAGGTATGATATAAATGCAGTGTAAATCTCAAGAGGGAAACTTAGCATTTCTTTCTCTTTTAAACATAAGTCTGTTACCTGGGCAGGGTAAGCATCCTTCTGAAGGGGGCTCCATTAGATTTAAGATGTGAAGATGTATCTTCAGGATTGTCTGATTAAACTAACACCAAATAGGATTGAAACCCACCATGTTTTGGTTTCTGTGTGCTCTTGCTTTTGAAAGCTGCTTGGCTACACTCAGATGGCAATTCGAAGAACAATCTGTTTGTAATTGAAACCCTATTAAAAGAGGCTTTTTTTCATTTATTTATTCTAATTAGGTTTACATGTCAGCAGATTGTATTTTGATTCATTGTACACAAATTGGAGCACAACTTTTCACTTCTCTGTGCACAATATAGAGCTACATCATATGTTCAGTCATAAATGAATCTAGGTCATTGTTGTACATTGCATTCCACCATCTTTCTTGCCCCCATGTCCCATCTCCTCCCTTCCCTCCCTTTTGACCAAAGTTTCTCCATTCTTCCTATGCCCCCTCCCCCATTATGGATCAGCATCCACTTATCAGAGAGAACATTTGTCCTTTGGTTTTTTGGGATTGGCTTACTTCACTTAGCATGATGTTCTCCAACTCCATCCATTTACCTGCAAATGCCATAATTTTATTCTCTCTCAATGCTGAGTAATATCCCATTGTGTGTGTGTATATATATACACTGCAGTTTCTTTATCCATTCATCTATTGAAGGGCATCTAGGTTGCTTCCACAGTTTAGCTATTGTGAATTGTGCTGCATTACTGTTTTGAAGTGGCTGCATTACTGTTTTTAAGTCCTTTGAGTATAGACTGAGAAGTGGGATAGCTGGGTCAAATGGTGGTTCCATTCTAAATTTTCTAAGGAATTTCCATACTGCTTTCCAGATTGGTTGCACCAATTTGCAGTCTCACCAGCAATGTATAAATGTGCCTTTTCCTCCACATCCTCGCCAACACTTGTTGTTGTTTGTATTCTTGATAACTGTCATTCTGACTGGTGTGAGATGAAATCTTAGTTTTGATTTGCATTTCTCTGATTGCTAAAGATGTTGAACATTTTTTCATATGTCTGTTGATTGATTGTATATCTTCTTCTGTGAAGTTTGTGTTCAGCTCTTTGGCCCATTTATTGATTTGGGTTGTTTGTTTTTTTGGTGATAAGTTTTTTGAGTTCTTTATATATCCTGGAGATGAGTGCTCTATCGGATGTGTGTGCGGCAAAGATTTGTTCCCAGAATGTTGGCTCTCTGTTCACTTCATTGATTATTTCTTTTGCTGAGAAGAAGCTTTTTAGTTTGAATCCATCCCATTTATTGATTCTTGCTTTTATTTCTTGCCCTTTAGGAGTCATGTTAAGGAAATCAGGGCCTAATCTGACATGATGAATATTTGGGCCTACTTTCTCCTCAATTAGGCATAGAGTTTCTAGTCTAATTCCTAGGTCCTTAATCCACTTTGAGTTGAGTTTTGTGCATGGTGAGAGATAGGGATTCAGTTTCTAAAAGAGGCTTTTGTCCTGAGCAGCAACCTTCCTTATTGTTGTCTTCTTCTTTTTTTTTTTTTTTTTGATACCAAGGATTGAACTCAGGGGTACTTGACCACTGAGCCATGTCCTCAGCTCTATTTTGTGTTTTATGTAGAGACAGGGTCTCACTGAGTTGCTTAGTGCCTCACTGTTGCTGAGGCTGGCTTTGAACTCGCAATTCTCCTGTCTCAGCCTCCCAAAGTGCTGGGATTACAGGCGTGCGCCACTGTGCCTGGCTTGTCTTCTTTTTTAGTTCACTAACATAAGAGACATCTCTGAGCTAATGTGAACAGGGAGGAAGACATTGGCAAAATCACAGATCAAGGTTCTGTTTTCAGACATTTTGTCAAACACATCTGTTGGATCTGAAGCCTCCTTGGTTTATTACAGCAATTTTTGACCTTAAGTAAATGACAAGGTGTTTAAATTTCACACGTGAAATACATGGTATATTTCCAAGCAGAGGACAAGACTCAGTCAATATTTTTTCAGTAACACATTTCTCAGACTTAGAGCTTTACTTAACCAAATAGATATTGTCCTTGACACCAGAGCTGCAAGTTGGACCTCATTAGAGAACACACTTATTGGTCATTCCTTCTTTAAAGACATTACTCCGTTTTTACTTGAGCTTTAACATATATACCACATATTTCAGTCACAGATTGGTAAGCAAGGAAATACAGCAGGCAGAAGTCCCTTGGAATTATAAGCCCTTGAAATAAAACTCTGAAATGAGTTTTAGCTACAGAATCAGCCACCCCGGTTTCAAAGTCTGAGTTAATTCTTCACTGGCTGGCAACTGTGGGCGTTTCCTTTAACCTCTTCGTCTTATATTCCTCCTTTATAAACGAGGATACAAAAGCATCCACTTTAGTAGAATAAGTAGGATTTATTCAGGAACTGTTGCAATAGGAGAAAAGAGAACTCCAGCATAGCACTGGGCTCCATTCTGAATCCAGTATGAACCAGTTGAGATTTATAGCCCCCAACAGAATCGAAGTCAGTAGATAGAAAATTACTAAACATAAACACCAAGGATAGGGAGGATTCTGGTTAAACAGACCTCATAAAATTCTTGTTGAAGGCAAGTCAGGGTGATTGAATATCAAGGATGGGAGATAAGGAATTTAATGAGATATTGAGGGTTGTCAGAGATTGAGATAGGAGGGAGATTCTTTCTAAACTGACAGCATATCTCTTCCTACAACTGGGTAACACAGGCCAGACACAGAGAGAAATCAGGGGCTCTAAGTCTAAAGGAAAATCTGAGCAATCTTCAGTTAAGGAGAGTCTTTGTCAATAGTATTGTGAAGTCAATAACATTGTAATATCATTTTTAGACAACTCAGGATGTAAAGAAAAAGAAATTGTACCATCTCACCACTTTATACTTTTGTAGGGCTTAAATGAAATAATCTAGTTAAAGTGATAGTCTTCGTCATCACCATCATCACCACTATCGCCATCACTGTCACCGTCACCACCACCTCAGGATCCTCCACAATACCCAGTATAGTGCCTTGCAGTACATGAGAACAGGGGAACAATTTCCATTTGTGGTATAATTCATGCAGCCTATTGATGAATTATAGACTTGGGATTATATCTACCCAGATCACACATTCAAATCCTTAAAGCAGGGTACTTGGTTCTGATTTAGAGAGATAGGAGAGAGTAACTTCTTAACGAGTGCCCAAACTAACCCTAGAAAACAATCTGCATATAAACATTCCTAGTATAATGCTTGGCACATCATAGTAGACATTTGATAAAGGGCCTGGAAGATAAAAAGTGTATTTTAAGGGTCTGGGTTGTGGCTCAGAGGTAGAGCGCTTCCCTCGCACGTGTAAGGCACTAGGTTCAATCCTCAGCACCACATAAAAATAAAAATTTTAAAAAAACTATTGAAAGTCTAGAACAAAACTGATACTCTACTCTTTAAAAAAAACAGTGTATTTCAAGATTTAAAAATGTATTTTATTACAGTTATGCAGACAATTTGCTGAAAACCCAAGACAGAAGTGTTGTTTTTGGATGTTCCTTCTTGAGTTAAACTATATAAAAACAAATTTTATTTTGTGTCTAAGCACACAGATGCCATTATCTTCATATTAAGTGTTTTCTTAAGAAACCCAGGAATGGAAAATTCTTCCAGAGAGCTGCCCGGTCAGCAGGTGTTTCCATATTACTTAACTGAAAACTCTCTGCATCAGATTTCTCTGCTGTGGGGTGAACAGCAGCTCTCAACCCAGGAAGATCTTTAAAACCTCCTAAGGAGTCTTTTAAAAATGCCTGAGACTAGCCCCACTCCACTAGATTATGTTTTGGAATAATCTGGGTGGGCCCCACACATCAAAATTCTTAAAATCTTTCTAATTGATTCTAAAGAGACTTCCAATCTAGTTCTTTCCCCTCATCCCTCTATGGTTCTATTCTTTCTGTGTATTTATAGATGTGAGCACATTAAAAATCTCATCCTCTTCTCATGAAAATAGAAGAGCGAGCAAGAAAATGAGGGAAGGGATGAGGGGAGAGAAAGAGAAGGTACTGAGGAATGAGATTGATCAAGTTATGTCCCATGCATCTATGAATGTGGCATAACGAATCCCACTGTTACATATAATCATAATGCACCAATACAAACAAATTTAAAAATTTCATCCACGTTGTAACTTCTTAAAAGAGTTATTAGGGTATTATTATTATTACCCTAATATCCATGTTGTAACTTCTTAAAAGAGACATTTTTAACTTTGGAAAATTAGAAAACATAATAGGAATTAACTGATTTGCTCTCCTGAAATGTATAAGCACTACATTTTACAGAAGAATTGCCAGAACTATTCTATAGTTACATCTAAGATACTGCTGGAGTGGTAACTAACAGCTTCTTTGTTTTACATAAACCAATCATCTGTCTTTTTCTTTTCTAAATTTACTCAACACAATGAATCTTGACCACTTTATATATTCTTTTGAAATTTATAATGTTATGGCATGAGTTCCATTTAATATAATAATAAGTGGCATAGATGTAAGAGGTAATAAAAATTGTAACAGTGTAGCAAAAAATGCCTTTATTCATTGTGTTGGACAGTCTTTGGATTAGGATTTATTTGTTGGAGCTATTTATTATGGCACATCCCATGTTCAAAATGAGTGGTGTTTGAGCCTATTGAGGTATGAAATGTAAATTAAAGACTCTGTACTCTAAAGCTCATGTATTAGATTGTTTTGGTTGGATATTCAAATAATTCATCTGGTACCATTGCAGATTCTGTGCTAATGTACTAGTCATTTCTTATAATACCCTAACCATATGTGACAATTGACAGAGGTATATTAAAAGTCCTTAAGAGTCCCTAAGGGAACAGTCAAAAGCCCATCAATGAAACAAACAAGGAAGATTAGCATTTAACTGCCTCTCACCTCCACTATGGTTCTCTGCCAACTTTCTACCTCGCAGAAGGGCCCCTTTAGTTCAATCATGGAAGATCTTCTGAGTTCTATTCAAAATGTGAATGGTTTATCTCACAACACTTTTACATGTAGTGCATATGATATTAAAGAGTTGTTTATGTGCTTTCCTTGAATCACTTGCTTTTACTAACGTCATTTGAAACTCACACCTTCTAAAACATCTCACCTGGCTAAATGGAATATGATTCTACTAATTTCTGCTGTATTGTCTGATGATGTATCAGAAACCATCTATGTACAGGCACATAATGACATCCCATGTATGGCAGCACATGTCAATGTCCCTTTTATTTCTCTAGTTTAAGCGCCAAGGGCTTTCAATGTTCTCTTGCACCTGCCTGGAGCATATTTCCTCCTATCATCAACCTCTTCCCCTAGTTATATTCAGATCTTGGTTGTTTTTGTTCTGAGAAGCTTTGTCTGATCTTTCTCTGTTCACTGACATACATATTTTGTAGCATCTCTCCAAAGTCTCATTTATATACTTCCTGAGTGACTGATTACTCTCTCTCTTTTGGAGGGCTGTTATCTCTGTGACCCACAAACTCTGTGTCTGTGTTTATTTTTGTTTATCAGTATATATACAGAGTTCAGTCCAGTGTCTTGCTCCAGTAGATGACTATTTGTTGAATGAACAAGTGAATTAGAAACTATGATTTCTCTTTGAAGCATAGCTATAGTTTCACTTTACTCAAGAGTTTTGCAATACTTAATTTTTAAAAAAGCGAATAGTTTATGCAATACTTACAAATTAGTAATTTAAGGAGAGTTAATTAATTGTACAAAATAATAAATTTTATTAAAATATGTGATATAAAACTGAATTTTAAAAACACAAATTGTAATATTTTTTTCTGGTACTGGGGATTGAACCCAGGGCCTTGAACATGCTAGGCAGGCACTGAGCTACATCCCCAGCCCTATTTTTTAAAAATTTTACTTTGAGATAGGGTCTAAGTTGCTGAGGCTTGTCTCAAACTTGAGATACTCCCGCCTTGGCCTCCTGAGAAGCTGGAATTACAGGGATGTGCCACCATGCCTGGTTCATAAATTCTTTTTTTTTTTTTTTTTTTTGGTACTAGGGATTGAACTCAGGGGCACTCGACCACTGAGCCACATCCCCAGCCCTATTTTGTGTTTTATGTAGAGACAGGGTCTCACTGAGTTGCTTAGTGCCTCCCTGTTGCCGAGGCTATCATAAATTCTAATAAAAGCTGTCTGTAATCTCACTTAGTTGCTGTATCAATAGTTGATAGTTGTATCAATACAGCAACTATTTTCATTTCATTAAAATACATAGTCCTTAAGCTGAATTTATGCCAGAACTTGAGTATGTAAGTCTCATTAGTCTACCCCTCCCCATTCCTGATGATGAGCTGCTTCCTAGCCTGGCTGGAGATCAGGATTTACCAGAAAAGGTCCTATATTCCTTGGTATCTGAAAAACCAATGCCCTCTAGAGGCGAAAGTGTTTTACGATGTTCCAGTAAAACAGCCCTAGGCCTTGTTACCTGTCTGCTAAGCCGCACACAAACTCCACCTACAGACTCAGGAGCCACATTCAGAAGTAGCATCCATCTTATTTAAGACTTTGCATCAGTAAGATCTTAACTGAAATCATAGGAACTGTTTTCTCATGTGGCTTTTTACATGACAGTTTGGACATTGTTTTAACAAGCGACTCAACTACTGTGAATCCATGCCTTCTGAAGAAGACTAGGGTACAATGTACTGATATGAAAATACTTGGATTTATATAGTGAGCAATTTGCATTTCCCCCTTATGAATGTTGCATGATCTTTCCAGCAATTAGAAATCAACTGACTAGTACTAGCCTTAGATCGAAACTAACTAAATAAATAAAAAAATAAGTAAATAAAATTTCAAAGGACTAACTCCATAGGGGAAGACATTAGCATGTTTTCTTGATGGAAAGTCCTGGTGGACACTCTGGGGCAGTTCCACATAGAGTTGGTTGAGTCCGGCACTACTTGACAAAGGATGAAAACTGGAAGTAGTATATATTTTGGTATCACTAGATGTCTTGTAATACCAAACTGTACAGTCATGCATGTTTTATTCTCTCTTTGTTATGGTTTCCAGAGGGATAACAAATTGGCTGATAGAGTAGCTACCGAAAAGTAACCTGACTCCACTGACCTGCTCAACTCCTGCTTGGGAATGATGGAAAGGAGCAGCCGTTTGCTCTGAACAGTGGAACAGGTATGGAACAGCTCTTTTCATGGTTGCCTTCTTTTATTTCTCTGCACATCTACTTTCAGATCAGTTGAAAAGAGCAAGTTGTTCCTGTTGGAGAGGAGAATTGGATTCATAGGAACAGGTACGGTGGGTTATTTGGAACAATTTCAAATTGCCTCATCTTCGGTGCTGTTTATATAAATACTAGAGCAATTATGGGACTTTTTTTTTTCAAATTGCATATATGTAATTGTGCTAGGAAGAGTGATTACTTTTAACACAGGATTAACATTTTGGGTGTGTTTAGCTTTAAGACTAATTATTTGGATTATGAGGATTTTAATCCACTAAATAGATTTCCATAAAGGAATAGAGAAGTAACAATGAAATGGTGATGCATGTTGGTGGCCCCAGTGACAACCCTTGGGACTACGTTTGCTATGTTTAATGAGTTAATAGGCCCTGCCCACATTCATGTTCTCCATCATAAAGGGACCCTGGCAAGAAATGCATAGCTTGATTTTTTCCATTTTCAAAATTCATATAATACATAGGTAAAGCTTCTTTTGCTTTGAGGGGAATATTTTATTTCAACAGAAAAAATGTATAATAGCACTCTGAGGACCCCCGGAATTAAAATTTTTTAAATATGCTTTATTTTGAGTCAATGCCTGTCATCAACAAGGTGCTTGTGCCTTCTTTCAATTATACATAACTATTATCTAGAAACAGGGGAGCAGCATAGAGCTCAGCAGTGAATATATAGTGGCTAATGCTTTAAGAAATTATGATATTAATGCAGTTATAATTCAGCTAAAGAGTAATCTAAGTTCAGAAGATAAATTATCATGTACTAGATGATTAAAATCAAATTACTTAATGACTTTGCATGGCAACATTTCCCCCCAATTGGATGGCTTGTAGATGGAAGACTATGAATAAATAATAAAGACTTGAATTTTGCATAAGAATATTAGAATTCAAAAGACTACAGAAAAAGAATTAATCAAGGGTATTTTATATAAGGAATTAAGTAATGTTATGGCTTCATGATTTATTTAAGATTATTTGGGAAGCATTTTTACAAGATGTTTTCACTAATACTCTGTAGTTACTATGTTCTCAAGTATAAGATCTTTATTTAAATACTTTAAGCATTTGAATATATTATTCTATTGAATATGAAGTCAAATGTCATGTAAATCAATAATATATGAGGAGTCTGACTTCTAGCTCAACAAGGAGGCAGGAAAAGTATGTCATTGCTACTTGATACATAACACAGCTTTGTAGTCTTCCTTTTTGTTGCATTCTATATGATCAGCCAACTATTGGTCAACTTATCTTTTTCTTAAGTTCCAATATAATGCAAATGGATTTTTTAAAAAGAACCTTAATTAAGAGATATCATCTGTCTAAAAAGAAATCTTTGGGGAATAGGGCAGAGAAGACAATAAATACAGTAAGTGCTCCATACCACCCATTGTTAGTATGGACCAATTCACCTCATAAAGCGACAGATGGCTACTGGATTTCACCTACCAGAAATAAATTATAATGTGACTAGATTTGAAGGGAGGTACCAGGAATTGAACCCCCAGGGGTGCTCAACCACGGAGTCTTTTGTATTTTTTATTTTGAGACAGGATCTCACTAAGTTGCTTAGAGCCTCACTAAATTTTAGCTGAGGCTGGCCTTGAACTTGTGATCTTCCTGCCTCAGCCTCCCAAGCCACTGGGATTTCAGGCATGTGCCACCACTCCCAGCATGTAATTAGATTTTTAAGTGAAGTGATGATTGAAAAAATATATATAAACCAAAGAAATAGCTTGTTACCCTACTATTTTGTAAGTTTCTGCATATGAAACTGAGAAATGGAATCAGCCTTCTTTTCTTCCCATTGAGAAGAGTGTGGAAAAGCATGGGTCTGGGGCAGGGATGCATGAGCCCTAGGATGCTTCCAGGACATTCTCTGGAAGGGCTTAGGTACAGCCCCCAACTGAGACCATCTCCCTTGTTCCATACCTGGGATACTTTTGAAGGAGGCAACCTTCCAAATGGTGAGCAGCTATATACTAGTGCTCACCATGGTTCCAAAGGACTTTGCCAGGCTCCCTGGGCTGCTCTTATCACAATTGGAAAGGATCCTGGACCAGTCCAGGCATTCTAACCTCTAGGAAACTCAGTGTCTTCCTGAAGAGTATAAATGCTAATGGCTAGACAGTTTTGCTCACAGATGTTGGTGTACCTAGTAAAAGTGATATCTAATACAAAATCTAATATACCTCTTCCCATGACCCCCTAATCAAAAGGGAAAATAAATAAAAATCAGAAGTTTTGGAATGAAGAAGGAAGAGTGTTATTTTCATAAGTGACAGGAACAAGTTTAGGATAGACTAGAAGGCCTCAGGGCTATAGGCGATATGGTTTCTATAGTCCCAAGAGTTGTCACAAGACTCTTTGGAGATGCTTTAGGCAGTTTTGACCCAGTGGCCAGGAAATCCTCATTCCTACGTGACTTACAAACTGCACTCCTAGCAGAAGTTTCAAAGTTTTTGTGTAACCCATGCATTCTTCTATTCTTACCCACCCTCTTTCCTAACTCTCCTTTGGGGACTCTCTCTTTGTCTACCTATAAGTTCAGTGGCTGCACTGAGGGAAGAAATTGCACCGTAGCCCTTAGATCCCATTGTACACTCATGAGCCCTCTCGCCCTAGAAACAGCAGCACGGGCCCCTTATGACCTAGAGACAGGAGCAGTGCCAGCCTGTTTTGGTTTAGTGTTTTGGTTTGGTTTAGTTCACAAGAACTCAGAGTTCTTGTGAGGATTCAATGAAATACTGGTTGTGGAAAATGATTTGTGAATTGTAAAGCATCTTCAAATATCGAGTATTAATATAGCACACTAGCAAGAACTTAGGCTTTAGAATCAGGCAGCTCTGAATTCAAGAGTCCCTGTGTAAATCTGAGCAAATTATTTTACTTCAGTTGAACTCAATTTCCTCAGTTATAAAATAGGAGAGCAATACATAAGGGGCAAATCCTTGTTACCTCTTGGGGGCTACCAGGTAGTTTTCTTCTAAGAGCCTGCATAGGGCTGAGAATGTGGCTCGATGGTAGAATGCTTGTCTGTCATGCATAAGCCCTGGATTTGATTCCCAGCACTGAAAAAAAAAAAAAGCCTACATAAGGTGGAAGTAATCATATTATGAACTTATTGTGATTTAAACTGTAAGGCTCTTTGGGCCTCAGCTGACTTGCTGAAGGTCAGACTCGGTTTCCTCTCACTATGTGTTCCAGGATGATGTATAAACTCTAGGGGTTAATTTATCATTCTTCTGAAGGGAAAAGGCAAGAGCAGTCCTCAGAGAAAGGCAAATCATCATTGGAATGGTATGACACAATTGTCATGTGGGCCAGCACTGAAAACTCAATGATGTGACCAGTATTCCCTTCCTCAAGAAAAACCTGCATGGGATACCAAATCATAACCAAAGGTGGTTTGATGAGTCAAATGTTTAAGAACATGAGGAGGAAGTTGCTGGGTGGCTTTCTCTCAAGCAGAACTTCCTGGCCAATGGAACCTGAATCCGTGGGCTCCTCACCTCAGTTGTGCTTAGATGGCCCAGCCAGCATTTGCTTCTGCATTTTCTTTTCTCTTCATGTTCACATCTAATCACTCTTTTGATTAAAAACACAAGAGAAACCTGCTGTTACATTTATGCAGTTATCAGCTTCCAGCCATTTTGCAGGCCTACGAGAGATTTATCTCTCTAAAATGACTGTAAGATAGCTCTTCCCCGATCCATTATCCACTGACTTTCCTGTTCAACTCTCAAAAAGTAATCTTGTTTCTCTGAACTCCTGGGGGTCCCTTCCTGATGCCCTCAAGTGTTGATATCAGGATTAGGTAATATGACACATAGATGGTGCTCAGGAAGTGCTAGTTCCCTGTCACCTTCCTTTTCATGCAGACTAACATTAGGACTGTATACCACTGAAGTTATGAAGATTAATACAAAAATAGAGTTATAGCCCTTAAGAACTTCAGAAGTATGGTTGTGAAGAGAGACACGTGACTGGGCAATAACTTTTTGCTGGGCATGATAACTCCACTGTTCCCAGGCCCATAAACTATGGGGATAAATGTGGCCTCACTGGTTTTCATTCTGCTCTGCTGATAGATCTCACCCGTATAACCACAGAGCTCTACTTCCTGCAAACTTCTGCTAAAGATGCGCCAAGGCTAAGGAGACTTGCAGAGAGGGTCTTGGGTGTCCACCCTTCACCCTCATCATCTCTATTAGCATTAGTCCATTTTTTATTTGGATCATTTTAAAAACTTTTTATTTATTCCTTTTAGATATACATGACAGTACAGTGTATTTTGACATGTACATATAGATCATTGTGTTCTTAATCCTATCTAACTTTAAGCCCCTCCCTGCCTCCTACCCTCACCCTTTCTGGCGCTTGTAGGTACTAAGTCTTTCTTACACTGGGATTCAGAAGTTTCCAATGATCCCAGACATTTCTGAACATCTCCAGGAATGTTGCAAACATTTTCAGAAGTGACTATGGGCCATCTGAGACTATCCTTCTCAGCAGGCCAGGGGTGAGGAGCAGCAGTGTCCCCTGACTGCTCTGCCACATCCTTTGCCTCTGCTTCCTGGGTAGGAAAATGCTGGCCTGATTCTGCCTGAGTGCTGACTCTCCCTGTGATGAGGTTTTAAAGTCCCAAACCTTTGTTCCTTTATCCCTTAACACGAAAACATCTCTTTGGTCTTTACCTTCTCTCCTCAGAGGAGAAAAATTATGTTGTTGGCCAGGGCAGGGGCCAGTGGCCATTGTCTGGTCTAGACTCCCCTCATCCTGTCTCTGAGGTAGATTGTCCCTCCTCTTTCAGCCTCCAAACCCAGAAGTCCTCTTTCATCCTGGTTTATGTGAATAGATGAACAAGAGAGTCATTGGGTCTGAGTCCACATGGGTTCAAAGTTAGGCCTGGATGTCAGGACCAAAATAGAAAAAGATATACCAAGTTCTACAGAGAAAAATAGTAGTAGTATTAGAATCTCAGACTTGGCCCTTTCTGTGAGTTGTCTCTCACTTAAAGTCTACTCTTAGCAATTTTTAAGAATATAATACATGATTATCAACTCTAGTCACCATGTCCTACAATAGATTTCTTAAACTTATCCTTCCTGTCTAACTAAAATTTTATGTCCTCCGTCCATCATCTCTCTGACCACCCCCCACCTCCACTCTGGGGAAACCATTATTCTACTCTCTGCTGCTGAGTACAACTTTTTTGGATCACACATGTAAATGAAATCCTGTGTGATTATTATTCTGTGTCTGATTTATTTCATTTAGTATGATGTCCTCCAGGCTCATCCATACTTTTGCAAATGACAAAATTATTTATTTCATAAAAGTGAATTGAGCTGGGTGTGGTACTCTTGCCTGTAATCCCAGCAGCTTGGGAGGCTGAGGCAGGAGGATCACAAGTTCAAAGCCAGCCTCAGCAACTTAGCAGGGTCCTAAGCAACTCGGCAAGATCCTGTCTCTAAATAAAATATGAAAAGGCCTGGGGATGTGGCTCAGTATTTAAGTGCCCCTGGGTTCAATCCCTGGTTTAAAAAAAAAAAACTGAATAGTATTCCATTGTGTGTTTATACACCACATCTTCTTATTCCAATCATCCACTGACAGACACTTAGGTGGATTCCATATCTTCATGTTGTGGATAGTGCTGCAATGAACATAGAGTGTGGATATTTCTTTGACATACTGATTTCATTACTTTTGTACTTACACCCAGAAGTGGGATTTGTTGATATGCTCTTAGCATTAGCAGCCAATGACTTTGGGGATTTTGCTACTCAGCAAGATATTAGAATCCCAGCCAAAGGAGCTAGCAGAATGATTCCAGTTCTTTGCTTGCCCACCAAGCCACACAGAAGGCCTTATATTCCAAATCCTATTAATTCATGACATGTAGTGTGACTTATAGAGAAACCTGTCGGCTACCTGCATTATTGGGAAACATTAGGTGGATATGTGAGGCAGAAAATTATTAGTACCTTGAGAGAGAGAGAGAGAGATAGAGAGAGTGTGGTGATGGTGGAGGAGAGGTGACTGGAAAGGCAGTAGGAAGGTGCCAATTACTCAGGTAATTTTTCCTTCAGTTGTGAAGAGTGAACAAAGTTGTAATTCCAACATAGGACTGAGCTATGGGGTTAGGATGACATAGACCCAAGCTTTGAATTGCTTACTCCCTAGGAAAATTCGGGTGAGAATGGGTGAGAAAAGTAAGGTGGAGCGGAGGTGAGATAAATGCCGCAATTTGCTGAGTGGCTGCCAGTCGGTGTGCATGTCTGATGTTGTAGTGTGGTGGGTAGAATCAGGGTTCCTTCTCCTCTGCCCTTGTGTGAACCAAGGTTTTGTGACTTTGTTGGGAGAGAGAAATGTGCCACACCACATGGAGAGCCCTTGACCTTGCACGGTTGTACCCGTGGGCAGGCTAGTTCTGTCCTCAGAGCCTTCAGGGCTGCAGGTGTCCATCTCCCTTCACAAGTGCCTGCCTTCTCATCTTGAAAGAAGCTGAAGGCTCAAAAACACATTTTGAAGCTCTTGATATTGTTCTCCTTAATTGAATTCCCTAGGACCACCAGCTCTTGGGATTTCAGGGGACTCTAAGACCACCAGGTCCACCAGGTGACATCCTGTGACTTCTCTCCTTGCCTGTGGTCATGAACCTAGTGGGAGCAGGGCTGGGAAGTTTGCTCTAACTGTGCATCCCACCACTGGGATGTGCATGCCCAGCTCTTTTGATGCACCACTGTCCACCAGGGATTCCTTGTGCTGCTCATGAGCGTCTCCAAAGCCTGACACTACCTCCTTAGCCCTGGTATATTGATTCATTCACATCTATTCTCTCTTGTAGCAGTTACTTTATAAGGCCCAAAGCCAAGAGATGATTTTCAAAGAACTTTGGTCAGATGAGCTTCCAGTTTTCAGTAGTTTTTGTTTGTTGTTTTGTTTTGCTTTTGTGATAAAATATTATTTTAGTCAGATTTTTTTGCTGCTGTGACTAAAAGATCCAACCAGAACAATTGTTAAAGAGGAGAAGTTTATTTAGAGACTCACAGTTTCAGAGATATGAATCTATAGACAGCAGACTCCATTCCTTGGGGCTCAAGGTGAGGCTGAGCATAACAGCAGAAGAGCATGGCAGAGGGAAGCAGCTCACTTAATGATCAGAGAGCAGAAAGAGAGAAATCTCCACTTGCCAAATACAAATATATACCCCAAAGCCATGCTCCCCAATGCCCCACCTCCTCCAGCCACACTCCACCTGCCTGTAATTACAGTTAATCTTATCAGGTGATTGACTCACAGATGGGCTTATGGCTCTCATAACCCAATCATTTCTCCTCTAAACCTTCTTGCATTGTCTCACACATGAGTTTTGGGGGACACCTCATATCCAAACCATAATATATATATGTAACAAAATTTACCCTTTTAACCATTTTAAGCATGTAAGTACATTCACTTTATTATCTAACCATCACTACCAATTATTTCCAGAAATTTTCATCATTCAAAACAGAAGCTCTGCACCTGGTAAGCAACAACTTCCCATTTCCCACTCCCCCCAGCCCCTGGTGTCTTCTACTGTTTGTCTCCATGAATTGGCCTGTTCTGGGTACCCCAGATGAATGGAATTAAACAATGTCTATCATTTTGTGACTGACTGACTTCATTTAGAATAATATTCTTGAGGTTTGTCCATGTTGTAGTATGTGTTAGAGTTCCATTTCTTTTCATAGCTCAATAATATTCCATTCTATGTATACACCACATTTTGCTCATCTGTTCATATGCTGATAGATACTCAGTTGTTTGCCCCCTTTAGCTTTTATGCTTGATGCTGATATGTACACTGTTGGGTACACATATATTAACTCATTTAATTGTTGCAATAGCTCCATGAGTTTAAGGTACACTTTCATCTTCAATTTACAGATAAGGAAGCACATGGGGCAAGAAGTGGCAAGGCCAGTATTCTACCCCGAGGGCTAACTACAGTGCACTAGGGATGGCACACTATGCTGCACTTTTTCCTTGAGATTACTATGTCCTGGATGTATTGTATGCATTATTTCTAAACCCTTAAGATACTGTTATGTGGGGAACTTTAATATCTTTACATTAAAAGTGAAGACATTAATCCTCAGAGAAGTTAAAATGGTGAATACATTCTGTGGTTTGTGTGTGTGTGTGTGTGTGTGTGATGGAAATTGAAGCCAGGGCCTTGCACATGCTAGACAAGCAGTCTACCATGGAGCCACACCCCAAGCCCCATGTGGAGAATACAGAAATGCCAAATGCCCCCATTCCAGGTGTGCTTGCTTCCTGAGTCCCCCAGAGCCATGATGCACCAGGCAAATGGCTTCTTGGGACCTGATATCCCAGTTCTTTCTGGATAGACCAAAGGGAAAGGAGCGAGCTCAGATACAGAACCAAGGAGCATTGTGGGGTGCGGGTGGTAGAGCTCTGGGATTTCACAGCTCCAGCTCCAGAGAAGTTTTAATGTAGGTCCCAGAGGAGGCCAGGAATTTCTTCCTGGTACTTAAAAAGTATTGTTTTTATTTTTCACACTCTTCATCAATAGCTAGGCCAATCAAGTTGGAATAAAAAAGATTCTTTCCATTGCTGGCTAAATTTGGAAAATATACAAAAAAGGAGAGGAGATTGAGGAGAAGAAGTTGTGCAAATTCTACCCAAACAAAAAACAAAACAAAACACCTGCATTTGTCTCATCTGTGAGGATTGATTATCAACACTTTTGAATTAGGTATTTAGGTAACATTTGCTTCTATATAACCATGTAGACAAAGCTGTATTTTATTTGGGTGGCTGCCTGTACCCTTTGGCACTCTGATTTTTTTTTTTTTTTTTGCTCTCCTAACAATGTTCTTCCCCCCTTTTGCAGCTAAAACACAGATGTACTTCAGATTATCATTTCACAAAAGGCTAAGAATGAACTGTCTTCTCTTTTAGAAAGAGAGATCCAGTGTGCATGACCTTCACAACTATTTTTCCCTCTTTGGTTTTGCAGCTTGAGAATATGGCATGTAACATACCTAACCAAAGACAACGGACTTTGTCGACAACTGGAGAAGCTCTATATGAAATTCTTGGTTTGCCTAAGGGAGCATCAAATGAAGAAATTAAGAAAACCTACAGGTACAGCAGAAGTTCAATGGTGACATTTCCTGTGCCACCTAGTGATAGCAATTTTGTGACTAGCAAGTGGCTCCAATTAAAGACATAAGCTTCTTACCAAGACCTAGATAATCTGAATTTTGGACCCCATGGTGCCTGCTTTGCAACACAGACAGGAATAGACAGGCATGACAATGATTTTGAGAAAGAATTATCTGGTAATACCAGGCCTTAGGAAAGGGCAACCAGAACTCTAGTCCTACAACTGAGAGAAAGAGAGAGGAGGACCAACTACAACCAATAGCTGCAATTAACCCATGTGATATAGCATTGCTGAATCTGGTAGAAGGTTTTCCTTTTCTTTCTTTCTTTTTTTAAGAAAAAGGAGTTTGTTAAAAATTACTATATTATAAGCTATACTATTCAAGGCCTCAGTTTTGATTTTTCATATCTAATCTAGTTCTAAGATTATCTAATCTAATCTAGTTCATTTTGACATGATCATACATCATATCTAATCTTGTTCTAAGTTAACTACTTTTAGGAAAATAGAAGCAGAGCTTGGTGGTGCCCTGTAATCCCAGCACTTTGGGAGGCTGAGCCAGGAGAATCGCAATTTCAAAGCCAGCCTCAGCAACAGTGAGGCACTAAGCAACTCAGTGAGACCCTGTCTCTAAATAAAACACAAAATAGGGCTGAGGATGTGGCTCAGTGGTCGAGTACCCCTGAGTTCAATCCCTAATACCAAAAAAACACCCAGAAAAATAGAAATATCCTTTTATTCAAAGCTCCAATGAATAAAAAAAAGAGTACAAAATTAATTTGCTTATTGTAGAAACTTTGCAAAATTACCAAAAATGAAAACAGTAACATTTATTCATATATCTGTTCTGTTACAGAAATAATAATTATTGATATTTTGTTTCCATTTTCTTTTTTCTGTCGAGATAAGATACTTAAAAATTAAATTGAATTCATCTATATTCTCTAACTATCTTTTCACAGGTCCTTCAGTGAAAATATTATGATTGTTAAAGTTGTATTAGTGCAGTTTGGTTATACATAATAATGGGGTTCATTTTGGCATGATCATACAGGCAGAGAATATAATTTGCCCTATTTCAGCCCCAGTAGTTCCTCTTTCCCTCCCCTCATCCTTCACCCTATTCTCCTGCAGCCTATAGTTATTCTCTATTTCACTTAATCATTTTATGAGCTATGATTTAAGTTGTAAGTTCTTTTAATTTTACCCTATATATTATATCTTTGTGCACCAATCATGATGCATGATTAATGAAATAATTTCCAGTTCTTTATCTGGGAATGAAGTTAGACCTTTATAGGAAGTTACTTCTTGATTTGGTCTTGGATTTTTAGAACTTAATGGATTTTTTAATGTTTTGGAAGTTTAAATATTTTGAATAGTCAAATTTGTTAGTCATTTCCTTTATGGTTTTTGTTTTACCTGTCATTTTTTTTAAAAGGCTCTCTCAATTATAGTATTTCTTCCTATTTTCTTCTAGTACACTTATGATTTTGTTTTTATACTTCACTTTTGATCCATCTGGAGTTTATTTGGGCACAAGGAATCAGGTAGAAGTCCAGGTACTTTTTTTCCAAATCACCAGCCTACCAATATTTATTAAATTTTCCATTGTTATCTACTAATGGAAAATTCTTTGGCCTTGTATTGTGTTTCACCATATGGTGAACTATGGAAACTGCAATGCCTTTCAGAAGCTTATATTGAAGAATAAATGATAGCTTGTATTGAAGAACCCAAATGGTTCTGTGAAAGTGGTAAAGTCTAATCAAAGTCAATATCTGTCTTCTAATTTATCAAAAGAAAAGTCTTTGCGGCTTCATTTTGCCCTAGAGCTATCTAGAAGGAGCATTCTGGGAATGGCCCACTCCCTAGTGGTGGACATTCTTATCTGAAGGTCGCTAAACTTGACTTTTAAGGCTTCAGGCTCAGCTATTGTGCTAGGACATGGAGATGGGTATCAGGGTGATTGCATTATAGGTTCAATACCTACAAAGGAGTCCCCCAAATGAAGACAAAAAAAGTTTTGTCCAACTACCTTGTAATTCTTAAAACTCATTTTACTTTACAAATGTGGCTTTTAATTGCCTTTATTAATTTTGGAAGCTAAAATTTCAGGTCATATCCTAATTAAGGCATTAATTATGCTGAGTTGTTTGCAAGTTTAATAATTACAACATAAAGTATTTTCATGTAACCAGTGTCTTCCTATTAATTTTGTTTTAATGTCATACAAATATTATTTTTTCAGCTGATTAGGATACTAGTATGCTGCTGAAAACATCTATTTCTACCTAAATTACACATTTGTATTCTGCAAGTTATTCAAAATGTATGAGCAAGCAGCAAATCCACTGAGGATATTATTCTTATATTCAGAGATCTGGACCAAAGTAGTGACAGCACAGTGAAATTAAAAGCAATGAAATTTAATATAGTTACCAACTGTTGAATCCATATGCTGCTTGCCCTCTGATATAATCTTTAGCTGTCCTCTTGAAAACAATGTTGAATTAGGAGGCTGCTTCTTTTATATTTTATTTTTATTTTTGAATAGGTAATATATTCACTTGATTCAATTGAGAATGTATGCATAGGTGTGTGTGTGTGTGTGTGTGTGTGTGTATGTGTATGTGTATATATACATACACAAAGTCTCCCATTTACCTCTTAGCCCCTAGGTTACTTCCTGAGGGGGAACAGTATTATCACTTCTTTGTGGACCCTTAGAGATCTTACGCCCATAGTAGCATATATAGAGAACTTCCAGTGTGGGCAAGATTGCATAGACACGTCTCTCTCTGCTAAGCATGACTAAAATCCTTGAAAATAACATAATGGAAAATCAAAAGGGAAGTTAAAAAGGCAGAAAGAGGAAGGCAAATTGATTAGGGACCTCAGGAGCAAAGGAACAACACAGCAACAAAGCATCTTATGACTCCTCCATCCCCACCTATCAGGAGGTAATACAGGTCCACCTTTTCCCAACACCACCAGACAATCCCTGCAGATACAGCAAGATTTGCCACTTGAAAGTCACCTAACAATAATGGGTCAGGGGAAGTGCTTTTTTTTCTCACCAGCCTGAGAGTCCCACACAGAGGACCTTGCTTGACCGACAACATTCGAAAGGGGGAGCCTACTGCAATAGGCATCCAGCTCAGAAAGTGCTTTTTGTCCCTGCAGGCTGGGACTCCCTTCACTTTAAAGCACCCAACTTAGTGAAGTTTCTTTCAGCTCCTCAACTACTATCAACAGGGCTGTGGCAGCCTCAGAGGCAGGAATACACCATGGAGACCATAGTGGTACCATAAAGGCTCTGAAAGTTAGGTTGTCCTTGGAACTACCTGCAAAAGTAGGCTAGGACCTACATGCTAAACTCATACAGGATGACTACCTGTTAAAATAAAAAATTTAAATAGAACCTAGAGTCTCCTAACATAATACCTAAAATATCCAGATGCAATCAAAATTACCCATCATATAAAGAAACAAGAAAATCACAACTCAAATGAGAAAGCAACCATCTGACTGCCATGCTGACATGAGACAGATAATGGAATTATCTAACAAGTATTTCATGTCAATCATCATTAAAAAAGAGATTCAATAAGCAATTGCAAATTATTTTGAAATAAGTAAAAATATAGAAAATTTTGGTAAATAAATAGAAGGTATTTTTTAAAAGATCCAACTGGATTTATAGGATTAAGAAATAACAGAAATAATAACACTAACTGGATGAGCTTAATGGTAGAATGGAGATGACAGAGGACAGAATCAGTGAGGTAGAGGACAGACCAATAAAATTTACCCAATCTGAACAATAGAGAGAAAATAAATGGAAGAGTCTCAGGAAACTGTGGGACAATAACAAAGGTCCAACATTTATAGAATTGACATCCTAGATGGAGAGGAGAAACAGAATGGAACTGAAAGAACACTAAAAAGAATTAGTGGCTGAAGATTTCCCCAGTTTGGCAAATGATATAAACTTAACAGATTCAAGAAGCTGAGTGAATTCTAATAGGATAAACCCAAAAAATCCATGTCAAACCCAATATAATTTAAACTTCTGAAAACCAAAAACAAAGAAAGAAACCTGAGAAGCATCCAGAGATTTAAAACAAAAACAAAACAACAACAACAAAAAAAACAGTACCTATTGGGTAACACCAATTTGAATCACAGCATATTTCTCATCTGAAGCAACAGAGGCCAGATGCATTTTTCAAGTGCTAAAAGAAAAGAACTGTCAACTACAATTTCAGTATCTGGTGAAACTATATTGCAGGAATCAAGGATAAATAAAGAAATTCTCAGATAAAGGAAATCTGAATTTGTCACCAAGCAAATCTACTCTTACAGAATGGCTTCATGAAGTTCTTCAAAAGAAAGGAAATGATAAACTTACATCATTAGGAAGAAAGAACAATACAGAAATATGGGTAAATACAAAAGACTATCCTTCTCATGAGTTTCCTTAATTATACATGATGATTGGTGCAAAATTATAACACCACCTGATACTCAAGACAATGATATTTAAAAGTGGGAAGATAAAGGGACCTAAGTGGGAGTACAAATGCAAAAACATTGATATCAATAGACCATGATAAGCTTCTTTCTCTGTCTCTCTCTCTCTCTCTCTCTCACACACACACACACACACAAATACTCAAATCACAGAACAATACAAACTAATATTTCAAAATAGTAAAAATAAGTCAAAAGCAAATCCTAAATAACTCACAGGAAGACAAGGAAGAAATGAGAAACAGAGAACAAAAATAATGGTAGCTTTAAGACTTCATATAAGTATATTCAATAGAAATGGTCTAAACATATATTTCTTTTCTTATACAAATGGTGGTATATAATCCACCTATCTTATACATTATTCTTTTCTTTTTCTTTTTCTTTTTTTTGGTACTGGGGATTGAACTCAGGGGCACTTGAGCACTAAGCCACATCCCCAGCCCTATTTTGTATTTTTATGTAGAGACAGGGTCTCAATGAGTTGCTTAGCGCCTCACTTTTGCTGAGGCTGGCTTTGAACTCACAATCTTCCTGCTTCCACCTCTCCAACCACTGGGATTATAGGTGTTTATATGCTATTCTTAGCAATGCATCTTAGAATGATCAATTTGTAGAAAGCTTCCTCATTCTTTCACACTGCCATGTAATAATAGTCCATGACACAGCCGTCCCATGATTTAATCAGTTTCCTGTTGATAGATAGACTGTTTCCCTTCAAGGCTATCTTTTTAAACCAATTTTGAGCTTCTCAGAGAGGGAAATCCCTTAGAGGTAGGTAGAGGAAAAGAGAAGGAAACAATTTCGGCTCCTGTTCACTTTCTAGTTTTTGCATGTCCCAATCCTAACCCTAGCACAAGGATCCCGAGACCCAGCTGGGTCATATGCCCACCCATGTCTGACTATCTCTATTTCTAATCAGAAGTCTGGAATCCCACCCCCCACTGCCACCGAGCAAGGGTGTGAGGTCCAAATCTGTGAAAAGGAAAAGAGTCAGTGTTCTCTAAGAGTACAAAGTTGGGAAAGAGATTGTCGTCCTCTCTAGTTCTTTATTTCTTTAGATAATGACCATAAATAGCAGCTTCAAAGACTTACCTCACTCTCTTCTGTGTCTATTTATGAATCTTTATAATGGAATCTATAAAGCATCTTTTTTCTGCATTTTCTAAAACTCAACCATGCTTCTTCATAAAATAGCTGATATATTGGAGTTCCCTGCTACCTCAAAGAACAGCAGGGAAAGGTGACGGGAGGAAGGCTTTTACTATGTCAACCTATCAGGTACTGAAGTTCTTATCTCATTGAGATTCTGTAAAAAGAAATGAGATCATTTTTTCAAGATATGTAGAGCCCCTGTGGAACAACACAATGAAAATACCACTCACTATTGCAATTGAACGAATATCCCCTCATCCTTAGAGTCTAAAATTATCCTGACATTTGGTGCTACTGTTAAAAAACCATTTATCTAGCATAAGGTAAATTTACAGTCCTCATCAAAAGTGATATATCACAGAGTGAAACTCATGGTAGGAATCTCATCTGGGATCTTCATAATCATCCTAAAGAGCTTAAACTCTAAGTAAGGGTCATTTAATCAAATTTGGCCAGGCCAAGTCAATTCCTACCAGTGCTTGTGCAAGATGAGCAAATATTTCCCCACAATCTTCCAGTGCTGAAGTCTTTATGTCCCCCTACCATGCTGTCTGAAGGGACCCATTTGAGTGAATCTTTTAAAATTCTTTTTTTTTTTTTTTTTTGGTACCAGGGACCACCTGCTATGCCTACCATGTGGGGAGCACTCGACCACTGATCCACATCCCCAGCCCTATTTTGTATTTTATTTAGAGACTGGATCTCACTGAGTTGCTTAGCTCCTCGCCATTGCCAAGGTTGGCTTTGATTCACAATCCTCCTGCCTCAGCTTCCTGAATCTTTTAAATTTCTGATACGTCTAGAATGGTTAAGATTATCTTTCACTCATTTGCCTTAAACACTGGCATGCTTTGTCTTCCCACCTAGCTTAGATAGTCTCTCTGAGTCAATAAAAATTTTGAGTTAGGAATCTGGTGGAGGAGGAGAGAGAAACAATAGGAATAGTGGCACAGCTGGATATTTGGGAGATAGTAGCCTGTTGAAATGACAGACACCAAGATTGCCCTATAAATAACCCCAATACTCAGGCTCTGCATACTTACCAGTGACTTAAGAACTTGGGTTACCGGCAAAGTTTCCAGTACCCAAGTCCCTCTAAGGGTCTGCTCTGAAAAATTCTTCTGGGGTCTAGGAACCCGTCCATTCTCACATAGCAGCATAGTTTGCCAAGCTGTTTCCACCCTGTTGATGATACCCATTTGCCATGTGTTCAATGGATATGGCCATGGTCACTGCTACGTGCATCCTCGGGCTCTAGACTGCTGCTACACTCAGCTGTACACACTCACTCAACTGGGCACTGCTGCTTGCTATTGGTCCCCACCTACCCCACGTGGTAGGCATAGCAGGTGGTCCCTCTTAACCATTCGTCTCCACGCCCTCTGCCCTCTGACTATTCCTTCAGGCTCAGAAGCTTATCTTGAGACTTGAGGGAGTCACCAAGGCCTTCTGGGCTTTACCACTGGGAGGTGCAGGGCCAGGCTTAGGGAATGACTTTTGTGATACCCTCTATCAGAGCCCCCAGTGAGGGTTAGACATTAGTAGAAAAGTTCCTTCTATTTTTCCTTTTAGCTTTCTTTTTCTCTAAGACCAGCACATGCTTAGAGGTGAGTCAGACTAGTGGTAATGATGCTGTACTCAGAATCTCAGTTCTCTCTGGCAGGTAAAGTTTTGCTGCTAGGTGGAGCTTATCATACATGGCTCCTTCTTCCCTAAGATGTATTCTTTTCCAGAGGATTCTGTAGTTCCTACTCCATGCTCAGATAGGCTCAGGCTGCTCCATTGAGTTTAACTTACCCATTTGTGGCTTCCCTAGCAATAGATTGGACTCCCTTTCTGGAAGGTTGCTGTTAGCACATGCCCTGATTGCCCTAACTCCCAATAGTGAGTGATAGATTATGATGACTCAAAGATGTAGCCCTGCCATAGTCCTCCAACAAGACTATACCATTCCATGTTTTATCCTCAGTAATTGGAATGAGATAAACACAATTTGTCATATTATAACTGCTCAGCAAGCACTTTGAGTGTGTAATTAGATTTTTTTCTTTTCGTTCTTTTTTTTTTTTTTGATATTGACACAAACATCCTTTACTCCATAGTCAGCAGATTATTGATCACACCTCATACTGCAGTGGAATCCAAGAAGGTTGGTTGAAACACATAGCAACCCCTAGTATGCCTAGTCTCTGACAATATCAATTGATTTATAGAGTAAATTTTGTTCATTATCCAACTAACATTTATCAAACACCAACTATATGTACTGAGGTACTGAGAAAACAGCAGTGAAAAAAACAGACCAACTTCCTAAAACATAGGCCTATGTTCTAGGTCAAGAGAATGGGAACGTTTAATAATAGATAAGTAAAACATATGGTATATCGAATGTTAAGTGCTGTGGAGATAAGCAAAGCAGAGTAGGAGGGTAGGAAGTGTTAGGAGTGTGCTGGAAGTTTCATATTCTTTTTAATGTGTGCTACATAGATTTTAACACTAAATCTTTCAACTGCAGTATATTCTAAGTATAAATTAGCAGTTAAAAGTACAGAGTACACTGGCAGGGTGGCACACACCTGTAATTCTAGCAGCTCTGGAGGCTGAGGCAGGAGAACCACAAGTTTAAGGTAAGCCTGGGCAACTTAGCAAGGCCCTTAAGCAACTTAGTGAGATCCTGTCTGAAAATAAAAAATTTAAAAAGTGCTGGGGGGGCATGTAGCTCAGTGGTTAAGTGCCTCTGGGTTCAATCCCTGGTGCCAAACAAAAAAGTGCAGAGTACAAAGTCAGAAAGACCTGGAGTCAAACCCCTGCTCACAACCTCATTTTCTTCATAAGTAAAAATGTAGATAACAATACTGACCTAAGGTGGCTGCTGAGGATTCAACGAGATGATACATGTCAAGTGCTTAGCCAAGCTCTGACACCTGGGTGCTGGGGAAAGAACCCTAGTTGGAAAAAAAAAAAGCCAGATAAATAACTCTATACAACAGTGTTCTTCAAACTCTGCTAGGGCATGAGTACAGGGTGACTCTTCAAGGAATGTGTGTGTGTGGGAGAGGGAAAAAATTAAATTCTGTGATGATTAGATTCCACTGAATACATTTAAAAGAGTGTTACATGAACTGGGGATGTAGCTCAACAGTATAGTGCTTGCTTAGCATTGGCAAGGCCTTGCATTTGAGCCCCAGCACTGTGATAAATAAAAGTGTTACAGTTGTTTTATTATAACATGCCAATATTTTTAATATGGTGAAGATGACATCCTTAACATTTGTTTAATCTTATAAAACTTTGTAGATACTAAATTAAAAATGTTGAGGGGTATGGTTTCTCAAAATTATTGTGAGAGGCACTTAAGCAAAAAGTTAGAACCAGAGGGGGATGGGGGTGGGGAAAGGGGGAGAGGGAGAGGGAGAAGGAGAATTGATTACAAATTGATTACAAAATGATTACAATAAGGCATTTGGTAGATTTGGGTCTGAGTGATCTGCAGGGACCATGGCAGACTACCTTTCCTAGAAGACAGAGCAACTTCTAAGTGCCCCCTGGTCCCTGGTCTTGTCCCACTAAGCCCTCATAGATTGCAATTCCCTTTTTCCATTTCTGTTTCTCCCACTCTTCATTTCCTTGCGGGCAAACACTGTAGTTTGCCTCCCACTGCATTTCCACCCTAGTGCCATGCTAGTGTTGCCCTAATGCAAGAACAAATTGATCAGCAAATAGATTTTGACTATGTCTGTTTTCTCCTAGAGTGTATTCTCAGCTCTTCAGGACCTTGTCTCAAATGATTTGTTTGGTCACCCTGCTGAATGCAGTATCATTCACTGGACCACTAAACAGAGGAGGGACAGATGGGCAATGAAAAACAATAGCTTCCATTTGGGACAAAATACATTTTTGAATAATTCTGAAACCTTCAAGTGAGAAATAGGGGATAAGAAAAGGAAAGCACCATAGAAAATAGAGTCAATTTAAAGAATATGAATCTTAACTATTAAAAATCTTGTATGTAACATAAACATTAGTTTTTATTTATACTGATATGTGCATTTTTAAAAATTGGAAACAAGATTAAGCATGCTTGGTTGCAAGAGCCTAACAAAATGCTCGCCTATGGGTAAGAAATCACACAAAGACCTAGGTCTTCTTTAGCTCCTCAGAGAACCAGAAATTTGATGGATATCAGTGTTATACATCTGCACGCAAATCTTCGTGCCTCATGGATGAGCTTAATGTCTTCTTATTGACAAATTACCAAATATCTTGGTTCATGCAGCAGCAGGGGATTCAGTTGATTCTTCTGTTTCATTTATTGTCACATGGAACTTTCTGGAAATTATCTTCCAAATTTAATGAGCTGAGTTGCCTCACAGTAGAGCAAAGGGAGGCAAATACTGTTTTCACAATGAACAGGAAAGAGTGTCATTTCTGTGGCAACCCCAATCTGTGGTGCTTTTACCCATCTTTATTAGTAATTACAGGTAAAAACAGAGACTGTCTGTGAATAAAATGTAAATGTCAGGGGAACGCATAGCTAATAGAAGAGTTGTAAATATTTACAAGGCAGAGTGGTGATTCAAGCTCACAAGATTAATTGAAATTAATCTCTATCAACCACTAATTTGCTTCCTGATTTCTAAAACCTTCCACTAAAAAGAAGAGTATTTGAGGCCATGTGAGAGTCCTCTTCCAGGTGAGCTGCATCAAATCTTCTTGATCCTCTTAGCTTTTCATGTAGTTGAATACAAAAGGATGGAAACAGATATTACGTGAAAACAGTAACCAAAAGAGCTGGAGAAGCTATAGTCGTCTCAGACAAAAGTTACTAGAGACAAAGAAGGACATTTTTTAATGAAAAAGATGTGATAAATTCTTCATAAAACAAACCAAATTTCAAATGAAATAACAGCAAAACCACAAAGTCAATTATTCTCAGCCTTTAGTGCATAGCTCAATCAACTGTGTATCTTTTGCAAACATGCAGATGCCCAGACTTGAAGAATTGGAATCTCCAAGAACAGTACCATCATGTGAAAAATAGAAAACCAAAAAACCAAACCGAACTAAACAAAACCTTCACAGATGATTCTTAATGTTTGATGTTGAAAACTATTGATTTAACTGGTGGGCTGAGGAGAAATGGTAGGCGTAGTAGACTGTAGCAACACAAAGATGGTCTAGTCTGGTTTTGTTCCTTTTATGAGAGGTGGCCCTCCTCTGGTTGACAGGGAATGAAGTAAAATCTGTCTTTGATGTTTCTACTCTGTTCTCAAGTTCCTGTTCCTGGATTCCCAGTTCCTTGATGGTCTTCCCTATACTTACTTGATGTCTAAATATTCACTTGTGGTACACTGACCATCTGGGATAAGACACATTGCTTCTGCCAACCTTAGCCCCAAGAGCCCCACATATACCTTCTGCCTGAACTTCCTGTTATAGCCTCTCAACCAAGACAAGGGAAGAATGAGTAGATGTCCAGAAAGAAAAGGGAGGAGAAGGGGTGGTCATAGAACTTCCAGAAAGATCAAGCACAAGAGGGCTAAAAATAGGCCATTGGATTTTTCAGTTAGAATGTCATGGAAAGGGGAGAGTAAGTTCAGGAGAGAACTGAAAATAGATATCAGGTTACAGTGCGCTGAAGAGTAACCTCACAGTAAGTAAGGACATTGAGGAGAGCAACTATGATTTGAAGAAGTGTTATCATGAGGGAAGATGGGGAAAGTTAACAGACCAATAGTTTGAAGGAGAGGTGAAGCAAAAAGTTCCTTTTAAAAATGTGACGAGTATATTTGCTTACTGAGGAGAGTGAGCTACTGGAGACATTATTGAAATGCTGGGGGTCGGGGTGGGGATTGATGGCGGGTCAGGATTCAGGAAGGTGATAAAATAGATGGAATTGGCAAGATTAATCTTTTTTTTTTTTTTTTTTTTTTGGCACCAGGGATTGAACTCAGGGGCACTCGACCACTGAGCCACATTCCCAGCCCTATTTTGTGTTTTATGTAGAGACAGGGTCTCATTGAGTTGCTTAGTGCCTCGCTGTTGCTGAGGCTGGCTTTGAACTCGAAATCCTCCTGTCTCAGTCTCTCTACGTGCTGGGATTAGAGATGTGTGCCACTGAGCCCAGCTAAGATTAATCTTAAGAAGGGGAAATTCTTGTTTTCAAAGAAAAGAAGGATAAAAAGATTTGGTGCAATTACCCAGAAGTATAGAGGTAGAAGAGTGTGAAGAAGTTTCTTTCTCACAAACTTTTTATCTTTTTGAAGTAGGAAGAGAGGTTGCCTATTGAAAGAGGGCAAAGGAATGAAGAAGAATGAAGAAATGGTAGAGATTTGAACACCTGTCTTAGGAAGCATGAAAGGAAATTTACTGAGATTAGGCAAAAAGGCTGCCAAGTTGCATGGAAGACTGGGTGAGGTGGGAAATGTGTATATTTATTGGCTTCATTTGCACAGTTGTACAGTCCATACAACAATGCTGGTCAGACTCTAATGGGAGTGGAATTAGGAGATGGTAAGAATCATCTCCTTGGGGGTGTGGCAGGAAATCAGAATATTGAAGGAGTTGAGTTTTGAGTAGCATTCAAGTGCATGATCATGAGGTTCAGACTGTAAAGTTAAGAATTAAGTCATAAAGACAGCCAGTCTAGAAGACTGGGTCCTTTTAGGTTCAAAAAGTAAGTTTAGTTGGGGGAAACACAGGTTGAAGTGAAAGCTTGAACAGAGATGTGTCATGCTGTATGTTTTTGTACTGAGAAGCTTAGAAGACCAGAGATGATGAGAATTGCCAGTCAGGACTGCCTCTGGACATTACCAGGACCTACTTGGAGCTTTGCTACAATTCACCATCACTGGAGCTTGAGCCAAGAGCCAGCAGGAGACAGAGATCTTGTGCCCTGCTCAGAGCTTTGACTAGAACCAGTGGTGGGAGTTGCTGTTGGAAGTAGGAGACAAGGTATCAAGCTGAGGAAGTCTGTATTATTGACATTCAGAGTTCAGTAGAGATTGCTGGCCAGTGAAGGAAGGAAGGAAGGAAGGAAGGAAGGAAAGAAAGAAAGAAAGAAAGAGAGAGAGAAAGAGAGAGAGAGAGAGAAAGAGAAAGAAAGAGAGAAAGAAAGAAAAGAAAAAGAGAGAGAGAGGAAGGAAGGAAGGAAGAAAGAAGGAAAGAAGGAAGGAAAGAAGGAAAGAAAGAAAGAAAGAAGGAAGGAAGGAAGGAAGGAAGGAAGGAAGGAAGGAAGAGAGAGAAAGAAAGGAGGGAGGGAGCGAAGAAAGAGAGAGAAAGAGAGAAAGAAAGAGAGAGAGAAAGAGAGAGAGAGAGAGAGAAGAAAAGAAACAAAAAAACAAGAATGCAAATTTCCCCTCAAAAAACATAAAAAAGCAGAGACCCAGAAACTTCTTTCTGTTGGGAGCTTTAGCCAAATACAGAGTTGCCGAATTATGTTCAGCTTTCAGATTCTGGTCAGGCTGAGGCCTTGTTACAAATTATTATATGGGACACAGATCTTAGTGGCTGGCTGAAGCCTACTGGTGTCAGAACTTCAAATCCTCATTCCTTAAGTAGCACTTTTATAACTGGTATAAAAACATTTATAATTTTGGACACATCTTACGTTTGCATAAATATCCTAGTGTATTTTACCTTGTAGGGAGAGTAAATACCTGGCTCTTAATCAGCCATAGAAAATAACTGTAGTGATCAGAAAACTAAAACAAAGCTCTGAAAACTGGTATCTGGATTTTTTGAAAGCTTAAGTATTATTGTATTTTCAAGGACGATAAAGTTGAATCCATGCACACATTAGTAAAAATTGGGGACACACCTGCCAGATCATTAAATATAGTGCTATCACCATCCCCAACTGCCACTAGAGGTCAGCACTTGATTCCCGATGCTCTTTGGCATGAGGGAAAAGACCAGTCTCTGAAACATATCATCATCTATGGTTCCTGTAATTATCTCATGCCATCTGGCTTGAATCACAAATGTGACTCTGGATCCCAGAAAACTAGCAATGCTCTAACAAAAATAGTGGGGTTATCTGCTCAAAATTCCATCTGCAAATGTGAGGACATCATAGGACTGTGCAATGAAGCCTTCGTCATGCCCTCATGGGTTTTTTGTGGTCAAAACCCTTGAATCATACATTATGGTAGCAGGTGTTTCAGAAATAATCACACAGCAGGGGTGTCTTTGGCATCACTATTTGCAATTTGAAGCCAAATGATGCCTTGACCTTTCTCTTCTGTCCCTCTGGTGGACTCTACACTCATCTGGCCCAGTGAATTCTGCTTTCCTGAGACCCTCAGCATTCATTTTTCAGCTTTCTCTCAATGACACACTGTTCTAAAGCTTCCTGTGGAGAGAGATACTGTCCTGGATACAAATGCATGAAGTAGTTGCGTGGGGCTTGAGGGATTTGGGAACTGACCAAGGGAAAAGATATCACCATGAGAGGCAGTAACTTACAGCTTTTACTGGTGGCCCTTGGACAGGGTTACATGAGAAGGGCAGTCCTCTCTGCCTACAGTCATCCTGGGGCTTATAGCTAGGGGTCGCCATCTAGAGGGGAAGGAGGGCAAGACAACTCCAAGGGGTGAAGAGGTCAGAAAGGGCTTCTGTGTCCAGGTGATACCACTCAGCACACAACAGAGTCTCTAGGTCTGAGAACTCCAAGGGGCCATAGCAGCTTTGGGTCTTAAAACCACAAAACTCTATCTCATCAATGGTCAGCAGATGTGGCCTGAGAGCTTGCAGAGTATGTAAAACAGGGAGGCTCTAAGTGGCTAAAAAATCTCCTTGTTTGGGCTATTTTTAAAATAATTGGATGTATAAAAATTTGACTTTGGCTGTGGCAGGCTTTTGAGCTAATGGGTCTCAGCTGCAGTGAAAGAATAATGTGGGGCCAATACACAGAGGCCATCTTTGGCTCCTTTATATAACAGTGGTAGAACGACTTTGGAAGGATTAATAGACAATTGAAAGAAGAGAACATAGACATAAATGATAATCAGGAGTTTCTGAATAAGGAGATTCCTGGTCATCACTGACTAGGTCATTTGTACCAGTTCTCCCTTCTGGTGACAACTAGAAAAACTGATATGTATCTTAAAAACATTCAGAGCAAAGAATTATTGCTGACCAGGCCATGATCTGGGAGAAGAGAAACTGAGAGTCGCGTGACTTCAGATAGTTTGACAGGGGAAAGGGGAAACATCTTAGTGGCCTAACAAGGGCAGAGATCCTACAATTTTATTGAAACTATAAAGTGCTGCAACTCAGGACAGAGAGTAAACTGGAAGCAAACCATCTGTGGTTGACAATTGCATTGGCAATCCTCAACAAACTCAGCATGTCCTTGCATAGCCCTCTTGAGTCAGGACTGGCTCTCTGATATGCTTTAACCAGTATGTTGAAAGTGAGCTGTACCTAAATCTCAAAAAAAGGCTTACTAGCCTCTGCTTTTGCAATCTGGTTGAAGCTAGCCATCACTTAAGAAATATGACTACCCTGAGACCATCGTATTGTGAGAATTGTCATCTATCCATGTGGAGAAGCCACATGGAGAGAAATAGGGCTCCAGTCAATAATCCTAGCTGATTCCCCAGTCACAACCAGGGCCAGCTTCCAGCAGGTGAGTGAAGCTATCCTGGAGATAGAACTTTCGGCCGCAACAGAACTGCCCCAGTCAACACCAAGGAGAGAAAAATTGTCTCCACTAAGTTCTAGCCAATTACAATATTGTGGATAAATAAATGCTTGTGGCTTCGAGTTACCAAATGTTAAATTATTGTAACTTGATAGAAACAGCAGTCATGTGTGAACTGTAAAGAACTTTGAGTCATCTGGGTAGCTGAGAAAATCTTGATTCCTAATATTGGATTAAGATGACCCCAGTTTTGCAAAGTCTCCCAGATTTCTGTAAGTAGGAAATAAAAATGCTTTCTAGGATTACATCTTAGTCCTCAAGTTTTTTCTTTAAAAGTTTTAAAAATACAAGATTTGTCACACAGACAAGCAGGCACACTAGTCAAGACAATGTGGTCAAGAATCAGAAGAAATAAACTGATAGAAACATGGGAATTTCAGGTATTAGAATTATCAGATACAGATGTTTAAATAATTTGCTATGATCAAGATGGTAAAATATGAGACTGAGAATTTTCCCAGAAGACTGAAAACTTTGAAAAGGGACATTTCAGACTTGAAAAAGAAACATTTTCTGTGACTGAAAAATGCATCAACCAAACTCAAGAACTCAAAGGCTGGGTTTACTAGATTAGAGAGCTGACTGCAGAATAGATTAGAATAAAATTGCCAGAAATAATTACAGAAGGACGGAAAACAGAGAGAAACAACATAGAAGATCTCTTCAAAGGATGCATGTATATATATATTTATATAAATATAAATTGGAGTTTAAAAAGAAATCATGAAAAATTTTATTCTGCATGTATACCCAATGAAAACCAAGCAGAATAAAAAGATGTCTATACCCAGGCACATCTCAGGAAAAAAAAAAACTACTGAAAACCAGAGAGGGTACAGCCTTCATGATAACTAAAGAAAAAATACAGACTACTAGAACAACAATTAGACTTTAGATGACTTTTCAACAGAGATGATGGGAGCCAGAAGACAATGAACTGAAATCTTTAATAGGGATGAAAGAAAATAACTGATAACCTACAATCCTATATCCAGGAAAAAATACCCTTCAACACTGAAGGTTAAATACAGAAAGAAATCTTAAGCTTAAAAATGTGATAATTAATTATCAGAAGATTTGAACTACAGTAGATACTGAAGGGTGACAGAAGGAATATGGTCCCAGATGGATGGTCAGACATGCAGGAAAGAACTAATAATAAGAAAAATGGCAAATATTTGAGTAAGTGCACACAAATACTAATTAAATAACATTGTTAAATGCTAATTGTGCAAAATAATTATTTTTCAGTGTTTAAAGAATTAAAGTACATGTTACCAGTAGCACATAACTTGAGAGGGGAGGTAAAAGTGTTAGTGTTCTAAGATTTTTATGTTATCTCAGAGGAAGAAAAAAGTGCATTAACATTAGCTTTAATAAGTTGAGGACTTTGTAAACTCTGGAAGGAGCCACAAAATAATACTAATTGTTTTAGTCAGCTTTTTTGCTGCTGTGATGAAAGGACCCGCCAAGAACAACTGTAGAAGAGGAAAGGTTTATTTACGGGCTCATGGTTTTAGAGGTCTTAGTCCATAGAATGCTCCATTCTTTGGGGCTCAAGTAAGGCAGGATATCATGGTGAAAGAGTGTGGTGGAGGGAAGCAGCTCACATAATGACCAGGAATCAGAGAGAGAGAGGTCTCTACTTACCAGATACAAATATATACCACATAGCCACGTCCCATGAACCACTTCCTCCAGACACACCTGCCTTCAGTTACCACCCAGTGAATCCCATCAGGTGATTAATTCACTTACTGGGTTAAGGCTCTCTTAATCCAAGCATTTCTTCTTTGCACCTTCTTACATTGTCTCATACATGAGCTTTTTGGGGACACCTCACATCCAAACCATAATACTCTGCTCCTAGTCCCCAAAAGCTCACAACTGTCTCACCATGCAAAATTCATTTTGTCCAAGAACATATAATGGTTATACATTTGTATGCTTCTAAAAACACACAGCCTTAAATATACAACTTTAGGGAGACATACAAATTTATAGCCATGGTAAGAGAATTCAATAAAATGGCTGAGGATATAGAAGATGCAAACAAAGCAATTAACAAATAAAATTGAATGTTGTTAATACAAAAACAAAGCACCCAGCAGGTACAGAATATGTATTCTTTTTAAGTATGCATGGAACATTCATAAAAAATAATGAGTCATTAAGGCAATTCTCAAACTTTAAAGAATTCCAGTCATACAAATGTGTTCTCTAATGACAGTGCAATTAAGCTAGAGAGTAAAAATTTTAAAGCAACTAGAAAATTTCTGTGTTTATGAAGATTAGGTGATATAATTTAAAATAATGAGAGAAATGGAAGAACTTTGGGACAGGGGGGGAGGTGGGGGAGGGGAGGGGAACAGGAGTACAGCAAAAATGGTGGAATGAGATGGACATCACTACCCTAGGTACGTGTATGAAGACACAAATGGTGTGACTCTAAAAAAATAAAAATAAATAAAAGTAAAATAACTCAGCAGTAAAATAAATTGCAATTAAATTAGAAGACATCTCAAACAATGTTATCTATTAAATTCACTTAAATAGTACTTATAGGGAAATTATAGAGCTCAATGCACACACTAGAAAACTGAATCCAGAAATAAATTAAAAAATACATAATGACCAAGTCAAGTTTATTCCAGGAGTATGAGCTTCATTGAACATTAAAAACTCAACCAATCATGTTAACAGATTAAAAGAGGAACAACTTATCTTCTCAACTGTACAGAAAAGAAATTGATAAGATTCAGCATCTATTCACTCTCAGGAATTTAGTAAAAGAACAAGAAAATAGTTGCTAAAGCTGCTCTCATTTAACATTATACTGAAGTCTTAGCCATGTCAGTAAGATAAAGAAAAATGTGAATGATAAAACAATTGGAAGGAAAAAACCAATCATTATCTACAGATTTTATGATAAGCATGCAGAAAATCCAAAAGAAACTATAATTTAATAAAATTAAGAAATGAGCTCATAAAGTTTTTCAGGAAAAAATGTCTAAAAATTCTTTATATCTGCAATAAAAAATTAGGAAAAATTTAAAATTTCAAAACCATAAAAATAATTAAGCTACTATGAATAAATCCAATAAGCATGTAGGATCTAAATGATAAAAATTATGAAACTTTGAGAGTCAATTAGGATTTAGACAGGTGAACATATTATACAAATGTCAATCTTCATATTAATTCACAGAGTCCATGCAATTGCAATGAAAATCTCAGTAAGTTTTGTGACTGTGTATGTGTATGTGCATGTGTGCATGTGTGTGTAAACTGGCAAGCTGATTCTAAAATTTATATGGAAATACAGAGGATCCAGAGTAATCTAGAACTCTTGAAGAACAATGTGGAAGAACTTCCTCTTTAAGATATTAAGACATGGGGCTGGGGATGTGGCGCAGTGGTAGCGTGCTCGCCTAGCACGCGGGGGGCACTGGGTTCGATCCTCAGCACCACATAAAAATAAAATAAAGCTATTGTGTCCACCTACAACTAAAAAATAAATATTTAAAAAAAAAAAAAAAAAAAAAGATATTAAGACATATTTTAAAGCATCATATGTAAGACTGCTATTGGGGTGGCACATTACCTGTAATCCCAGTGGTTGAGGAGGCTGAGGCAGGAGGATTGTAAGCTCAAAGCCAGATTCCACAATTTTGCAAGGCTTGCAACTTAGCAAGAACTTGTCTCAAAATAACACAAAAAGGGCTGGGGATGTTGCTTAGTGGTTAAGCACTCCTGGATTCAATCCCTGGTACCAAAAAAAAAAAAAAAAAAAAAAAAGACTGCTATTGTCCCGGAAATCATTAGAGACCAATAGAGCAGAACAGAGATCCTAGAAATCCAGGGACAATTTTTTTTTTTAATAAATGGTGCAACAACACTTGGATATCTATTCAAAGTAAGTGAGATTGGATGCCTAGCTTTCACCACATTAAAAAAAAATCAGCTATAAATGAGCCTTTGACCTTCATATGGAAGGCAAAACAATAAAGATTTTAGAGTTAAAGTTTCTAGAATGATATCTTTCTCGTTCAGGAAAGGATTGATTAATTCAACAAAATTAAAATTATGAACTGACGTTCCTCAAAAAGAACATCATAAAGTTAAATGATAACAAAGATCCAGATGGGAGACGATATCTGCAATATGTATAACTGACCCAAGTATTCATATATAGCACATATAGAATATATATTTTTAAGTGGAATAAGTTAACTTTAAAACCAAACTAAAAATTTATTAAAAACTAAAATGCACTTAATTATAAGATGTCCAAATGACATATATATCAACCTCATTATAAATCACAATGTGAATATATATATACACACATATATGTATCTGTGTGTATGTGTGTATATATATTAAATTATATGTATGTGCGTGTGTGTGTGTGTGTGTGTGTGTGTGTGTGTGTGACATCAAATCAGGAAGGTGTGCCTGGGAACTTATACATTGGTTTCATCTATTTTCATTTGGGTGTTGCCTGCATCCAAGAAGGAATAGGAATTCCACTGAACCTCCACCATCATGACATACTATTGAATGTTCTGGTTCCATAATCACAACACTTTACCATGCACTGAGGGATTACTAATCTAAGGTGTTTTCACGTACAAACTCTGGTTCATGGAAGCTCATTTTTCTGTCTACCGTCAGTCTCCTTCTCATCACTGCCAATTTCTTTCTAGAAAGAATAGTCTAGATCTAATATGAGCTCAGATTTTATTCTCTCCAGTACAGTCTGGGCCTGTATCCTTTGCAGTGCTTGACCATGAGTGTGGTTTTAAAATTTCTAGGATATAGGAAGAAATCAATTCCTCACCCTCCCTCTTCTAATTTTCCTCTTAGGTTTCCGGTGACTTTCCTCTGGGAGAGCAATCAGCTTCATGGCTGACAGTTTAGCAGAAAGTCAGCGGTGGGGAAATCTTTGAAATAGTAAGCAGCAAAAAACAATTGAAAAAACAAAACAAAACTGCAAGTTGAGTGAGGGAAAGGCAGCTACACACATAGTTTGGTTTCCTGAGGCTTAGAGGCTAGAAGTTCTCTGACATTCCAGCCCCAAGGAGACACATTTGTCCAAGAATGGGGTGGGGGACATTATCAGAATCTGGCCCCAGGTAACACAGAAACTGGTAGAGAGCAGTAGGCAGATCTCATCTGAGAGTGTTAGTGGGACAAGGAGGACAACGGGCAAAGCATCACAATTTTTAGAATTATTCCACTGCCTCAAAAAATGGGTAGATCTTGGGGACTTCAGGTAATTACAATTATAGACCCCATGCTTATCTATCTTATCTGCCAATCATTGAATTTACATTTTAGTTGACAGCTGTCATTGGATTTTGAGGTAAATATGATGGGCATTGAATGCTATTTCTAATACTATGAGTTATAGCATTCCAGATTAACAGGTGACAAAAGCATAGAGAGATTTAGAATTAAAGCCTCACATTCTGGCCTGAATATCAGGTCGCTGTTAAGTGTAAAATTAGAAATGACAAGAAAGACCTTTAAAATGAACAGGTGACTATTCTATTTAAATGTACCCCAAGCACTTCCTTAAACCCTAAATTCCCAACGTGTTGTCTTGCTCTACAGACAATTCCTAAGAGGGTGGGACACTGAGCAAATACCTCCTTGAGCAGTTGTGTAATTTTGGCAGCTGTCTCTGTTCACCATCTTTCCCACGGATTCCTCAGAGCCAGGAGCATCTGCCAAGAGGAGTCAAAATGCTGCTGACGACCAAGAATTTGGATTTGTTACGAGTGGAGGTGTTCCAACCCTCCATGTCTGCCAACTCCATTGTTAGAGGACTGTGATAAATGAATTTATGCATCTGCCCTTGTGAGCTGACAAAGATCCAAACAGCCTAAAAAAATGACAGGAAGCCAGGCTTCTCTGGCTGTCTTGGGCAGTGTGTATCTGCAGCTGAGTCCTTGGAACAAGGAAATGGATGCAAAGAGGCATTTTCCAGGGACTACCCCCCCTCCCCCACCCGCACTTCAAGGCAAAAGTAACAGACCTTTTGTTTGATTGTCCTAGACATGACATCAGAAATATTAGAAGGAAGTGCTCCTATTAGTATTCCAGGGTACAGAGTGAGAATTCCAGGAATATTATGCCACTTAAAACAAATGTGCTTGAAGAATCTATTTGAAGCTTTTTGATGATGATCACTGTTATAGTTTGAGGACTTTCTTTCATTCCCCTACCCTTAATTAAGTAATGGGTTATTTAAAGGAACAACTTGAGTTTTCCCTGGAGCTTTAAAATGTTGAGGAAAAAAATACATTCAGTAATATGTGTTGATTTTATAATAAGCAAAAGTAAAGCAATCACCTATAATCTTGATGGTGTGACTATGAGCACCATTAATTTTTGGTTATTCAATTTTCTGACTTCTGCTTATTTTTCTTCTGTATCTTTCCCTATACAAAGACACATACACAATTGTGTGTGTGTGTGTGTGTGTGTGTGTGTGTAGGTCACCCAAGATATTTCCAAATAACTAAATCTCCCAGTTAATTCTTAGCCCTCATCTTATATGACCTGCCAGCAGCATTTGACACAGATGATTACTCTGTTCACTTGGAGCCCAAAACCTCATACTCTTCAGAGAATTTCTCCTTATGTATCATCAGTCCTTCTTTCTTAGTTTTTTTTTTTCTGGTTATCCTTTCCCAAAATCTAGTCCTTGGACTTCTTGGACCCACTTTCTTAAACTCTTTTCCAGTTTCAGGGTTCTAAATGTCAGCTACCTGCTAACGACTCCAAAATGTACATCTTGGCAAGAACTCTCTATCTTCATCTCCACTTAGAAGTCTAATAGGCATCTCAGGGTGTCCAAAATGGACCTCACAGATGCCAGAAATTTTACTATAAAAAAAATAACAACAACAACAACAACAACAACAACAACAAACTCATTAAATAGTAATTCCCAATTTCCAGTTGCTCTGGTCAAAACTTTGCTGCCATCTTCATTCATCTTTTTCTCTCCCACCCCACATTCAATTTATCAGCTATTCCTCAAAATATTTCCAGAATCCAACACTTCTCACTATATCCTCCACGACCACACTGCTCCAAACCGCCATGAACTTTTGCCTGGATCACTATAAGTAGTTTCCAAGAAGAGTCTCCTCATATTCACCTTTATCTTCTCCCATAGTAAGTGATTCTTCTAAAACTATTGCTCTTCTTAAAAAACTACATAGTCTCCCATGTCACCGGACTAAAGCCAAAGTACTTACAATGGTCTACTAAGCATTGTGTTCTTTACTTTTTAAATTCAAAAATATCAATATAGGAGAAGTATAGTGGTGGTAAAGAGCTTGTGGTCAGATTTAGATTGCTTGTGTTCAAAGCCTACCTCTAATTATTAGCTGTGTAGCCACTGAATAAGACTCAACCTCCCAGTGCCTAAATATCCTTATCTGCAAAATGGGATAATTATAATACCTACCTTATAGAGTTGTTGTGAGAATTAATGAATTGACGTTTCCAACTTGCTTAAAAGTGATGGCATGTAGCAAACATTGTAAAAGGTTAAAAATAAGCTGGTCACGGTGGCACATGCCTGTAATCCTAGCACTTTGGGAGGCTGAATCTGGAGAATTGCGAGTTCAAAGCCAGCCTCAGCACTAAGCAACTCAGTGAGACCCTGTCTCTAAATAAAACACAAAATAGGGCTGGGGATGTGGCTCAGTGGTCAAGTACCTCTGAGTTCAATCCCAGGTAACCAAAAAAAAAAAAAAATTTTTTTTAAGGTTAAAAATGACAAAATAGGCATTCTGTGCAATTTCCAAAGTTGCATTATAAATTGTGTGTGTGTAAAAACACTGACACCAATGGTCACATTTATAACAATTTAAATGGACTCTAAACATCTCTCAAAAAGAAAAATGAAAAATATACTAAACAAATTTGAAATGAGCTGTCATTGTTTTGTTTTTTTATTCAGTCTGAGTTCAGTTAGAATGTATTAGACCTCATGATTTATACTTTTAAGAATTTTTGTACATTTTAAACATCCTAATGCTGCACTGCCTAAATATTTACCTACTTCTTTTTTTCATTGTTCTTTTTAGATATACGTAGCATGTATTTTAACATATTACATATACATGGAATATAACTTATTCTAATTATTAGGATCCCATTTTTGTGGATGAACATGATGTGGAATTACACTGGTTGTGTATTCATACATGAACACGGGAAAGTTACATCTGATTCTTTCTACTGTCTTTCCTATTCTCATTTACCCTCCCTTCCTTTCATTTCCCTTTGTCTAATCCAATAAACGTCTATTTTTCCCTCACCCCCATCCCTTCTTGTGTGTTAGCATCTGCATATCAGAGAGAATATTCAGCCTTTGGTTTTTGAGGATTGGTTTATTTCACTTAGCATGATAGTCTCCAGTTTCATACATTTACCAGAAAATACCATAATTTCATTCTTCTTTAAGTCTAAGTAATATTCCATTGTATCTACACCACATTTTCTTTATCCATTCATCTGTTGAAGGGCACCTAGGTTGCTTAGCTATTGTGAATTGAGCTGCTATAAACATTGATGTGGCTGCATCACTGTAGTGTGCTGATTTTAAGTCCTTTGGGTATAAACCAAGGAGCGAGATAGTTGGGTCAAATGGTGGTTCCATTCCAGGTTTTCTGAGGAATCTCCATACTGCTTTCCAGAGTGGTTGCACCAATTTGCAGTCCTACCAGCAATGTATAGGTGTACTTACCTACTTCTTAACCAGTAATATTTTAATTCCTAAAGTAGGCAACTTGTTCAATTTATCATATAGATTGGTTTCAAGCTATACTTACTTTTATGCTCTACTTCTGGACTTTTATCCCTGCATTAAAATGATACATTCTACCTAAAATAATACAATAAATAAAAGTTTATTATATCTACAAATACCTATGATGGACACAGTAGGAAGAAGAGTCATGTGGAATTCCCAACCAGGAGTCATAAAATTGAGTTTTTAGTGAGAAAAAATAGTTCAGACTTAATTTTGAACGTGACTTGAATAATTATTTAAATCATCTCCAGGGGCAAGTGAGAGAAATGGCCATCAGCCAAGAGTCTGGCACAGGTGACTTCTCACATCCAATAAGTATAAAGAGAAGAGCAAAGAACATTCCCAATCTGCTCTAAACACAGAGGATATCCCGTACCTCCCAGGATCTACTTCGGGATCCACAGAGGAAAGAGGGACTTCTACCCACAGCAAATGCCACAGAGTGTTTGAAGTGGGAAGACATATCTGGAAAGGGGTTAAATGTACATTGGAAAACAAGGGAAGCCATAGTGTTTGTTTAGAAAGACAAAAGTAAGTTAAGACTTATCAGTGATTTGTGAAGGGGTCATAATATGTGTTCAAGGAAGTATTAATTCAGGATTTTGTCCTTTTATACTTGAATTTAATTTTTAGAATATGTGACATGAAGTTCTGTCATTATGGAAAACTCTTCTGATTCTAAATGGAATGTGAGTGTAAATTAGAACCTGCTGCTAGAACTCTTAAGGGCCTCTGTGTTGGAGTGGGCTATGGAGCAGCTTCCAGGTTAAGATAAACTTCACACACTTGTCCAGAGCAAAGCATCTCAGACTCAACAGTTGTGCCGCTGTCGAGAACTCCCTTGAGGGTGTTGGGGAGAAATAATACAATTGTTTCTGCATATTGGGAACAAGAGACAGCATTTAATGAAAACTTATTTCTTGGTAAATCGCCACTAGTGTGAAACTTATCATTTCACAGGACTTGCACAAATAAAGGATGTACAAATGAACCCTGCCTTTCCAAAATGTCATTGTAATGTTTTTCAAACAACACTTCTCCTGACATTTTTTTTATTTTAAAAGAAAATTGGCCCTGAAACACCATCCAGACAAGAATCCAGATGATCCAGCTTCTGCTGAAAAGTTTAAAGAAATCAACAATGCCCACACCATACTTACAGACATGTCCAAGAGAAATATATATGACAAGTATGGATCACTGGGACTCTACGTGGCAGAGCAATTTGGAGATGAAAATGTTAATACCTATTTTATGCTGTCAAGCTGGTGGGCAAAGGTAAATTATATTTTTTCCCCTCTGGAAGATTTCAGTATTCTTTACTCTTTTAGACTTTATCTCAAAGAAAGATGAAGCTTACTACTACTATTAAACTCTTGTAAATAAAATGAGACATCTCTTCTACCAAGAGCTATTATTTTGCTTTAGTTCATCAGTTAATTATAAAATCCATCCTGACTTAAAATACTGCTAGACATTAATTATATTTGAATTAGGAGCTTCAGGTTAATTCTGACTGGCCTCCCTTCCCTCTGTAGTGACTAATTAAGAACTGACTCATTGCTCAAAACCAAAAATAATTTATTAGTGTGACAACTGTTTAATAAATTATGATAGGACAAACTTAGCCATGCACTCTACTATCTATAGCATAGGCTACATCAGCAAACAAGGTACTGGAGAGGATGAGCAGTGATTCTATCATAGGCTCACATGGAGCCTGCTATGAGGTAGTGAAGAAGGAAGTGAGGGAGAACAGGGAGTGGGAGAGAAATGGACATCTGGTCAAGCAAAAGGCAACTTTTTAAGGACTTAGTGAAGTCAGAATTGACTTTCATATAGTAAACTTTGTTTGATTTCCTAAGAATCCCTAATATATTTATGTTTGGTGATTAATTCATATTTGTTTATGAATTGTAATATCCTTATCTTCTGATAAAAGTACATTTATATATAGCCAAGTGGCACATGCCTGTAATCCCAGTGACTCAGGAGGCTGAAGTAGGAGGATTGCAAGTTTGAAGTCAGCCTCAGCAACTTGAGAGACCCTGTCTCTAAATAAAAAATAAAAAGGTCTGGTGATGTAGCTCAGTGGCAGAGGGATCTTAGGTTCAATCTACAGCATCAAAGAAGAAATTCTGTTTACATACAGACCACTCATACACTCCATTGGTATAGTCTGTGGACAGCTCACATCTATGTAAGTTGATAAATAATAATTTTTAAAAACCAAATCTCCAAAAAGGCTGGTTTCATGCTCAGTAGTACTCTGATTTCTATTTTCTCTCCCTGAATCTTGTTAAATTTCAGAGTCTTATACATGCAGGAAGAGAGAGAATATGTTTTTGTTATGGAGAGAAAGTCTGAAACCTAAGGCCTCTCTTGCTTTCTGCAGACTATCCTTTTGGAGTCCTTATTGGGGGAGATCTAGGAATTCCCTTTACTCTTGTAAGATTTGGGAAGAAAACAAGATTTCCTCTAAGTGGATTTGATGCTGTTCACTGGGAACTTTTGTATCTAATGATACAAGATTGAGTCATGTATCAATCTTGTATATAGAGGCAAATATACAAATATACAAATATAGAGGCAGAACCTTTATTGGGGCCTCCACTTAGAAAGTGGAAGTACAGCTCCCACAAGAAAACATCAGGCTGACTCTCTGACACAAAAGAAAGGAGCTAAGCGGACAGGGGTGGGCTGAGGTTGAGGAATGCTAATTGGCTTTAGGTGCATTCCCACCTGTGGGGACATTGTAACCCAGGTATCGCTAAGGATAAATTTAGTAAAAGCACTCTGATGGTGCTCATGGCATTTCCTCTGGGTCTAACTTACTAGGCAAAACTTTATGAGGAAAATGATTTTCAAGGAAACTGAAATGATAGTTTCTCCAGGGGGTAAGGTGGATGATATTTTCAGGTCTCTGGAGGGTACAGTCTTGGGTTTCTGGGATTGTCTCCCTCTCCAGCCAACCTCACCCCTCGTGTGCTTTGTGTGTCCCCCAGACCCTATTCATCATCATTGGCCTCTTGACTGGCTGCTATTTCTGTTGCTGCCTGTGCTGCTGCTGCAACTGTTGTTGTGGACGCTGCCGGCCCAAATCATCAATGACAGAAGAGGACTTTTATGTATCACCAGAAGACCTCGAGGAACAGATCAAGATTGACATGGAAAAAGGTGGAGTAAAATGAGAGTGGAGGTAGTGGGTGTCCTTTCATAGACCAGATCAAGCACCAGGTCCTACTAAAGCAGGAGATCCAACAGCCACCTGAGGGAAATCCCATAGCCTATTAGCTTTGGTTGGTCTTTTGGGGAAGAGGAAGGGACATTTGTTTTACCAAGCATAGAAAAAAGCTGATGATATTTTGAAATATGCTGATAACAATGCAAACAAGTACAATTCGTGAGAGTGAATTCCGGTACAGGAAGGTTTGGGTGAGAGTGTCAAGGACATGAGACACCCAAGGAAGAAATTTGTCCCAGAAAAAGCCTTTCATCTTGTTCTTTTAACATCTCTAATGAAATAGAAAGGAATGAACACCAACCGGACATGGTGGTGCACACCTGTAATCCCAGCAGCTTGGGAAGGCTGAAGCAGGAGGATCATGAGTTCAAAGCCAGCCTCAGCCAAAGCAAGGTGCTAAGCAACTCAGTGAGATCCTGTCTCTAAATAAAATACAAAATAGGGCTGGAGATGTGGTTCAGTGGTAGAGTTTCCCTGAGTTTAATCCCTGGTACTCCCCTCTCCAAAAAAAAGAAAGAACATCAAAAAAAGTTATCAACCCTTGATTTTTCTTTTTTTGGATAGATAAAGATGTTCGGCTGGAACTGGAGTAGACCTCTCTTCTTCCTCTGAAATATAACTTCTTTCTCAATTATATATATTGAGGTTTAGCTTCAAAGCAGCATCAAATATAGGGCTATTTGCTTTACTAAACCACCTTCATATGTCTGTCTATGTATATGCATGAGCATGATAAATATTGATTTTTCAAATTTATACTGCCCAGAAATGAGAAAGAAAAAAAATGTAAAGAAATATAAGAACCTAGAGAATTCACACCAAGAATATTTGATATTCTTTGGGAAATGCCTTTGTTTAAGCAAACGAGCATCAAATTGCCATTGCCCTGCTCGGTCTTGCAGCCACAATCCCGTCATTTTCTCCTGTGGAAATCATTATTCTGGATTATAGACTTTATCGCTGAATCCTAAAACAACCCTAGACAGTTAACTAAAAAATTACTTGATAATTTATACAATGGCTCATTGTCTTCAGATCTGCTGGAGTTTCAGGACAATGCACTTCTCTCTGACTCTGGTCACACTGAAATTCCAGGATGTCAAGCACTGGAAACTATTTAAAGTCTTCCACATGCCTTTTATTACTATATAATGTGATGCTAAGTAATATCCACTATTACACAGTATTACTCATTTTTGTAGCTTAAAAGAAAACTCTTCAGTCATATTAATTGTACTCAGCTCTAGAATCTTTTAGATTTGGGAGCTTGAGTAGGACAGAGTTTTTCTGCAACCTGTAACCTCTTGCTATGGGAGTGGTTAGTCCAACAACCAGAGGAGGTTTTCTGATTGTTTTTATTATTGTCGTTGGAGTCAAATTGTGGGCTCGTGGCAAAAGATGATTACTATAATTTTTTTTGTTTTATTTGGGATACAAAAGGGTAAATTTATCTTTTGTTGGGGGCATGCAAAAAGATAAGTCAAGCAGGATTACTAGTGAGTGGATTAATGGATTAAGTGGTGATATTTGCATGGAAACTCCTTCTCTTTAGGGAAGTGGCCCAACTTGCTTATGAATAATGATGCCAGCACATTATTAAATGTGCTCTTTTAAAGGGAGATAAACTGCTATAAGATCATGTCAGGGGTCACTGGTTGCATTGACCATAGGCTCTCTCCATAACATCTCTTCCTCCAGCCCAGTACCCAGGCACTGACAGAGGACAGGGAGGGACAGAATGATAGGAGAGTATCATCTTCATCATCATCCATAGTCCTGACCTTGTTTTAACTTTTCCTTTATAGTGGGAAAATCTAAACTTAGCTAAATTGAACCTAGATATCCCAAATTCAGTATTTCACACTTCTCTGAAAAGCCTCACAGTCTTTCCTCTTTTAAATTAGATAAAAGCTCTACCAGGTCATTTCAGTAGATCTTTGTGGAAGATTTCTTTTCTGGAACAGAAATCCAGACTAGGCGCCAGATTCCACCCAGGGTTCCTCCTGCTGGGTGCTTGGTGATGAATCTATGTGCCTCTCACTGTTCTCAGTTCTTCTGACACCCTGGAGCTATCAATTCTGTTCCAGAGGTCAGATTCTAGAATCTTGTTTGTATTATTAAGAATTCTTAACCAAAGGAAAAACTTTCTTTTATGTCTAAATATTTAAAAGCTCTTATGCAAGGATGATCCAGGTTGTGTGGGACCTGAAATGTATATAATTTATTCAGCGCTTTTTAAGAAAAAGTATACAAAGTCTGGGAGTGAGTGTTTATTTGAAATGAGAAGAAGAAATCATAACAAGTTGTAAAGCTTAAACTCTGACAAATAACACATATATCACAAAATCTATAAGAGCAGAAGTCATGTAGTTAACTCCCTAGCTCATCTCTGATATTTTCCCTCTAATGTTGTATGGCTGCATATTCTTTAATTGTCCCTTCATATAACGTTTAATATCATTTTCTATAGGAAAAAATATAAAACTAATTCTGCCTCTCCTCCAGTGTGTTTGATCCAATTTTTTTCTTTTTTATTATTGATGAATTAGAAAGGGCTCTTTCAACTCTGCAACTCATTATTGATAGTGTTGTCTAAATTTTAGGGATTGTCAAATTTGGGAAAACCATTTAGTATTTTTTATATAAAAGATGTAAGATTTGGAAGAAATTTTCACAGACCAATTCTGTACATTTCAAACCTTATTAGAGCACCAAATACTCCCCAGGCCAGAGCCCACTGGACACATTCATAATATGTGACACGACCTTTGTCTTAGATCTCCATGTCCCCTCAGTAAGTGAATTGACATAATGAGCTATAGGAGTATTCCTAAAGGCATTCCTACACCCACATAGCTAACAATAATTATACACAGAGTTGCTGCAAACCACAAAAACATATCCCACTAAACTCAAATGAAACCTCTCCCCATCTCTATTCTCCCTTAAACAAATCCCCCAAAAGCTGTTTTCATTTGTCAGAGAGAAGGGAAACTCAGTGTAGAAAGAGGCAGTGTTTTTGCTGATTATAGTCTATAAATGTTTTTCTTTTTCTGATCTATAAACATGGACTCTTAGAAGGGTCTGTGCAGGTGAGAGCCCGTGAAGCTTAAGTCTCATCAACTATACAGTAAATCCATCACTTCTCTTCAGTCTAACATTTCATTATGAGAATCTATGTTTCATTTTCAGTTAGTTGCATTAATTTCAAACTTGTACTTTACTAATTCAGAGACTTGATACAGCTCACAGGTGAAATTAGTGCAGATTAAGACTGGTAAGGATGAAAAAGCAGACTTCAAAAGCAGACTGTGCTTTTTGAACTGTGGCCTGATAAATAAACTAAGGTCTAATCTGTTCTATGGAAGAAGGGGTCCCACTTAAAGTTATTAACCAAAGAGGGCTACTAGTTACTCAAATACCAAAGTTCTATTCTCATAATTAATGAGAAACAATGTACATCAAGACTTGTTGCAAAACTTAAATGTAAAGGCACCAGAAGAAAATAGGGGGAGATTGGAGGGCAATGGTGTGACATTGGGCTTTCATAATTTTACTTAAGTGAAATTTTTTTAAAAAATGGCAAAAATTTTCTCACTCAGGGGATTTTTAATTCTTGTGTTCTAGATAATCATAAAATCCTAGGGTTCTAGAATTGGAAGCAACCCAAGGGGTCCACTCCATTCCAGACTCCATTCCATTCTTTTTCTTGCCTTATTATATTGGCAAGGATTCTGAGTACTTGACTTACTGCTCCACTGTTACTGTCTTGAAATACTTAATTTTCAAATAAAATATATCACATATTCATTTGCACTGGATTTTGGAAATTATCTAGCCAGTGTGGAATTTTCATTTCCCTGAAAAGTGGAAGGGGAAACAAATTGAAGTGAGATAAGGTAGGGTGGGGATGAGCGGGTAGATCCAGGGATTTATATTAATTGCTCATCTAAATGCCATACCTCGAGTTATACTGTGCTTGGAAATTTGAACAGGATATGAATGTTACAACTGGGAATTTATTTTTCATACATGAAAGTTGATTTGAATGAAGTAGCATGTCTTTTATCCAGAAATGCCAAGACATAAAATGTAATAGAACTAATATGAGATAATTCTTTCTTTAGAACAAAAGTAACAGTAATCACTGGCAACTTTATTCTATGCCTTACCAGACTATCAACAAAGATGAAAGAGCAGGGGTTTACTAGAAAAACACATTTCTGATTTCAATTCATTGACCAATCACCTCAACTTTCATTTTTAAGAACATCTTATAGGATCTTATAAATATATTTTTAATTTGACTAATAAAATACATTATAAATGTTTTTCACCTGCCTGGAGATAGTTTAACAACCTAATTATAAAATTAGACTGTTTTCTAAGTCTTTTCTTGTGTGCGTATTTCAATTATATCTACTCCTTGTCCCTGGCTGAAGGCTAAGATACTTTTTGATGGTATAACATGTATAAGTCTCTGTTTAGGAGTAGTGGTATAGAGGTGGAATTTGGTAGAAGGGAGATACTTGTTTTGGTTATTTTGTTTCTTTCAACTATGTCAAAAATATAACTCAGCTTCTACCTTTAAGAAATAAAGAAAACAAAGTTCAAACAGTGGCATCTTCAATAATCACAGACAACTAGAGAACTTATAAATGTTTTCATCTTTTTCTCAAAATAAAAATATATTTCCAGTGAGCTCCTAGGAACACAGGAAAATTACATTTCTCCTATGCATTAATCAAGGTCAAATGGAAGAGAGAGTATCTTTGGCAAGGTGAAGGAGAACACTTTTTTTTGCGTGTGTCTTTGAAAAATTAAAACCTGAAAGATAAAAGGTAGTAGATACCAGGTTCTTTCCCTCACTTTCATATACTCAAATTAGAAGCTTCACATTGTGAAATTTTGATTAGCATATTTAAAACGATTTCATTTAGACTCTATAGTCTTCAGTTTTCTGAAGGCTACAGTGAAATCAGAACCCCACTACCTAAGAGGGCTTTCTAGACCATCTTGAGATAGAGCCATGAATGTAAGTGTGACTGTGTGACAAGGTACCAAAATAAAAGCCTAAAGGAGAACCAGTCATTGTGAACACCCTGACAAAGCAAATAAAAAGTACAGGAACTAAATTGAGTTTGTTTCTTCTAAGCTGAAGCCAATGAAATGAAATCCAACAAAAACTCCCAGCTAAATCCCAAAAAGTTATTGTGGAGTTATGATTTTTCCTTTTTCTTTCTTTCTTTCTTTCTTTCTTTCTTTCTTTCTTTCTTTCTTTCTTTCTTTCTTTCTTTCTTTCTTCTTTTTTTAAATGAGAGGGAATAAAGTATCTAAAGGAGAAGTAGATTTTACGGTATTGACCTTGGATCTAAAAATGTGTGATTCAGTGCACAGAAAAATATGTTGGTTGCTTAACTGTTCTTGCCACTCACCTGGATAAAACCCAAATAAATTCACAACCACTGAGAAGAAGCAGCCATATGGCTTTTGCTCTTGGCCAAGATATTGATTCATTTATTATACTTGCTGTTCAGTATTCAGCACATCTGACTGCTCAAGAATAGGGTACCAACAAAGAAATTAAATTCATCCTTCCTCTTTTTGCCACCCTCCCCACTCGGCTTCCTTCCCCCAGTCAAGAACAATTTCTAAAATAACGCATGAAAAATAATGCTTGCAAATAGTCCAGAAATTTGTGATTTTTTACATGAAAATGTCAAGCTAACATCAGGCCCCAGGCCAGGACAGTAGGACAAGTGAGTCAGCTCAGACTGGTCCCCAACAAAGCAAAGTGGACCTAAGGTTTCTTGATTTTGGGCTGTCAAAGTTGAGTAATTTACCAGACTGGTTTACTGAGATATCTTTCAACAGCAAATATTTATTGAGAAATTAATATTTTCTTGACAGTATGTTAGAGACTAGAAAAAATAAAGACTTGGTTCCTGTTACCTTTAATCTTACAATATAGCAATAGTATTTTGGTTCTACCCACATGTTTACTGTTCTCTTTTTTATTTCTGTATTAGTGCATTATAGTTTTACATAATTTGGGGGTTCATTTTGACATATTCATAAATGCATCTAACAGTTTCTTGGGGATGGGGCTGTAGCTCAGTGGCAGAGTGCTTGCCTCACACATGTGAGGCACTGGGTTCAATCCTCAGCACCACATAAAAAAATAAATTAATAAACAAAGATATTATGTGTTTATCTACAACTAAAAATATACTTTAAAAAAAAACATAGTTTCTCCGTTTCAATCCCCAGTACATCTCCTTTCCCTCTCTTCCTCCCTCCCCTTATTCCTTTTTTCTACCCTGTTGGTCTTTCTTCCATTTATTTTTTTTAATTTGTGCATTATCCTTATATATAATATTAGAATGCATTGTGATATATTCATACATGCACATGGAATACTTTGTCAATTTCATTCCCTAGTTCTTCCTCTTTTCCTTCCCTGCCCTTAGGTCCCGCGCCTCTACAGTACTGATCTCCCTTCTATTTTCTTAGGTTCCCATTTTAAATTCCTTTTTTCTAAGTTTCCACATATCAGAGAAGATACTTGACCCTTAACTTTCTCGGTATGGCTTATTTCACTTAAATGATATTCTCCAGTTCCATCCATTTACAAGCAAATAACATGCTATTCTTTACAGCTTAATAGAACTCTATTGTATATTCTGGATATTAATCTCCTGTAGGAAGAATAGCTGGTAACAATCTCTCATTCTATAGGCTCTCTCTTCATACTCTTCATTGTTTCTTTGGCTTCATTGTTTCCTTGTTTCCTGTGCAAAAGCTTTTTAATTTGAAGTCATCCCACTTATCAATATTTGGTTTTATTTCTTGAGCTTTAGTTTTATTAAGGAAATCAGTGCTTGTGCCAATATGCTGGAGTATTGACCCTATGTTTGTGTGTGTGTGTGTGTGTGTGTATGTGTTTGTGTTTTGTGTTTTTGTTTTTTGTTTTTTGTTTTTTTTTGCTAATTGTTGCTTTTTATACCAGAAATCTTCCATCAGGTAACACTTGCTTTCTGCCTAAGTTACATGTTTAAATTTGGTCTTCTGGTGGCAAATTTTCTGTTTTTATTGTCTGGAAATACATTTATATCATGCTTCAAAAAAAGAATTTATCAACAAAGTGAAGTTGAGCAGAGTTCTTCTTTTGACATACTGAAGATATAATTGCATAGTCTCATCCTATATTGAAAAGACTGATTTTAAAGCCACTGTTTTTGATGTTCTTAATTGTCACTAAGATGTTTTAAAGATGGGTTTCTCTTTAATTTTTCTTGGATCTGTGGATTGGTGTCTCATCGATTCTAGAAAATTCTCAGTCATGAAATCCTCAACTACTGTCTTCCTTTCCTCTTTTATTTTTCCTTTCTTTTTGAAAGTTGTATTATGTATGTTAGACTTTTCACCCTATTCATCTCTTTTGCCATCTTTCATGTTTTCTGTTTCTGTTACATCCCAGATAATATCCTTAGATCTGTATTCTATTTCTTTAATACTCTCTTCAGAAGACCAGTAGAGTAGAGGAAGGGGACGGGTAGAGTAGAGAAGGAAGGAGGAAAGGAGGTATTAAGGAATGAAATTGACCAAATCATACTGTTACATATCATGCATATATGAATATATTACAATGAATGACACTATTATGTATAATTTTAATACACCAATACAAAGAAAAAAATACTCTCAATTGATGTGCATTGCTTCTGTTTATAATCTTCCCTTCCCTCTTATTTCTCTATCTCTATTTTTACTATCAACTCACATTTCTTGCAGTGTTATAGGGATTCTTTAGAACTATGTTGAATGTGAAGTTATTCACTTCTGCTAGGTGCCTGGGAGTAGTCTTGCACTGGACCACTTTAAATTGTCATCTTGGCTCAGAACACACAGGTAACGAAAACTTTATCTGTCAACCTATGTGTGCTCCTTGGCCTGACATTAAATATTTTAAAGGAAGATCCTTCAACTTAATACAAAAATTCAAGACTAACAAATATCCCTGCAGATTTAAGGGTATAGCGATTTAGAGAGGACATAACCATTTGGGGCACTATCTTTATGGGGAGTGCTTCCTATTAGACTCTCCAGGTAAGCGAGATCTGGGTTTTGACTCCTGTGTCAATGGGGAACCTGCATGCAATTATGCACTACAAACTCCAGGGGTCATCTGCCATATAAAGTAGACCTTTCATATAGGTACATATTGTAGTCTTTATGAAAGTGCCCCCAGTGTTTTGTGGTGCCCAACCTGCACAACCATATTGGTGGCCCTGGCTCCATCTTCGCAAGATAGTAAAAACTTAAAGTTCAAGTTCACTAGGTCCAACAAGCCTCCCTCAAGGGAAAGGTGGGCTTAGAGATTCAGTTTTATAATTTTGTAATGAACAGAACTTGAGCAAGGAATATACAGTGTCTCCCTCTTTTGTAGTGCTTAAAGGAGTAGGCATTTTAATAATAATATTTTATGAATTAAATTGATTCGTTCATCATCATTTCAACAAAAATACCTACCACTTGCCCCATTAAAGGAACTGTTTTGATGAGAGTGTTTATTGCTTTTCTCTGCTTATTTTTAGATATGGACTTTCCTGTTGTTCTCCAGCCTACAAATGCAAATGAGAAAACACAGCTAATCAGAGAAGGACCTCGAAGTTATTGCACCGACTCTTGATGTAGAGCCTGAGGGTCCAAAGCACCTCCTCTTGGTTCAGCCATGTCTCCACATGGTTGGGGGAGGTTGGGACATGAAATGCTGTGAGCTTTTAGACACGTGTATTTTGTTTTTAGGCTAAGGGAAAATGGTTGCTACATAGTTTTCTCAGTAGGCAGACTTTCTCTTTGAGTAGAATTCCTAATGAAACACATTCAATTTTGATGAATAAAGACCTGAAGACTCATTTTATGCTCCTTAAATGCAGTAAGACAGTGGCATTGGACAGTCCATATGAGCCTGTCCCTTAACTGAGCCAGACTTTATATTCACAAACTAAAGTAGGATTCCAAAACAGAAGCCACTTTCCATCTACTTAACCAAATGCAATGTTCATATCTGCCACAAATATCAGCAAAAGACATAGAAGAATTGAGGGGAATTTTTTTTGTATGTGGAGCTCTTTGTTAATATTCAACATGGTTACAGAAATATTTCAAGAGTCAGGAAGTGATGATTAGATTTTAAAAGACAAATCACATTGTTTTAAAGTACATTTTTTGGAAGGTTAAAAATTGACACTCACTGAAAACCAACAAGTAAAACCAGGAAGAAACAGGTTTTATGTATACCTTTAGGTTGACTTTAAGAACAAAACAAAAACTTCAATCTGTTTGAATCCTATAAGTAATCCAGAAAATCATTCTGAATCTGAACCAGCACCAGTGTGTTGACCATTTTTCAATAAAATAATTTTTGTAAAGCTGGCTCAGATTGACCAGACTAAGGAAAAAGCAGTAGAATTCTAAATTTGTAGATTAATCAATATAAAGGCATATCTTCCTTTTTTGTGTGGAATTAATTATACTAACTAGAAAATGCTTAGCTCTGTGCATGTTGGGCAATTTGAACTCAGAAGTTGTCTTTGCTTATTTGATTCTTATATTCATCATGTGGTAGAAACCATGCACTATTTTAAAATAGTACAACAGCAAAACTTTTTTTCTGAGTCTTTCTTAGTTCTTTACATAATATGGCAGTTTCAAGATCTTGTTATATTTTTATATACTATTGCATGAAATGCTCTCTTTTTTCTTTGTTTCATATTCCCCTCACCACCAAATTATGGTCAATTGCTGTTAAATATATGTTGTAAGTGAAAAATAGTTCTGAAGTCATTAAAACTCTGTTCAAACTCTTGAGTTACTGGATTTTTTCCTACATAATCAAGGAGAAAGAGTATTGGTTTTAAAAATGGTTCTAACCTAAGCACTTATTAGCCCTGGGACCATATGTGGTAAGAATAAGATGACTAATTTCTCTGTAACTCTGATTTCATATCTATTCTTTCCACTTTCTGAGTTGCTATGAGACCAGATAAAGTAGCTGAGGTGAAAGAACTTCTAAAACGTCAAGTAACAATTTAACAAACGTAAAATTTCACATGAATTTGGCTATGTTGATATAATGCAACTTCTTATGCATATAAACTCTCTCACACAATAAGACCTATGAAAATACTCAGTATTAATAGCCCCAGTAACTAGCAAGTGCTTGGAACTCTGTATTCAACAAATGCTACTTTGCATTTGGAGAAAACAATAGGCAAAATAGCCCAATCTGAGGATAATTCAAACCACTACATTTCCTTCCTGCCTTCTCTCTAAGCAAAGATCAGACTTATTTTTGAATAGCAACTTACAAATTACAAAGCTCACCTTCTCTTTCCCTCCCAGGCTTCCTTTTTTATTCTCACAAGGAATTTTCTAACTTTCACTTTCAGCTTGCCCAGGGAGCTGATCCAAGAGTTGTTCAGAAGAGAGCAGGGCATGCATCAGAATCAGAATCAGATTATGGAATTGAATTCCAGAGGGTTCTGGCCAATATTCTCCACAGAAGGCCAGTTTCTGGTTACAATGACGTGTGGCAAACACAAGCACATTGATGAACACCTATGAAAAGGGAAGTGAATTCCACAGAATTCCCCTCTGCACAGAGAAACTAGGATGGGTTCTTCATCTGAGGTCAGACTGCTTAAGTATCTTTTTGGAGTCAGCAGGAGCTGCCATCTGGAATCACCTGCAGTCATTCTGAATCTATAAGCATCTTAGCAGAGAAGTGTCAAGGATAGAAGGGATATGTTGATCATGAGCCTAGGCAATGGTCATAAAGAGTCAGATAAAGATACCACTTTAGTGGCTCCTACCTAATCCCAGGCACCACTGCTACCAGAGTGGGAGATTTCATATAAAGTTTCAAAGCCATCCATTTCCTGACATCATACATTAGAATATAATAAAAAAGCATACATGCATTTGTTTACCAGGATGTATGTCTTCACTTTTGGGGAACTACATCTATTTCTACATTTCAAATTGTATATAGGCTAAGACACATTTGACATGGCCTAGACTGGAATTGGGCTCCCCTGATACTGCACTGCCTGATTCTTTGATTAATAGGGTACCAATGAAGCCTGCATGATCTCTGTGAGAGGCACAGCAATGGCCCCTAAGGATGTCCTGATTCCCAGCAGCTGTGAATATATCATTTTTTATAGCAAAAGAGGCTAGGCAGCTATGATTTTATGGACTTTGAGGTGGGAGATTGTCCTGCATTATCCAGGCAGACCCAATGTCATCCCATGAACCTTTAAAAGTGGAGAACCTTTCCTGATTCATGGACGGAGGAGGTGATGGCTGGGAGGCGGTGCAGGAGAATAGAGAGATAAAATTTGAAACTCAGAGAATGATCCAAGAAGTGCTTTGAAGATGGAGGAGGAAGGGAGCATGAACCAAGAAAGCAGGCAGCTCTAGAAGTTGGCATGGTCAAGGAAGCACGTTCCCCACCGAGCCTCCAGGAAGAAAGTCCTGCCAACTCCTGGATCTGGGCCTGTGTCATGCTTCTGACCTCCAGAACTGTATAATTGTAACATAATTGGTGCACCTAACTTGTTTCTTCATTGTCCCTCTTCAATATTGCGTTTTTCAACCCTCATTCTGAGTCTATTTAACTTCATCTTCTCCTTTGTCCCTTCTTTCCCTTATTTCTCAGTGCATTTCCTTCCCTTTTCTCCCCTTTTCCACTTCCACCTTCCCTCACCTGACCCTCATTTCTGTTTCTGTCTCCTGTGACAATGTTGCTCCCCATTGTCACCTCGCTTACTGGTCTCTTAGATGAACTGGTCTGTTTTGAATCTACACCAGCTGGTGGTGGAGGGAGAGATATGAAACAGATAACAGAACACCCTTCAAAGAATATCTCCCCACCTGACTTCCAGCACAGAGTCACAATGTTAATAAGCAAAGGGGGGGCAAATATATTATTCTGACAATTGTCTGAGTATATTGGCAAACAAAGGGACCACATTTGTTATTTGAATGTATTGGCAAGGTTATTTGAATATATTGAGACATTCATTTTGTTTTGTCCTTAGTTCTTTAGGAGACTAAAAGGAATGAAGCCTCTTATTTTGAGTATCATATTAAAAGATTGTTCTTTGCTATAGGCGCCTTTTTGGGTTCAAAACAAAGTAGCCAGAAACCTGGAAACAGCAACCAGACCTTTATTTTTTTTTAATTCTTTAACTAGCATCTCCCCAACTCCCCAGCTCTGATAACCACCATTCAGTTCTCTGCTTCTATGAGTTCAACGTTTCAATATTCCACATACAAGTGAGATCATGTGGTATTTGACTTTCTGTGCCTAGTTTATTTCATTTAGCACAATGTTCTCTCCCATCCAGGCTTCTGTCTAGGTGTTAGAAAGGGTGTTAGAAAGTGCCTAATGAAATTTGAGAAGGAGAAGTGGCCCCATTGTGAGGGTCCTCCGAACTGAGATGAGTTTGAGAATTCAGGGGAATTCCTAGAGTAGTCTAGATTTGTGTCCCCACAAGGAAGAACTCCTACCATGGGGTGGCACTTGAATGCCCAGGTGACAAAATTAAGCTGTGGTTTCACAGCCCTAACAAAAGAGCTGGCCCTTAGAGAACCACACAAGATTAGACAATCCTCAGGAGCCACCAGGATAGAGCAAAACGAGCCCTGGAAACTCACTGGAGGATCAAGACATGAACCCCTGTAAATTCTCACAATTCTAGGAAGAGGAGAGGCTCAGAGCCTGACTGAGATGAAATTTCTTGCTACCCTGTTAAACTACAACACTGAGTCAGAGATTAATTTGGAACATATAATGATTTGGAGCATAAAGAGACCATTCTATTTTACTTCTATGAGTTCAGTGTTTTTAGATTTCAAAGTGAAATATCTCTTTTCTCAAATTTCTCTGAGATCTTCCCATGTCTAGAATTGTGACCACCCTCGTTTCCTGTTCTCTTCTACTTTTTCTCCTTAGCACCTTTTACTAAAATACTTCTATATTTTGGTCATTGTCTGATTACCACACCAAGAGGGCAAGGATTCTTGTCTGTTTTTTGTGCCTGTCACATGGTAGATGGTCAGGGAATATTTGTTAAATGAATAAGCATTTAACCTATACTATAGAAAAGAGAAACTCCTACCTGCTAGAAATGCAAAAGCTGCTAGTGTCTGTCATTTTTACAGAGACCCAACATTACTGACCTTTTTTGCATATTAATATTTTATATGACATACTCCTGAAATGAAGAATGGGAAGATGGAGTGGAGTCCCATTGTCACTCCATTCACTTGATTAGTTACCTTTCTCAGATATTCAGCATCCTCACCCCTCATCTATATTAAGGCAAATGTCTATTTCCAGAACACCACCTTTCTCCAAACAGAAAAACTTTTGTTTGAGAAACCCAAGTCGTCTTCTCCAAAACAACTTTTTTTTTTCTATCCTGCAGACCTCCTGAGCTCCTGAGTAACATTCATCTATATTCACTTCCTGAGTGGTTGTCAACTGCAAATGCCCAGAAATAGAGATCAAGTCCTTTGTAACTGCATTTTGAAAAAGTTACTGTCGCATTAGAGATGACAAATTAGCAGTATTTTCCAGAACAACATTTTAAAGTCAGAGTTTAAATCTGTCTTTCCAGCAGCACTAAAAACAAACGTGGAAACTAATAAATACCTACCTGTTGGTTATAATTAATTCTCAACATATGCCGTTTCTGAGAAATGCCTTTCTCCAAAGGAGATCTAAACCTGCTTAGTGCCAAATGAATGGGTAAGTGTGACACCACCTTCTGGAATTGTCATGCCATTCCAGGTCTGTCCCCAAGAAGCCAAATTAAATTCCTAGAATCAAATCAGCAGTTATAGGACATCTGTTAACACATCCTGCTCATCACTGGACTGCCAACTGAGCTTTCTGATTGCTGAAAATCAGATCATGGGCTTCTGCAATGATGTGCCACCAGGTACAGTCTCACTTCCAGGATCAGGAAAAGAGGTCCTACTCATCATGGGATTTTTCTTTTACTTTCAATATGTTCTGATAACCAAATATCTCCACTCTTGACTTCTTGAGAAGATATTCATCTTCTCAAAGTTTATATCTACAATACAGTTGGTTTTTTAGTGAAGAACTAACTATTGGGGGGATTTTTAGTGCAGATTTTTCATTAGGAGATGAAACTCCAACATTTTCTTAAATTAAGGATAAAGGTCTATTTGGTCAGGCATAATATTAACTAATTTTCAAATTGGAATTTTCAGAAGCATTTCTTATAATTTTAAAAGCACTGTTTTAGAGATTACCTAGGTTTAAAAGTAATAAATGAATGTTCAAGGTGGAGCTTTTGGGAAGTGATCATGAAGGCTGATGGGTTCATTATTAAAAGTACTACTGGGAGGTGGTGAAAGTTGTAGGAGATGAGGCCTACTTGGCAGAAGTAGGTCATTGTAGGCATGCCCTGGAAGGGTATATGTTGTCTCCAGCCCCTTCATCATCATCCCTCTCTCTGCTTCTTAACAGCCAGGAGGTGAGTGGTTTTCGCCCACCATGGCCTTCTGCCATAATGTTCTGTTTTGCCTCAGGTGCAAAGCAATAGAACCAGTCGACCAGAGACCGGAACCTCTAAAATTGTGAATTAAAATAAATCCTTCCTCCTTTAAGTTGTTTTCTCAGGTATTTTTGTCACAGTAACAAAAAAGCTGACTAATACAATATAGAAATGATTTTTTTAATGTGCAGCATGCTAGACAATAAAATTTTTAGCTTTCAAAATCCAAAAAATACATGTTACTTTGAATTAGAGGATAAAGTTTCAATGGTAAGTAAAATTACTTTTTCCTGTTTATCTCCTGCATTTCTTAGCACACTCTCGCACGCTCTCTCTCTCTCTCACCTCTTTTTATCACATTCTGTCCCTCAAAATAAAGGATTTGAGAGTGTTGGCCTTAAGATCATAGATGCATTTCTTTGTATTTAAAAAAGATGACTCCTTCATTCATAAATTTAAAATGAATCTTCTGAATGAATACTAGCCAATAGTCATAATGTTTAATATCTGAGCTTAACAGTTTTGTATTCATTAACTTAATACTCCTAAAAACTTATAAAAGACAAATACTACCACCATCATCAGTTCCTGTATTTCACACTAAGAAACTGAAACAAAAATATTAAGAAACTTGGCCTATTCCATCGACTGCCCTTTGTAGTTTAAGGAGACTAGAGGACTAGGGAATTTCCCTTACTTTATTTCCAGTGACTTCCTCAAGAGCAAATCAGAAGATGTCTTCCTCTTCCTTCTTAACCCCTCCCTTCCTCCTCCTCCTCCTCCTCCCTCACTCTCTGAAGCACCTCCTTACTTGGCAAGTCTTTACTGTCTTCGTAGAAAGGTCTTTGCCACTTTCTCTTGTCTGACCAACCGATAGCTGCAACATCAATCCAGTGAGTGAAAAATTGGACTGTTTAGTTTTGCAAGTGATTTTAGAGTGGTTGATATTCATAAACAATTATGAGGTGGCTCAGCTTTAGAGCACATGGTTAGCATGTCCAAGGCCCTCGGTTCCATGCTCAGAACCCAAAATAAACAGATCAGTAACATAAAATAAAATACACAATAATGATTTTAAAAATTCTGTTACACAGAGTTCCAGTCATAATTTTCTAGGATGTTTAGATAGTGCTAAGAAAGTCTATAAACATATTTTAAAATAGGCAACACACGGTACTTACCATAAGCCAGGTACTACTCTAAAGGTCTCACGTAAGCTGACTCATGTAATCTTCACTGAAACCCTCTGAGATCAGTACTATTACTGTTTTCTCATTTCACAGATGGGAAAATTGGGGAGCAGAGAGCCATTAATTAACCCACATATTAATAATAGGAAAGCCAGCATTTGGACTTCTGTAATTTGGCTCTAAATTCTATCTGCTTAATGACTATGCCGCGCTGGTGCCCCAAGACACATGTGAATTTTATGAAGTCAGATGCAACTGCTTATTTAATGTGAAAATAGTATTTACATTCAATATATTCTAACTGGTACCTCCTCCCACTTGAAGTGAATACCATAGGTCTATAAATCCAACTTAATATAGTCTATTATTCAGAGTCCACAAAATTGGGATGAGAACATTGCTATTATACATAAAAATAAGGTATTTCAATACCTCTCAACAATGAGATGTAAAATCTTTTCATGATTTAAATGTTATCTATTCATAATAAAAGTGAAATTATATCCAATTTCTCCATTGTACAAAATAAGGTACAAATTATGAAACTTCCATTAGTAAAAATATAGCATCTTTCTGTCAGACTACTAAATTAGCAATCTTTTATTATTTCTTCATAATACAAAGGAAATACAGTTTGGCAAATTTCAACTTTTTCTTAAGAAACTAAATATTATTTGCTGCCCTTTAAAGAATGTGTGCACGCATGCATGTATGCATGTGTTCGTGTGTGTGTATGTACGTACACACATGTATGTATTCCCTAGCAATTTATTTTGCTTCTGGTGTCAGTTTGCCATTGTGAGTAGCATAGTCCCCTCCACACACTCGATCTACTGTGCTTTCTTTTTTCTTTGGCCCTCACCTCTGTGGAGCCTAACATATACATTATTTATTGTTATTTATTGTCTGTCTGCCTCTCCAGAATGTGTGCTCCATCAGGACAAGAATTTATGTCTGTCTTGTTTATTTCTGTATCCCCAGCTCTAGAAACACTCATGCCTTGCACATAGAAAATGTTAAATTAATATTTGGTAAAGAAATAAATGTTTCTGCAGAAAATCTCCCCGCAACATCCTCCTCCCACCCCAAATCAGACCTTTGGGGAAAATGTGTAATTAAAAAGATGTTAGTCTTACTTTACCTGAAAGACTATAAGTGAGTTTGCAGAATCTGGAGCCCTAGCAATTGGATGGGTGGGTCTCACCATCTCTCTGTAATACAAATGACCCCTGTTAAACTCCTTAAAGGAAGAGGGGGCTAGGGATTGGTTTCATGCAGATATTTCGATATAGTAATTTGGTATATAATTCAGGATTTAGTTTGGCTTAATAATACAGTCAATCCTCATCATTCAGATTTCATATTTGTGGATGTGCTTGTGTAAGAGAAAACAAATTTCTTTCTCTAGGGGAAGAATAATTTCCTTTAATTCTCAGGTTCTATGACCAGGCCTGAGAATTAAATTAACATAAGACAGTAACAAGAGAATTGCATACAAGTTTTATTTAATATTTTCATGTACATGGGCATATTCATAAGAAAAATGAAGACTTGAAGAAGACACTAGGCCCCAAAGCTTACATGCCTTTTTAAATAAAAAATGATAAATTGTAGAGAGGTGACAGGACAAACAGGCTTGGGTAGGGTCAGTAAATTATGGAAGGTGACTAGGAACTATATGGGGGAAACTAATGGAAAATAAGGCTTATTTTAGTAGATTGGTTTGTTCAGATCCACTTCAGTACAACTCCCAGTCTCCAGTGATGAGAATGTTCTTCTCTTCCTGGTACAGTAAGGGCACCTTTCTTATGTGAAATTTTAGGTATAAAGTGGAATGTTAGAGAGCCCTTCCTGCCTCTGTTGTTTCTCAAGTGCCTCAGCTCAAAGTAGACAATATGTCAAGGTCACATATTTTGGGGTGGCATCTCCTGAACCCTTTCGCCTACACACTACAATGTATTTGAAGACCTGAAACCAGTACGGCATTTTCTTGTTCATTCAAGGACATGCAAGATCTATGAGCTACCCAGTACATGTCTCCAGCTGAGTTTGAACAAGGCAATTCTAAGATCTCTTATTGTAAACTCTTTTACATGGTCTATTTAGTGCCTTTTGTGTGTGTGCTGTTGATTTTGTTTTTTAAAATGGCACCAAGCATTGTGCTGAAGTACTATCTAGTGCTCCTAAGAAGAGGTCTTATGAAGAAACATGTACATCAGTTAGATTAGCTTCCTTCAGGCAGTACTGTTGGCAAGGGGCACAAGATTAACAAATTAGCCATATATTTTCAATCAGGCATCCTTAAACAGAAACACACAGCAAACAAGGTTATGCATTGATTGGTTGATGAAAATGTAACCTGAGGCTGTTTTTTTCCTGGAAGCAAACACTCACTAAATCACTGTTTGCAGTGACTATACAGAACCTAACTCTGTGAAGCAACTGATTTACTCTAGAATTCCCCAGAATAATTCCCTTTCTGATCTTAGAAGCATTCTCTGAGGTTTCTCATAAACATCCTTTTGGAGACAGTACATATATAAAGTCATGGATGTGGAGTATCCAAACCTGAGCTCAGTCCTACTTCTCCAATGTGGGTGATCATTCTGAACAAATCATTTGACCTGTCTGGGTAGAGTTTCCTAATCTGTAGAATGGTTTCCTCAGCTGATAGGAAGAACTGGAAAGCTCTTTAGTGTGCATATGTGTAAGATAGTTTTTCAAGTTGAACAATGGCTTGTATTTTCAGTTATCATGGAGTATTGATGTAGTTTCTCAGAGAATTATTGCTAAAAAATTGTGGGGATTTGACTTTTGGGTTTTAGAGGTGATACATAGCATCCTTGTTAATAAAAGGGACACTTTGCTAATCCCAGAATGTCTTGGTTATTGTCTAACCTCAACAACATTCCTCCCAAGGTCATTAGTCCAGTTTCCCTAACCTAAGTGTCCAAATGGGGCCAGGGAGACCAAAGAGTGCAAGGAAAGAATTCTGGCTATGACTGAGGAGATTTGAAATTGCATCTGTCACTCCTCAACTCTGTTACCTTAGGTGAGTTATTGCACATCTTTGGGCACCAGTTCCTTCACTTTTAAGTAATTTTTATTAGATGTCTGTATTAGATGAAAATAATAACTCCATATATGTTATCTCAAATAACTTGCATATGGTAAAACAAAGATCAAAGAATAAAAAAAGTGCAAGTTTATTTTTCCTCACCATCCCTATATTAGTTTGTTACTATAACAAAATACTACAGATTGAGTGGCTTTAACAACAGGAAATTATTTTCTCACAGTTTCAGAAGCTTGAATATGTCAGCAGATTTGATTTCTTCTGAGACCTCTATCTTTGGTTTGAATATGGCTGTCCTCTCCCCATGTCTTCACATAGCCACCTCTCTGTGCTTGTCTACCTCCTAATCCCCTCTTCTTATAGGGATACCAGTCATATTGGATTAAGGCCCACTCTAATGACCCCATTTTAACTTAAATAGCTCTTTAAATGCTCTGTCTCCAAATACAGTCACATTCAGAGGTACCAGAGGTTAGATCTATGATAAATTAATTGATGTGTGTATGTAGAAGGGACTGCCATAGTTTATAACATGCGCCCATAATTTCTCAAAATTGCACCACATTATGATTTGCTTTACATTTGAGCAATATTTAAATTTTGTTTGTATTTTTTAGAAGTTCCCAAGTATCTGTCAGAGAAAAGTAACATGATTTTTTAAAAATCACATTTGCTATTGTAAAAGAATCCATTTTCTTCTTAAAAGATAATCTTCCTGGAGCCCTCTGATCTGTGTGTGCACGCACATATAAACACACACAAACTCACCTGTCATGTTTCCTTAACATCATTATTATATTGATCAGAATTTGCTACTACAATGAAACTCCTGAGGCAGGAACGTTGATAAAGAAAAGAAGTTGATTAAGCACAGTTTTGGAGGCTGACAGTCCAAACAGCATGGTATATAGTCTCTGGCAATGGCAACCATGGTAAATGACAGAACAATTGTGATTGTGGGAGGAAAGATCACATCCCTCAACAGAATGTCAGAGAAAGAAAGGTGTCCCATAATTTCTTCCAAGGGCATGCCTCAGGACTTAAGGACCTCTTACTTAGCACTACAGCTTAAAGGTCTCACATTTACCTTCTAATACCACCTACCACTCTGCCTGGTGACCAAGTCTCAAACACATGAATCTTTAGGGGCACAAAAACATTCAACCCGAGTTCCTGAGTTGGTTTCCTTTTTTCTTAAATCATGTGTGCTGTTCTTTCTTGGATTTTCACTTTGTTTTGCCAAAGTACATCTGTGGCAAATACGAAAGTATACTGCTAGACTACCTTTCAGGAAAGGACTCATTGCCCAGCTGCAAGGAGCAAAGCAAACTGACAGTCTACAGGATCGTCTAATGGTAATCCATCTGTGGCCAATGACTGAGCACGGCAGTGATACAAGGGCCCAAAAATTTCTGCCCAACTCAGCACTCCTCTAAAGAGAAATCTTTGCTCTGGAGCTACCAAGGGGGCTGGCAGAAACTGTCAGGTAGCATCACTGTCTGGTGGCCACTCCTACTCAACTTGAGTCCTTCCCTTTTCCACTCACACGTTACACCCTGGGAAAAATTTGCTAATTCTGCCTCAGCTTCACGGTCTTGGAGAACTCATTCAGTATGACAACCTCAAATAACGTGTTGTTTAAATTATTATTCATTTCAGAAAGAATCATAAAATTTAGATTTTAGAGGCCTTGCAAGTGTTAAGTATCTGTTCTAACATGTGATTGCTACCTATGATTGTTACCTAGACTGGGTAGGCAATTCAAGGTTCTAAATTATTTCCCCACAGAATTTTGAAGGCCTTGCTCTATGGTCCTCTAAATCTAAGACGTCTGATCATAATCTAGTTCTTATTCCTTTATAGCTAGCCTAGTTTTTCAGTTGTTTTATTGTACCTCCATCTATGAAAACTTTTAGGGTTTCACTTTCATTCTTCAAGCTTTTAAATTTTACAAGGCTGTGTCAAGGCACATTTGTTTTTTATCCATCCCGTTTGGGTGGCCCTTTTGAATAGATGAGTAATGCCTTTCTTCCCTTCCTTCCCCTGAACTGTCTCCTTCTCTTTCTGGAACTTAGTAGATAGCTATTGTGTCTTCTGGATCTCTTATGTTCCTATTTTTATAGTTTTTGCTTTCCATGGTCTGGTGTCTTATATTTTCCATTTTATCTTCCCTATCTTCATATTTGGTCGTTAGCCATTTCTGATACGTTATTTTTCACCTTAACCATTGCACTTTCAGTTTGTAAGAACTCTTATTATTCTCTAGTGGCTCCTTTAAATATCACTGTGTTCTGGTTTTCATTGTTGCAATACCCTTTGCACGTCTCTGAGGATATCCATTAGCATTCAAAAACATAGTTCTGTTCTATTCCTCACATTATCTGTTTCCTCCTGGGTCATTTACTTAATTTGTTCATCTTGAATTTTCTTTTTTTAAGCTTTTGTTTCCTCTCAATTGTCTGGTAAACATGTTTTCATATTTATGAATGAAGGTCTACAGTGATTCATATCATAAAATGGCTGGATCTTGGGGACATGCACGCTTTTTCATTTATGGTGCATAGTGGGAGAACAGCCATCTGGACCAAGATCCCCCAAACTACCAACTGAAGAAGAGACGCATTCTAAGAGTGGGATGGGGCGGTCTTCTTTTCTTTCCATGTATGTTATTAGGATTTGCTCTGCCTCTCTCCCCAACCTATACCTCCATGGTCTCTCCAAGAAAATCTACTGTGCTTTAGCAGCTCTTCAGGCCGCTCTACCTGAGGACAAATTCAGCAACAGCTGCACAATGTTGTGGACAACTGACCTCTTCACTGCTGCCTCTGTGCTTGAAATCTCTTGGGAACTCTACTGAAAGAATGCTTTTGTTTCTGTTAGCTTGCAGAATGTGCATTTTGAACTGTAGTTTTCTCTATTCCAAGCTGTATCCATACACTCTCATTTGCTTTCCACCTCCCAGAAATCATTTAAAATCTCTAGTTTACTGATTGTACCTACTATAGTTTGCCATGTTGCAACAAATCTTTTTCTCTCTTTATATTTCTTTATTATACTGTTTTCAGTGCCTTTCTCCTGGGAAGGAAGGAATGCAATCAAACATGCCCAATAAAACATGTTATCCTTCCACCTGAATATAGGGAATGAAGATCTAAATGAGGCCAGAACAATGGAAATTTTTGCAGTAAGGCCTGAGAAAGAGAAGGAAGTCTCAGGGTTATAGACTAAGGAAAGCTCAGGAAATTTTAGGGGAATTTTTTTCAACATGATACTACAGCTACATAGACAGGAGCTGAGGGGCATTGAGAGAAGCCTTTAAGGAGGCCGGGGTACATTTCATTCTAGGTTTCCTAGGGAAATACCCTTGTCATTATAATACTTACACTTCTTCTTGCTTATACTAGCTGTGCGTGAATTTTTGCCCCAAGTAAAAGAGCCAGAAGTCATGCATTTCTTTTTTTTTTTTTTTTTTGTACTGGAGATTAAACTCAGGGGCACTCGTTTTATGTAGAGACAAGGTCTCACTGAGTTGCTTAGCACCTCGCTGTTGCTGAGGCTGGCTCTGAACTCACAATTCTTCTGTCTCAGCCTCCCTGTAAATGCTGGGATTATAGGCTTGCGCCAAGGCGCTTGGCTCTTGCATGTCTTGAAGTCTGTTACTTAGGCTGGTTGTAGTAGAGGAGGACATAGGAAGGGGTGATGGTTTCTGCCATCCTGCAATGATGGCCATAATTGTGACATTTGCGTATAATAAAAGCCTTGCTTGCCACTGTCATAAAATGGGAAAAGGTAGGAATAAGACAAAAGCTCTTTCCTCTTAATCTAATTTACTTGGTTCTGTCCATTAACATGTAAAGAGGGGTGCAATGTATCTTTCCAAAATCCCAGAGTTAATTTTTTTTTAGTTGTAAATGGACACAATATCTTTATTTTATTTATTTTGATGTGGTGCTAAGGATGGAACCCAGTGCCTCATGCATGGGAGGCAAGCCCTCTATCACTGAGCCACAATCCCAGCCAAATTTTTCTTTCTTTCTTTCTTTCTTTCTTTCTTTCTTTCTTTCTTTCTTTCTTTCTTTCTTTCTCTCTTTCTTTCTTTCTTTCTTTTTTTAACTCTGAGAAACACTATGTAACTTTAAAGATACATCAGCTTGTTACATGCAAAAATGGCAAATATGTTCACTAGGAAACAAAAATTAAAACCACCATCATTGTGTCAAAATTGTCTGTGCTTGCCATTCCCCATAAATTTTAGCTTCTTTTGACCAAGTTTAAGCAACCTTAAGGAAACTGGGTTCCCACTTTATAAAATTCATCGCTTTCTTTTTTCCTAACTTCACATTATTCCCGTACTTTACATTTTCTTAAAGCTTTTATTTTAGGGAATTGCTATCTTATCAGGAGATTTAACAAACAGTTGCAAATTCTCCTCTACAAGTAAGATTAAAATAATAACTTCAGTACAGAAAGTCGGCTTAATCAAACCAACACCATGCTTCCTTAGTTAAAAGAACCATCATTGGAAGGTTTTTATGTAGGATTAACAGCTAGAGACCGCAGAATATCACAGAATGGCCACGAGCCACTAACGATTTACTAACCCTCTTTGACTATGACTTTACAAAACCAGGCCAATGTAACAAGATCACAGGCCCATCTGGGAGGGAATATCTTTTGTGAAAATTAAATGTAAGAACAGGATCAAAAAGACAATGTTAAGTACCCTTAACTTTTTACCGGCTTCTCTCTCCCTGCAGTCAGGGGAGCGAGGTCTTCTTTAGTGACTTTGTGATTGTGATGTCTTAAAATAATTTACAAAAGCCGAGGATCTAAGATGCGTCCCAAGCCGCGCTGGGATTTCAACCAGCTCTGCGTGGGGCAGTAGGTTTCCAGACACCGCCCGCATCCAGCCAGCCTCGCCCCGGGCATTGGAAACCACGAGAGCATCCGCAGCAAAGGCGAGCCAAGACCCTCGGGCCTCCAAGTGCGGCTTACAGTGCTGTGATCTAACTACTGTGCCATTTGTGGTTTGGGAAACTCAGGGCAAAGTAATGACGTTTGGTTTTGAAAAGTGAAGTAACAAAAAGCGCGAGCCAGGCAGGAGTCGAACCTACAATCTTCTGATCCGTAGTCAGACGCGTTATCCATTGCGCCACTGGCCCTACACACAAAGTACTCAGGGGGGGGCCTTTGGAATGACACTGTAGTCAGGCGGCACCTGACAGTCACCCAAAGGGGTTAGTAGAGGAAAACTGCGACAGGCAGACGGTGGAGTGACAGAATCTAAGCACAGAGGACCCGGGTCACCGGGATTAGCGTCCTTCCCGGGGTCACTCGCCGGCGAGGTGGGGGGGGCTGTCTTCTTGCGCACGCGTATAACCTCACACTGGCGCGTACTTCATCCCTTGCTCCTCCAAGTGCGCATGCTCATGCCTCGCTCAGCCAACCACGAGAGCGTTCTGACTCCTAAGTGTTGAATCTCAGGGGGCGCGTCCTGCTTACTTGTCCCTTCGATAGCTCAGCTGGTAGAGCGGAGGACTGTAGCTGATCCCCTGGCAAGAGACATCCTTAGGTCGCTGGTTCGATTCCGGCTCGAAGGAGACTAGTGTAGTTTTTTCCCCGGCGTCCCCCCTCAGTCAATCATGGCACCCCAACGAAGAGTTGACACTTAAGTACTTTGGCTCCCCCTTGGGTCAGTGACATCCCACGTGTGAATCTTTTTCGATCTCAGAGCGAGGACGTGCTCGGGCCAGTTAGTTCCAAAGTGCAGCTGTGGTGGTGGCCTTGTGCTTGTTCCTTAATTGTCTCTGGCGTTTCCCGAGCCGCCTAGTCACAAAAAAGACCGGAGTGAACGCGGCCAAGCTGGTCCCAAGCAGTAGGGACTTAAGAAGCCCGGCGTAGGGTCAGCCACGCCAGGACCCGCTCAGGGTGCCGCGAGGAGGTGGGCGGTGCGTGGGAAGAGAGGTCTTGCACTCCGGGACCCTGGAATCAGGAAGGCAGGGCACACAACGCTCGGAGTCTAGAAAGTGAGGCGAGGTTAGGGAACGAGCTGGCGGAAGGGCTGCCCGCTCCCTTCGATAGCTCAGCTGGTAGAGCGGAGGACTGTAGGTTGCACTTCCGTGGCCATCCTTAGGTCGCTGGTTCGACTCCGGCTCGAAGGAGGGGCAGTCTAATTTTGTCACTTTGGTTTCACTTACTAGATAAGACTAAACGTGGTTTTTTAGGAAATTATCACTTCTCATTGCTCTGTCCCTTCTCTAGAGGAACAGATAACGAGCCGTGCCCAGCGGTGGGGGATTAGCTCAAATGGTAGAGCGCTCGCTTAGCATGCGAGAGGTAGCGGGATCGATGCCCGCATCCTCCAGTTTTCTTCCTGCTCCCATCCGGTAGTTTTTAGTTCAATTCGCTCAGTTCTGAACTCAAGCGGAAAGTCAGACCTTAGGCAAGTGAAAGGTAAGGTAAGCTTGACATTACCGTTCCGTAAAACACCCCAGACAAGGGTCGATGGATGTTGGCAGTTAATCCACCAAGTTTTTAAAAAAAAATTAGATCCATTTTCTTTAGGAAATTAATGAAATTTTTCTTTCATAAATGGTGACAGATTGCCGTTATATCTATTGCTACTCCAGCTCTTTGTGATTTGTTTGATATCTGCACTGCCGGTAGTTAGAGGAAACCCACAGACGGGAAAACAAGCAGGAAACAGAGAACTTGGAAAGGATCACTGACTACTTGACCAGTCTGTTAGGCAGATGGGGGAGGGCAGGCTAAGGCAAGGGTCGAATACGGAGAAGTCACGGAGTGACCGTTTGCTTTTGGAAAGGGATTCTAGTGCCAGTGTCCTCCTGGGAAGTAATTGTGGAGAAATCAGCGCTGAGAAAGAAGTAACTGGAATAAAAGTTCTATTTAGGGCTCCGCTTGAGTACAATTTTGTTGAAAAACAACTAGAGCAGACGCACAGACACACAACTCGTTGAAAAATTCAGATTGAACAGAAGGCATAAGAAGATCTTTCTGGTAGTAATTCTCCTTATCCTCATTTTCTGAAAGAGAATCACTAAAGAGCTATGGAAGCCACAACACAGAACATAAATCTTCCTGGCAACGATAGAATTATTATCCTTCTTGAGGGTAATAATGGTAATAAAGAAATGGTAATTCTTCACTCTTGTATATTTTAGAGTCCTAGGCAACGTGTATGCTTTTGTTACCAATGTATCTAACTTGCCATGGTTTGTTACTTTATCTTGAATTTTCTTTCCATTTTTATCTCATTTTTCAATAAATTTTTTAATTGAATGTAAAATCAAAATACATCATGTTCATGAAAACACATTAACAAAGTAAGAAAAAGAATCATTTTAATTGTTAATTGCCTAAAACAACAAGAAATGGATAATAAGTCAAAGGAATAGGAAGGAATAGTACCAGAATCTCCCTTTGGAGGACACGCGTATAAGCAGGTGATATGGGACAGAACTGAAACTTCTCAGGGTCAGCAGCCCAGGTGGGGAATGGAATTCAGGTAAAAAGTTCAAAGGTACAAGTCAGGAGACAATAAGCATAGTGGTTAGTCACGTGGGCTGTGAAACCTGATGACTTGTCTTGGCTTTGCAGCTTCCTACTGCATGACCTTGGAGAAGCTGCTTGACTTCTTGGTTGATTCGGTATCCTCATTTGTAAAATAGGGATGTGATAAGGGTACTTATTTTTATTAAGATATCATTTATTTAAAAAGCTCTTAGTACAGTGCCTGGCATATAGTAAGTACACAATAAGCATTAGCTGTTATCAGTGTGAAAGAAAGAAAAGAAGGGAGGGGCAGTGGGGAGAAGGAAAGGGAGGGAGAGAGGGAGGGAGGTGGAGGGGAAGGAGAAAGGGAGAAACATAAATATGAAATGTCATATTCATGGTAAACTGTAGAGATTGGACATATTTCAACATCTAAAGGCCTGGTAAGCAAACCATTTACAGTGAAGGCCTGGAGAAATTATTTTGAGGGTTTGTATTGATGTTTATATAAGTACATGTGGAAGTGCAGGAAAGAGGTGCTTGGCTCCGCTCTGCAAAGAAGATAGGGGGAAAAAATACAAAATGATGGTTAAATACATTATGGTATGACCATATAATAAAAATGTATGATCATTTTAATTGGATTTATTAGGAATTTGTATGGACATGGAAAATGTTAATACTTGAATGCTAAACAAAATATTACAGAGTAATATAAATAATAATATAAATGAGCATAAATTATCTAGAGAAAATATTGGAAAAATGCATAAAAATGTTAATAGTGGTGATCTTTTCTCTTCCCTAAAATTTTAAAAATATTTTCTAATTTTTCCAAAATATACATTTACTATTTTAATTGGAAATATAGATGAATATATTAATAGCTCATTTTTGAAATTCTGGTTGCTTCCGTTTCCTTATTTGTAAATGGCAGATGATAATAATTAGGTAATTAACAGCTAATATTTATTCAGCACTTCCTACAAGCCAAACACAGTTCTAGGAACTTTACATGTATTAATGCATTTATTTTTCTCATAAAGAAAACACCAGGCCCAGATGGCTTCCGTAGTGAATTCTACTGAGCATTTAAGGATGAGATAATACTAATTATATATAAACTCTTTCAGAAAATTGAAGGAGTACTTTCCAACTCATTTCTATGAATTCAACTTTACCCTGATCCTAAAACAAGGCAAAAACATTAGAAGAAAATAAAACTGTAGAACAATATCCTTAATGAACAGAGATGCAAATATTCTTAACAAAACTTTAGCTGATTAAATCCAACAATACATAAAAAGAAAAATATATTATGGAATTTATTTCAGGAATACAAGACTGGTTCAACTTTCAAAAATCAATGTTAAAAAAAAATCAATGTAATTTGCCATATTAAACAGATTAAAGAAACATTTGACCAAATTTGACATTCATTCCTGATTTTAAAAACTGATAGCAAAGGGCTGGGATTGTAGCTCAGCGGTAGAGCGCTTGCCTCGCATGCGTGAGGCCCTGGGTTCGATCCTCAGCACCACATACAAAGCAATAAAATAAAGACATTGTGTTCATCAACAACTAAAAAAAAATTAAAAAAAAAAAAAAAAAAAAAACTGATAGCAAACTTGGAAGGTAGGGGAATTTCATCAATCTAATAAAGGCATCCATGAAAAACATACAGTAACATTATACTTAATAGTGAAAACTAAGGTGGGTATGGTGGTGCACACCTGTAATCCCAGCAACTCAGGATACTGAGGCAGGAGGATTGCAAGTTCAAGGCCAGCCTCTGCAATTTAGCAAGGCCCTCAACAATTTAGCTTAAGACCCTGTCTCGAAAATAAAAAATAAAATGGGCTGGGCATGTGACTTAGTGGTAAAGCCCCTCTGGATTCTATCCTTACTATCAAAAATAAAAATAAAAAGTAGTAAAAGACTAAATACTTTCCTCCAAAGATCAGGAACAAGGCCAGGATGTACTTTCTGGGTTTTTGACAACAGCCAGCACAATAAGTTTAAAAAGAAAGAAAGAAAGAAAAGAAAAGAAGGAAAAAAACCCCTGATTAGAAAGAAAGAAATATATCATTTTTAAAAACATTGATTACATGTCAGGATGGTAATATTTTAGTTAAATAAAATATATTAATAGGATTAGTTTCATTTGTTTCTTTTAAGCTTTTTTAATGTAGCTGCTAAAAAATTTAAAAGTCATACATGTGACTCAAATTTGTCACATCTTATTTCTATGGACAGTGCAGTTTGGAGAGATAGGCAGGGGCAGAAAATGTCAGGCCTTAGGACTCACAGTGATTAATGTCTTTCTCGTTGGGGTGATGAGACCCATTCCTGGGATTTAAATAAGAAGTGATGTGTAAGAAATGAGTTGCAGAAGGCAAGAGTGAATTCAGAGAAATCAATTAGGAAACTGGTGTGTAAGGAATGTGGAAGGTGGGTTGTGGTTGGGGTGGAGCTCAGGAGGCCCTGGAGCCCAGATGAGGACTTCAGACAGGCACCATAGAGGAATCCTAGGCTATAAAGTATTTGCTACATTTTGAAACAACTGTTGCCGTTTCTTTCTGGCACTTAAATTATGCCAATAAATGTTCAGAAGAAAGTACAATATGTTAGTTTTCTAACATTTCCCCAGAGATCTTTATGATGAAGTAAAATTTATAAACAACAGATTTGAAGCAGAAGCAATTATCAAGATGAAACAAACAAACCTTTGAAGGAGAGGTTTGCAAACTATCTAATGAAAGAAGAGCCACATAGTGTTAGCTTCTGCTAAGTATTTATCAAGTTAGTTCATTTCTCTGTGGTATTCAATTCTATAAAATACTTATTTTTCATGAAAAATTTAAAATTATGTATGCAAGATGCCTATTTCCACAGAGAGATTGAAAAGATTACAATGTAGACAGAAAGAAAATGTTAAGTATTGTATAGATGAAATGGCCTAAGGAGATGACATGAATCTTTTTACTGGAGAGCCCCCAGGTCCCCACCCCAAAGAAACTTTAAAAGTTACATGGAGGCAAATTCTTAAGACAACTAATGATTAAAGAGTGCTTTTCTAAAGCATACTTTGGACTCTTGGATACTAAAATAAATAACATTTTACACCTACCTGTCTCTTGCCTGATGCACTGTATTTGGCAGGACCAATAAACAGAACCTGCTGCCTAGAACTCCAACCAGCTCATCTAAATTTCACCACTGACCTTATATGGTGCTCTCCCTAATCAAAGGATGGATGGATGGATGGATGGATGGATGGATGGATGGATGGATGGATGGCTAGTTTTATAGATGAATAGGTATTGTGAAAAATAATCTTGTATCTTTAAGAGGACCTAGCTTGCACAAGATTAAGAGTAGACCCTTTGTTTTGGCATGAGATTAAAATAATTTTCAAGAGATTTAACTTACGCTGGAGTTGACCTGAAAGTCTTAGGCTGTAGTGCCTTAGTGTTTCAACCTTTCTAACCCTCCTTCTTCTGCAGTTACCTCTCTCTATGCCTGCACATCCACATCATCTGGTGTCCTCTCCATGTTTTACTGATTTAGTCAGCCACCAACTTTTTTATGTTAGCTACAAGAAATCAAGAATTCTCCTTCCTTTCTACCTTAGAGGTTGAGCCAGAAGCAAGGTCAACTTTCTAATTCCTATTATTTTCTCTCCCACTAGGTTTGTCCTCTATTTGCCTTACCACTTCCTATAAGCAGTATTTTTTTAATTCCCTTTAGTCCTATCCTCCATCTGACCATAAATCCTGTTTTGTTTGATCAACAAACATTTGTTGAGCTAATCTCTAATATTTTCTAGTATCTGGACTTGCAATTACCTGTGCTAAAGAGACAAAAGAGAACATGAGCAAGTGGAATACCAAGGATGTTCTAGAATCTTCAAGAAACTAGCACCCTGATACTGATTCCTTTTCTAATGCCTTATATCCCTAGAATACTCAGAACTATTTGGAAAGTTGGGCTGAAAAATTTATTTTGTTCTTCTAGCCATTCTGGGGCCAGTGGTGGTTCATATCACCCTAGCCATAGTACAGAATCCACCAAAAGAGGGTGATCCACTTCCTGTTGAAGAATCTTACAAATGCATTTTCTCATTAATTTTCTCCCCAATTTTTTTATATTACATGTTCCAGAGCTGATTGTTCAATATGGTACCCACTAATTGCATGATGTCATTCAAATATAAATTTAAATTAAATAAAATTTCAAATTCAGTTCCAGAGTTGCACTGTACACATTCTAAGTATTCAGTAGCCACTTGTGACTAGAGGCTGAACATCACAGATAGGGAACGTTTCCATCATCAAAGATTTTTTTTTTTAAGTACTGGGAACTGAGCCCAGGGTCACTTTGCCACTGAGCTACATGCCCAGTTCTTTTTTTATGTTTTATTTTGAGACAGGATCTTGCTAAGTTGCTGGGTTTGGCCTTGAACCTGGGATCCTCCTTTCTCAGCCTCCAGAGTTACTGGGATTAGAGGTGTGTACCACCATGCCCAGCTCATTGCAGACAATTCTAATGGAAAGTGCTGTTCTAGTTCATATGAGTAGCACAGCTTGTGGGGGTGAGACCATGGGCTCTATAATCAAAAGACAGGTCTTCGAGTATGTATCACAACTTAGCAATCATATGACTCTGGACAACTACTTTGTTCAGCCACAGCTGGCTCCATAGCAGTAATAATACCTATTACACAGAGCTATTATATAAAGCACTTGGTACTCAGTACATGTTTATTTTATTTGTTGTGCCGATATAAAAGTAAAAGTAATTTTAGAATCCCTCTTTGTCCCTTCCTGAAATAAAGAATGCACTAATGTTTTATTATATAATAAAATATTTGGCTGGCCTTCATCCTGAGTTCCTGGGAGAAAGCCTCTAAATTCTCTAAGTGATAGGCATGTCTCTGTGTTATTCATTGTGGGCCCCAATAACTTAGGCTAATAAGATGACTCAGGAGAGGGCCAATCAGGACAGAAAGAGCAATCGTGTGATTAGATTGTTGAGGTTTTGAGCTGTGTAGTCTCAGCCCAGCCTCCAGGAAAGGAAGAAGGGCTGAAGACTGATTAAATCATGGCCAATGATTTAATCAAACATTCCTGCATAATAAAACTCAGATAAAAACTTTGGACACAGAAGCTTGGGTGAGCTTCCCTGGCTAACAGTGCCTATTGTATTGTTACACATCCTGTGTATTGTATCCCATCCTGTGCCAAGGGTGATACATGCTGACTCTATTGGGGGAGGACACAGAAGTTCATATTTGGGAACCCCCATCTAGACCTTATCCTATGCTTTTCTTCTTTGACCTGGTCTAAATTTGTATTTTCCTCTCTCTCTCTCTCTCTCTCTCTTTCTCTCTCTCTCTCTCAATAAAATTGTAATCATAGCTTTAATGCTTTCCTGAGTTGTGTGTCACTCTTGGGTCAGAAGTGCCAGGACCTGGGAACCCCTGAGTTTTCAGGTGTAGTCTGAAGTGAGGGCAGTTCTGTGGTACCCTTACTTTGTGAAGTTTGGCCTCCCTCCAGGTAAGTAGTATCAGAAGGATTGCAGACCTCCCTGTCATTCCTGCCCTTGACCCCTGAAACTTACTTCCATTTGGTCTGGAGGCTAGAGGTTGAAAAACGTCAAAATCCCTGTTGTCATATCTTAATATCAAATTTGGGTGCCTACTCAGTTTCTTGGGGACCCATGTTATTTCCTCCAGACTTCTCTGGAAGAATGGGAAGCTGTCGGAGAAGGGCAGTGATGGTTTTGCTTCAGTTTCTCAGTATGTCTAAACATGCTCCTGTCCATGTTGGTGGACTCTGAAATTCCTCCCTATGGTGCCAAATCCTATCCTAATGTGTGTGGTGAGAGTAAAGATGAGAGAAGGGGAGGAAGTTATGCACCCCTTCCTCACAGTCCAGGATACCTCCAGGAAACTGCTGGTTTTCATGACTCTGAGGAGGCTCAAGTCCACTCTAAATCCCAGAACCTTGAAGATGTCTTAAATCCAATTCAGTTACAGAATGGTCTCTGTCTCCTGGACTCTGAAGGATTTAGGAGTAGACCAAAATTTTCTAGCTCCACCCTAGAACCCAGCACTTTCTCTGTCCCACTCCCAACCCACACACCCACCCTATAGATCACTGGTCTCTGAGAGAAGGGAAGAGTACGAGATGGAAAAAAGAGAATGAGGAAGGGTAAGTGGGTGTTATTCACCTACTTGGCTCTCATTCCTGTGGGAGTTTTGCTTGCTTTGTGGAGAGGCTCCAGCCACGGTTCTAGGAAGGCAGAGGAAAAGAAGGAACATCAAATGATGGAATTGGAGATTTTCAGCATCAAAAGAAATATTGTTTCAGATTTTTCTCCCAAAGATGCTGCTAAGATGTTATGAACCCCACTCACTTATGAGAGAACTGAAATCTGGCAAGATGAGGTCACTTTTCCAAGACCACAAAGTGAGGTGGACACAGAGGTTAGAGAGAAGCCTGTGTCCTGACTCACTCTGTAGCCCTCCCTGCATCGTCACTGTTTGCTCACACTCAAGGCACCTGAGTCATCTTTGTGGATTCCACTTTCATAACAACCTCAGAGTCCGTTTCCTCCTTTCCTTCCCCAGTGCCATCATCTCATGCCAGGGCTTTATGACCTCTCACTTGAGCTATCACCTTCCAATCTGGTCTTCATAGAGTTTTAAAGGCACTCTTCATCTGTCCCCTTCACCACTGCATGATTAACCTAGCAAACACACACTCTCATAGAGATGTCCCTGTGAGAAGCTCTCAATGACTTCCTGATGTCTAATTTATTAAGTGTTAGAAACTCTTTAGTCCAGTATTTACAGCCTGCCAATGCATCAGCAATGTACTCTGCATTCCGGTCTAAACCACCATATCCTCTGAGATTTCTTACACACCTGCACCTCCAGGCCTTTGCTTCTTCTGTCTTACATGAAAAGCCCCACCTGTGTCTCACCTAGCTACATGTCCATCTGTTTACGTTCCTCAGTGGAGCTATTCAAAAGCTACCCCCACCCATGAAGCCTCCCTCACTCCTCCCTCTTTAAATGTCTGTAGCTCCTTATCACGTTTTGTTTTGACCTATGGTTCTATATATACATCTTATCTCTATTAGGCTCAGCTTCTTGAGGACATGGCTTATGTCTTGCTAATCTTTTGATGCCCAGAGCCTTGCACAATGGAGACACCTGGTAAACATCCCATGAATATTTTGTTGAAGGAATGACTTTTTTCTATAAGCATAGGCTCTGCTACAATGTACAGTCATGTGGTGCATTGCAACTTTGCAGTCAATGGTGGACCAACTGCATACACAGCAGTGGTCCCATGACACCATCTTACGTAGTGATGTCTTAGCTATCACAATGTTCTGCACAACACATTATATTCATGTTAAAGGTGATGCTGTATAAAGAAGTCTAGGCTAGCCAGGTGAGCTGGTGCACACCTGTAATCTCAGCACTATGAGAGGCTGAAACTAGAGAATTGCAAGTTCAAAGCCAGCCTCAGCAATGGCGAGGTGCTAAGCAACTCAGTGAGACCTTGTCTCTACATAAAACACAAAATAGAGTTGGGATGTGGCTCAGTGGTCAAGTATCCCTGAGTTCAATCCCTGGTACCAAAAAAAAAAAAAAAAAAAATGAAGTCTAGGCTAACGTGTGTGATTTTGTCTTGATTCTTAACAAAAGCATTTAAAAATTAAAATTACAAAAAGAAAAATCTTATAGAATAAGTTTATGAAAATATCTTTGTATATCTGTGCCATGTGTTTGGGTATAATAAGTATTATCACAAAATAGTCAAAAAGTTAAAAAAATTAAAAAGTAAATGAAGTAAAAAGTTATAGAAAGTTTAGGTCAATAATGGTAATTGAAGAAAGGAAAAATTTTAATAAATTTAGTGCAGCCTAAGTATGTTATGTTTATAAGGTCTAGAGTGGCGTACAGTCATGTCCTCAGCCGTCACATTCATTCACCATTCATCCAGAGCAACTTTCAGCCAGTAAGCTCCATTCATGGAAAGTGCCATACAGGTATACCATTTCTTATCTTTTATACCATATTTTCACTGTACCTTTTCTATATTTAGATATATATATATACACACATATGTATTTAGATATAACATATCTACATTTATATATATACATACACACACACACACATATAATTACCATTGTGTTAAAATTGCTTACAATGTTCAGTACAATACCATGCTGTCCAGGTTTGTGGCAGGAGTGATAAGCTGCACATGTAGCTTCAGTGTGCAGTAGGCTATACCATCTAGTTTTCTCTGAGTATTCTCTGGTATTCACACAGTGACAGAATTGCCTAGCAACGCATTTTTCAGAACCCATCCCTGGTGTCAATTAACTCATGACTATACTATTAGTTTAACTGCTGAGATGGTTAATTTTGATTGTCAACTAGATTGAGAGAGTTCTAAAAAATGGAAAAAAGCAGACTGCTGGGTGTGTCTGTGAGGGGTGTTGTCAGAGACAATTGATGTGGGTAAGTGAACTGAGTAGGGAAGACCTGCCCTGAATGTGGGAAGCTCAGTCCAAAAGGCTGGGGGCCTGGATAGAACAAAAACCACATGTGTGCAAGCAAGCTTAACTCTTCTTGAGCAAGCGTGGTTTTTCCTGTTGCCATCATCCCAGGACATCAGACTCTTCAGCCTTTGAACGTGGATTTATACCAACAAGTCTCCAGGGAGTTTCTGGGCCTTCAGCCTCATACTGCGTCATTTGTCTCTCTTGTTCTGAGGCTCCCAACTTCTTGGACTGAACTTTCCATTCTGCAGGTGGCCATTGTGAAATCCTTCAGTCTCTGATCCTGTAATCCAATGTAATAGATCCCCTTACATAATTATATATACATTTTATTGGTTCTATTCCTCTGGAGAACCATGGTTAATACAAATGTTTTCCCTTAGATTGCAAGGTCTTATACTTTTACAGTAGAAACTTTTTCTTCCCTAAAAATTATCTCACATATTGTGCTCATACTTCCATAGTCGAAGTAACGATAAACAGAATTAAAAGCAGAATTAACTACCTAGTCTAGGTGACTGGATGTGAATCAGTAAAAAAAATTCATCAGTCCCCTTCACTAAATAAGTTGCTAAATAAATATGGAAAGTATTAACAGAATCATCCCAAGATCCCTGAAGTGCTTATGAATACATATAACTTATTATTAGGTAATAGAGCTTATTATTAGATCGTCAATAAGCTTTCAGTGCACATAGCACTAAATCCACACATAACCAGTCACACTGACCTACCCTTTCCTGATTACTAACTACACTGGGGATTGTTAACAAAATGTGTTCTTTATTCAAGGTTTTTAAAATCAAGGAGAAACAGAATACAAATTTATCATGCAAAAAGTCATGAATTTTTCTTTCCATTTTTAATCTCATTTAAAATTTTTAAATACAATACAGTTAAACAGTTGTTTCACAAAGTCCTGTCAAATATAAATATAAATCTATGTTTATAACTCAAGAGTAGACCAAGAATATCAGAAATGTCCAGGACAGCTCTCATTTTAAATATGACCTTGGAGGAAGGGGCAGAGGTGCAAGTATTTCAGAAGCAGATCAAACAGAGGTACGGAAGGACTATGTTTTCATTTCAGTTGTAGATGACACTAATATCTGTCCCCTGACAAGTGGCCAAAGGAAATCATGGATCTGCCAGCCACAGGACAACTACTTCACCACTACAGATTATTGTCACAAACTAAATTTAAATTTTAAAGAATATCAAATTTTCTTTGTGTTTTTGGATGTGTATAGGAGTGGCAATATAGGATGAAAGAAGGCTAAGGAGGAGAGAAAGCAATGCGAAAAAGAAAAAGAGTTATTAGAGTTTTTCTTTAAAATTGTATCATCAACTGGGTGTTTGATTTTTTACTTTTTCAATTTTTTAGACATCTCTATGGTGAGAGGATTTGAATTCAGCTTTTCAATTAGAATTTTCCCCTGACCACAACCCTAGCAAATGTGAAAGATCTAATATTATGCAAGTCTTCTTAGATGGTTACCTTTGCGAAGCCATGATAATGGTGTCAAGACAAGTTTTGTTTGTTGCTAAGCAGGGACTGTCAGACTACTTTCCCTGATCACTCAAGACAGAAATGGTGTTTATTGTACAGTTAGACTCTTGGGCTGCATTCTTCCCTTCCTGAAGAAGCCTGTCACCAAGTTCTTCCTGAGTGCTCAGAGTGCTGGCTAAGGCATGTCTCAGGGGCCAGGCATGCACATTTGCATTTGTTGTTGACAACTGTCAGCTTCTACCTCCTTCCCCCCACCACCTCTGTCTAAATGGGGTTTGTAATCCTCCTTCCCACCCACTCTCTTCATTCCCAGGGGCAAGAATGTTGACTCCTGCTCTCTGTCACCTGTCAGAATCCATCCTCCTGTCACTGGCTTATATGGACAACTCAGCCCACTGTCACGTGATGTTGGGCTGCTAAAAACAGCTCCGGCTCCACTCTGAACCAGGGCCTGAAACAATGTCCTCCACCAAGAGAAACATAAAGGACACTTGATGGTACAGTCCTTGGAATTATTTCCAGGAAACACTTGCCGAAGCCATTCAGAGCACCCTTTCCCTGGCAGTGCACTCAGGGACGGCCAGGAGATGAGTGCATCTCTGAATTATAAGTCTTTCTCCAAAGAGCAACAGACCATGGATAACTTGGAGAAGCAACTGATCTGTCCCATCTGCCTGGAGATGTTCACAAAGCCCGTGGTCATTCTCCCCTGTCAGCACAACCTGTGCCGGAAGTGTGCCAGCGACATTTTCCAGGTAGGCTTGTTTGGGATTTGGGGGTGCAAAAGATTCCCTCCTCTCCAAATCAAGTGCTTAATATTGAAGTTGCCTCCTTTAGAAGACTTTATAGGATGGCATTTTTTTTTCAATTTATTTGAATAATTCCCTTTGGGCTTTGCTGCCAATCTCCTCCTTACTTCCAAATCTAGTTGTATTTTAATTCTAAGAATTACATTTGTTTTTAACAAAACCAAATCATTGAATTTGTTTCAAAGTCAAAAATGAATTACTACCCAAGACACGAATGTTGATGTTTCTGGCTGAAACTTTGGGTTATGAAAACACTGGGTGGAAAAATGCCTTGTGCGATACCTTGCAAATGCCTGTGGATGAGGACTGGCTCTGTGTTTCAGGACCACTTGCAATGAGGCCCTGAGGGATTATCTTATGGCAAGCTTAAAGTAGAAGTCCATGCTGTTTGTAGTCACAGAGAGTGAAAGTAAGTCTCAGGGAAGCTTCTTGTGATGTGACTCTATTCCTCTTTCTTGCTTGGCAAGAACAGGCCTCTAACCCATACTTGCCCACAAGAGGAGGTACCACGGTGGCATCAGGGGGCCGATTCCGCTGTCCCTCCTGTAGACATGAAGTGGTTCTGGACAGACATGGGGTATATGGACTTCAGAGGAACCTGCTGGTGGAAAACATCATTGACATCTACAAGCAGGAGTCCACCAGGTAACACTACCATGTGCCAAGTCCATTTGATGATTGTTTGTATTGGTTTGTTTTAATAGGTTGCCACACTGAATGATTGTCTACCAATCACAGACTGATTGTTCTATAGTAAAGGGATTTTCCAAGTCAATCTTTCCCAGTGAGACTGAAAGTCACTCATGGGAAGAGAGAAGGGAACTGGTGCTCAGCTTTTGTATCATGTAAGGATGAAGTGACTCATTAACACTAATCCATCCCAGATGGCGATGCTGAAAGAAGCATGCTGCTGCCCTCCCCTGAAAGCTTTGTAGTACATACATTTCAGACATTTTTTTCACATTACAGTTCCTTTGTTATTTCCAGATCCTACACAGCAGAAAAATTCCAGTGCAAATATAATGAACAGAAATGGCATCTTCCAAAATAGCCCAGTTTCTAGTTCAGACATTCTTGCCTTAAAATTGTCTAGTTAATAATAAGAAAAACAAAATCCTCTGACATTGTCACCATGTTGAATCTATGAGATGTTCAAAGGCAGGTATCAATCCTGGCCTCTACTGACTTATAGTTTAGAGATATAGGAGGGGGAAAAAATGAAGTCCAGGCTGTGTAGTATATTTGCTGTGTACGTTTAGCATTTATTTGTTGACTGATTGTTATATACACCCATCCATTTAAAAAAAATTTTAAAGGCTTCTTATTTATGGAACCACATTGGCTATACAGTTCCTTTCCTAGATTTCCTAGAGACGACACTGCAAGAGTATATTCCTAGAAGGCATGGAACAAAGAGCCTTTTGACTATTGTGCACAGCTCAGTCCAGTCCACAAAGCATGGTAGCAATATGGAGACCATCTAGAAATGACTTCATTGAGATTCTTATTCAGGGTCATATATTTTTGGAACATCTATTAGGTTTTAAGACCCTTGTGCTCATAGAAGGAAAACTGTTCTATAAATCTAACATATAATTATTGTAATTATTATGGTTATTAGTTTCTGCTTGTGATTCAAAACTTAATTAAATAGTACCAGGATATAGATGGGATTGGGGAAGATGAGTGGCTGATGACTTATTGCAGAGATTGCAGCTTCCTGTTTCCCTTGCTTCCAAAATCTCCTGACAAGAAAGAAAGTACTATTGTTATCACTTCAGAGATCTGATCTCACTGAATTTTTATTACTTTAAAGTGCAAATAAACACTTTCAAAAATTTTTTTTCATTTTTCCCATGCTCCCTCCCCCATTATCAATCAGCATCCACTTATCAGGGAGAACATTCGGCCTTTGGTTTTTTGGGATTGGCTTATCTCACTTAGCATGATGTTCTCTAATTCCATCCATTTACCTGAAAATGCCATAATCTTATTCTCTTTTAATGCTGAGTAACATTCCATTATATATATATCACAGTTTCTTTATCCATTCGTCTATTGAAGGGCATCTATGTTGCTTCCACAGTTTAGCTATTGTGAATTGAGCTGCTATAAACATTGGAGTGGCTGCATCACTATAGTATGCTGTTTTTAAGTCCTTTGGGTATAGACGGAGGAGCAGGATAGCTGGGTCAAATGGTGGTTCCATTCCAAGTTTTCTAAGGAAACTCCATACTGCTTTCCAGATTGGTTGCACCAATTTACAGTCCCACCAGCAATGTATGAGTGTGCTTTTTCCTCCACATCCTCGCCAAGACTTGTTTGCATTCTTGATAATTGCCATTCTGACTGGTATGAGATGAAATCTTAGAGTAGTTTTGATTAGCATTTCTCTAATGGCTAGAGTTGTTGCCAACATTTTTTCATATGTCTGTTGATTGTATATCTTCTGAGAAGTTTCTGTTCAGCTCCTTAGCCCATTTATTGATTGGGTTGTTGTTTTTTTGGTGTTAAGTTTTTTGAGTTCTTTATATATCCTGGAGATTATTGCTCTATCTGATGTACATATGGCAAAAATTTGTTCCCAAGATGTAAGCTCTCTGTTCACCTCATTGATTGTTTCTTTTGCTGAGAAGAAGCTTTGTAGTTTGAATCCATTCCATTTATTAACTCTTGCTTTTATTTCTTGTGCTTTAGGAGACTTGTTAAGGAAGTCAGGGCCTAATCTGACATGATGAAGATTTGGGCCTACTTTCTCCTCAATTAGGTGCAGAGTCTCTGGTCTAATTCCTAGGTCCTTGATCCACTTTAAGTTGAGTTTTATGCATGGTGAGAGATAGGGGTTTAGTTTCATTTTGCTGCATATGGATTTCCAGTTTTCCCAGCACTATTTGTTGAAGAGGCTATCTTTTCTCCAGTGTATGTTTTTGGCACCTTTGTCTAGTATGAGATAGCTGTATTTATGTGGGTTTGTCTCTGTGTCTCCTATTCTATACCAATACTTTCAAAAAAGTAACCAATTAATAACCAACTAATTATTAAAAGGAATTTCTCTGATAGCTGTTTCAGTACCTAGTATAGTGCCTTACACCAAATAATTGCTCCATGGTGCCATCTCTCTAAGCTTACATTAATAATGACATTAATATTATTACATTAATTACATTAATTTTCTTACTACTTGTCCCAGTGGCAACTTGAAACATGAGGGAATAAAAAAACATACTTGTTAAGAAGTCCAGAGGAGAAGAGTTAAAACTTATGGCACTAGTAAAAGCACAAAACACTTGCTTACTTTAACCATGAAATCAAGTTGGTGCAGCTACCAAAAATAGTGCCCAAGAGCCAGGAAGCAAATTGCAAGAAAGGAATGAACCAAATTTCCAAGAAATAAGCTCATAACCAAAAATAAGTTTGCATTTGTGATTAACAATTTCTTCCTATATTGTTTCTTAAACTTGAGACTTGCCTTTAGGCATTTTAAACTTGGTGGCCAAACCACAAAAGTGGCCCAGAGGGCTTGGTCACAGGTCTGGGCATGAAGTCAGTTGTTCCCTGGAGGCTGGAAGTCTTAACAGACCAGAACTCTGAGGCTCAGGGTACATTAGACAACCCTGGAATAACCTTGGATAAGAAGAGTGAGATGAGCCCAGCTCTGGTCATTGGGGATATCAAAGGAAAGGGGAAGAGATATCAAAAATGGACCATGGGTACTGGTCAACTCTGCCTCTTACAGAACACCTAGAGAGTGTAATTCTCCAAATCCTGGCTTTATCTAGAAGAGGGCATGGTGCTGAACTAGCCACAGTTTGGGGGTTTGGCAAGATAAAAGACCAATCTGGTTAATATTAATAATAAACCAATAAGCTTTAAAGTATAATAAGCAAAATTACTATTGCTATGGGTCAGATACTGCTCAGGGTGCTTTATATGTGAATCTTGTGCAATTCTTTAATTCTTACACAATCCTGTGAGGTCATGAGGATGATGATGATTATGATGACGATGACTATTGTAAGTCTTTCTTTTATTTATTTTAAAGTTTGCTAATTGATTTTTTTATTTGTTCTAATTAGTTATACATGACAGTAGCATGAAATTTGACACATCATACATAAATGGAGTGTAACTTCTCATTCTTATGGTTGTTTATGATGTAGAATTACGCCAGTTGTGTAATCCCATATGCACATAGGATAGTAATGTCAGATTCCTTCCACTGTCCTTCTCATCCCCATACCCCCTTCCATCCCTTCACTCCTCTCTGTCTAATCCAAAGTACTTCTATTCTTCCCTACCTCCAACTTATTGTGAATTAGCATCAGCTTATCAGAGAAAACATTCAGCCTTTGGTTCTTTGGGACTGGATTACTTCACTTAGCATGGTATTCTCCATCTCCATTCATTTACCGGCAAATGCCATAATTTCATTCTTCTTTAAGGCTGAATAATATTCCATCATGTATATATACCACATTTTCTTTATCCATTCATCTGTTGAAGGACACCTAGGTTGGTTCTATAGTTTAGCTATTGTGTATTGAGCTGCTATAAACATTGAAGTGGCTGTGTCATTGTAGTATGCTGACTTTAAGTCCTTTGGGTATAAAGGACCTATAGTGAACTAGCCACAGTTTGGGGTTTGGCAAGATAAAAAAGCAATTTGGTTAATATCAATAATAAATCAATAAGCTTTAAAGTATAATAAGCAAAATTACTATGTGCTGTGGGTCAGATACTGTTCAGGATGCTTTATATGTGAATCTTGTGCAATTCTTCAATTCTTATGCAATCTGAGGAGATTCTTATACAAACTGAGGAGTGGGATGACTAGGTTAAGTGGTAGTTCTTTATTGTTGTTTCTTAAAAATATTTTTTAGTTGTATATGAACACAACTTTATTTTATTGATTTATTTTTATGTGGTGCTGAGGATCGAACCCAATGCCTCACATATGCCAGGCAAATGCTCTACCGCTGAGCCTCAACCCCAGCCCCTTTACTGTTTTAATGAAAGTAAATTACATAAAGAATTTAAAAATTCAAGGACACCACAAGGCCTCTAACAAAAGGCACATTTCCTACCCTACTCTCTCTTCACCTTTAAGTCTCAAACCCCAAAGTCGCTTTTAACTCTTTCAGTTGTTTTCTGCTTTTTGCCATTAATGACATGCACATGCTGTTGTTATGTTTCTATTGCTTGATTTTTTCAATTTGAGACATTATCTATTGACTTTCCACTGTAGATGATAAGGACTGAGCCCTCCCATGCCTGGGCTTTACCCTCTACTTGGGATTTCCCTTTGCTCTCCCTTGGGTTAAGCCCCTTGCTTCTTGAATCCATGTCTTCCTCTTTGTTGGTTTACTCTTGTTTTTGTGGAGCATATCCTGAAGTAATCTGTTAAAATATGTGCAGTCCTCTTCTTTTCAGTCTCCCTGAAGTGCCTCTCTTCAGGATATTTTGTAGAGGTTTGACTGCCGCTCTGGTTGCAGTTCCAGAACCTTTCCAGAACTCCACAGCTCAAGTCAGTTGGCTTCTTGTAGCTTTTTCCCCTGCAAGCACTTAGCAGAGCTAAGATGTAACTCAAGTAGCTGTTCCCAATTTCCAACATTTGGTAGACATCTTTTACTTGCCACTATCTTGTTTACTTTTTGTCCTTTATTGATTTCTACCTTTTTATTTCCTTATATCATTTTAGTGAGATTTCAGCGGGAAGTGTAAGTAAATGCCTGTGTTCATTCTGCCATATTTAATTAGAAGATTCTTGGTCCAATTTCTAGATATTATTAAAAATTGAGACCAGAATAGGTTAAGTAACTCATCTAAGGCCACATGGAGAAGCCAAGGTAGGATTTAAGATCAGTACAAAGGTATTGCCTGAATTGCCTCACTAAGACCAGACATCCACCTCTCAGTAAATGCTGATGTGGTCCCCACAACCTCAGAGATGGGCAAGAGCAGGTACAGATTCATTGCATCTAGCCTACCTTGCATGGCTGGGAGTCTCTGCCGATGTCTGGCACTGATTTCTGTACCACAACTGTGAGCTTGGCTACTCACCTGATAAAAGTGTGTTCACGTCTTTATTCTACATGTCATATTTGTCCCAAATCTGCCATTGGTTCTAAGTTGTCCAGAGGTTTTCATTGTACATCCATTTTTAAGTGAGTGATACCCCTGGTCCTATGTTGCACCTAAACAAGAAAAACGTAGTAAAGAATATGGGAATTAGTTCTTAGTATATGTTGCATCATGAAAAAGAAGAAATTGAATCACAAACAAAAATAAACACATAGCCTGATGACTGTTTCCACATGTTCAGTATCTCCTATACTATATATACCTGTGCCAGTAGCACTGTCTCTGGTGACAACAGCACCTGGGAAACGCCTAGGGGAGATGAGTGCAATAGCTCTGCCTGTGCTGTTTTCTAGTAGACACACTCCAGACTCTTGCTTAGCCCACATTTATTACAAGATGAAGATACATGGGAGAGAAGGTTTTAGAGGTGGAGATGCCTTTGATCAGATAGAGACCAGTTTGCCAGTCCTGCTCTGTAGATAACCCCCAGAGGGATTGGTCGTTTATTAATGGAGTCCTCAGGATATTGTCTGGTCTCTTCCTTTGCCCCTCATATGTGCCAAGTGGGAGCCCATATTTCCCATGCCTTCTAGAGCTGAATGGTAGTATGTAAAGCTCGGGGTATACTGTCCACCAGTCAGGCAAATGACCTTTTATTTTCTTATTCATTCAATAAATATTTAAGAAGCCCTCCCCTGTATGCAACATACTGTTCTGGGCATTGAGGAATCCAGCAAAAAAGAAGACACACCATAGCCCTGCCCTCAAAGATCTCACATTCTAGTGGAGGAAATAAGCCTGGGAGGGAGGGTAATCTTCTCAGTTACGGGGTTACTTTTCTTGTTTCAGTTCCAAGCATACGGCCAAGCCAGGAGGTCAGAGATTATATTCCTACAAGACCAGACTGAAATTCCTCTGGCAAACATCAGATTCCAAAAGCTTGAAACTGAAAGTCCATGCAATTTTCTTATCAGACCTGGAGATTTCCTAATATTTAGTTGCCCCAATCCAAATACTGAACTTTTGCCTATTGACTTACAGAGACATAGTAGCATGTTTCCCGTCTTCCTCTGAGTTCTAACATTGTAGTTAAATATACCACACATCAGCATCAACTGTTTCAAACATTTTTATTTATGACTCACAGTAGGAAGTAATATTGACCAATTACATATATGGATATGTTTGTATATATAGTTTGTATATTTAGTTTCACATAATTGTGTGTATATATATACATAGGTATATATACTTGAAACAAAAATTTTACATATCAGTATTTATTCTTACTACATATAATGCACATTATTTGCTCTATTTTAACATTAGCAATGCTAGTCACAACCCCTAAATTGATTCCATGTCCTTAAAACTTGTAGTTTTAAAGAAATGCATCTCCATAGCAACCAAGAAAAATGTAGTCCCAAATCTGAAGTGCTTCTAAATATCTATGTGATTGGGACTATTAAGAATGCTCTTGCGGGGCTGGGGCTGTGGCTCAGTGGTAGAGCGCTTGCCTAGCATGCGTGAGGCACTGGGTTCGATCCTCAGCACCACATAGAAATAATAAGTGAATAAAATAAAGATCCATCAACAACTAAAAAAGTTAAAAAAAAGAATGCTCTTGGGGGCTGGGATCGTAGCTCAGTGGTAGAGCACTTGCCTAGCATGTGTGAGGCACTGGGTTCGATTCTCAGCACCGCACATAAATAAATAAATAAATTAAATAAAGGTTCATCAGCAACTAAAAATGTTTTAAAAATGCTCTTGGATTTAGAGATGAATTTTTTCAAATACTTAAGAAAACTATTAACAGTCTAGACTTTAGATAAAATACATCAAAACTCCTGGATTTTGTATAAGGAGGCCACATCCACACCTCCCTCTACCTCTACTTCTAACTAGCACCTAGATTAATAATAAAAGAAAACTTTGGCACTCCCTAGCTATCTTCAGTTTTATAGGTAGGAAAGGTATTTGCTGAGACCAGAGGCCTGGAGGGATGGGATCGAGCTCTTCTGCTGACATAAACTTGATATTTAGTTTATCAGCAACTTCCCCTTCTTACCCATAATAGGAAAGTGTCTCATGAGAAACTTGTGAGCCCGTGGAAACAGAGCTGGAGCACATTCCTGATGGCTGGCAAGGGCCCAGCATTCAACTTTCAGGAATTTCACTAGACGGTTTTAAAGCTTGAATTGAAATCAGCCATGATGGATATACACTATGAAAATTTATAAATGCTATAAATCAGTGCTATAAATCTCCAGGCCCCAAGTCCATCATCCACCACTAACCGAACTCTGAGTATTTTGTGTACATGAAAGAGACCCCAGGAATCTTCTGGAATAGGGTTTCTGGGGGTTTAGGGAACCGCTGGGGTTGTAAGGTCCATCACCTGTCTCTGCTATGATCTAATAAAAGTTGATAGACATTTATCTACCTACTTCCTCCTCAGGCCAGAAAAGAAGTCTGACCAGCCCATGTGTGAAGAACATGAAGAGGAACGCATCAACATCTACTGTCTGAACTGTGAAGTGCCCACCTGCTCTCTCTGCAAGGTGTTTGGTGCACACAAGGATTGCCAGGTGGCTCCCCTCACTCACGTGTTCCAGAGGCAGAAGGTAAAAGAGCCACTCCAGTCCTTCCTCCTCAGTCCTTTTCAGCTGTTGATGTGGTCAGCTACCTGCTGGGGAAGGAGTCAGCCCAAGCCACGCAGGGCCACAGGACCCTGGAGGGCATGTGTAGAAGGCCCTGCAGAGAAGGATGTAGGCAGTTGGTGCACATGGAGCCTTATGTCAGATTCCCTACCAGGTGATGGAGAAGGCCAGAGAGAACAAGGATGCTGAGGTTCAGGAACAGATGCAGGACAGGATCCCAGATTTTGTGCCTTTTGGAGGTTGCTGAAGACAAGCAGCATCAAGGGACCAGGCCCAAGCTCAAACTGCTTACAATCATTTGAAGTTTAGATTACAGATAAGAAAAGGATGGCTTTTCCTCCCACTTGTTACAGAATACTTTTCTTCATTCACCAAGGGAAACTTTCTTTATGCCCTCTGCAGGGCCCACTCCCTGTGGGAGAGAGTTGTCATAGTGACATGCAGTTACTGAACAGCTTTAAAACTTTGCCTCCTGCCAGGTTTCAGGTTGCCTAGGCCAGCTGCTAAAAGACATCCTGAGGATAGTACATCTCCCTGCCGCACCCACCTAGACCTCGTCTTCAGCTGCCTTGTTCTGACCCAGTAACCACATCAGCTCATCACCAACCTACCACTCTGGTTTCATGCAAGAACTTGTCAGAAGTTATCCCTCTGGTGCAGATAAAGTGGGATTGGGACACTAAGATTTGCAGACACCCTTGGACTGAGAATTTGAGCAGATCCACCTCTCAGTATCTTTAAGTTAGAATCATCAACTCCTCATTGGTCAGTGTTTAACTTTGAAGATCAGGGCTGAAATCTAATTTGGAAGTCATACTCGGGCAACACCAGTTACAACCAATAATCATTAGCTGCTAAAGTGGGAGGATTCTTAAATTTATTTTGCAAGTTTTGCATATTTATTTTTTAGGGGGGTACCGGGGATTGAACTCCGGGGCATTTGACCATTGAGTCACATCCCCAACCCTATTTTGTGTTTTATGTAGAGACAGTGTCTCACTGAGTTGCTTAGCGCCTCGCCATTGCTGAGGCTGGCTTTGAACTTGCGATTTTCCTGTCTCAGCCTCCCAAAGTGCTGGGATTATAGGCATGCACCACCGCGCCCAGCTTGCATATTTATTTTTTAATTTACTTTTGACTTATTCCCCTTTCTCTTCCTGTACCCCTGCCCCTCATATCCTAACATTATGTCCCTCAGAGCCCTGGCAACTCATGGGAAGGACAGGGGGACAGAAGGTGGGACTCTGTCCTGGCTCCTTTTTGGTCAAAGCTGCCTCACTTTTACCTGATAGGATTCTGTATTAGCTTCCATTTGAAGATAGGAGCCTGCAGCTTTCAAATGTTTTACAACCACTGTTTTGCTCCATATCTCCTCTCTTAGGTAAGAGAAAATTAAGGTCCAAATTGAGAACATGTTTTGCCCAACATTATAGAGAAGTTAAGTAGATAGAGTTGGACCAAGCATGTAGATTTCCTATGTCACCATTCAGTGCTCCCTGCAGCTCCATAGCCAATTATGGGAAGAGGGTAAAATGTTTAGAGTTCCTCAACTTGAATTTGTTATTTTCCATAGCTATAATTTCAATGTTCTTCCTGTTTTCAACAGAGTTACAGTCTCCAGTGAGAATGTGAGGAAAACTGTGAAATCCCTTCCCACACAAATGCATCCCTATCTGAAGGTGTGCTTGCAAGATCAGAAGGTTCACAGGTTTCCCAACTCTCACTGTTGTTCCTTTGGAATTGCATGGACCCTCAATTAGGAGCTCCATAAGAACAATACTATGACTAATCCATGCTCTTTATTGACTGGGAAACCCCAAGAACTTGAGTCCCTCTTTTCTCTTCATCAGTCAGAGCTCAGTGATGGCATCGCTGTTCTTGTGGGGAGCAACGATCGAGTCCAAGGGGTGATCAGCCAGCTGGAGGATACCTGTAAAACCATTGAGGTAAGTCAGGTGACTCCCAGGGAGTTGGGCCTGCAACTCCTGGGGGTTCGCAGCTTCCTCAGTGCCCCAGTAGAGATCCCCATCCTGCCCTTAGTTCTTTCCTAACAGAATGGCTTCCTTCCCAATATGTCTCTGAAATGTTCACTTCCTGGCACATAAAGAGAATTTGCTGCATGAATGGAAGAGGCAGATTTTACCACAGTTATTCAGATGGTAGTTGTACGTGTTGCTCTTCCTTGATCAACTACTTTTGAAAGGTTAAGCAAGGAGAAAAATCAATTTCCAGTTCATGGAAATGAATGTTACTGATATTACGGCAAACTTTCTTGGAGTAAATCCTGACAGTCTTAAGACACGCTAGTAAGTGCTTTGAAAATGATGGACAGGTTTGAGCAGCACAACTGTGCTCAAATTGCAGGCTTCACAGGGGCCAGCAGGAGGAGAAGGAACTGCTCGGCTCTGTTTAGACAATGGTTCAGTAGCTAGGAGCTCAAGGAGGCAGAGTTGCAGCTGACTCATATCCATTTGCCCTCTTTCTAGTCCAATGCTTGGCACTCAATAATCATTAAAAACTTGGTAGACAATTGACTGGCCCTTTACTCACACTTGGGTTTGGCATGTAAAAATATCTAGCTAATCTACTTTTTTCTGAAAATCAAATGTAAACTGCGTATTTACTGAAATCAAAATACGGAAGCCTAATGTATGTCAGCTTTGCGTCATTATAATGGATTATCTGACACAAGCGACTCATGAAATAAAGATGTTTATTTTGGTTCATGATTCTGGAGGTTCAAGTCCAAGACTGGGTAACCCCATAGGTTTGGGTGTCTGGTGACAGCAGCTCATCATGTTGGGAGCAAGTGTAAGAGCGAGTACCCAGGAAGAAGAGGAAGCGGAGAGAAAGAGAGCAGGGTCCCACAATCCCCTTCAGGGATTGGTCCCAATGACCTAAGGACCTCCCATCCCCCATTTCCTAAAGGTCCACAGCTCTTCTCATTAGTGCTACCCTGGGGACCTTTGGGAGACACTCATCTAAACCATAGCAAAGGAAGCAAGACCAAAAGAGGTTTAGGTATGTGGCAGTTATATTTCAGGAATTAGTTCATGGATAGTTAGAGCCATGCTGCCCCTGGGGTAGTGCAAGACACTTGGGTTAGATTCCTGATCTCTGACTGTGTCATCTGGAGCGGTCTATTACTATCTCCCCGCTCAGAGCATAGGGGTCATCTGCCATCTCTGGTTGGACTCCGTGCAGAGGGTTGTGGTATTTCATCTGCTCCGTTTCTGGTCATTGTTCTCGCTGCTGCCTGCAAGGCCTCTCGTAATCTATTCACTTCCTTTTATCCTCATTTTCCACTCCTATTCTCCTCCTCAGAGACAGCATTTGATGTTCTGTTTGTATTCTCATAAAATGTCTATTGTTTTACATATATGTCTGTTAACTTTATGAATGGCATGTCGCATTTTTTATTCTGCTTCGTTTTTCTTTGAGGGACACTGGGGATTGAACTCAGGGGCACTTGACCACTAAGCCACATCCCCAGCCCTATTTTGTATTTTATTTAGAGACAGGGTCTCACTGAGTTGTTTAGTTCCTTGCTTTTGCTGAGGCCAGCTTTGAACTCGCGATTTTCGTGCCTCAGCCTCCTGAGCTGCTGGGACTACAGGCATGTGCCACCGTGACCAGCTCTGCTTCTTTTTTTTAACCTAAGAATTATGTTCTTAAGACCCATTCGTATTACTACAGCACATCCAGGCCCTCAGATTTCTCCTTTGTAAAAAGGGTATAATTATAGTACTTACTTTATAAAGTTGCTGAAAGGAATTAAATAAGCAGGATTCTTAGCACAGTACCTGGTATGTAATGAATGACCAGTGAAAACTAGTTATTATTATTTTATCATTAGAAAGGCCTATTCTATTAAAAGCCAAGGCCATTTCCCAGATTATGGCTTCAAGATATTAGCTATAATTTTCTCATTATAGATCCACACATCATTAAACCTCCTCCTCTGAACTCACATTCCTAAAAAGACCCATGATAAATCTAGAATTCATTTATAGAAGAAATGTTTTGTTCTTGGTGAAGAGCTCAGAAAGATTAAAAAATGGACAACATCCACTTTTTTCTTTGTACTTCTTTACAGTAAAGGTCAAATACAGTTTAATCACTAGCCATGGATCAGGACTGCAGTGCAGACCACATTGAGTCTGGAGTGATTAAGTAGGAGAGCCTGTTGCTTGTGGGTGAGTGAGATAATCTCTATGCATCCCTGGGCCTTTTTCAGAGATGTCTGTGAGGTGGAACTGGCTTTCTGTCTGAGACAGAGACTGCAGAATACATACAGGAGAAAAACCCTGTGGGTCACATTGGAGCCTTGAGCAAATGCAAACAACTCCCCTCCAGCTCCTTTAAGCCAGCATCAAAGGGTGACAAGAGATTTGACAACAGTGACTGGTCAGAAGTGAAGTAGGAAGCAGCTGTTTCTAATTATGCTGAGAACAAGACAAGAAGGAACAGGTTTCAAGTTAATTCAGCAGAAGGGATTTAGGGCTGATATTAGGGGGAACTTCCCAGAAACAAAGGTCAGGATCATCCATTCTTACTGGTAATGACATTCATGGAAACTGACATACTTTTATTTTCACAGATTACTAAAGGAGGGTGTGTAATTGCTCCCTGAAAGTCTTTTTTGACCATCCCTTTTTACCTGTTTATTTCTGGGACTTTATCTTAAGGAAATAATGAAAAAGCATAGAAAGTGTAATATACATATATGTGTATATATATATATCAATCATAGGATGTATGTATATACATAATATATATAATGTATTATGTATATAAATAGCATAGTATGTATGCATTCCTATATAACAACACAGAATGTGTATATTTATATCTAACCTTCTGTACACCCATGGGAGGAAAAACACCACAAAATTAAGATCTTTAAATAATAGAACTGGGGGTGATTTTCAATGCCTTGTTTACATATTCCTCTATCTCACATTTTTATAAAGTAAGTCTGACATATTTTATAACCAGTAAAATAAATAACAAATGAATGGATATGGTGTGGATAAGCATAGTTCTTTCAGCCAGTATAGGCAGCTCATCTGGAGATGTAGGGATTGCCTCTGAGCACCGTGGAGGTCTCTGACTTCATGGTTCCAGTCCTGTTTGAAGGGCCCTTGAAGACAGGGACACCATCACAAGTAGCCACCTCATGCACCTGTGGTTTCTAGTAGAGCCAAACCCACATCCGTGAACAAAACCTCAGAGGTTCTGCTTCTCACCAGTCTGTAATGCAGGACAGTGTGGAGCAAACCAGGTCCTCTGGCTCTGAGTGAAATGGTTCCACTTTGCTTAGCAGGTGACTTCTGCAGCAGGGATCTGGGAAAAGAGCTCCCATGTCTCCTGTTCTGCCTGGGGTTGTTATTTCCTTTCCTGGCTTTGCTCACCACCTGCCCAGAAACATTTTTTGAGAAGCCATTGGTGTTTCCTGGGGGTGGGGAGTTGTTGTTAAAGAATTCTCTTTTCTGATTGGTGAAGAACTCCTTAGGGATAGGAAATGGAGCAGTCCCTGGGGTGGGCACTGTCCTTCCATAATTACCTCGTCTCTCCACCGGGACACGGACACCTGCCCTCTGGTAGTGGTGCCTGTTCCTTGCACATGTCTAATTTTGTCCCTAATCATGTAATATCTTGCCTGGGGAGGCACCTGGCCAGGGATCTGCCCTGGAGCACTGCTGAGCTTAGGGTAAATCACACCTGGATTTCTTGTTATCCTTTATAAATAATGCATGCTATTGACATGTATTTACATTAACGATGAGAACAAGTTTGAGGGTGGCTATAGTTGTCAAAGGGCGGCATGGGCTAGAAGAAGGAGTGACATTTCCCTCTGCTGTGAGCTGTGGTTGAGCAAAAGACCCCTGAGACTTCTTAGCCATCCTGGATGTGGGTGGCCTAGCCTCAGATGTTCCCTGAGCTCCAGACTGCAGGTTGATCAAGGTCTTCTGAGCTGTTCTGGATAAGCCCAGAATGCTCTGGAACTTCACTTGCTTTACCAGGCCTGCAGATATTCTGAGATGGGTTGGAACTAGGGAGGGGATTGCTCACAGGGTGAAGTTTTCCTCTGGAGGAACTCACTGCTTCCAGGAGAGCATGCTTCATTTTCATTCCTCATCCCTAGAAAACATAACCTCTCTTGTCATCTTTACCAATGGCACTTATCCTATGTCACTGGAGATCTCAGGGAGCAGGCTATTAATAGTAGCCCCTCCAATGACCTTAGAAATATTACTTTTTTATATGAATGCCTGTTTAGGGGAAACTGCCACAGGTTGAATTATAAATAATTGATATTGTTTCCTATATCTGAGAATAACAACTTTTGTAAATGCTCCAATCATTTTGTAAGACCCAGTCTATTTCTAAAACAGTGATTTTACCCCCAACTGCTTTTCCTCATCTCTGAGACATTGTCCGTGCAGTTACAAATAGAAAATAGAAATATACAAGAATCATTTTAATAAGCATGTCAACATTTTGAGGCCATGTTTTTAAGGAAAGATAATATGCTTTTCTGCTCCATCACTTAATTATAGGAGGTGGGGCAAGTTACCTCAGCTTGCCCACCCTCCACTTCCTTAGCTTTACAATGGGGATGATAATGCTCTTCACAGTGTTGTGATGATCAAGTTGGGGGAAGAGACATGTGCTGGGGGCTTTTGTACGCAAGGCCTCAATTGCCCCCTTATAGTCAGCTTGGAAAGCACACTCTTGTACTGACAATGCAAATGAACCATCCCTTGAACCACTGGGACTTGTTTTAAATGGTGCCAGAAGACTGTTAAGGTTCTGGTTAATCGTAATAGCAGGGTTGAGCAGCTCCCTTCAGAGGGAAAAATTAAAAATGAATGGCACTAGATATTAGCTCTATTCTTTATTGAAAAGGCTTTGTGACAATTTGAAATATTGGCAACCAGGGGAGACTGAGCAGCTCCTGGGAAGCAGGCTGACTATTCGCAGAGCAGGTGAGTTCAACATCTGCTCGTCTTGCCCTGTGACTTTCGCTGCACAGTGGGCTCATGTCAGAACAGGCCCACCTGGCCTCATCCCTCATAGGGTTTATTCAGGGAGATTCAAAATAACCCAGACTAGCCCAGAAAAGCCCTGAGGCCAAGGACCTCAAAAGAAAGCCTAAGAAATGCCACAAATTATGACATAATTATCCTTCTAATGTAAAGAGACTACACGGTACAACAGGAAAGGGCATGACTTTGGGAGACCTAAGAACCACAACCCCCAAATGTATTTGTTCAGCTGAGTTCTACACAAAGGCATCTGCTGGAAGGAACAGGGCTGAACCCTAGCCTGTGCCTGGAGGCCCTTTTCTAGGGACTTCCTGGTCTGTGCCCCTGGGAGTTCTCCAAATGCTTCTCACGCAAGCTTTACAGATGAAGGTCTAGGCTTAAAATCCTTGGTAAGAAGGTCTCACCTTAATGTAGGTTGGTTGGTTGGTTTATAAAGTTCTCTTGCATGGCTATTTTTTTTTGCTTTTATTTTATTTTTATGTGGTGCTGAGGCTCAAACTCACTGCCTCACACATGGTAGGCAAGCGCTTTGCCACAGAGCTACAAACGCCGCCCTTTAATGTAGTTCTTCCTTCAATGTTATTAGTCTACTGTTTTTCTTTCTTTTGGAGAGACAGTGTGGTGGGGGAGGAAAAGGCTGACTGGCTTCATGAAGGGACCTGTGAAGTACTGTATTTCAAATGAAGCCGTCACTCTGAACAAGTGTGTCTCCATGAATGCTGGAGGAATGTGGTGGAGATATGAATGGGCCTGGTGGGGCCGCAGTTGCTCAGTGACAAGTGGTAGGGCTAAGAGTTTATCTCTAACTCTATTTTGGTCACAGAACAATAATCCTTACATGGTAAGAGCAGTAGTCATAATTGCTGTAAGCTTTTCCTATTGTGGCCATGGCTCCTGCCTAAGCTGGAACTGACATTACTGTTTTAGTACTGTACATGATACTCTCCAACTGTCTGGGAATGGAGAGAGGCATGTTCTAGCCTGAAGACCCTCAAAAATATCTCCACATTTACCTGAAGTCATAGAGTCTTGGAAATGTAGATTCAGAAGGGACCTTAGCAATTATCTATTCTAATCTTGCATTGTGTAGATTAAAAATAAACTTCAAACTGTTCTGAGGTTAAATGGCTTTTCTAAGGTTGCATAGCTATATTTTTTCTATTCTTTTGAGCATCAGTGGAAGCAGAGGGTTGAGGTATTTGTTTAAATATTTATTTATTTTTTTAAAATAGAAGCTGTTGAGAGAGGGCTGAATTCTAGATGAAAGTCATATTTCATTCATTCTTTATTCAGTCATTCAAACCCATATTTCTCAAGTGTGCATTCTGTGACATATTCTGTACATATAATGCTGGGAAATAGGAATGAGCTAAAAAAAAGAAAAGAAAAGAAAATGTACCTGCTGTCAGGCAGCTTTTATTCTAGAAGAGGCATTAGACAATAAAACAAATAAGTAAAAAGATAATTTCAGGAAGTAATAAGAACCTGGGGAAAAAAGCAAGCCAATAAAAATTTGGTTATTAAAAATAACCATGATAGTTCTTGGCAAACTATCCTTTTATATGTTCTTTTTTATTCTTTTCTTTTTTCATGAAAAACTTTTCTTTGCAATTGCATGTCTTATCCTATTGCTACTAAAATATGAAAGGGACTAAAATTTACAGTCTGTCAATTTTAACATTTCTAGGAAGGCTACAGCTAAACAGTGAATTTTAGATCAATATTAACAGTTACCTACACACTTTTAAGGAAACAACCAAATAACTACTTGATTTTTTTCTTTTCATTCAGAAGTCTTGTAAATTATTCTGCTTGTCCTCATCTCTCCATTTCAACATGGACAGGATAATCTTCCCTTTATAAAATCATCCCTTTTTAGTATATTGCATCCACAACAGGTTCTCCTTAGAGATGAGATGTTATTTTATTTTTATTAAAGTATTACAGACAACTTTAATTTGGTTCTTCTAAGAACTCAATAAATATAACAGTCTGGCAGCCCTGGGAGGAAGGCCAGGCTGCAGCTGGAGCCTTGGCGTCCAAGGATGCTTGGCAGCCAGGACCACGTGCCTTTATGATAGAGTTATTTCACTTGCTGAACAACTCACACAGGCACACCACCTCACGCACACACAGGGAGCGTAGGAACTACAGACATCAAAAGGAAGAAAACAAAGATTATTTGAAAAAATGAATTTGAAAATCCAAAAAGAATATATATTAATTCAACTACTATCCAGAGAAGTCGGGGAGGGAGGGGAGGTCTACAATGTGAAATTGGACTTCAAGATACATACCTTTTATTCAAATTAATGAAGTATACTGAAAGCAAGAGGTCTTTGAAGAGAGGAAGCTGTGGAGAAGAGATGACATGGTTGCTATCAATGCTTGTGCGGGTAACAGTCATCGTTAAAGTGTGCCATCTGCAGACATTTGGATAAAGCGCAAACGTCTGCATTTTTTTCCTATCGCATTTTCCAGGTTATTAGAAAGTCATATTGAAAGGGTTACCAGTTCACATTTACAAAGGCACAGAAAACTCTCAGAGTAATCACCATTGGCAGCAGCAGAGCCTCTGAGAACATTTTCTTCTGAGTAGCACATACCTGTTCCCCAATTAGCCTGAGGGGCGAATTGATAACCTGATGTTATGGTTTGGATGTGAGGTGTCCTGCGAAAGCTCACATGTGAGATAATGCAAGAAGGTTCAGAGAAGAAATGATTGAGTTGTGAGAGTCTTAACCTAATCAATGAATTAATCCCTGATGGGATTAACTGAGTGATGACTCGAGGCTGGTAGGAGTGGTTAGTTAATGGCCTGGCTATGGGGTATATATTTCTGACCACCATGAAAGCTGCTTCCCTTGGCCACACTCTTCCACCGCGATGTTCTGTCTCACCTGGAGCCCCGAGGAATAGAGCTGGTCTTCTAAGGACTAAGACTTCTGAAACTGTGGGCCATCAAATAAACCTTTGCTCCTTTACAGTTGTTCTGGTTGGATCCTTTAGTCACATCAGCGAAAAAGTTGACTAAAACACCTGAGGTGCTTGTTGCTCATTGAATTCCTTAGCACTTTGATGGCGCTGTAGCTGATAAAGATTGAGTGTACCTAAATTAGTCTCTTGTATGTTGATTCTGTCTTAGAATAAGTATAAGACTTTCAATTTCATAGAAATGAAATTATATTTTATATTTGATTCTTACATGAAGTTAATCTGGACATCTTAATTTCTAGAAGTTTTAAGTCCCTATTATATAATTCCACAGACACAGGATTTATTTCAGAAACAAAATATCTAACTCTTAACCACATTTTGCATAGATTTACTTTAAAGGCAAATTAAGCAAAAAAAATTGTGAGGCTGTTTTTCTGTTGGAAATCAGAAAATATTATAATTTTTAATTTTGTATTTATCATTCTACCAGACACTACAAAATTGTGACAGATTTTGGATCCTATAATTCCTTGTACATAATAAAAAATCAATGAATTTTGTTGAAGGAATGAACTAATGAATATAATCCTGAAACAATTTGAGATTTCTTACCTTTAAAAACCCAGATTCAATTATATAATCATTTATTGGCCTCAATATTTGCCCTACTTGCCACTAAATTTTAATTAGAATTTAAGCAAATCATAAACAAGAAATAGTAATATCAAGTTGTTATTCTCAAAGTGGCTTAAGTAGTATTTGCCTTATTGTAATGTGCTAGAGCATTTTCCCATTTGCTAGTAGTTTGCATTTTTTCTGTAAATTGTATTTTCATATTTCTTGCCTATTATTTTATGAATTTGTTACACTTTCCATTTCTATTTTAATCCTTTACACATATGTTTTTAAATTTTATGTAATTTATAATTTGTCAACTGATTTTGCTTAATTTTTGACATATGGAAGATTTCTGTTTATGTATCACCATTATTGATTGGAATCAATATTTTCACTATTCACTGTTAAATTTTGAATCATAATTTAGAAAGTCTTCCTCTATGCCAAGTTACTGAAAACTTAACCTATGCTCTCTCTTCTTTTTTTTTGGTTCTGGAGATTAAACTCAGGGACACTCACTCAACCAATGGGCCACATGCCCAGCCCTATTTTGTATTTATTTAGAGACAGGGTCTCACTGAGTTGCTTAGAGCCTCACTTTTGCTGAGGCTGGCTTCGAACTTGTGATCCTCTTGCCTCAGCCTCACAAGCTGCTGGGATTACAGGCATGCACCACCCTGCCCGGCATCTATGCTTTCTTCTCTCATTTTATGGTTTACCATAGTTGTGAAACCTCTGACTCATAATGAAACTTATTTAGAACATAGTACAAGAAATGAATGTAATTTTATCTATTTCTATATGACAAATTTCTCCCTAACATCTATTCAAAAGTCTGTCTTTCCCCCACTGATTTGTAATACTACAATTACCTTGTATTTCCATATGTAATAGGTTTTATTTCTAGATTTCCAATCTGTCCCACTCATTCCATGAGTTTTGACAATTGTTTAAAGGTCTGCAACCTCTGCTATAATCAAGATACAAAAATGCTCTTTGGACTCAAACTTCTTTGTTCATTGAAATTCGGTCTTCCCTGAACTCCCAAGCTCTGGAAATCATTGCTTTTGCCTTTTCCAGAAAGCTTATATACTTAGAATTATACTCAGTATGTGAAATATTTAATCTGGCTTCCTTAATGTAGCATGAAGTGTTTTTTTGTCAAGATCAAGTGAAAACATAGATTGCAATTCAGAACATACATGCAAAGATCAAGGTGGCCTCTGGTACACCCACAGCACGGAGGAAAATGTGAGGATCGTATTAGGGTAGAGAAAGCACTTTGTTATGAAGGAAAGTTCATTGATCCTTCTGGCATGCAGGTGAGCTGGAGAGATCTGATTGGCAAGCGTGAGCAGTGACTGTGAAGAACCGGTCTCAAGGATGTAGTATTTATGTTGAAAGTGAGTAAAAAGAAAATACATTGTCTTCAAAAAAGTCAGGATGTTTTTGTGTTGGCTTAGTGGGACAGTTAATGGAATGCACATTTGTGACCTGAGCATTTCCCATGTCCTCTCAGCTCTATTTTAGATGATTTTGACAAGCACATTTTTATTTGGAAGTTCAATTCCCATACCTCTCATGGCAAATTTCTACTATGTTTTATTAACTATTCGCCTTTCATTCAATTTTTTAAACTTATTTCCTACAGCTTCTACTTTAGTTGCCATCTTTTCTAATTATTGTCCTCACCTTGCCCTGTCTGGCTTTTGGGCACACCTGACAGGTGCTGGTGTCAGCACATGGCCATTAGGTCTCAGTGTTGGAGTTTTAAAACAGCAGGAATTTTGCTGGGACTCAAACCTAGCCCAACCACTTACTGTCTATGTAAGTGTGGCTTAGACGAGTTTTTCCAAGTTTTCCTTTATAAAATAGTCATGATTATATTGCCATATGACTGTCCTACATATTTACTAATTATATCACACCAAATTTATATATATTGATATTGACATTGATAAGTGAATGGTAGGAAAAACACTCAAAATATTATTGGTAGATATGCTTTGACAAAAGAATTATAGTTACTTTATTATTTCCTTGTCATATTTTAAAATTTTTTCAAATGTTTTATACTGAAGACATTTTGTTTTTACAATCAATATTGACATAATAAAATCTTTTAAGAGTCTAATCACACACGCACACAAAGTCTAGATTCAGCATAGTTTATCTGTTAGATGGCATATATTCAGTTCACAAGCACTTCATGTAAATTTTTTTCCAAGTTACTTAAAAGGACAGACACAGCTGGTTGTGGTAGAAATAGAATGACTCAGGAGCTCAGAGCCTTTGCCTCCAGGCCAGGCACCACCAATAAATAGTAGAAAGGCCATGAGAAGGTGTCAGCTCTGTTGAGTTTCAGTTTCCACAAGTGAATTGATTGACCTGGAGCAAGTTATTTCTAACATTCCATACAACTTCAAGATTTCACATCTAAAAAATTCATTAGGGAATTTGGACCTAAATTTAATAAATGCTGATATTATGCCTTCTCTGTTAATTAAAGCATAGACCATGTATGCGGCAGCACTTCCTATACTATAAAGCATAAGCAAATAAGCAAAGTGACAGTAATTTTATCAAAATCCAGTACCATACAAATCATTAGAAAAAAAATAGAAATAAATAATATTTGGAACTGAATTAACATAAGAATGAAAGTACAATTATTCCATTTAACCACTATCACTTATATAATCAAAACAAGTGATCTAATCTTATGATTTCACATCAATCTCATCACAAATGATCTGACTCTCATAAACTTAAATGTTCTCACACACACTAAATTAGATAGAAGAAAACTTTTATAAAAATAAGACATTCTTCCAGTACTACATCTTAATATAATACCAATGTTTCAAGTGCACAATTCATATTGGAAGAACAAGCTAGAAACTATCATGTTTCGTGTTAAGTACTGGAACATCTAAATATCAGAGAGACATTTCAGTTATGCAGTGAGCACATGGGTGCTATAAGCTTAGCACAAAAGTAATACAGTAAAAGAAACTGATTGGAAAGCTACCAACCAACTTCATTTCCTAGGTTTAGTTGGAAATGGATGGAAATTTGGAAGGCCTGGCAATTTCCATGTCTTGCACAGTCCCTTATCTGTTACTTTAAAAACTACCAAAACTCCCCAGTTTTTGTCCCCTACCACCTTCTCTGCTCCGACGTATCCTTTAAAGCCAAACTTAGGCACCACTTCTCCTAAGAAGGTTTTCCTGAGCCAATACTCTTGACACCACTTTCAAACATCTCCCACCTACGCAAAGACTTAAATTAAGGTCCCACTCCATGCTTCTATGAAACCTGGCATAAGTCTCTAACATATTACCATTATTCAGCCTCCTAGTTTGTATTACATTACTAGTCCATAGTCTTTCTCATTCAGTGAACTGTGAAGTCTTTGAGAACAGGAACTACATTTAATTCATTCTGAGGTCTCCAGTCTTGCAGAGTGCATGACACAAAGGACATATTTAATAAAGGCTTGTTTGTTGAATGAGTGGGTAGATGACAGCAATACCATTAAAATGATTTGAACCATTGGATTTGCCTTTTGCCTTATAGTTTGGCTAGAAACAGTGATGAGAATCGACTATGCTGCAGGGCAGGCAGTGGAGTGAGGGATGTATTTGTTCTGCATTTTTGGAATATCTTTATAACTGATGGACGTGTGCAAGGCAGACCCAGATTCTATCTTTGAGGAAGACCATAGTTTACGTATTTAAAAGACGCATGTAAAAGAAGAAAGAAAGCAATATGTGACATCAAAACCACCAGTGTTTACTAAAATGAAAGAACATATGATAAAGGTCATGCACACGTCAGAGATGTCAGAGATAAATTAACTGGATTCCAGAGCTAGATTGGATCAGTACGGCTCACAGAGGTCCTAGACCCAGAAATGGTCAGGTCTGAGGAGATTGGTGCACACACCAAGCTTACTGGAGCTTGAAAAAAATCAAAGGCCAATGATTAAGTCAACTGGAAAAAATTAGTCATGATTTAAACATGGACTCATAGTCAGGGGAATTGGATGGTACTGGAGATGCTTTAGTTATACAATGTAAATGTGCAAGTCAAACTTCCAATATAGCTTTTCCCTCCAGTATTTCCCTCTTTTAGATAGTACTTAATAAATAGAGGATCTGGTGGACACAGGTTTATGCCACAAATGGTAACTATCATAGGACTTTAGAAGGTTAAAAGTTGGCGTTCAGTCATAGAAATCAAGGAAAGCTTTACAGAACAAGTGGTATTCCAACGGTGTCTTTAAGACTGCTTAGAGTTTGCAGCTATGACTTGAAGGAAAACATTGTAGACAAGGGTGAAAGCAAGAGCAAAGAAAATAAGTGGTTTGGTTTTGCTGGGATGCAAGGTATACAATAGAGATAGTAGAATATTATGAAGAAGAGTTAGAGCCAGATTGTGGATAATCTTGGAAGCCAGTTATGAAGCCTAAATGTTATTCTTTATACAAGGGGGATCCAAAACAGAAAAAAAAATCACAATTAGAATTATACTAACAGCAAATTGATTTGGCTGTGGCATGAGTTCTTGGAGGAGGAAATTCCAGATGCATAAACTCTAGGAAGCTGCAGAATCTATGTGTAAGGACTGAAACCAGGACTATAGTGTTATAGGTAAAGCAGAGAGAAACTGAAGGGTACAAACCAGGAAGTAGCATCTTTTCTTTTCAGTCTTTGAAGAATATTTAATAAATTTTGAATAACCACCATTTTGTAGCTTGAAAAACTAATGCTTTCATTTAGCATGTGCAAAATTACAGGTTGTACTGAAATTCAAGATGTGAAAATTAAGGGAAGTGTCTATGCTTTTTTAAAATTTATTTATTTTTATTTTTTAAAACAAAAGAATGCATTTCAAGTCATATGGAACACAATTTTCCATCTCTCTGGTTGTAAACAAGATAGTCACACCATTCATGTCCTCATACATGTACCTAGGGTGGTGATGTTCATCTCATTCCACCATCTTTGCTACTTCCATTCCCTCCCCCTCCCTCTACTTCCCTTTGCCCTATCCAAAGTTCCTCTGTTTCTCCCATGCTCCCCACTCCCACCCCCATTATGTATCAGCATCCACTAATCAGAGAAAACATTCGGCCTTTGGTTTTTTGGGATTGGCTTACTTCACTTAGCATGATGTTCTCCAACTTCATCCATTTACCTGAAAATGCCGTGATTTTATTTTCTTTTATTGTTGAGTAATATTCCATTGTGTGTATATACCACAGCTTCTTTATCTATTTATTTATTGAAGGGCATCTAGGTTGGTTACATAGTTTAGCTATTGTGAATTGTGCTGCTATAAACATTGAAGTGGCTGTGTTACTGTAGTATGCTGTTTTTAAGTCTTTAGGGTATAGACTGAAGAGTGGCATAGCTGGGTCAAATGGTGGTTCCATTCCAAGTTTTCTAAGGAATCTCCATACTGCTTTCCAGATTGGTTGCACCAATTTGCAGTCCCACCAGCAATGTATGAGTGTGCCTTTTCCCCCACATCCTCGCCAGCAGTTATTGTTGCTTGTATTTTGGATAGCTGCCATTCTGACTGGTGTAAGATGAAACCTTAGAGTAGTTTTGATTTGCATTTCTCTAATAGCTAGAGATGTTGAACATTTCTTCATATATTTATCAATTATATTTCTTCTTCTGAGAAGTGTCTGATCAGCTTCTTAGCCCTTTTATTGATTGGGTTGTTTGTCTTTTTGGTTGTTAAGTTTCTGAGTTCTTTATATATCCTGGAGATTAGTGCTCTATCTGATGTGTGTGTGGCAAAAATTTGCTCCCAGAGTGTAGGCTCTCTGTTCACTTCACTGATTGTTTCTTTGGCTGAGAAGAAGCTTTTTAGTTTGAATCCATCCCATTTATTGATTTTTGATTTTATGTCTTGTGCTTTAGGAATCTCGTTAAGGAAGTCGAGGCCTCATCCAAAGTGATGGAAGTAGCATCTTTCTCTGCTTACACACACACATATACACACACCAAAGCAAAACATAACCTGTAGCCCATGTAACCCAAATAGAATATAAAATAAAACCTCTTCTAATTTCTGTGAAATTCTCCATTTATAAAGAACAGAAGATTGTAAAATCATTGATCCACTTAGCCAATGTGATTGATTTTTAGATTGTCTAAATATTGAATTTATGAAAACTGGAATTTTCAAAGCACAGTGGATATTTATACCTCAAGGGACAGCTCAAAGGGGAAAAGAAATAAAATACCTTATGTAAGTAGATGTTTTTATCTCCCAAAATGTCCAGGTGATTTTTCTAAATGGACTTTCTCACAAATACTTTCTAACATTAGCTAACCCAACTAACAGGAATGCTGCAGAAAACAGAAACAGGACCTTTGTGAGAAATTTGATTACCTGTATGGCATCCTGGAGGAGAGGAAGAATGAAATGACCCAAGCCATCACCCGAACCCAAGAGGAGAAACTGGAACATGTCCGTGCTCTGATCAAAAAGTACTCTGATCATTTGGAGAATGTATCAAAGTTGGTTGAATCAGGAATCCAGTTCATGGATGAGCCAGAAATGGCAGTGTTTCTTCAGGTAAGTCCTCTTCTTGGCACCCAGGAAATAAACCCAAAAGGTGGGTGATAGAAATTAGTTATCACATTTTTATTATTTTGTGTTCATTTCATATTTTGACCTATTTTACAAACTAAAATCATCATCTATTTGGCACTGATTTATGGCATTTAGAAACTAAGCTGTAAGATTCTTAGGGTCAGCAAAGTAAGAATTAAGTCTCACTACCATCTTGGATGAAAAGAATCTAAGTAAGTCTGTCTCTTTTTTGCTTTCACAGAATGCCAAAACCCTGTTACAAAAGTAAGTCATTTTTATTTTATGGAAAAATACATATTTTCCTTTTTACCCAAGGCTATCAAACTTTAAACAGTGACAGAAATGACAACCTGTCTTTGTTGCAGAATCTCAGAAGCATCAAAGGCATTTCAGATGGAGAAAATAGAACATGGTTATGAGAACATGAGCCACTTCACAGTCAACCTCAATAGAGAAGAAAAAATAATACGTGAGATTGATTTCTACAGAGGTTTGTTATTCCTTTGACCATTTGGCCAAAATTTCAGGTGTGGGAAAGCCACAGAAGAGTTGGTTGGGAGAAAGGGAGGATTCAGAATCACTTCCAGAATGGATGTTGAGAACTTCAGAAGGATCATAATCCAACATGAAGCTCTGTTTTGAAGCTCTAGGATCACATAGTAGGTTGATAATGTTTATTCAGCTTTGCACATCATAATGCCTATTTTAATCCCATTATCAGGCATTTGACTTTGGGCAGTCAGATACTTAACAACTGATGATTGTGATGATATCTCCACCATACAAAATGTGTTAGGCATAATTATGTAAAGTGTCATCAAGAATAGATTTAAGGGAGTTTCGCACCTGGGCTCCGGGAACATGCACATAAGACTCCTACGGTAGTGGGAGGAAGGATGGGTAAACAGAGGGGATTTGCCCCACTTACTGGGGTTTATTGTCATACCCTGCCTTCTTCTAGATGGGGGTTGTACAGGTTACTGCTCTGCAGGATGGCCTTAGTGTTGGAGGGTGTTCTGGTAATAATCTCTGGTCTTGACCCTGGAATGGGGGACAGTAGAGACAGTAGTAACAAAATTGAGAGTTATTTGAGCATCCAAGGCATCTGCCTAAGGAAGAGAAGAAGGAATGCAGAACCACCTGATTGTTCTTCCCCTCCTCTTCCTTATTGTCTGGGACTGAAGACAAGAAGCCCCTCCCTGCACCTCCAGGCAGGTGGGCCAGAGCACTGAGTTTACTGAGAGTTTCTCAGATTTTCCAGCTCAGGGCCCAGCAAGCTGGCAGAAGGAGTGCAGAGGTTACTTGAACTCAGACCACATGTCCTGTTAAATACATCAGATTTAAAATTGATCTTTGTTCAAAATCCAGTGAGTTCCAAGACTAGTGCTCACAGCAGAGAGAATTCCCAAGGGACAGAGCAGCTCCTCTTCCTTCCAGGTACAGAAATGACCTCCACCTTCAACACCCCCCGTCCCCACTGGCAAATGTCAACTGTCCAAACAAGAAGAGCTAAGCTATGGCTTCTTTCTGAGAATTGAGAAGGATACTGATGGCAACCTGGTCTGGGTGGTTGAAAAGGGTAGCCCAGCAGAGAAGGCTGGTCTTCTGGATAAAGACAGAGTTCTTAAGATCAATAGTATCTTTGTCGATAAGGAAGAGCATATGCAGGTGGTGGATCTGGTCAGGAAGAGTGGGAATTCAGTGACTTTACTAGTTCTGGATGGAGAGTCTATGAGACAGCCATAAACAAATGGGTATACTTGCAAGAGTTGAGTCACAGCCAGAAGGATCTGGGTTTGAATGGTAAGAAACTGGCCCCTGTGATGACTGGAGCAGTGAAGACCTGGACCTGGCCATGGCTCTGCTACCTGGTGAAGGAGGGAAACAGCCATGGTGGCTCTCTGAAAGCTGTCCAAGGTAAAGAGGGAATGTACATGACTAATATGACACCTCAGGGTGTGGCTATGACAGCTGACGTCCTGATGGTCACTTGATTGAAGTAAATGGAGAGAATGTGGAGAACACCAGCCATGAGGAAGTGACATCAATCATCATCAAAGTGAATGGGGTGAATGTGTTGGATGAACCTTATGAGAAGGTGGTGGACAGAATCGAGAGTAGTGGGAAGAATGTCACACTCTTGGTCTGTGGAAAGAAGGCCTATGATTACTTCCAAGCTAAGAAAATTCCTATTGTTTCCTCCATGGCTGATCTACTGGCTGCCTGCCCTGATTCCAAAGAAGAAATACCTGCAGAGTGAGAACATGACTCACACAAGGCAGAAGAACAAGCCCACGTTACAGTCTCATGTTCTTCTTGCAATTATGAAGATACAGAGATGTAATGCAAGAAATAATCCCTTTGGCCAGCCATGGTGGCACACACCTGTAATCCCCAAGGCTGAGGTAGGAAGACCACAAGTTCAAAGCCAGCCTCAGCAAAAGCGAGGTGCTAAGCAACTCAGGGAGACCCTACCTCTAAATAAAATATAAAATAGGGCTGGGGATGTAGCTCAGTGGTCGAGTGACCCTGAGTTCAATCCCCAGTACCCCACTCCCCTGGAATAAAGAAATAATCACTTTGGCTGATAGAATTACTACTAAGTATCCAGAAATTACTTTCTTAAAAGAATGAGCTGCCATCCATTTACTATCTCTGTTGGAGAAGAACTCTTCTAGAAACCATTCATCATATGTGATTGTCTTCTGTTGTCATTTGAATTAGGGACTACTATTGCAGATGGCTTATTTATGGTCAACTTAGGAAGATCTAAAGCAGGAGTCAGATTATTTTCATGTGATCTCCTTCAAGTTTCAACTTAAATCCATTTCTCTAATGGTGATTCTTACTTCTATAGGCTCCTTGAACACCAAAACAACTCATAAGTCTATATACGTGAGAGCTGCTAATTAAAATATCTGAGCATATCTGATTAGAATTATGCTTTTATAGCAGTGTTGTGATTGCTGTAATAAATACCATTAAAATGAAGAAAAAGAGCAAGGTTAAGGATAGAATCAAAATAAAACATAGAAATCACTGGGCTAGATATGTTAGTATATCAGCTTGATCATTCATTAGAGGACAAGAATAGGAACAAATCATAGAATAAGTCACAACCTGGAAACAAAGCCAGGTCTATATGATCAGATGGATTTCAAGAGCTATGAACATCTCCCTCACCTTTGGCTCAGAAATCCAACTCCTGGAAATTTATCCTGATGAAATAATTAAAAAGAGGAAAATAACTGTGAAGTTGACCCAAAATATGATCACTTCCACTCATCCTAGCCCATCTAGATGACAACAGGGCTGCAACCAGCATGGCCAAACTTGGTACCAGCAAGGCGCTATAGGGGATTAAGAAACACACACACACACACACACACACACACACACACACACACAGATATGTGGATAGCTGGGATCAGGTGGAGCACTGCTCTCTGATGGAGAAGCAGTGTCTAAAGAGCTGTTCCAGCAAATTTTATTTATATGTCTCATAATCAAGTTAAAGACTATAGAAGAATTGTTCTTTATGCTCAAGAAAGTTACAGGACTAGAAACATCTATGTAGCTTTTCCATAATTGCTATGTGCAATGTTAGGCGCTTTGTGCAGCACTCAAGAAGCCCATTGTTTGAAGTTACTTTTAAACAGGCAGGCTCAGGATTAGAAGCACTGACGAAACATTGTGGTTGTCTTGCATGCTCCGAATTCCTCTATCTCTGGGAGTTATGTGCCTGAGATCAAGATCAAAGCTAATAAGACTCTTACAGAGAGAGCCTCTTTGGGTAGGACGTCACCAGAGCAACTGGGCACCCTGTTCCCTTGCACAGAAACATTCCCAGGCAGCAGGCATGCCACAGCCATAAAGTCATCAGAGACCCCCAATCTCAGTTACTGCTCTCCCATTCTCTGTTACAGCTCTCCACAAATACTCCGTAGTTAGACCTCTAGTAATGCACCAGCATTCACGGATGCAATGGTAGAGGCAAATCTTCATAACAGGTCTTTTTAAAAAATGTACTTAATATTGTCTGTCCTTAATGATGCTTGAGGGACTATGAGTTAGGAAAAGAGTCATGATGTTAATTGTTGCAAAAATTGATGTATCATTCACTGAACAAAAGAGGTAAGAAATGAAGACAAGTGTGTGTTTTCAGAGATAGGGAAGAGGGTTACATTTCCATGTAGTTTGACAGAGATGAGTAAGTGACAATCCCAGCACTCCCAGAGCTTGCAGATGTGGCAGAATATGATAAAGAATGTGACCAGGCAGGTGAGGTGAGGGTGAAGTGAGGGGTGCACAGTGGGTGTGGGACTTTGCACTGGGGAGGATGGTAATGGTTCCTTCACATTTGTCCTATCCACATTTGACTAGAAGCACAGGCCCCAGCCATTGTCAAAAGTCTGTTGGAGAGGAATCCCTTAGCCTTGACCTTAGCTTGAGCTATAAGTACTACTGACCATTAGCTGTTTCCATGACTGAAGAGTAGTCATAACAAGCTTAAAAATACCTTACTAGAAGATGAAGATGAGGAAGAAGGAGGAGGAGAAGGAGAAGAAGAAGGAGAAGAAGCAGTAGAAGTGGAAGAGGTGGAAAATATTCAAATAGAGTCATCAGGAGAAGATGAAAGTCCAAGAAAGGACTCAGAGAACTCTCAGCTGGCCTCAGAGCTCCAGGCTGTCCCTGGGGCACTTCCAGTTTCCTCTTCAGAGGCACCTCCAACCCTGCCACCTGCTGTGGATGTCCCAGTGACACAGGTAACCATTCATGAGTTCCTTCCTACAGATTTTCCTCCTTTCTGAACACCTCAATTTATTCTGTCTTAATAAAAATGTAATTATATGCTGGATGTTTGTATGTAGCAGACAGAATTTTTCAGGACAGTCACAGTGTCAGGGAGAAAAGCCCCTTAAGTGATCTAACAGGTTCCCTGTTGTTATAGCTGGGTGGCAAGACCTAATACCACTTTCCACCAATAACGCTCCCAGATCTGAGGTGGTCCTTGAATGTGTGTATAAGTGTGTGTATGTGTGTGTGTGTGTGTGTGTGTGTGTGTGTGTGAGAGAGAGAGAGAGAGAGAGAGAGAAAGAGAGAGAGAGAGAGAGAGAAACATGTGAACCCACAGAGGGTTGCTTGATGTGGATGTGGTCACTTTTTGTTGCTTAGTGAATACAGACATAGAGTATAGTGTGAGAAATGATACGAGGTGAGAAGTGAAAATGAATATACTCTCAGAAATTTAAATTTTCTATACATAACAGAGAAACTACACTAGTATACATTCATGTTGCTTACCTCAGTATGCAACTATATCTTTCCTTCAGTGGGCAAGCAAATGAAGCCTGGTTTTCTGTATGTTTCTCATTTGATGAGACTGTGTTGACAGGACTGTTGAAAACATTTTAGGATGTTAGCTCATCCCAGATGCTGCACCTGATCAGCTAACCTTATGTTTCTAGGAGGTCACTGTCCAGTTTTCAAGCTTTTGTGCTGACTTCATGACACATCAGCAGACAGGATCCAACCTGTTGAGTTTGTGGGCAATGCAGACTCATCAAAGAGGAGCCCTGCTTTTGCACCTGCTTTCAGAATGGATTGAAATCATCTGTAGAAATAAAACCCCAGAGGGGAAACTCAGCGATGGAATTATATTCTATGCTCAGTCTCCATAGCAAATGAGGCTTAAAATATTTATAGTATTTATACTGCTAGAGTCCTAGAGTCTTGAAATTCTGGGTATACCTTTTGCACTGAAATTGAAAGAAGGGTAGTAACTGAATGAGGGTTAGATTTGATCAATGAGGTCAGTTGTTGGCTTTTGAAAAGCAATTTGAGAGCCCACATATGTTGCCAAAAAATTGATTTTGATCAATAGTTTGATCCTTCTCCCATAGCTGATACTTTATAAGCAACTTTGACTTGAAGCTTCTGTTTCCTATTTGCTTGGGCTACCACCTAGTAAAAGATGAGCACAGAAAAGATCCAGAAGCCTGTCAGAGGAACACTGAGGTCAGCATTCTGCCCCTAGTTCTTCCAGAAGGTGGGATGAACTATAACAGCCACTAAATCAGGCATTGTGCACAGAGAACCCACAGTGTTCAACCCTGAAGGGAAGGGAACTAAAATCAACTGCTTTTTCTCTTTCTTTCTTTCTTTTTTTATTTTTGAATCTATCTATCCTGATTAAGGGGGAGGTTGTGCCCACTGGCTCTCAGCAGACCACAGAGTCTGAAACTCCAGTTCCTGCAGCAGCGGAAACTGCGGATCCCTTGTTTTACCCTAGTTGGTATAAAGGCCAAACCCGGAAAGCCACCACCAACCCACCTTGCACCCCAGGGAGTGAAAGTCTGGGGCAAATAGGGCCTCCAGGTTCTGAGGATTCAAATGTACAGAAGGCAGAAGTGGCAGAAGCTGTAGCCAATGAGAGGGCAGCAGTGAGTGGTAAGGAAACTAGTTCACCTGCAGCTACTTCTCAGGTTAGTGTCCAAGCTCTTGTGTCTGAATGCTTTCCTATGTCCCCTGCGTTCCTGCTGGAATAGGCCACAGCAAAAAAGAAGGGCTTTCAAAGGACAGAGAGAAAGCATGGCCTTGAGAAAAATATAGGAACAACTCGCCCTCTGATGTTGGCTTGTTTTTTAAAGCATTCTATCAAAGAAAAAAAATTAATTTGATTGCATTCTGCCTGTGCGTGGCGACCTCACACCTGGCCTCCCAGGGCGCAGGGTGCAAGCAAGCCTGGCCCTTAGGCATGCTGTTGAGATCCGTTTTGTCTGCAGTGACTGGCTGGTGTCCCTGGTTCTTCTGCAGCATCCACTTGCTTTTGCTCAACCTTTCCTGCGTCCTCTCTGGACTTCCAAAGACTAATCACCTGCCTCTGTGTCATTCCCAGCAACCTCCAAGGAGCACGTTTAAATTGGTTTTAAGTCTGCTCTGGAAAATAACCTTGGATTCGGAGGTTCTGGGAGTGTGCTGGCAATGGCTGGACAAAGATAGTCTTGGCTTGATTAAAACTATGCTTCCTAGGTTTGTTCTCTTGGGGGCTGGACACACAGGTTTTCCTATATTTTTAAAAGGGACTCTTGATGAGTTTCTTCTTTTTTTAATGAAAGCTTGAAGTCCATGTCTTCTCCCTAACACCTAGTTAGATGTTTGCATGTCTTGAAGAGTCCATAGAAGAAATGTTTTCCAGTTTCTTCATGAGGAAGAATGTTCATGGTAACTCATTCTCATGAGCATTCTTAAAAGATTGTGGGGTTTGATATTACCCCAAAAAGAAGATGTTGAGTAGTGTTCTCTAGCTCTGTGCTCCTTCCTCATCAGGGGATTATGAACAACATGTCTTAAGACATCAGAAAATGACTGGTTTTCTTGATTGCATCTGCTCAAGGGACCTCAATTTCATCAAATAACAAAAAGAAATGATTATTGGAAAATTAAAAGCAACACGCTTTGGTGACATTTATTTTCACAGATGAGAAATGACAAAAGTAAATGTTTGTTATGAGGAAATCTTTTGAGGTAATTTTATGTAAAAACAAAACTGGAGTAGACTATGTCTAGAAAGTTTGTGGGAATTCTTATATTTTGTGTAAGTTGAGGAAGAGGAGCTGTTTTCTGAAAATAGTAGTACAGTTATACCCCATGAGGAGCATGTAGTAGGTATATGATCCAAAATGAAAAGTCCATCTAAACAATGCTGAAAAAAAAACTGTGATAAAATCAGTGAAGCTTTCTTCTTATTTTCTCACAGGAGTTAGCAATCTGCCTAGCACTTTTGGCTTTTCTTATCCTGCACTACATCTGGAGTCAGATTCAGTGCTTGATTTTTGCTTTAATGGGTAGGAAATATTTTCTTTTCCCTTGACTAACATCTCATGTAGTTTCTTCCATAATATTCCTCTTCTGTAGGCCCAGAGATGAATTGATTCCCAACCTTGAGGCTCAGTCCTCTAAAAATGAAACCTGTTCACAAATAAATACTCAAGGCCTCAAGCTTCCTACAACGCAATCACCTCAAGGCACTTTCCTGAGGAAAATTGCTGCATTATCTATCCCTGCATGGTGGGAAACCTTAACTCAGAACAGTGACTCTGTGGGCAATTATTCAGTAATCCAGTAGGAGAGACCCTTCCAGGATGGCCATTAGGGGAGGCTGGTTGCATAAGGCATCCATGGTGCTGTGAGGACTCACTGCTCTCATGACAGAGGAGGAGCAGCAAAGGACCCATTCAGGAATGTGCAGGGTTGCCATAGATTAAGGAGCAGTGTTTCCTCTGCCCACTTAGAGATGTCTAGGAGGTGGACAGGGATGCTGTCAGGGACATTGTCCTAGGCAATCCCCACATGGGGACTGTGGTGGACTATGTGACTTATGGGTTCTCTTTGAATCCTCAGCCTCTACAGAGTTTGTGGGAGAGGAGATTCCTGAGAACAAGGTGCTCTGGATACAGCAACAATGGGGGACAGTGGGGAAGTCCAGCCAGATGAGATCTGAAGGAATAAAGAGCCGGAAGTCAAGGTGCACTTCCCAGCCATGAGGAATCAGAACCAGAGAAAAGCCATTCGATAGTCCCTGCCTATTATTTGGAGTCACGTTTCTCACAGTCAAGACTTCACTTGATTCCTGTTATGAGGTTTGCTCTGGCACTGACATCTCACTCCTTGGATAGTCTTTTGAGGGCTACTGGTTTAAATTAATAATGTTCAAAGATCCAAACTCCATGAGCTTTTGAGTAAATGACTCTGCTGGCCCAAGACCTCACTCCCTACGACCTTAGCTCAGGAGCAGTTCAGGGTCCCTTGTGTTGAAAGGCATCAGCTATTTCTGGCTCACTTTTTTTCTGGCTGACTTTTCCCTGGGTTGGCACTGGCTCTCCTGGAAGCTCCCATCATAGGCTTCCTTTCTGCCTTATGAGCTCTCTGCTCACCCGTGGTCATGGGATCTCCAGGGGTCCCTGCCGTGTGTGTAACTGAGTGTGAGTAGGATCCACTCTCCTATCTAAGTGAGCTTGAAAACTGTTCACCCTCAAACGTTTTGAGTGTCCTTAGAGTCTGCTCAGCTGCCCAACTCCTCCTCACATTATTTGTGGTAAAGAGCAGTGGCAGTGTAGGGCACGGACTCTGGGGATACAAATGGGAAGAGAGAAAACAACATGTTTTATTAGAAGCAGGAACTAATTGTGGATCTGAATAATTGTCTGAAGAGTTCTCTTTGTATTCTGAGAATGTGGGTTTGGGGTTTTGTCACTATGTATATATTCTTGCAATATTCTCTGAGGCTGCAGGGGGAGTGTCATGCTTCATGGCTGCCATCCACTGAGCCCATGTCGTGTATGCTGATATTCATTCATGTGTCTGTGTGGTCAGGAGAGGGTGAGACAAGTAGGGTGGGGCTGGGCACAGTGGATTGACCTTTGGTATTGCAAAGCATCTTACTTACACAGTTTTCAGTGTTTGAGAAAGGGGCTTTTACAAAGAGAAGCAAACCTGTTCAGGATGGAATACCACTTTTGATCCCTGAATGGCATATGGACAGGTCAATAGCAAATTTCTGGACTTTGAATTTTTTGCAGGCCTGATTCACCTTCACCATTTCAGAATCCAATTTACCAGATGAATATTTGTCTAGTGCAAGGTTAGTTTGTTGGAATTTCACACTGCATCTTTAGTTTTACCATGAAAATTTAGGATGTGATACAAGAGTTCTCCTTGATCACTGCTGATAAATGGTCCCATGTCTGGGAGTGATGCTGCTTCAGGCATCTCAGACTCCCTTGCTGATACATGTTCTATTTCCAGATGTTTTCCTTATATCTACTGACACCTGCCTTTCACCCAAGCACATAGGCAAATTATGTCTTAGACACTGGTCATGCAAAACCTAGATGCTAGCTTCCTCCATCAGGACAGGGCTTCTTTGTGTTAGATCAGATGAGCATTTTTACCTTCCTAATTCTCTAAGGAAAAAAAAAAATCTTTAAAAAAGTTTGGACAGCCTTATGGTAAATTTGAATCTCATAAAAGGTGCTGATTTTTATCCTGCCTTTTACAGGGTGAACTTTGAGCCCCATTCCTGCCAGAAAACTATGCAAAGACCCCATATAAAAACTGGCCGTTAGCTATAGAATTGCTTTCCATGTTTTCATTCTGAGCCATATCTGCAGTACGCTCAATTGGTACAAAGAGAATTGTATAGAAATAACATTAGATTTTTTTTCAAGGGTCAATTTTTATATTTGTTTTGAAAAGTTATACCAGGCCCTAGTCAACCTCAGAAAAGAAAGGAAAAACAAGGTGGAGAAGGAAATTTTGAAAAGTTGACTGCTGTCTTTTTTGTTGCTATATAAGTGGCAGAAGCTAGGTGATTTTAAAAGAACAGAAGTTAATTTAGCCCACAGTTCTGGAAGCCAGGGAATCCAAGAGCATGGCACCAGGATCCGGTGAAGGCCTCATGCTACATCATAACACGGTGTATGGCATCGCCTGGCCAAAGCAAATATGCTAGCTCGGGTTTCTCTTCCTTTTCTGACAAAGTCACCAATGCCTTCGTGGAGGCCTCACCTTCACAACCTCATGTAATCCCAATTATCTCCCAAAGTTTCCACCTCCAGATACTATTAACATATAAATTGGGGGACTAATTTTTCAACACATGAACTTCTGAGGGACACATGCAAATCACAACAACTACCCTTGTTGTGTGAGGCCTAATTTCTTGGAGATGCGTTGTTGTGATCATTGCCTGACCCAACCTACTTTCATCTGTTGCCCTTCCTCTTGGTACAACACTTACCTGCCCGTTATACCTACATATGAACACCTCCATCCTCACCCCATCCCTGTTGACAGTTGAGCATTTTATCGGGAATATGGGTGCCAGTTACATTTTTACAAGGGTGGGGGCAGCAGTAATGTGTGCCCCCCACCCTGTTCTCTTTCCTCCCTTCCCAGTGCAGCTCAGTGGCCTTGTGTAGAAGAATCTGTCCAAATTTAATGGGAGCTGTGCAGACAATAGGGGTTTCCAGAGAAATGCCTCCATCTTTGGTGGATCAATTCAGCAGCTGCTGAGACTAATACATGAGCTGGACACAGCAGATGCCTCAAGGTCATAGGAAGCTCCCACTTGATGGGACACACACACACACACTCACATGCGCACGCACACACCAGTGAGAACCAAGTACTTTAAAGATAGAGACTTTGGCATTGACATCTCTTCAATCTCTACATCTTTAAAGAATCATGCCTTGTGTATTTCACCTGAGCATGAAGTCATGGTGATAAGAGACTGAAAACTATCATGTCATAGCTATTTGCTGTTTCAAGAATGGAATAGTTACAATTCACATTCTATTCTTCAAGCCTGAATATAGACAGAGGAGTCTGGTAGAAATTCTTCCAAGGTTTGGAGCAGTGGAAAGATCAATGAAATTAGGAGGAAGGACATCAGTTCTTGCCTATGTTTGACTCTAGGAATTTAATTTCTTTGAATCTCAGTTTTCTCAGCACAAAAATGAAGGGACTACTCAGTAAGTAGATTAATCTATTGATACAACCTTGAACAATAAAGAATCTACTCCTAACAACTTTATAATATGCTTCAGGGTGTTTTCAGGGGACGGTTATAGACTCAGGCCAAACACCATCATTCCAAGTAGCAATAATAATAATAGATTCTTAGTGAAATTATATCCCTCAAAATATATTTTTTGTCAAGATGGTCTTACACAAACCCTTATTTACCATACTGATTTACATTTAGCTTTATGTTTACATTGCTGCTTTTATCTCCTTTAGATGCCATAAACTTTATAAAAACCCATGATGACACCAGCCTCAAGTCATCACCTAAAAGTTCTTGTAGACCTCATTGCCCAGTAGCACAAAGATGAGATGGACATGTTAGATGCAGTCACAGAATATTGGATGGATGAAGAAATGAAAGATATATGATTTTAAAGTCAGCTTTTTAATTTTCCCCCATTTTTGTCAGTTTTTCTATTTTACTCATTTCTTCTCTTTATTGTTTTCTTTCTTATGTTTAGTTTGTATATTTTTTGTCAGTTCTAGGAGGCCACATAAATAAAACCCTATGGTATATGGACTGTTGTGACTGCTTTTTTCACTTACAATAATGCTTTTGAAATTCATCCATTTTATTGCATATATTATTATCTAGATGTTTTTTATTTCTGAGTAGTATTCCACTATATGCATATATCACGATTTATTTATCTACTCATTATTTGATGGATGTTTGTGTTCTTAGCAGCTTTGGCTATTATTAAATAAAGCTACTACAAACATTCATATATGGAATATATGTTTTCATTTCTCTTGAGTAAATACTTAGGAATGGAATTACTGGATTGTATGATAAATGTATAACTTCATTAGAAGCTGTCAAAATGTTTTCCATGGTGTCTATTCAATTTTGTGTTTCCCCAACAATGTAAGAGTCCTTACTCCTCTATATCCTAGCCAACATGGTCTTGTGTCAATCTTTTACATTTTTGCCGTTCTAATGGGGATATGTGATATCTCCTTATAGCTTTAATTTGCATTTTCCTGCCTATCAATTATGTTTATCATCTTATCATGTGTTTATTAGTCATTTTTATATTGTCATTGGTGAAATATCTGTTCATATCTTTTAACCACTTTTTATTGGGTTGTCTTAGAAGTTCTTTATGTATAATGCGTAAAACTCCCTTATCAGATAGATGTTTTGCAAATATTTTCTCCTAGTCTGTGACTTCCCTTTTCATTTCTTAACAGTGTAGATTGAAGAGTAAATTTTTTTTTAGTTTAACAGTCCAATGTATCAGTTTTTCCTTTACAGTTTATGCTTTTTTGTTGTTCTATTTAAGAAATCTTTCCTTAACTCAAAATCGTAAAGTTTACTCATGTGTCTTCTTCTAGAACTTTGTTTCAGCTCTTAAGTTTGATCCAAGATGGTTTTGGTAATTTTTGTATTTGTGAGGTGAGAATCAAGGTTTATTATTATTATCATTTGTTTGTTTTTCATATAGACTTCCATGTGTTCCACTAGCAAATCTTTTTTTTCTTTGTTGGAAGGACTGTCTTTTTCCTTTGGAAATTCAATTGACTGTATATGTATGGGTCTATATCTGAACCGTTCTGTACCATTGACCTCTATCTCTCCACCAATATCATACTGTCTTGGTTATTATAGCTTTAAGGAAGTCACCAAATAAGGAGAATAAGGTAACAATAGTTACCCAACTTTGATTTGGCTACATAATTGTTATGACTCTATTAGTTTTACTGAACTTTTAAAAGAACTAGCTTTTGGATTTATTGCCCCCCTCTCCATTTTTTGGTCAGTTTTTCTATTTATTCTTCATTTCTTCTCTTTATTATTTTCTTCCTTATTTTTAGTTTGCATCTGATTTTCTCTTCTCTTTCTAGTTTGTTAGGGTGAAGTCTTAGATTATTGATTTGAGATTTTTTCTAAAATAAGTGTTTAATGTTATAAATTTTCTTCTCATCACTGCATTAGCTGTATCCCATAAGTTTTGATATGTTGTGTTTCATTTTATTTCATTCAAAATATTTTCTAATTGACTTTGTAGTTTCTGCTTTGACTGATTTTGTTGATGTTGTTATTGTTAGATTACTAGTATTTAAATTCTAGATATTTGGAGATTTTCCAGATATTTCTATGAGTTCTGGTTTAATTCTGTTGTGCCCAGAGAACATGTTTTCTGTTTCTGGTATTTTTATGTTTATTAAGATATTTTTATGGCCCAGAATATGATCTACCTTGAAAACACAAATACTTTCTGTTGTTGGGTAGAGTTCTACAAATGTCAACGAAGTCACTTGGTTGATAGTGCTGTCCTATTCTAACGATAGTCATACTGATTTTCTCTTTTATCCATTGCCAAGAGAGGAATTTTGAGATTTCTGATTATAATTGTGATTTATTTTTTTAATTTTTCCTTGCAGATCTATCAGGTTTTGCTTCATATATTTTGAAAGCTGTTCAGGTACATTTTAATTTAGTATTGCTATAATTTTTGAAGAATTTATCCCAAGATAAGTGTTTTTGAAAAAACAAAATGTAAGCTGGGTGTGGTGGCACAAGCCTGTAATCCCAGCACTTAGGGAGGCTGAGACAGGAGAATCATGAGTTCAAAGCCAGCCTCAGCAACGGTGAGGCGCTAAGCAACTCAGTGAGACCCTGTCTCTATATAAAACACAAAATAGGGCTGGGGATGTGGCTCAGTGGTCGAGTGCCCCTGAGTTCAATCTCCAGTACCAAAACAAAAAACAAAAAACAAAATGTATTATCTAACTCTTCATTTCTTTTGTCTGCGTGCTTGAAGGGGAATAGGAGGGTCCTCATTCACATGTGCAGGTACTGGCTTTTAAGGTACCTGTGGGGGAGGTCCTGGAGGGAAATGGTGCTGACCATCTTTAAGGCATTATTCCAAATGGCAGGCCTCAGGGAAGCTTTCATGACCCGAATCCAATAAGCCTGTCTTATCTTTTTTTCTTCACTCACACACAGGGCCAAGCACAGCCATGGCCAGGATGGTTGAGATACTTTTAAGTGATTAATCTGAATTTTACAATCTAGTAATCAGTCATCACAGTTCTGTAAGACCCTATTTTTAGTTTTGATGTCAACTACTTCATGAGCTCATATCTCTGTACATTTTCATGACATACCTATGCCCCAGTTCATTCCTTGTCCTCTTTGATGTTTCCATAGAACTACAGAGGACACCCATTCATGGTCCAGTGACTTTCAGCACCACGCTTTTCCTGTTGATTGAATAGGTCTGATGGCTTGTCCTCTTGACTAAGAAGATCTGAACCAAACGCCCACAGAAAGATGCAGCTAGCCTTTTCCCTGTCCCCAGTATCTCCAGTTCCCTTCTATTTGGCATATTATTTTTATCTCAGGGACAGAGCTTGAGGAACAATGTGGGTCCCTCATACCTTAGGGTTCTTAACCCTTAAATAGCAGAAGGAATGTGTGGAGGTCAAGGTCAGTGGCTTATTATAGACAGAAGCTATAGGGAAAGTGCCACCAAGGAAAACCAGCCCATGGCTATCCTAATTCTCACCCAGGCTCTACAAATGTTGTCCTGTGAGGTTATAAAGAGGCTCCTAAAAGAAAATGTAAAAGCATTTTATTTTTTAAAATAGATGGAAAAAAGAGTGCAGGAGAGGAAAAGAAAGGAAAGGGAAAGGAAAGTCAGACCTCTGGTTTAAATGGTCAAAAAGACAAACAGAAAGGGGATAGGTAGCAAAGATTCTTCTTCTTTATCAAAGCCCATGTTTAATTCTTCTGTGTACCCAGAACTGAACCTTCATCAAATGTTTTATCATCCAAGATTCAGTCCTCTTGAAAATATTCCTACTATCCTAAGCTGAAATGTACAATGGGACAAAGGTCTAAGGAGAAGCAGCCAGTGCAGAGCTCTGCATCTCCACCAGGTATAACATGAAAAAGATAAAATAATGTTCATGCAAGTGACCTGTGAGACAAAACCATATACAATCTTATTTCAAGCACAAACACCCACTCCAGCTGCTACCAAAGATTGAGAGGTGAGAGATGCTGGAGGCTAGAGGGCTGGGAAGCTTTTTTCCCGTGTGAGATTAATTTCACAAGATATTACAGAGCATTTTTAAAAAAAAAAAAAATAAAACAGGAGACCAAGAACATGATTTCCCTGGGGTGTGACTATAGGTCCTCAGTTCTTTGAAATGATTTATTTAATTTTCCAAAACAAACTGAAATGAATGAAAATGTAACTATGTTCTCTGAATTTAATTGAGGGATTCAGGGTGTCAAATTATTTCCAAACAGAAATCTCCTACTGAGAGCCGTTGCTTGGTGTTTTATAAATTAGGAAATTCAAGCTCACAAATCACTGTGCTATACCAGGCACCCTACCTGTGCTGGAATTTCAACTTGATAAAAATAGAGAGAAAACAGACTAGTGCTTGGGACTAGCTTATATCTAATACATAACATTGTCAGGACTTAATCCTGGGGATTATAAGAAATTACAATAGTGATGCAAGCATTTTTACACAGAAAAAAAATATTTGTAGGCAGGAGTAACTTTTTCTTAACAAGTAAGTTTTAATGAGATCATTACATTAACAGTATTAATGCTTTTGCTTTTGTGTCCTGCAACTAAAATTTTACTTTTCTGGGCTTTTTTTCCTCCTGCTGAGAAAAATGACATCTTAATAATTGTCATTTTGGTAGTTTTTCAGAAAAAAAAAAGTAAACTTTAGACTACATTTCTCAGGATCAAAAAGCATTCTGAGTAAATTTCATTTTAATAGAAAGCTAAAATTGATATATCTATTTCAAAGAGGGAAATATCATGTAAATTGTGTGTAGCAGTATAATGAATTCATCTCCCCTGGCAACCTGTGCCTACAGCTGTACAATTCCGTGAAAACAGGCACTGGGGAGAGCTCTCTGGGGGAGTTGTTATGACATAGCTAGTTGAGTTTTGCTTCCTGTGTTTTAAATTGTTAATTATTTTCATTTAACCTCAGACCCTTTTTAGTGTGTGCATCCTGTGAGGTTTTTCGGTCTTCATTTGTGTATCTCAGTGATTTCCATGATATGCCTTTTTCCCCCACTACAGCCCACAAAGTGAAGAGTTAATCTGCCATTGTGTTAATGCATATAAAATAGTGATGGCACAACAGTGGCTGTGACTAAAGTGTGTACATTACTTTATCATGTACAAAGTCATAGCAATTCTCTCATTTAAACTTCACATCAACTCTGAACAGTGGAGAAAAATGAGGTTCCTAATGGAAGCATGACTTGCTCAGGATCACAGAGTTGCAGAGAGCTTGCTGCCTCCCAATCCTTGGCCTCCACCACAGAATGTGGTATGCAGTGTTATGGAGGCCGAGCTGACATCTAAGAAAAGTAAGAGACCTCCACTGCTTTCCAAGACGTGGCTGTCCACTGCAAATGAGGCTGATCCAATCCTTTAGCTCCATCCCAAACTAAGCCTATCTGACTTCCAGCGGTGGGTCAGTCCCATCCCCTGAGTCTCATGTGTTCTTCAACACCAGCTGCTCCCTTGCCCTTTGGAATGTGGTCACCATTAATACCTCTCAGCACTTCATCCTTAGAGATGCTTGGAGAAAGTTCCTCAAATTTGCCTGAGTCTGAATTTTCTCTTCTGTAAATTAGGCATGATGATAACTTGAGAACCTGTTTGGCCTCTTTGCTTAAGACAAAGTAAAGAAGTCCCTATCTGTGAAGGATTAGGGATCTAATTCTTTGTAATTCAGTTCTCTTTCCAGATAGAATGAGAACACACATGGAATCTGTGCAGGACACGTAGTGGTCAGATCCATATCTAAGAAGGCTGGCTGTAAGTTGGAGGCCTGGCTTTGCCAGACTGATAGCAGCATCCATAACCTGCTCCCTACCTTAACCCCATCAATTCCTAGATGCTATGTTTGAAACAAACTAAACAGAATACATCCCACCTTCCCTCTCCAGATTAAGAAAGCATAAGTGAGGGAGTTTAATTTCTTCTTGTTTGATGGGCCTGAGGAAACTATTCTGGCTTCTGATCTTCCTGTAGCAGGAAGAAAGTAACTAAAGGCAACAAAGGCCCCAGATCAGCTCTCTTCATTTATCCCCTTATGGAGGAGAGCATGGCCATAAATCCTTCCAAGGTAAAATGAGTGTTTTAGTGAATGTTTTTCTTTCAGAGATGCTTTGGGGATCCCATTTTCTTCTTCCTCTTGTGTTACAAAGACTGTGCTCCATTTTCTCAGCTCTGTTTCATTCCTAACATATGTTGCTGGCCTTATGCCAAGAAGAAATGTCTGCATCCTGTGAAAGAAATGCCCATAATGGCAAAACTGCCTAACAGAGTTTCCAAGGCTTAGCTCTTTGATTGGCAGCCACAGACCATGCCTTAGTTGCTTCCCACTACTGGTGACTGGCCCAGGTTCTTGATGGTATTCTCCTTTCCAGCCAGGAATCCTTAATGCTTAAGTTATCCAAGGGCCTGAGGTTCAAGAATGCAAAGTGAGGGGAGTGAACCAAAGCTTGGGTTGGTTCTTTCTAAATAACTGTTGTAAACATGCTCTCAGGATTCCTACTCACACTAGTCTGGCTTTGATTCTCTGACCCAGCCTAGCAGGTACAGGTTGGACATTGGATGGTGGTCCACTCAGGAACCTCAAGTCTATCCTTATTCTTCCTATCCTTGTTCCTTTAAGACAAATGAATTTTGTTTCAGATGGGCAAGAGTTCTTTTGAATTGAACTCGAGAGACAGGCATTTAACATGCAGTGGTAACCAGAACGTCAGGTTGCATTTCTCATTGGCATCCACTGTGGCACTCAAGAAATTGAGAGAGGCTGGACACAAACATCCTCAGGACTCTTAGCATCCCCTCAACATCCTGCCATCATTCATCAGTCAGGGTAAGGCATGAACGTATCTGGCAGGGGTGTGCATTAAGCCATCATCATCCATTAATATCTTAGTTTCAATTCATTCTATCAAATTGATTGCTATCAATTAGATAAGCCTGAGGGAATAGAACACAGCTGAGGCACATTTTAATAGGTTGGGGTCATGGTGGTGTAGAGAATGGCCATATGGAGAAGGGTAGATGCTGGCAGGCAGCGGAGGCTCTGAGAAACTTAGAGGCAGCTGGAAGGCACTGGTTACTGATGAAAATAGTCTCAATCTTCTACTTTGAGTCAAGCTTAAAAAGAAAAGCCCCCTTCTAAGTGTAATGGTAGAGATGTGTACTACAGTGAATGTTAGAAAACTGTCTGTCTAGTTTGTTCTGTCAGTGGATCATGTTGGACAAGATGCATTTAGGGTAAAGGGGAGGCTGGCATTGAATCTCAAGATGAAACAAGGGTACACTCACCAGTTTGCACCCAGTCCCCTATGCCAAGTACTCAAGTGAATTGTGAAGGCAATTCCATGCTTCTATTGTTAAGAATCCTGCCATGAAGCTTACTTTGGCTTTTTTTTTTAATCACATTTAACCTGAAAACTAAACTAAAAACTCTACTGAGAATTTTTATTTCTCTTCTTTGACACTCTGCTACTAAGAAATAGCCTTCTGATAAGAGCTACAAGTTGTATCTGGGGAGAAGCTCAGTGGTAGATTGTGTGTTTAGCATGTACAAGGCCCTGGAAATAATTCCCAACACAAAAAGAAAATAAGAGAGAAAAGAAACAAGGAAGGAAGAAAAATATGAGCTAAGAAAGGGAATAAATTTGTGTACTTATGGAGGCCAACTTCTGCTTTGTCCAAATCCAACTTTAAAAAGCTATAAATCAAGCTTTTATTTTATTTTATTTTATTTTTTGGTACCGGGGATTGAACTCAGGGGCACTCGACCACTGAGCCACATCCTCAGCCCTATTTTGTGTTTTATGTCAAGTTTTTTTTAACTTGAAGAAAGTAGAATTTTCCCTCTGTCCCAACTCTCAGACCCAATTCAGATCCATAAAAGCCCAGATAAAAGTAGTGATATATTTTTATTAGAGGAAAAAAAATTTTTTTGATGATGTTGACCAAGAGTCCTGAGTATTCATAAAGTAGACTCACTCAGAAACACAAATTTTTTTCTTTTCCTTCGAATTTTTTGTTACTATCAAAGGTGCTTTGAGAGGAAAAAAAATGAATACCAATTTTTTTAAGCTGTAAAACCAGCTTTTAATATGAAGTTGACTGATTTTTTAAAAGATTTAATTGTTGTAAAGAAAAAATACTACATGAAATCTATTCTCTTAACCATTCCTTAATTCGCAGTTCAATGGTGTTAACTATATTCACATTATGTAACCAATCCCTGGAAATTTTTCATCTTGCAAAACTGAAACTCTGTGTCCAAACCATTTCCTATTCCTCAGACTCCCAGCAACCACTATCCATCCTACTCTCTACAAATTTGACTACTCTGGATAGCTCACATGAGTGGAATCATACAATATTTGTCTTTTTTTGTTTGGCTTATTTCACTTACCAGAAGGTCCTCAAGGTCCATCCATGCTGTAGCACATAGTGGAATTTCCTTCCTTTTTAAGACTGAGGAATATTCCATTGTATGTACATAGCACATCTTATTTACCCAAATATCCATGGATGGATACTTGGGTTGCTTTTACCTCTTCACTGTTGTGGATAATGTTGCTATAAACATGAGCATGCAAAATATCTTCAAACTCCTGCTTTGATTCTTTTGAGTATACATGCAGAAGTGAAATTGTTGGATCATATGATACTGCCATTTGATTTTTTGAGGACCATCCATGCTATATTCCATGATGGCTACACTATTTTACATCCCCATCAACAGTGTACAGGATTCTTATTTCTCCACACCCTTCCTTCTGATTTTTTAATGTTTGCAACTAATTGGTAATTTTTCAAAATACTGTTCAGGTCAAGCAAACATTCCATAATCCGGAATTGCCCTATAAACAAAGTCTAATATCCAAAGCCTCTGGCGGGACATATGCTCCTTAA
>CM053400.1:122263898-122298943 GCA_028644305.1 Xerus rutilus
CCCAAGTACCATAATCTGATATTCATTTTTTGTATTCAAAGTACGTTTGAGAGTAACAATAAAAAAATCAAAGGAAAATAAAATATTTTGTGCTCTTGAGTGAGTCTAGTTTATGAATACCCAGGACTCTTGGTCAACCTCACCTAAAAAATGTGACTTTTCCCCTAAGGAAAATGTATCGCTCCTATTGTCTGGTCTTTTATGGATCTGAATTGGGTCTGAGAGTTGGGACAGAGGGAAAATGCTGCCACCTTATTCTGTTTCATTTTATGACTAAAAGTCATATTTGTCAGATGATCTGTAGTCCAATAGTGATAGAGCACAGTGTTAAATGAGGGTTGTATGTTTGTTTGTCACCTGAGGAAAATGCATAAAATTTAGATATGAGTCTAGCGATCCTTCATTCATCTTTTTATACATATCAGCTTAAACTGGAATGCAGGCAAGCTCCGAGGCAGGTAAAGGAGGTCAGGGTTTGTTCTGCTTCATGGCACATCAGCCTTCCCAGGAAATGGCATTTCCTTGTAATGGAGGAGAGCCAGCTTTGGGGAAACTATTTGAAGGAATGCTATAAAATTCTATCTGGGGAAAGCTGTAAGAAAAATGTCTACATTGAGTTGATGGGTAGTGGTTCCAGAAAGGAGGTTTCTTAATCTTTAACTCATTCTTCCTTTATGAGATAGTCATATAGAAAGTTGGGCCACTTGGAGGTATGCCAAACAGTATCATGGATGACCATGATTACAACAGGTCAAAGGAATTACATCATATAAATTATGTCAATTATGGAAAGATGAGGATCAAATGCTGTTGTCTTTCCTTAATGGGGGTTATCGCTGTTGTGTATATTTCATGATAAACAATCTCCAAGTGGTTCTGCATGGGAGAGGAGCCTCTTAACTGTAGTAAGAAAGAAGAGTTAGAAAGAGAGGGAAGAAGGAAGGAAGGATCTAATATAAGTGAGGCACATGCAAAGTGCTGCATGTTGGTCCTTACAACAACGCTGAAATAGAATCTCATTTCTATTTTTACAGAAGAAAAACCCAAAGCTCAGAGAGGTTAAGAAACTTTTCCAAGTCAAACAAATAAATAGTCTAGAATTCAAAAGCTTACCTCTTTGCACAGAACTTTCTTGCTGAGATGGTTAGTGGGTCATCAGTTTATATAAACAAGACCAAGGAGATGGTGTAATCAGCTACAGGTACTCCAGATAATCTTTGCTCTTGGCCCTCGCTCTGGCACCAACCTTACTTCTCTGAGAGAGAGCATCAATCTCTATTTTTTGGAAGAAAATTTTAATAACTTCCTGGAAACATGGGGGTGTCAGAGCATCAAAACCAAATGAGTTAATCCCAAATTTTGAAATCTATAGGGTAATAACAGCTAACACATTTTAAGCAGAAGATTTTAATCTCTTGTTCTACTAGCTTCACCCTTTAGATGTTCCAACACAGCTGTCAGGAAGTTTACTCTGGAATAGAAACTGCCTTCAAAGAAAGGAGGCTACAGAATGGAGCCTGATGGTCTGTTTATCCAGGCAGAATTCACTATTCACTCATGTGGAACAGTTACAAACAGACTGTTACACATTAATAATAGCCCCAGATCAACTGGACTGTTTTGATATTTTTGTTGTTTTGTTTTGTTAGGATTAGCGATGGTAAAGTGATCATGGTGGGGAAAAGAAGAGTTTGACATGTACAAATACAGGATAGGTTTATTCCACCTTTGTTTCAAGGGTATTGATATCTCTTAACCCATTTCCAACAGAATCTGCTGCCATTCTTTTTTAAAAGGCCCAGTCTCACTTGAAGTCTCAGCTGTTTCCTTATAGAAAACTGTCTTGTTCAGTTATATTCTATAGTGGTTGATGTGACTTCATGGACCTTCTTAGCTTCCTATCAGGAAGCAATTTGACAGCACAAAGGATAATCTCAAAGCCAAAGGACCTGGGACAATTTCATTGATTTTTTAAATATCACCCCCAAAACATATATATTCAGGGTAAAATCTGATAAGGTACAGGCCAAGCATTCACTTTTCCCTTAAAACTACCTCCAGTGGCAATAAAGCAATGTGCTTGCTCAGAAAGTTCTGCTTTGCCTGTGCCAGGCACTTTCTATTCATATAACAGCTTCACAAAGTCACCCAGAGCTTCTGAGCTAAGTGCATGTGCTACTTCATTGCTTTGAAATTAGTGGCATTCCCATCTGTGGGGTAGTTTTGCCAGTGAAGCATCAGAATATATTTGCTCATTTTCCATTGTTCTCCTAGGAATAATCATGTTTGTCATGGTACCTTTAAATGTAAAAAGTTTGAGTTAATAAAATCAAATTGTATTTCAGCAAGACTTTTTTTTTGGTAATTGTCCCTCATTCCATTATTAGTTTTAAAACTCCAAACAACATAAAGTTCACTTGAATTAAGCCAATCAGTTTATTCAAAATTATAACCTGTTAGGCATTTATAAAATGTAATTATCTATTTAGAAGTATTGACATTAGATTTGATTTTATAGAAATATTGTGATTAGATTTTATTGCCTAGAGAAAAAAAGTCCCTTCATGATTTGCTCAAAACTTAGCCTGCAGTTTTGCAAAATCTATACAACATTTTGGCCAACAATGGACCACATATATGGTGGCGGTTCCATGAAATTATATTGCCTAGTGATGTTGCAGCTATCTTAACTGGTGTGAGTATTGCTATGATGTTCACACAATGATGAAAATGTCTAACCATGCATTTTTCCAAATGTACCCTTTCTCTAAGCAGCACATTAGTGTACCTCTGATAGAAACTTCCTACTTTAGCAGTGGAGAGATTATAGTGTGTCTTGCCATGACATTTGGTATAGCATGTCATTTAAATAAGGACTTGTGTGTGTGTTTCTGGGCCAGTCAAGTTTTTTCAGTCCAGCTCAGAGCTTCACACATGCTAGGCAAGCACCCTACCGCTGAGCTACATCCCCCAGATTTTTCTAAACCCAGATACCTATAAGTTGCAATGAGACTTTCATTTCAGTAAATTATGTACAAGTGGACTTTTTTTTTTTTTTAAAGAACAGCCTGGACTCTTCCCCAAGAACTTCTTTCCCTGCATGCATTACTGTTGTCTCTTTTTGGATCATGAGTGAGAATTCTTTCATGGCTCATGATCATATCCAAGATAACCTGAGCTTGCTTTCTGTTCTTAATAATAATTATATGGAGTATAATTATTATTATTTCTCCTCAGTATAAAAATGACTGGACCAATCCCCCAAAGACTAGCCTCTTCTTCCTCTGATTCATATGTTTTTCTGTTGCAGATTGGATATGAGGCCTCTCCCCTCCAGGGACAGGCTGCAGCTTCAGGGAGTGGGAGTGGAGCTGATTCTGAGCCAGCTCGCCACGTCTTCTCCTTCTCCTGGTTGAATTCCCTGAATGAATGATGTTCATTCCAATTGCTGCCCTTCTGTCTGCCTGACTGAGATGCACACAGGCAGCAAGGAACGTAGATGAAATTAACATTATACAGATGATAAATGGGACCTCTGGACAGGATTTTTAAAAGAAAGAAAAAAATACTTTAATTCCAGATGATTTATCTAACACACTGAAGAAAAATTACTTTCAGAAAATAGTTGCAGAAAGCACTGGAAAAAAGAAACTTGATCTTATGCAAGTCTTCTATTGTGTGGGAAACATGAGGGGTGTGTAGGTGTGGTACATGTGGGTGCGTCAGTTACAAGTAGCAAGTGTTGAAAAAAAGTGGGCACTACACTTTCGTCTCTAATAGGCACCAGCTTTTTGTTATTATATCATAGTAGCTCTTATTTCCTTTCCTCTTTAACAATGCAGGTGGTCAGTGAAATTCAGTGTCAATTGAGAAGTGCCTGATTTATCAATATACAGACAAATGGTAAATCATTGACCAAAGCTATAAAAATGTCATGCAAAGTTTTCCTCTTTTCCATAATAAATGTCACTAGATGTATATCCAGAAATGTTCTTTGAATTTGATGGCACTTTTATAGTCCAGAAGGCTGAAGGCCAAGGGTATCTCTTGTGACATTTTTCTAATCTTAGTTTTAGATGCTCATATACCAAGTACTTTAATTGAAAAATACTCTCTAGCAGAAACTATTTTCTCATATATCTACTGTGGTGCCAATCTGGTAAATTGTAGAACAATTGCATGTATTAAATATACATATGTATGTATATGTATATGTGTGTGTGTATATATACACATAAATATCATGCTTTATTTGTTCCACCATAATACTTCTTTCAGAACATAAGTGTAACTTTACTCTGTATGAATCTTTAAATAAATACTGTTTTTAAAAACTCAGTCTTATAATGATTTATTCAGCATTTCATATCATCTTATTAATCCATTAGTCAAGTATATTTCAAGGGCTTCAGGGGAAAAAGCATTTTCATACATATAAATTAATTTTGAAGTATTTAATAATTTGATTGAAAATGTTAAGCTATAACTAAACCTTTGAAGGCAAATGCATTTTAAAACTAATTAGCCATGCCATTGAGTTTTAGAAGTAAGTAAAGATAGTTCATATTCCTAAGAACAAAGTAATTAGCTTGGAGGGCATGTGTGCATAATTAAAGCCAAATGTTCTTTATAAGAAAAAATTTCCCAAGTGTCATTTTATAGCAACTGAATATAGTTATTTTAAATGGAGATACTATCAGGTTTCTCCTATTCGAAGAAGTCATTGGAAAATAGCTTAGAAAAAATATTTTATGGTACCAACTGATAAAGAAAGCCTTTGTCATAGGAAAAAAATGCAGCAATTTGTATGGTTTACCTCAGCTCTTCTCTTTATCCTTTCTTACTCTCCCCAGTTACTTCATATCTCATTATTCATCAAGGAATGCTGTTTCGATTGTGACTGATCCTCCAAGCCACTGACAGATGTTTGTATTTTTAGTAGAAAAAAATGCAGGAAGTTTGGGGAATTTTTGATTGTTTATTGTGCAGAAGACAGCTTAAAGGAAGCTAGAAGAGGAAAAAGCACAATAACCTTTGCAGCTTTTATTAAAAATATAAATATTAAACATTCTCTAACACAATCACATTGACCAAGGATTGGAAAGATGTTTTATTACTGAAATGTTTACAAGAAAAAATCGATTCAAAGAGCTTATACATTTTATCTTACCCACCCACTCGAGAATAAAATTCTCTTTGGCTCTGACTACAAAAGCAACTGGGTGACTTTCATCTGCTTTTTCAAAATGCTTCCTCCTGGGTCTACATTTTCTTTGAAACACCACTTAAAGACACCTGGACACAGCAACTAAAAGTGGACAATACAAATAACATTGTGTTGTTACTGCACGTGAATACACTTTGTGCATGCTAATTAAGGGATATAGGCTCTGTCCCTGTACATCTATGTTGCAAGCTATATAAAAATAAACAAATGATATCAGAGCAGCACTGTGGTACAGAATACTATATTCTTAATTTTTTTTTACTTTTTTTGTGCTAAATGCAGAATCTTTTTGGTCAGACGCACCATTTCATTTCCCAATAATCTCCATCAGTTTCCTGTTGCTATGAGCTTGCTGAGCTAACTGCTCGGCCCTGGCCATTTCCAAGACTTCCCGGAGAAGGTGAAAGGTGAGATCCAGAGAGATAGGAGGCTCCTCAGACCGCCGCTCTCTCTGCAGTGCCTCCTGGTGGCCGGTGAGCGCGTTCTCCCAGCTGCGCTCCTCCGGACCCGCCGGGCTGTCAAGAGCGCGCCGAGACAGCTGCAGCTGCTGCAGCAACACGCGGAAAAAGTTGGTGGCTGCCTGGTCCCGCGAGGGGCGGCTGCCACTGCCACTGGCAAGGGACAAGGGGTCGGGCACGAGCCGAGCAGCTGGGCTCTTGTTGAGATTCCCCAGGCGAAGGAAGTATTCCTCTCCCATGCGGAGCAGAACGGGCCGAGGCTGCGGCTGCTGGGGCTTCTCGGGCTGCGGCGAGGTCTGGAAGAAATCCAGGGACTGGGGGGATTGAGCGGCTTGCCGGGCTCCCGGGACCTGCCCACGACTGAGGAGGGCCCTGCATGGTGGGCAGGGCAGGAGAGCCACCAGCAGGACGCCCGCAGACACGAGCAGCGGCAGCCGCATGTTAGGGACGCTCGCTGCGGTACAGAGGTGGGAGGAAAGAGAGAAAGAGAGATAAAGAGTTGGTCACAATTTAGCTCAACTGAGGGGTGCACTTGGGGTGCCTACCTATCCCACGCGCGAAGTGACAGGCAGTGCCCTCAGGTGTTCGTCGGGCGCTGTCCGTGGTACTTAAGATAATGATTTACGATTTCTGCAGTAGGGGTGATAGCGGGAGCAGAAAATGGGACGTTTGAGAGGCTCCGCACCAAAAACTCCCTCTCTAGGAAGGAGTGACCCTGCTCTTGAGACTGTGAAGAAACAATCTCTGAGTCCTCTTCCTAAGGATCCCCAAAACCTGATTCCCCTGAGCCTAGGTGAAAAGTCATAATTTAAATTTTTGCCCGCTCTGATCACCCCCTTCCGGATATTTCAGCATTTTCTTACAAATTAAGAACTACTCTCTCCTTCTCCTATCTTTCCTTACCTGCCTTTGCTTCCCTTTCTTGGGGTCAGGATCGATGTGGGATCGTGGGAGAGTTCTTTACACAGACAGCGATGAGTAGTAACTGGCAGTTTGGGGAAACATGAGCAACCGTCTAAGTTTGTTTTTGCTATACACACCTACTATCGGAATCTTAAGGCACCGTCAGCAGCAGCAGCAGCAGCAGCAGCAGCAGCAGCAACTACAACAACAACATACACGTCCGCCCGCACAGGGGCAGCTGGCTCTGCAGCGCACACCGCGGCGGCTCAGGCAGCGCAAAGTTGGTGGCGCGTTTCCGTCTAGGCGCTCCCTACCTTTACTGGCGCTTCGCAGGTGAGCCCGGCGCTGCCTCCTCTCTGCAGAGGGACGTCTCAGGGTTTTTTCTGGCGGTTTTCTTCCCTTCTCCTGTTGCTACTCTCTTTTTTTCTTTGTCTCTTCTCTTTCTCTTCAGTGTACTTGGGCTCCGAGTTTTCTCCACACGAGAGCTTGAAGTGGGGATTTTATAGTGTCGACCCTCTTCAGAAAGCACGCATTTGCCTAATAAGCTGACGCTCTCTTGACAGCTCGATTGCGTGCTGCCTCTGCTCCTGCATAAATCATAGGGCCCTGCCAAGGAGCGAGGGACAGAGTTTTGCTATTTCAACACTGAATCTCACATCCAATTATATCAACAGATATTTATCGCCTCCTTGGTGACGTCAATGAGCCCTAAAATGGAAGTGATTCTTATGACTTGTCCATTGACAAAAATTCTTGAATGAGATTTCCCAAGTGTGGAAAACATACTGACCTCTTACTATGGAAGGCCAAATTGTGGATCAGAAAAGTGACAGAGAATGGGATGGCGCAAGAAGAGGAAGTAGGAAGAAAGGGAGGTCTACCAATGCTGTCCTGCCAGGAAAGTAACTACCAGTTATAGTGGGTGGCTCTGTATCCTTCCGGTCCCTCTCCCTCCTAAATTCTATGACCAATTGTCTCAGGCAACATCTCGGTATCTGAAAATGTCTCTTTGCTAGAGATAAAGAGTCTCACCTTCTTTCTACCTGGAGAAAAATGAAGAACAAGGTGAAGACTGCAGGAACATTGAGATTTTAAGTTTCTATCTGCTCCCCTCCCCTCCAAGAACAGATAAAGGAACTATGAGTCTGCAGAGACAAGACCAGTAAGTCTCTTGAAATACAGCTTAAGATTTTTTTAAAAATGATGACAAGAGCTACTCCAATGATGAAGGAGCTGCTGGGTTGCAGCAAAGATTTTGGGTTCTCACAGAATCTCACTGCTCCTCCTTTGTTCCCCTTTCACAGTCTAAAATTAACTATGGACTTTTCTCTTCCCAAATTAAAGCAAAAGAGGACCAGCGAGAGGTGCATGAGTTAAACAAATCTTTTTTTAGTCCACTCAATGCAAACCTAATGAGAGAAGCATCCATTCTAACTTCCTACTCTGTGTTGGAAAAAGCTTCAATTGCTTAACAACCGAGGTAAAAATCACTTGCATGTTTTCATTGACGAATACTGACTTTGTAAAGAGGTAGTCTTATTCATTTCACTTCCAAATACTACCAACATTCATGATAGTATACATATCAGGAGTATCTGTGTTGTTATTTTTTGTCATTCTTTTTTGTTTTCTCCCAAATTCAGATGTGTTCCTGTGAGCCTCATAGATAAATGCTCTCTGACACTACTACAGAATGAAATGCTATGCCTATAAAACCACACTCAAATTTTGAGTTATATACTATCATATAAGTGGGAGGCAATTACCTCTAATTCTGCAATTCAAAAGGCAATTGCAAACACTAGTGTCTGTGATTCAATCCAGCTTTCAGATAACCACTAGAGTTGTTTATCAAAAATTTCCTGTTCCTCATTTCTCCTTACCTCTGCTGCTTCCTTTGTAGTTAATGTGACAAATGATGCAATGCATTTTCAGCTGCTATTTTGGGCCTACACTAATCCACAAATGCTCTGAGAAACAAAAGGAAAGTGGGGAGAGAAATACCTACAGTTTCCTGAGAACTAGTTCATAGTTGGATCATTGTACTAAGGAATGTACTTCTGACATAAAAGAACAGAGAAAGAAATGTGTTTACTGGGAAAGATGTGGGTTGTTCATAGGGGATCATGATTAGGAAAACAGTTGAGCTTCTGGAGGAAGACACTGTTTTATATTGGCAGAGAGGCATACAGAACCTTAGTTTTTGTAATTGTGTGCTTTTCTTAAAGTATAAGTGGACCTCAATATTTTTGCTACATTCCTTTGTGATCCCTTCTCTGTCCCCATTGGCAGATTGCAGCTTGGATGTCAACCTGGAGGTGAAAGTAGACTTGGAAGGGAGAAGTCCGAGGTAAACAGATACTGAAGAGGAACTAGGACAGGGATATGATCCGGTTTCGTTAGGGAGGTCTGGCACATTCCTCCAAAGAAAACAGTTCTGGGCTCTGACTAACCTTGTACCCCTTTAGATCTCTCTCCAATTGAGGGAAGCCATTTTAGTGTAGCTCCCTTATCACTATTGAGTCCTTGCTGTGTGGTTTTCTGTGAAGATAAATTGCGAAGTATCACAATTTATTCAAAAGTTAAATCTTCTCAAATAGACTTGAAGAGAACCCCTGGCAATACCCAAGAACCCAAACAATACTGTTTGGACTTCCTTTTTCAACAGAGGCACATGAACAAGTTGAGATTAGAAGAATTTAGATAGACCAGTATATTCACAAGCCAGTCCTTGGGAGACCTTTTCTTTATATCTATTTACCTTTATATTGGTAAATCTCCTGAGGCTTGAAAATGCAGAGATCCCTTTTGCATGTTGGATGTCTCTGACACTTGATTTTAAATGTCTGTATGCACACATTGAAATTCACTCTTCAGCTGAATCTTATAATTATGATATGAGGTTTTTAAGTACATTGCCAACTTTAAAAAGCATCAATTCGATTTTTCCACCTTAGGTGAGCTTTGAAAAAAAAGTGCTATTTTGATAAAATATAGATGGTGAGTTCTCAAAATTATAATGGATGTGATTGGAGAAATAGCATAACAGAGAAATTACATGTACTGTAAACTAAATATCCAAGTCCATAAAAATCATCACTGGCAGATGCCATATTAAATATAGGAATATCTTCCCGAAAGGAATTACTGGAGAACAAATTTAAGATTTGGAATCTAGAAACACAATATAAGAAACATGGGCACAAAATCAAGGATCACTTGGTGTTTAAAATCATATTTTTTTCACTAACAGCATAATTTAAGACAGTTAATAATGTAGGATATATAGTTCAATTTTAAAAAGGGCAGAAATAATAGATAACTACTTGGCATTTTCCTATCACCCGCATCTCCTTGCACTATTAGCAAAACTCAAGGCAAACAAACACAGTCTCCAAGTTTGCTAACTGGAACATTCATGAACATTAGTTTTCTATCTCCAATTACAGCCTTCAAAATGCCTGCATGAACAGGTGGTCCAGTAATTGTTTGTAACTGTGTTTTAGATAGATCAGTAACTACCTTCTGCTTCCACGAGAGAGCTGGGAAAAGGCTTTCAAATAGTAGTAATATCTAACTGCTTCCCCAATAACAATACCGTCATTTTTATTAATCTCTTCTGGTTACCAAAACTATACATCTTCCTTATAGAACACTTGAAAGAGTTCTAAAGGTATGAAGAGTACAAAGTTTCTCAGAAAATCGCAATCTAAGGATAATCACATTTAATATTTGTTGTTTCCCTTGAGTATTTATCCTGAGCTCATATATTTTATGTAATTGAGATAATGCTGTGTTCTTAATTGAGTCACTGTTTAACAAATAAAACAACAAACTCTCAATATAAAAACTTAAAAATAGAAAGGGAGTAGATTTTAAATGTTCTCATCACAGAAAAAATGTATGTAAGGTATGTTAATTATCTTAATTTAGCCATTCCACAATATATACATATATCAACATTTTGTATACCATAAAGATATGATTTTTATTTGTTAATATACATTTATTGATTAATTTAAAAGTAATTTATTGAAGGACTGTTTCTCAGATTCTTAGATTAGTTTTAATACCTGTACTTTGTTTTCCTAATGCTGTGAATGTCCTCAATTATAAAGCTCACATTTTATTATAATTACTGATATAAATGTTTCTTTCTTCCTGAACTGTAACTGTGTGGCAGGGTTGTGATTTTCTTCGTAATTTTCCATATCCATTTCTCCTGCTCAAAACATGGTAAATACTCAATAAATCTGTTTGATGAATGAACTATGGGAAATATGTTGAATGAATGAGATTTAGAAAAATCACCTATGAGCCTATTATTCAGAAACAATCAAATAATATTTTGAAACTAGAATTTTATAACCTTTTATTTTTCCACTTAAAATTATATCTCAAATATTTTCCTGTATCTGAATGGTATCTATTTTTGGAATATCCATGACATTCCAACAAGGAAATATACCAAAATTTCTATCCATTCCTTGTTGCTGATCACTATCCTAATGCCCACTTTTTATCATTCTTCTATATCTGACCATTGCACCATTAAGTAATACACCCATGGACTTATTTTCCAATCCTTCAAATACAAATAATCTCTATTAACTCCCTAGATTTTGAAATGAGATTATTAGTATCTTTTCAGCTTTTAATATATTCTCCTGCACCTTGATCTCCTGGTCTCTCATCCATACTTCTACTTCTAGATTATCAGTGTTAATTTTATTTATAATCATAGCTATGTCTTCTGTGCTTTGACCATAGACTGATTCTAAAAGTTAAAAATCAATACAGTTTTTAATTATTTACTATGTAAAAATCATTCATTACTGGGGCTGTAGCTCCATGATAGAGTGCTTGCCTTGCATGTGTGGCTCACCGGGTTTGATCCTCAGCACCACATAAAAATAAATAAATAAAATAAAGATATTGCATCCTTCCACAACTAAAGAAAAAAATTTCTTAAAAATAATTCATTACAGAACAAGGGCATAGATTCTGATTGTTTCCTTTTTTTTCTACAATTATTTTTTTTCCTAGAATTATAAACTGTCTTAATCTTGTTCCCATTTTTTTTTTCAGATTTCCAATCATGTTATCTAGCAATCCCCCTACTTCCTTTTTTAACTGATGGACATTTTCATTGGTGTATTATAATTATACAAAGTCGTGGGATTTGTTGTGACATATTTGTATATGCACATAACATAATTTGGTCGATTTCACCACATAGTACTTCCTCTTTCTCTTCTTTCTCCCTCCTCGAAGATCCCCATTCTGTGTTCCACTGGTTTCTCTTTTATTTTCATGAAATCCCCCTTTTTCCTTCCTTTTTCCTTTTTAAGACCTCTCTCCTTGAACACTCCAACCTGCTACTTTCAAACTAGTTACTTTCTAAATCCGATACATGGCGATCTTCCTGGGACTTCTTCTTTCTCTTTTCCTGGCTTTAATTCACTGTCCAGAATCACATGATTTATTCTTTCTTGATTCCTGCATTTATTTGGCTAGAGTCCATCTTCAGATAACTTTTTAAGAAAGGATTATTTTAGGTACATTTTCTGAGTCCTTAAGTTTCTAAAAATGGCTTTATTTTACCTAGATAATTGAGTGATACTTTAGTAAGGTATATGATTTAAGGCTAAACATAATCTTCTAGAACTTTAGGCATTATTCCCTTGTATTGTATTTTCCATTGCTGCTGATAAGAAATCCAAAGTTATCCTGGTTCTCTTTTTTTATATGACACAACTCTCTCTCTCTCTCTCTCTCTCTCTCTCTCTCTCTCTAAGCTTTTAGTCTCTTTTTTGTTGTTATTGACATTATGAAATCTTGTAATGGTGCTTGAGTTTTTCATTTACCAGTTTTAATTTGATTATACTTACTCTTCAAGTGTGGAAAAAATCCCTTGTATTATTTCTATGATAAATTCCTCTATTCTTTCTTCCTAGGACTTCTTTTATAAGATGTTTCCCCTCGGACCTCTGTGTTTATTATTTTTCTCTCCCATCAGGACTATGTTTTAGTTTCTACTTTCTAGGAGAATTTTAAAATATCTTTCAGTTTTTAAATTTTTCTTTTACAACCATAAGTTCAATGTCTGGTCTTTTAATTATTTCTCCATTCCTTTTTTCCTCTTATTCTTGATTTACAGTGTAACAGTCTCTGAAATCCTTTAAGAATATTAGCTATGGGCTGGAATTGTAGCTCAGCGGTAGAGCACTTGCCTTGAATGCGTGAGGCCCTGGGTTCGATCCTCAGCACCACGTACAAAGCAATAAAATAAAGACATTGTGTCCATCTACAACTAAAAAAATATTTAAAAAAAAAAGAATATTAGCTACATGGTTTCTAAGTTTTCTTTCTTTTCCAGAATTATCTGTTCCCATACATGCCCATTTAAAAATTTTTATTTATCTTGATTTATCTATTAATATTGGAAATTTTCCGTAAGTCTCTTAAGGTGAACCTATGTATGCATGGTTGCACTCTGGTATTTAAGAATCAGGCAATGCAAAATTCACTGGGAACTCTACATAGAGGACAACAAGTTTCTCACCAAGCAGCCTTCTTTTCAAGGTGGCCTGACTCTAGGGATACCTCCAAATGCTGTCTTACAGAAAACTTTTTTCTGGAACTGTTTGATTTTATTTGAGAGAAATATATGAATTAGTTTTCTAGGGCTATCAAAACAAAGTACCACAGACTGAGTGGCTTAAATGACAGAAGTTTATTTTGTCATTTCTGGAGACTGGAAGTCTTTCTTCTGAGGCTTTTTTCCTTGGCTGGTAGATGGCTGCCTTCTTCCTGTTATTTACATGGTCTTTCCACTGCACATGTTTTATTTCAATCTCCTCTTCTTATAGGGATACTAGTCACACTGGATCAAGATTATGCCTATGACCTCATTTTATCTTAATTGCCTCTTTAAAGGTCCTATCTCCAAATACAGTCCATTCTGAGATACCAAGAGTTAGAACTTCAACATGTGGATTTGAGAGGGACACAATTCAGTCCATAACAATGTATCTTGCAAATGTCTGTTTATTTATTTGCTCTCTACTTAACAGGTAGACATTTAAATGCCTGGCATTCTCCACATGAAATGGGAAAAGTTGGTAAAGGGGTTGAATTTCCCATGCAGACTTCCAAGTAGCTCTCCTGTTTTTGATCTCTTTTTTTCATCCCTGCCTTTAGTGATACTTGGAGTTTCCAAGTCCTGAGCTCCTCCTATGTTCTAGGTGGGCCCCTAACTCTGCCGCCAGCCCATTTTTGCATTCCTTTTACATCAGCTTCCTGTACCTTTTTTTCTCACTAACCATGCCATCCTCTGCTCTCCTCCTGCCCACACTGTTGTGAATACTTTATAGCGCCGCCTCTGTCTTGCTTCTTCAGACACTTCTTCATCTTTTCTGATCTTCAAAAGTTTCTGATTTTCAGAAGTTTGTTTAAAAAAAAAAAAAACCCTAACCTGCTATGGTTCTTATCCAGTTCATTATTGGGAATTTATGCTATTGTTTTAATGGGGTCTCAGAGGGAAGTGAGGTAAATATACATGTATTTTGGAAGACCCCTCTGAATAGTGTCAAAAGCAGACTGGAGGGTCCAGGAGGCAGAAAAATGAGTTATAGTATCGGAGTTATTAGGATTGGACTCCTATAGAGTGAACATCACATGTGCATGGATGATGGGAACATCCATGAATGCCTTCATTCAAGGCAATGAAGGGTCCAAAGAGCCCAGGACAGTCCACCTGTGGAGAAGCAAAATGCTGTCCAGGTTTGGGTTGGGATAGGGCTTCCTTTCAGTCCCCACCAATCAATTATTCTCTCAACACCTAGAATTTGTCACAGGTGCCTCATCTCCTTCCTCTGGAAGATGGCAAGGACTTTTTACCCATCCCTCTATTTTCCCAGAAGTTAAGAAATAACTAACTTTGGGGAGATGACTCAGAGCATTGGAAAAGGGGCACGTTTCTGCTTCTCTAACAAGCTCTGGTCTTGATAGACATGCCTGACCTTTCTATTTACATCACAATACACTGAATTTTCTGTTTTAGGCTCCAGATAATAGATGGAAGGCAGCAAGAAGATGTGTGTGAACTTTCTGTCATAAAGGGCAATTTGCAGAAACTAATCATCTTACAATAGTTGGTCATAAGAAAGAAATCCATCAACCAAGCATCCTGAATAGGTATTTCAATTCATGAACATTACTTGACTCTGAAAAAGATTCCAAAGAAGGCTCCTAGGAATGCCACTAGTGTTACAAGGGGAAAGTGAGGGAGTTAAAGAAAATGAACATTTTTTTACTGCAGAATTTTTAAATGTTTTTACATTTTTATTCTGTAGTATAAATCCCCAAGTGTTCAGAATTCCCAGGTTTATCTGACCACAGAGCCTCCTTATTGTGGGACTAGTTAGGAACATAATAAGCCAAAGACTTTTTATGAGGAGTCCAGCAGGATTTTCTTTCTTTGACATCCAGCGTTTATGTCCATGATTAGAGCTACAAGAAATGTTTTACCACTTCTGCAAGAAAATAAAAGATGGAAGTTTTTGCTTTTGAAGAGAGGGTCTCAGGATATGGAGATCTATTTATTTTCAGACTTCTGAGGATTACTTGCCCTGGGATGGGTTACCCTACAATAAGGAGCTGCTGAGGAGCTGTTCACCACCCATGAAATGGTTGAGACTACACACTTTCTGGTCAGAGGATGGAGTTGGTCTCTATAGTAATTTAGCCCAGTGAAAATCTATGGCCCTACCTTGCAAAGGAGGATCTACTTTGATGTGAAAAGGCAGAAACATCCCAGAAAAAACTGATGACAATGGGTGAAGTTGGGCTTTTCAGAAATTTGGAAAGAAAGTTTGGTTATTCACGAGGGAGTAAGTGATGAGGGATGCAGGGGTGGACAGAAACTATGGGCAGCTAACATCCAGGATATGTGGGGTTCCAAGATGCTGTTACCAGTTGTGGGTTCAGACCTTTTGTGAACTTTGTTAACAATTTTTCTTCTCCAAGACTTCTGTTATCTATCAGTGGGATGTATGATGTTAGCCTCCATCATGGGAGCTAATTGCATGTGTGTGTACTTGTTGGCCTGCCTCCTACCTTGATTGCATTTCTCCTCTCACTCCTTATAGTTTTGGCTGTTAATGTACGTATTACTCATGGTAAATATTGGTTGCTGGGGACTGACTTTGTGTGTCCTAATTTAGCAGAAAGGCCACCTTAGTTCTAGGTGATCTCATAACTATGGAAGCCAATGAAACTTTGACGGGTAGTTATGGGAAAATTATGTCTAGAAAGAAAGGATCTGATTTGACACATTCACTCTTCTCTTTTGCATAAATTTTAGGAGTGATCTGAGCAATAATGTTCCCAGGATAATAGAAAAGACTTAATGGCTTCAAGCAGCATATAAATGTTCCTATTCATATAAAGTTAAATATAGATACCTATTGGCGCTGCACCTCATTTTCCAACTTGTTTTTTTTGTACTTTAATTCTTAATAGCTGTAAAGTTCTGCCATGTGCTAATGTACTGTCATCTTCCTGGAAACAACAATAATAGCAATAATGGGATTTTTTATTTCAATGGAGAAATATAATTATATAACCTGATAGATTTCTTTTATAAAAAGTGTTATTCAGTCTTTGAAGAAGAATGGTGCTACATATTGAATATTTGTGTCCCCTCACCCCAAAATTTTCTCATGTTGAAGCCTAAAACCCCATGTGATAAGGTTTGGAGATGGGGCCTTTGGAAGATAATAATGGTCATGAAGGTAGAAAACCCATGAGTTGGATTAGCGTCCTCCTAAGAAGAAACACATGCCATGAAATATCTCCTTCCTATATGAGGATACAGTGAGTAGAAGGCCATCTGCAAACCAGGAGGAAGTCCCTCTCCAGACATTGGATCCACCATTACCTTGACCTTGGGCTTCCCAGCCTCCAAAATGGTAAGAAATGAATGTTTATTTTTCAAGCCCCCCAGTCTATGGTGTTCTATTAACAGCCTAAACCAACTAAAACAAACAGCATATCTGATACTTATTTGTAACATAATTCATTCTAACATCTGTACCTGAAGAAAGGACAAAACTCTTCAAAACAGCCTTGTAACCATTTCCTGGGGAATGCATCAATCCCTGAGTATTGTAGTTGTTGACTACCACAATACAATTCAGACTCTATTACTTCCTAGCTGGGTGGTCTTGAATAAGTTATTTAAATTTTATAAACTTATTTCCTTATTTGTCAAACGAATATAAAATGTAAGTCTCCTTATTTGTTCCTTTTAAGGCTGTGTGATTAAATGGGATAGTGAATTCAGGTCCCAGTATATTCAGGTCCCAGTTGTTTCCAGGCAATGATGTAGTTGTTACTGTTGATGGTGGCAATCTATTTAATGTTAGGGTTTCAAATCCTAGCACTCTGTGCTCAGTACTTATTAGGCTTAATAATTGTTTATCAATAAGATTTTAAAAAATACAATTGCTAAGGTTTTTTCCTTCTAATATTAGAGTCCTTTCAGCCACCCATCTGATTGAATTTTTTAATTAATTTATTTTTTTAATTTATTTTTTTAGGAGGAGTTTTAAGCATTCAGAAAAATTGAGCAGAAAGGACAGAGTTCCCATATACCCTTTCTTGGCTTCCTCACTACCACACCTGCCCTTAGTTTTCCCCCATTATTAGCGTCTTGCATTGGTGTGGTATATTTGTTACACCTGGTGAGCCAATACTGATGCATTATTATTCATTGAAGTCCTTAGTGTTCACTCATGGTGTTGTACATTCTATGAGTTTTGACAAATGCATAATATCATGTACCCACCATTACAGTATCATACAGAATAGTTTCCACTGCCCTAAAATTTCCCTGTGCTCCAACCTATTCAATCCTCCCTTACCCTAGCCTCGACAATCTTTAATCCTTTTTCTGTTTCTGTAGTTCTTTTTTTTCCAGAATGACACATAGTGACACATATGACTACATAGCCATTTCTGATCAAATTCTTTCACATACATATCAAGTATTTCAGGTTCCTCCATTCCTCCATACCTATTCAAATAAACATATATTTTTAACTTATAAATTGTGTCATTTTCACTTAAGACATATCCATTTGACTAATATTTCTCCATTTAATAAATGCCCACTCACCTAAGGGCTATTTCCATGTTGAAATCTCTATTCTCAGCTTAATCATTTATTGACTTAACTGAAAGTGTATACACTCAAAAGGGAATTTTGCATCTTGAGGGACTAAAAACAATGATTAAAATGTTTGGTGATCCACTACTAATTGGTAGTGCATTGCTAGTAGAAATAAAATTCACAAATATATACATACATTTCCAGAAATCCAATGTCTTCCTGATAGGAGCTTCTGTTGTCCCACAAATCTGCAATTAACATGTCAGATTCTCCAAATTTGACATGGATGATCATTCAATCAATATGGGTGGAATTTTTTTTTAAATTCACAGCTTAATTGCTGGTGGACAACCTTATGACCAATCCATTCTTAGTCTCAGTTCTCATGTCAAATTAATGAAAAATAATCATTCATCATAAATGTTAAAACTCCTCTTTTACTCACCTTATCTGTTTGCTTGAATCAGTAATGGAGGATCTTCCCTTTCTCTAGTTGGAAAGAAGAAGTAGGAACAGCTGACTCTATGTTTTCTCAGGATGGCAGCTCCAGACCAGTGGGCTTCTTCTAGACTTAATTTTATTGGTAATTTCATGTTCATCTTGTTTGACCAGAGATATAGTTTCTTCTCTAGCTCTTCAACTACCCCGTTAGTTTATTAACATTTATATCTCTCAAGCACTTATAAACAGTATGTCACTCCACTAGTCTTAATTTAGAAAAGGTACAAGTATATTCATTTTAGCTCTGAGCACTTTATTAAAAGTCACCTCCTTGAGTCCACAAAGTTTTCATACTTTTCTGTGGAGAAGAGGAGAAAGGGAAGACTTTTCACCAAACCACCTGAGGCTGAATGATTTGGATTTCTCTAAAAGAGCTTTCGTCTCTCTCTTGCTCCTATTTCTGTGTATAATTACTTTTGACCATGGAACATGGTGCCAATGGAACATCCATTCCTGCACACACAAGTTGACCCCCTGTGCAGAGCAAGACTGGAGAGATGAGTCAACACAAGGTTGAGAGTACCAAGAAGGGGGTGGCTCAAATCATTACCCTCATGTCTACCCTAATCTCAATCACATCCCCAAAATAGTGTCAGAGCCCCCCTGAAACCACATTAACTCTCTCCAACATTGAGAACCTTCTTTGGGCAAAAGACTGGACTAAGAACCAAGAATAAGACCAAGAATAAACACAAGCGATGACAAATTTGGTGTTTGGGGGTTTTGATGAAATATAAAAATACCAACCCATATTTTTATCTGCTTGAGTTTTATCAGAAAATTTCTGTGGGGAACTTAAAGGATATGAGCAGTTCTTAGGAACTGGAGATTGACTTTTATGCTGAGAATTTGGAATATTTCAGCTCCATTGCTTTGGGTAACGGAAAGTACAGTAATAGTATCCCTTGCTTATGTTTCTTCCAAAAACTTAACTTCCTTGTCTCTAGTCCCCTACCCGGGATCCCTGCTAGGAGTGGGAGGAATTATTATCCACATTACATAAGTGAAGAAGCAGATGCTTAGAACAGGTAGGTGATTTGTCTGGCATCTCCCAGCTAATATGTGGACGGTGTTGGGACTCTCTTCTCTCTCCCCCTCCTTTTCACTCAGGTTTCCCAGGGGGTCAAGGGAGGGATGAGGCAGTTCTGTAGTGTTGAAGGAGCAGGCCCTGTATGTATGCCCTGCTTCCAGGATATCTCTTTCCTCAGCATTAACCACAAGATGTGGCAATGAAGAATGCTACCCTATTTGTGCTCATTGTTGTTCAAAAGAAGACTCAAACAGTTGGGCTTTGTAGGAGAAACTCTAGAAACTCATCCAACCACTGCCTATATCATTCTGCTCTTCACTACTGGTGTTTCCTCTTTCATTTTAATCCTCACACCTCTTCTGTATAAACCATACTGAGCATCCAATTTTGTTCATTCTTAGCCATTCTCAAGAGCAGTAGTTACCCTCTACTAACAAATGTGCTTATACAGAATCTCAGAATAGAATCCAACCTCCTCATATCTCTGAAAAGATTTGCAGTTTCTCATTCTATAATGGGTGTTGTAGGTTGATGTTTATGCCTTGCACCAGTTTCTAAATTAATATTTGTGATATAGAAACCCACTAATTAATATGTACCTTTGCTGAAATTTCAAATCAGCTGTTTGAAATGGGAAGAAAAAAGAAAGCAACTTGCAAGTTCTGTGCATAATGAAGTTAGGAACAAGCTCACAAAATGAAGACAAACGATTATACGACATTTGCATGATTCTTTTTTCTTACAACATAAGACAAGACATAGGGAGCTAATTAGTATCTTGCCTTTACTGTGAGATTTGATTCTTGTTTCTCCACTATTTGATAAGATCTTCATAGCCAAGTGCAGGTCATTTGCCCAAGTTTTGTTATATTACCCTAGGGACGTCCAGACAGCTGAGATTAACCTGACAAATTCAGACAATTCTCTTTGGTGAGTTCTGTTTGGTGACTGTCCCCTGGGATGTGTCCTTTACCTGATATACCTCTACCCAGAGAAAGACCCCAGTGCAGGCTGACCACTGAACTATAGCAGACCAGAGAGTACTGAAAACAATTATTATTCATTTCCAAAATATTTACTGAACATCTATCATTTCCCAGACCTGTACTAGAAATTGGAGATAAAAATGAAGAGGTAAAAATCCTTGTAGATCCTTAGTTATTTACTGCTCAGAAAGGAAAACTTTCTGTATGCAGGTAATCTTTCTGTATGTGGACACAGAGAAGGAAGTATAGCTTTGACAGAGAAAAGGAGCAAGCGTTTGACAAGAGCACCACAGAGGAGATAATGCCCAAGATGAGACTGGATGATCAGGAGTTGGCAAAAGCAGGGGATGGAGGGTCATTCCAGAGAGGGAGCCTCAGATGGAAAGAGGCAAAGCTGTGAGAACATGCTTGGTATTTCAGGAACTCTAACTGGTTTCCTGTAGTGTATGGATTTCCTGTAGTATATAAAGATGTGCAGAGAGGAAAATCCTCAGAGGTAAAGCTAGAGAGGTTGGTGCAGGGCAGCTCTGATGGAACAGAAATGCAGAACAAGATTCTGTTTCAGTGGGGGTTTTAAGCAGGGAAACAATAAGGCAAAGTTTGTTATTTTAGAAACATTTAGTTGGACTATTAGATAGATGACATCACAGAGTAAGGGCCTGCTGCAGAGTCAAGGCAGTCTCTGTGGTCCTTGGTTACTGGTTCTTGTGATCACATTGGTAAGATTTTAGACATGTTACTCAGAGTAGCAGGCATGAGTTTATTGGTAGGAATAGGCAAAGGGGAAAGAGGGACACTCAAGAGAGAGAACATGTGCCTTCAAAGAGGAAAAGGACAGCACACCCTTCCTGCTTTCTGGATCCACCTCTTGACTTTTGACTGACAGCAGGACTGCATCAGACTTTCAAGTCCCCACCATGCATGGTAAAGATCCAGGGCAACTCTAGGTCACTTTGGCCCACATGACCTTTCTAACTATCATATCTCCCTGAATTCTGGAATCTGGTCTGTGTTAAGGTCACAAAGGTCCAGCTTCTGGGTAACTCGTGTTCTTATTGCGTTTCTTCTTGTCTGCATTTATCCTGCAGATAACATGTTGTTTGCTGAGGAATGTTGGATATCTTGTTGACTTACGTCAGGCAGGGCTTTTCAAAAGAAAGCATGTGAGGGTTAGCATGGTGGGCCCGGTTTATAGAATTATCCCCTTAACCACATGTTCAGAGACTGGCTGAAATACTAATTGTTTTTGTGCTCATTATTTACAAAAAAAAAAAAAGTAATGCTTTGCTGCCTTTATTGTTCTCTTAGCATGATCTGTGCCCTATATATGTCCTGTCCAGTCACCTGCCATCTGCCACTGTGGACTTCTGGACTGCTCTGATGCTGAATGTCCTTAACTGTTCATGCCCCACCTGATAGAGAACAAGGACTTTAAATTACTTCCCCCAATTTTGTCCCCTTTCAACTGTGAAGTCTGGATTTGTTGCCCATTTTTCCCATAGAAATAGAATGTAGAAGTTGATGGTGGGGAAATTTAACAGTGGTCCACTTTATGCTTTTAATATAACCCTTGCTGCTCTGCCATTACAACTGATTTTTAAAATTGCCCAAGTTTCTTTCTCTTCCTCTCTCCCTTCTTCTCCCTAATCTCAGGGGAAACAGGATTACCTTTCTTACCCATCCTAGGCAGAGTTATCTGTCCCTGAGTACACACTCACCATAGGAATGAAGTAATTCAGACTTTGGGGATGGTACCAAAAGATCTCAGAGATGACTAGCTCCCAAATTAACAAGTGAATTATAACTTCAGACAGAGAACACATGGGATGTAGCCTTTAAGTCACCTCTTTAAAAGCCTCCTCTTCCTGCTGATGGGCAGAATCACAACCTCTGTGTTTCTCCTTTGCTAGCAAAGCAATAAATCTTCTTTTCCCTTCCCCTACCACCCCCCCCCCTGAAAAATGATGCTGACAGTAAACCCTTTTGGGTGTCTACTGTGTGCCAGGCACAATGCTGGAGATGATAAGAACAGAGACACCTGTCAGAAATCTTCAAACCAATTCAGGCAAGCTAGGGTCAGCCCAAGGTGCTTGACTTGCTGCTAAACAGAGGGGTTAACAGCCTGCCTTCCCAGATCCAGATCTCAGATCTATGAGCTATTAGGTGTGAGAGTGAACAGGTCATGTAACTTCCCTGGGTTTCCATTTCTTCAACTGTGAAATGAAAGAATAGGACCTACCTTGGCAATAATACTCAGTTATTGCCAAAGTGAGTAAATGTTTGTAAAGCCCTTAGCGTGGCTTCTGGAGCACAGTTAAGTGCTTTGTGTTAGTTCTTATTATATGAACAACAGTAAAGGGTGGAGACAGAAACTAGCACCCCAAGAAATGTTAAGAACAAGTAAAGACAGGAGGTGGGGCGGAGAAGACTTTCTAATTCATTGCTTTGTCTTGGGCAATGAAGCAGATGGTGAATGCAGGAGAACAGTTTGAAATGGGATAATGATAAGATTTACCTGGAAATTACTGAGAGTGGAAAGTGTGGTAGAAATATCAAATCTGTAGCTGTATGTGTAGGAATGTGGGTTCTGGAGACAAGTCTGGAAAAGGTTAGAGAGCTGGAATTCTTAGCAAGAAATTTAAGGCATGGCTCTGAAGGATCTGGGCAGGATCAGGTAAGAGGAGAGAAGGGCCAGGGAGGGAAGCTGGGGAAACCCTGGATTTAAGGGGTGGCTGGAGAAAGAAGTCATCCTTGGGGATAATGAGCAGGGGTAGTTCAGGAACTAGAAGGAAAACTGAGAAAGAACAGTGTCATGAAGCCAAGGGAAAGTGATAAGAAAAGCAAAATGCTACATACAAGTGTCATAAAATAAGGATTAAGAGATGATAGTCAATGAATTTGACAACATGGAAACTTTTGGTGACTCTGCCAGGGTCCAGTTAACAACAACAACAACAAAAAACCTGCATTAGTTATTTTAACAGAGAAAATTTAATGTTGGGAACTGGGTAAATAGGAATTGGTGAACTGAAAAAACAAAGGGGAACATTAAGAAAGGACCCAGCTGGGCGCCATGGCGCATACCTGTAATCCCAGCACTTTGGGAGACTGAAACAGGAGAATTGTGAGTTCAAAGCCAGCCCCAGCAATGGCAAGGCACTAAGAAATTCAGTGAGACCCTGTCTCTACGTAAAACACAAAATAGGGCTGCGGATGTGGCTCAGTGATAGAGTACTCCTGAGTTCAATCCCCAGTACCAAAAGAAAAGAGAAAAAGAAAAAGAAAGGACCCAGATAATAACTGCAGGTCTCCTCTGGGGCCAGAGGAACAAAGGGAAGACAATGGAGTTACCTGAACCCAGACCCTTGGAAGAGAGCTGGAGTTGGGCTCCAGTCTCTGAGGTAAGGTGCTACCCAGAGGATTCTGATACCTGTGGAGCTCAGAGAAGAAGCCTCAAGGAGTTGGGGCTCAGGGGATGGAACCCTTATCCACTGGAGCTGATGCCTCACAAGCTTGGAAGGTATGCCCAGCTGAGTAAGGGCTGGAACCTCTGAGAAGTGGGGTATGAGAGTAGTTATGGGGTATTGGTATAAGCATAAGATTGGTAGTAAAGTACAGAATTGATACATGCTAACATGAACAGGAAGCCAACAGGACAGAGAAACCCCTTTCACCTCCCCCTTCTTTCCAGTTTCTCTGAAGTGTCTTCAAATAGCAAAACCCAATGGAAATCAAGTGAAAATGGAGAAATACAGCATGTAAACTCTTGGTCCCAGGATCCCACAGCACAGGCTAGAAAGGTGGTTTGAGAGGAATGACTAGCTTTATAATCAGCACAGTGACCCTTGTCAGTCTAGTTTTAATGGTTTTGAGGAAAGCCATCTAGCAGTAGGTTGAGAATAGAAGTGAAGACAGTGCATTTTTCAAAAAAATGCAGCTCTCTCACACCAACCTGACATGCATGTATATTTTGAAAATCTCCACAGAGCTGTCTTTGATAGGCAGCAGGAACCCTCCAGGCAGCAGGCTGCCAGTGCTGTCAGCCCAAATAGGATGAGAGTACTTAGGGTCAATCCCCATTGTCAAGGTGTTAGAAGAAACCTCATAGTGCTCTGTGGATGCAAAGGATGGAAATCAGAAAACTTGGATGGATGGATGCTGTCCTTAGAGGAAACACTTGGTAGACTATGCCAATATATTTCTCTTTATTCCTTTTTGAGAAAACTAAATTTTAGTACATCCAGTACACATGCATGTGTATACCAACCACATAGAAATGCATAGACATCACATTCACCTGCAAACACAGACACACATGAACATGTGCTCATACACGTACACACACACATGGGAAAATGGCTAAAAGAATAAACTGAATGAATGAATGAAATAATGAATGAATGAAATCAGGGTTTTAATCTATGATCATTTAATAGAGGATGGAACATAGTAGCCATGCCCTCTCAACCTTCCCAGTTTCAGAGTTATTTATTAATACTGGAGTTTAACTTATATTTTTTAAAGATCCAAAATCTTCTACTGTCACCAGAGTTTATAATTTTAAGAAATTCAATAGTTGATTCCTTTAGAGAGAGAAAATCTCTCTGAAGAGAACAGCAATATATTTAGCAAAACATCACACTGACGTAGAAGAGTCAAGTTAGGAGAGTAGTAGTCAAGTTAGAAGAGTCAAGTTAGTGGAAAGGGAACTGAAGTAGGAGCCAATTGAACTGGGTTCCAATCCTGCCTTTTTTACTGCTATTAAAAGCAAATGCAACCAAATGCAAACTTCTTCATCTCTATAAATCTCAGATTGCTCATTATAATTAGGAGGAGAGACTTTTTACTTGAATATAGTACATTGGCCTTCCATACTTATCTACATTCCCTCTTAAGATTCTTCTAAAATATCAAAGAAAAAAAGGTTAAACTAACCAACAGGACCCATTGTGGATGCAAGACATCAATAAATTTCTAGGCAATGGAAGACATAGGATATGGTGGTGACTAATCAAACAGGATTTATGAAACCATGGGCTTTAGTAACAAGGAAAGAAATACAGGCATATTAAACCCTGGAAAGACTTAAGATTCTGGAACACCAGTTATAATAAAGGATTGAAGAAAGCCACAGACTAATCCTCCACCGGGAGCAATTTTGCCACACCCTCATGGGATATCTTTGGCTACCACACTAGAAAGATGCACCAGAAACCAGGGCTGCTGCAAACATCTAGCCCTCAAGAATTATGCAACTCAAAATGTCAATAATATCAAAGTAAAAACTCCATTCTAGTTTTATCAGTGATCTACTTTCAGACCCTCTCCTATTTGCAGGCTGACAGATATCCATCTACCTAACTGTTATGGGCTGAACTCAAAATTCAAAATTCATATGCTGAAGACTCAAGCCTAGTATCTCAGAATGTGACTCTACTGAAAGATAGGCCTTTAAGGAGGTTTTTAAGTTAAAATGAATCCATTATAATTGGTCTTAATCCAATATTCTATGTGTTTTCACACTAAGAAGAGAGCAGGACATATGGAGACACAAGAGATGCACATACACTAAGAAAAGTCATATGAGGACATAGCAAGGGGATGACCATCTCTAAGCCAAGGAGAGAGACCCAGAAGAAACAAACCCTGCTGTTACCTTGATCTTCAATTTTCAGCCTCCAGAAATGTGAGAAAATAATTTCCTGTTATTTAAGCCACCAAGTCTGTGATATTTTATTATGGCATTCAAGTAAACTAATACATACACCCATGATGCAAGTAATAAGAGGGTATTTCTCCAAATAAATAGAATGACTACAGAAAAAAAATACTTCATGTCTGGCAATTATGGTTCCCTAGAATTATTACCCACTTCCTGTCACAGTAAAGGGAAATGCCAGGATACAAGCACCACCATCTCAAACTCTCATCCCCAACCCTGAACACAAACACATACCCACACACATACCTTTAGATCAGCTAATTTCCTGGTCCTTATATATACTGGAACAATCAAAGACCCCAGACCTTTGAGGAGAATCTACAACACAAAAGAGAAAATCCAAGATAAATATGCAGCATACGTAACTGTAGAAGGAAGAGAAATAACTTAGGGACACAATTTAAGTTTTAAAAACTCATTAATATTTCTAGAAAAAGTAGTAAAATGTTATTGTTATCAACAAAGTACATGTCAAAGCACATGCCTCTCCAAATTAAGAAGCCAACTAAGTGACCAAGGCAATGAGTCAACAAATTTACAAATGTGCATCTACATATGCATATACCTCTAGACCCATCATTGTAAAATTTTAGTATGTCAGAAATAAAGAAAAGATACTCAGAAGCTTTAGCAGAAAAGAAAGAAAAAAAAATACTTATAAAAGCAAAAAACTTCAAACAGCATTAGATCCTACATCATTAGCCACAGTAAGCTGAAGAAGACCAACCCTGTGCATGATGTTGACAAGATGCCCCGAGGAGTTCATGCCTCATGGTTGTCTTGAGGTCTTTTACAAGGCCTTGATTCCACAAAGGTTCCTAAGAAATGGATCGCTCCTGCTACCCAGTTCGGTATGTCTTTCATAGAATCATGTGACATTGAGCCACCACATTGGCATAGACATGGTAATTTTACGTGGCTCTCTATATTAGTCAGTTTTTCATTACTACAAAGAAATACCTGAGATAGCTAACTTATAAAGAGAAAAGGTTTATTTGGCTCACAGTTTTGGAGATTTATAGTTCAAGATTGGGTACACCATGGCAGGAGTACACGTAGGAGCAAGCAGTGACATGTCCAAATAACAGAGAATAAGAGAATGAGCAAAGCCAGGCTTTCTCCTTTTATAGCAAACCTCTCACTAGAACTTCCAGAGGGGTCATACAAGAAATATTTCACATCTCCAGTGGCCTAAGGACCTCCCACTAGGCCTGCTTCCCAAAATTACCACCATATGCCAACAGCACACACTGGGGAACAAACCTTCAATCACAGTGGTCCTTTGGGGACATTCAGACCACACCTAAGCCATAACACCCTCAAACATATCACACACAGGACAAATGCACTACTTTTTTCTCACGATAGGATATATAAAATTAGTTAAGAAGGGTATCCTGAATAATAAAGAACTAAGAGATGGTGCTTGGACACTATGAAGAATCTTCACATATACTCACTGAATAATAGATATTATTACCTCATCTCTATTCATTATTCTGAGCATTTTCAATGAAACACCATACCCCAACATGGACCTATGAATTTTGTAATACTTTTTTTTTCAGTATTGGGGATTGAACCCAGGCCCTCATACATGCTAGACAAGCACTCTACCACTGAGCTATATTCCCAACCCCTTGTAATACTTTTTAAATCAAATTATTTATATAAAAAGAGGCCCACAAAAATATTTACCTGAGGCCCCATACACCTAGGGGCAACACTGTTTTTAGGAAATTATTTGAGGATTTGCTCCAGCTCATCAAAAAAAAAAAAAAATCAAGAAAACAGAAGTCTTAGGATCCAGGAAACATGATATTAGATAGAAAAAAGGAAGAGACAAGCACCAGGATAACAAACAAGCAGACACAAATCTATCAGTCATCTAATGTAGATCAAAAGAGAATAATGGATAGTTCCTGGAAAAAAAGAGACCCAGATGAATTACTAATATGCTTTTAAAGTTTTGAAATGAGAAAATATAAGAGCAAAGTTATGATGAATAAGAAAAGGCAATTAGAAACTCATGGAAGAAAAAAAAGTGCTGTACAAGAGAGGCGATGTAGTCATCATCCTTTACTTGGCTCTCCGTAGACTGCATTTACTTAACAATTCTTAGGTAAACACTGATTATTGATTTTAAGCTTTTATATATAACCTACAAATATGCCATGAGACAATTATGATTATAAAATAGAACATCAATGTTCAGCTTTAACAACATAGAGGTAAAAATTCAAATGACAGAAGCTGAGGAGTGGGAAATGTAAAGAGGAGTGGAGGGAAGGGTAGGTGCTAATCGTCTCATCTTTCAAAGTATGGAATCCGGATTATGACCTAATGATACATTATAAAATAAGATCGTACTTTTTAAAAGTTATCCCGTGAAGAAACTAAAAGTAGTGATGACTATATTAAAAAGATGGGTAGGGAGATGGAAGGTGTAATGAACTAAGTACTCAGAGTAGAAATCACTAAATAATACATAAAATTGAATTCATCAAGATACTGTCTTCCAGGGAGTGAGATTTGAGGTGCTATGGGGTAAGAGACAGTTGCTTTTCATTATAAATATTTGACTTTAAAACAATAGTGGCATTTCTTTGATAAAAATTAAATTCTAAATACACACAAGCAAACAAAAAAACACTCTAAAAAATGGTGGTTGGAGATGATTTTGAAGGCTTCCTTTATGTCTAAAATCCATGGAAAGTGCTCCTGAAGCTTTGTGTACTCTGGAGGAACCCTGTAATTTTTCCTTTCAGAAATTCTGGTATATATCTAAGCTACTGATAAGCCTCTCCATGTCACTAGGAACCTCACAAACATTATTTTAATATGTGTTAAATTTCACTCCTGACCTTATTTTATCTTCTCAACAGCTCTATGAAGCAATTATTGTAATCATCTGCATTTCAGAGATAAGACTCAATGAGACTAAATTAATGTCCTGAATGGCATGAGCTTTAAATTGCTACAATGTGATTGAACATATGAGCTCATCAGTCTTTTCTCTCCTGCCATATTATACCACTTTTAGGGAAGGAAAGAGTTAAAAAAAATGCCATTCCTGAGAGCTAAGCCTCCTTCCAATCTGATGAGGCTGGCAAACTATAGTCTCCTCTATGTGGGCTCCCAAATATCAGTGGTCAGACAGTATACTCACCAAGGTTTTGAGAGCTCATCAAAAGAGCTAGAAAGATTCACTGTAACTGACCGGTACCAATGTAGTGTACAGCATCCAAAGGGTATAACCATTTGGTCCCCCAAACTGCAACATTTTCCCTCATGTTTAATCCATCCTCACTCTTGATATCTTTTACAAGTCCCAAGTCATGGTTTACTCCTGCATTTATCACTCATGTTGCAGTGAGGAAGATGTTTCCAGCATAAGTGGTCATCAGAAGTGGGAAACTCAGGAAACATTCTGGGTGGGATGCCACTCATGCCTGCCAGAGAAAATTTCCTAAGTCCTCCCTGGGATTTCTAGCTCATGCAAGTTACCTGCATCAAATTCATGCTTGGTAATATGGGGGCTTCAGAATTTCTAAAGATGTTTCCTACTAATAAAATTAGTTCTTGACTTGAATAAACTCCTTGAGAAACTGGACAGAGCTATATAAATTTCTGCTTGAAAATATTAGTTATTACAAGTGGTTCTGTCAGATAAGAAATTGCAGGCTCATAAAAACCTTGGTTGGTCCCTCTGGTCCCCATCTGGTTCTCCCTCCTTCTTTTTGTAAGTGTCATCTTTTCCCTCCCCAGTGCTATCCATAAATGGTGATGTCCATAAATGGTGGACTCCATAGCCCTTCCCCCAACCGGGTCAGAAGGACATTGCCTCATCAGGTCTCTTCCTCCTTTGCCCTCCTCTCCAAGTCACACTTAGGAGATAACTTGATGATGAATAACATCAGCTGGTATCACCCAATAGTACATTTGCATTTTACAGGAAAACTTCAATGCTGAAATCTAAGCACTTGGCAGATGGAAGAACATGTGGGCCCTGTGGCAGGTAGACTGATATGATGGCCACTTTGGAGCAAATGACCCTGAAATCCTCAAATCTCCTCAAGGAGGCAGTCGAGTAAACACCCAAGGCTATTCATACGGCATGCTGCAAGTGATGTAGGCTGCCTAGAAGTCCCATAATTAATGGTGCTCTTCTGTAGAAGGGTGGAGAAATCTTTTCTACGTTCCTACATATTTCTCAATTTTACGTTTTAATATTACTTCAGTTTTATAATCAGGTCTCCCTTGTCACAATAAAGTCCACCTGATCAAAATTACACTATCCAGTAAAATAAACTCAGTATTGACAGAAATCACCCTCCTTACCCCAAAGACCATAGTTTTATGCACCACCCCAAAGAGGTGCATAGTTTTCTTAATGTGTGGACTCATATTTTTCACTCATGTTTTTAAAAAATTTTCAACAAAGACATAAAGGGAATACTTCTAAAGGCTCAAATTCAGACTTAGAGCAAGAAATAAAAGGATAACAAAATAAGTATGAAAAAATAGCAACTTTCATAAAGATCTTCTATAATTGATTTTCAGATAAGACTCATTTTAAGTGAGAAAGAAACTACAATGATTTAAATAAACACATGGGCTTCCTCCTTTTAGTGGATTGGATATATAAATTTAGCCTAAATTTTTTGAATGGATATGTAAGAAACTATTTATAACAACTTCTCTGTCCTATTTAACTTATGACTAATCCTAAACAATTAAGAGAGTCAGATGGTGGAGTATATAAAGAAGCAATCATCTCAAACAAACAGAGTGTCATTTTTGCCTGAAATCTGAAGCCCCCCACATAGCTGTAGGGACCACTTAACAATGCCTACTAATGGAAGATGCAAAAGAGTTCTACAGAGTTCTGCATCCTAAGGGTGAGAAAAGCCCATGATCCTGTAAGATCTGGATAGCATGGTCATTTGATAGGGACAAGGAGGATTCTCTAGGCACCTCTGAAGGCTTCAAAGCAATTTTCAGTTTTCTACATATCTCACAAAAATTCTTCCATGCTGACCTTTCTTTTGAAAAATTGGGAAACAAAATCCTGCATCCACTTACTGCTGCTTCTCTATGACACCCACCTCACTAAAATCTCTCAACTTCCACAAAGATAAATCTTTTATAAAGCAAGGCTGCCCCCAAAGCCTATCATTTTCACTAACACTTAAAAATATTTTCTCAACATTCTCAGCCAGCGCTCAAAATCGCCCTGATATATATAGAGCCTCCTTTGTGGAATAACAAGATTATTTTTATCATTTTCCGATTCTCAAAAACCTGACCTGTCACCAAAGAACTTCTAAAAATATCAGATGATAATGATATCTTTCGTCATTCCTTCCTTGCTTGTGGCTGAATTAGTAGAGTTGAATTTTTATTTATTTTCTTAAGGTCCTTTCTAACCATAGCACACATTTCATTGCTTCAAGAAGATGTAGGACAAAGTATCTGTCTTGAGAAGGTGGTTGATTTTGCTTCCACCTTTAAAGACAAGTATTGTGGTGAATATTCATTCTATGCTTATCTTTTAAATCACATTTTGGAATTAGAAATGAATTGGAATGGATCCTGGAAAACAAATGCTGGCTGAAGAGAAGCATTTTCTTTTGCCACAGCTGATTCAATTCAGTAGCACTATCATTGTGTGCCTACTATGTGCCAGGAATATAAAGATGAATACAATACTCTTTGCCCTCAAATAGCATACAGTCCACCCGGATAGACACTCCCATTAAGGAGCAACAATAGAACTATATTAGGGCTATAATCTTATTGCTGTTTGTATAAACATGTAAGGACAGGAACACCAATAAGGGAGCAACAAATACTATCTAGGGAAATCAGAAAGAAAGTGTAAAAGGGAAACCAAATGATATTTCAGAGATAGATCTCCAAAATTTCTGTTGCTCAGAGATTGTGTATCATTCTTTATTTATCTGAAGTTGAAAAAGAAACCTATTTTGGGGAGTTGTTAGAAGCATCTGCTCTTTGGGTAGAATTTAAAATATATCCTTGGGGGTAAGTCCTCCAACATTTATTTTTGACTGTTGGTTTTGGTGAGTCTTTTTCAGTCATGCATATCTAGAAACACCTACTTACTCGCCTTACAGAAGCCCTGAATAGGAGTGTTCCAACTGTAGATGCTTCACATGGGGTATGTTCATTACTCTAACAAGGACAAGTTTTATCTTCATAGTGGGCAAGGTGCAACAATGTTGTTGTCCATTACTATGTTGTCAACAGGTTTTTACTTATTTTGACTGTTGATTTGGGGAGGACAAGATGAAAGAGACTTACAAACATGGAGGACAACAGGCCCTTGTTTTGCTGGCAGGAGGCAGGGGGCCAGAGGGGAGAGAAAACTAGTAGAAGTCACCTTCAAAAGAACAGGATGACAGAATCTAGAAATAGTAATATGTGATTTCTTGTTTTAGGTTTTGCTTTTCTCCAGAGTAAAATCTGTTAAATACCATCATCTCATGTTGTTATGTTAGTAAGCATTAGAGAATAAAAAGAAGGTACTCTGTCCATACTTTGGAGGAAAGGTAAAGTGAAATAAAAAGGGCTATGACCACAACAGAAAAATTCTTTTAAGAAGCTGGAAACAACAGATGAGAGTGAGAAGGCACATGTGATAAGTGGAATGAACTTGGGAGACACATAAGCATGCTCTGAGCATTCTCAGAAATATTTAGAGTAGAAGCCTGGACATCCTGCAGTCAGATTGGGGAATGGAATGCCATTAGTTGGACATGAGAGGGAAAAGGCACTATTTCCCCCACACTCTCCTCAAACAGATACATACAATTCATACTGCAAAGGCTCAAAGAAATTTGGTGTCCCAGTTTTTTAAGAAACAATAGTTCTGGATCTTGCAAAAAAAGTTCATTGAGCAAAGAGACAGAACAAATGAGTAACGATTTTTTAAAAAATTGGTTCTAGATTCGGTTCCAAGATGGTGGCCTAGACGGACTCCTCCCTGCTAGTCTCTCCAGGACTGGAGCTGGAAGTAGTGGAAATACTGTCTCCCAGCCAGCTTCTTGACATCATCCTACGGCTCATCATCCTCCGCAGTTATTTCACCCACGTGTGTGTACGCAGGGCCACCAGGCAGCAGTGATTGCCACAAACAGCGTGACTTCAGCTGCCAGCGGCGGAACACAGCGCAACACAGCGCCCCCCGGGGCCCTAGCCCATGGCTCGAGCCCAGGATTCACCCCAGGCAGGCAAGGCCTGCTTCTACACAGAGTTCCTGGCTCCAGCACCCACCCAACCACGCAGGACCCCTAGCAGTTGCTCTTGTGGGCAAACGTCTCCTACATGGGACCCCCGGCTACTGTTCTTTGTGGATCTCCATCTAACATGGCAGAACTTCCTGCACCAGGGAACGACAGACAGCATCTCGGGACAAACTTTGACTTCAACACAGCACACCATGAAACAGCATCTTCACCAGCGGCCCAGACCTTCACCCTGCTGCTTAAGCAGTCGGCTTCCTGGTAAGACCCACACCCAGGACATCCTCCACCCAGCGGGGAAAGTCCAGTAAGCAACGGACAACGCCACCTACTGGAGGTGAATGGAAGCATACCTGTTTATTTACATTGAGACTTTTTTTTTTATTCTTATGTTTTATTTTATCCTTTATCTTTTTCTCCTAAGATTCCTCTTGTTTAATCTTTTTGTCTTATTTCTCTGATCTTTTCTTCTCTCCTTTCTTTCTTTTTCCTTTCTTTTCTCTCTTGCTCTTTTCCTACCCTCTAATCCCCAATAGTTGTGAAACCAAGTATCTGTTATACAGTAGGATATAGTAGACTGGGATTTCTGAACTGTATACTAGAGTGGCATTATATAGTCTTGTAACTCCCACTTGCATAGGTTTTATTTTTCATACTCCCATGTCTCCTCACTAGCTGTACTCTCTTTTCTTCCTCCTTACTGGTCTTCCCCAACTCTCTGTCGCTCTTTCTAGTAATAGCCAACTTCTCTTGGATTCCTTTTTCATGCTTTCTAAGATCTAATAACCATATCCTCACTTCCTACTACCCCAACATTCTATCCTACACCCCACCCTCAAGTTTCCATAGTCCACCAACAGAAACTATAGACCTTTGTGCAAACCTATTGTTTACATAATAGATGTTAAAGGAACTCATAATTGTTGTATATTGTGACTAAACTGTAAACGTATTTGGGAGCTTTTAGGAGCTACTTGGTTTGAAACTATATATTGTTTGTATTGGGATCAATCAATATTGGTCCCCTCTTCAAAGGAGAGGTATTGAAACCCTGCAGGGAAAATATAATAGGAGTAAAAACTGTAACACCTTGGATCAGCAGAGATAGAAGGAAAGACACACAAACATAATGAAAAAACAATGGAAGAAAGTGCCTCAGGCAAACCAAATACTACACTATTAGATCCATGGTCAGTACAGCAGAAGAAACGACAGAACAGGAGTTCAGGATATACATAATTAAAATGTTCTGTGACTTAAAGAATGATATAAGAGAGCAAGCCCAGTCAGCAAAAAATCATTTCGATAAAGAAATACATAGGAAAATACAGGAAGTAAAAGATCACTTCAATAAGGAGATAGAGACCCTGAAAAGGAACCAAACAGAAATCCTTGAAATGAAAGAAACAATAAACCAAATTAAAAACTCAATAGAAAGCATCACCAACAGATTAGACCACTTGGAAGACAGAACCTGATACTGAAGACAAAATATTTAAACTTGAGAATAGAGTTGACTACACAGTGAAGATGGTAAGAAACCATGAGCAGAACATCCAAGAACTATGAGATAACATTAAAAGACCAAACTTGAGAATTATTGGGATAAAGGAAGGCATGGAATTCCAAACCAAAGGAATGAGCAATCTATTCAACGAAATAATATCAGAAAACTTTCCAAATATGAAGAATGAACTGGATAATCAAATTCAAGAGGAATACAGGACACCAAATGTACAAAATCACAACAGACCTACACCAAGGCACATCATAATGA
>CM053400.1:122305405-122316625 GCA_028644305.1 Xerus rutilus
AAGCCAGATGGCCATTAGTACCAGTGGAGGAGGTAAAACGGGGGGGGGGGGCATCAATGGGTAAAACCTTTCTACAGAACTCCAAGTGACTACCCTGTGAAGTAGGAAATGAGTGAAGTGAGCAATGGAAAGTGGAAGAAAACCTTCTGGAATCTTGGAAGATCTCAGCCAAAGAGAATCCTGAATATGAAAGGAAAGGAGGTGAATGAGACAGGAGGGCTCTTGCAGATTATCCCTCTTTTATATACATCATAATGCTTCTTTCCTCATCTTCCCAGTTCCCAGGTTATATACATGGCTCTCCTGCTCCGCAGTCCTGGGTCCCTTCAAAAAGACGAAGGAATATTCTGCCTCCAAAACAACCTTTCATTCCCCTTTCCTCCCCTCAAGCAGGGTCACAGTTAAATAGCAGTTTTAGAGATGTTGGTGGTTTTACCCATTTTACTGTTTAAAATATAAAAACATAAGCATGTGCAAGGCCCTGGGTTCAATCCCCAGCACAGCAAAAGGGAAAAGAAAAAAGAAAAGAACTTGTTAGTTTAAAACTAGAAAGGCCAGAAGAATTGGTCATTTGGGCATGGGCACTTTAAGTCTCAATGAGACACGTTCTTATTGTTTTCTCTGAAACATACTCTCCTCTGCAATATCCTGTGATTATGTGAGTATAAGTACTTTATTTTTAATCTTTTTAAATGAAGCAAAATATATAGAGAGAAAGTGTACATGTCATAAGTGTATAGATTTACACACTGAAAACACCCATGCACCAGCACACAGGTCTAAAAACAGAAAGTAACCAGAAGTCCTTTCCCCTTACCTCCTCCAGTCACTCTTCCCCCAGAGACTATTTTCTGGCCTTATAACAAGCTCAGATAAGTTTTGCCAGTTGTACTTTATATAACTGAAATCTGTACAGTATGTTCTCTTTTGTTTGTATTAGTTCCCTCAGCATTATTTCTAAGATTCATTATATTGTTGCATGTAGCCACAGATCTTTCTCCCCACTGTGCATATAGCACCATGTATCCATTTTGCTGTCAGTGGGCATCTTGGTAACTTTCAGTTGGGAACTATTTCAAAAAGTCTGCTATGAACATCTTGATACATGGTTTTGATAAACATGAAATAAGTCTTATTTTTTTTATAGTATCTGACCTGTAGGTGGATGATCAAATATTTAACTGTTTTCCAGGTTGCACTGTAAAAGGCAAAATAAGAAAGTGCATGCTGAGTACACATAGGAATCTATACCAAAAAAGAAAAAAAGGAAGAAGAAAATTTGACATCCACATCATCTCTCCACAATATTTTGGCAGTTTATTCCCTAAAATCAAGCAGTAACAACTCAGCCTATGCTATGGCTCTGATTCTTATAGCTGTGGGATCCCAACATTCTCACCTGACAGCAGCTTCCTGCCTCTTGGCAACAACTTGTAATCACTCCAGTCATGTTGTCTATTTTCAGCTCATATAAAATTCTTTTCTCCTCAAAAATACATTTTCCCAGTCTCATTTGGAAATAGTCATTGCCAATGTAATTAGTTAAGATGTGATCATATTGCTGCAAGTGGATATTTAATTGTCCTTATATAAAAACATATTAAATGAAGATACAGACAGCAGGGAAAACAGCCATGAGAAGACAGAGGCAGAGATGGAAGTTTTGCAGCCACCAGACAAGGAATATCTGAGTCTACTAAGAGCTGGAAGAGGCAAGAAAGTCTTCTACCTTAGAGGTTTTGGAGGGCCATGGACCTGAAGACACCTTGATTTTGGATATTTGGCCTCTAGAACTGTGTAATAATACACCTCTGTTGTATAAATCACTCAGTTTGTAGTACATTGTTACAGTAGGCCTAGAAAGCTAATACAGATGGTTGCCAAATTGCAATGGTTCAACTTACAAGTCTTCATGATGGTATTAAAGTAATATGCATTTAGTAGAAATTGTACTTTAAATTTTGCATTTGGATCTTTCCTCAAGCTAGTGATATGTAGTACAGTACTCTCTGGAGATGCTGGGCAGTGGCAGCCAGTCACATATTCCAGTCAGTCTGCAATTACAAGGGGAAATAAAGACATTCCACAGCATAGTGTCTTGCTAAGCTAGGATGTTTGTAGGTTAGATGCATTAATCGAATTTTTTGCCTATGGCATTTTCAACTTACAATAGGTTTATTGGGGACATAATGCTATCATAAGTTAAGGAGCATCTGTACATTAGTCCAGGGATCAAATGAAAGTGCAATGCCAGTCCCAGCCAACCAAGTCTCCCCAGATGAGGACCCAGGCATGTAATCACTCGTCAATAATCCATCCTCACTTTTCCCTGCCTCAATTCCTGTCCCACAGAATGTGGGAGCCTAATACAGTGGCTATGATTTCATGCTTCTGACTTTGTCATTCCTTAATAAAAAGTAGAGCAAGAGCTATCAGTTTCAAACACAGCAGCCTGAAGACCAGGTGACTCAGTCTATACACACAAGAGACAAAGGAGTCATCTCTGCTCTAAAAGTGTGCTGAGCATCAGAGTGTCCTTCACCAGAAGAGAGGAACTCAGTTGGGCATCTAGAGAAACCATGAGTACTGGGCCAGAAACAAGAGGTAACAGATATTGAAGATTTATAATAAGCTAGGCAATGCTGTAAGGATTTCACAAGGATTGTCCCATTTAACCTTTCCAACAGCCACATTATGTCCTATCATTAAGACCACTTTTAAAAATGAGTACACCAAGGCATGAAGAGGTTAAGAAACCTGCCCTGAGTGTCAGAGTTAGTGCATGGTAAGACATGGGCTTCATGCTTAGGGAGAAGGTACCAAGAATTAAGTTTACTGCAGTTATTGAGAAGAATGAATGAGATGAGTCTAGTTTCCAGTGAAGGAAAGTGGTCTGAATGTTCATTCACTTACTTAGTGGACATTTCTTGAGCTCTAATCTGTGTCACTGAACTCTTGGGGAAGGCACAGTCTAGTGGAGGCTTAAGACATGTAAACAAATGTCTTTTCATTTTAGTTCAGCCCAAATTAAATTATCCCCAAATAAACTTTTCTAATTAGAAAAATGAGGGAAATTAAAACAAAGAAAAAGGGAGAAATTAGGTTCCCTTCCTAATAGAAACAAAGAAAAAAGATGAAACTAGAGACAGTTACTGTTCTTAACTAGACAGCTGAAGTTTGGGATAAGTCAAGCAGTGGAATGTGAAATTCAGTATTAACCCTGTCCTATGAATCTAAGTAGTATCATATACTCACATATCCAGCCCAATTTGGGACAAAAACACAACCACATTTTGGATTGAGTATTTTCCCCAGTGAAAATGTACCATTTGAGATCCCAGAGGAAAGGAAAGAGAAGGACAAAGCAGACATATATGGTATGTCAGGACATTCTCCTTCTCTCCTCTCCCTAATGTGGCCACCCATGCAGATGTTCAGAGAAACAAATTCCAGACTCAAAGGGACATCTATCATGGATGTGTCTAACAGCTATCCATCCACTCCAAGGGTGAGGGTGTTGCATTGCAAAAATTGGCAGAAATAGGTCAACGAAGGTCCTGGAACCTTAGTTCATTCACCTTGACTTTTGTGCCCCCTAGCCCATCACAACTGCTTGAACCTTTTCTTCAGGTAGAATCTTCCTTTGACAACTTAAAATAGTTTCAAAAAATGTTTTGCACAAAGGAGAAAAGGTCAAGATTACACAGAGCTGGCTCACCCTTTCCGTGAGCTAAGATCAGGACTTTGCTTTATGTTTCTGATATATTTTATTACTGCTTCAAAAGGAGACAGTGAACAGAACTTCAAGATGACCAGTCAGGGAAGAAGCGACCTGGTACCGGTCCTGGACTTTCTTGGCCACTCCATCACACTCTACCTATTACTCATCTGTGAGGAATCGGGAGACTGAAACCCCTAATAGCCAAACTCACGAGGCAGCAATTCATTACCTACTGGTTGCAGAGTGAGGGAGACAAATTCCTAATAGAACACATATGCCTTCCTTTAAGGGCCTTTTATTACCTCTGTTATCTTTACTGCATCCAACAGACATGGAGCCAGGGCTACATTTTGCTGTCAGTGGGCATCTTAATAACTTTCAGAAATGTTTTTCAGAATTCTCCTACTTGCCACTGAGATGTGCTCTAAAGCTTAACGCTATTTGCCCTTTCTCTCAATAGTTATTGAAGCAACAAAAAGGACAGTCAATAGGAAGTCTGATGGAGGAAAACAGCCTTGAGTCTCCTGTCACATGCAACTAAGAATTTGACAGCTAAAAGACATTTCCCTTACCTGGTTGCCTTTGGTGTGAGAGGCAGTGTGGTTAGTGATTAGGGAAAATGTAGGGCTAGATCTTGTGGCCAGGAATTCAGGCTCTACAGTTTACTAGACATGTGATTGTGAACAATTACTTAATCTCTTTGGTTCCCTTTTCCTTACCTGTAAAATGGGGTTAATAATAGCATTTACCTCCTGTGGTAGTTGAAACTAATAAATATACTAATATATGGAAGACTAATAATTGTGCCATAATTGGTGTTTGCTATCATGACTAGTGTAGGAAAAGGAGCTAAAGAGTGGAATAAGGTAAGACAATGAATTTATATTCAGACTTTAAGATAGAAAGCTAATCCCAGATTCAGTCCTCCCTGAAACCACTTAACTACCAACACCCATTGTTGGTTCTCCCATCCACATGGAAAGCACGTTCAGCAACTGGAAATAGCCCCTAATACTTGTTCTCAAATCACCAGTAGCACATAGAAATGCACAAAAAATACTATTATTTTCACTCATGTGTAAGTTCTCTACACCCTAGCGATGAGCTGCCCTGTGATGTATAATTTGTAGGACCAATAATTAAGGATTATTTGAAAAACATTGGGGCAGGAAAAACTCAAGGGATAAATAAGATTTAGTAGATGAACATGGCTACCTGTCAAATTGCTTACTAAGGAAAAACAGAGTCATAAGTGGATAGGAAAGGAAAACAATAAGAATTATATTCTTTACAATTCTGAATTAGGTCTGTTGTTATTCCATGAGTGTTTTCCATGGTGATGCATCATAGACCTCCTCCATTCAAGTCTATAGCCCATGACATTTCTATCCCTCTTCCTAGCACAATGTCTAACACACATCATCCTTATTTTTTAAAGAATGATTAAATTGATAGATACATGATAGATACCTACATATATATATGTGACAGATATGTTAGCCAGATAATAGATATCTATATATGTAGCTAGTTTGCATAGATGATATAACATACATATATACATACATAGATGATAGAGATAGATTGATGTAAAGTTCTTCAAATGCCTAATCCATTTGAAAGATAAGTATATAGTTTTCCACAAATCTCCAAGATCTTAATTATGGAAATTTCTGCATTTTACCCAAATCAATTTTCTGTACAGGCATAGGCTTCTTGTGCATATCATTACACTACAAATTGTCTTTTCAGTTTCTACTAAAATTTTATCTCTCACTTGATGAGCAATTTTCATGCTAGCTGAGACATCAGCTGAAACTGTTTCACAAAGTACTTTTTTTCTTCTTTCTGTGGAGAGTATGTGGTGAATTGTTTATGTTCAGAGAAGCAGGTCACTGCTGAATTTCACATTATACTGCTTGATTTACCCCAAACTTCTATTTTCTAGTTAAGAACTCTGTCTTTGGCCTCAACTTTCTCATTACTTCTATTGGCATCACTGGATCACCTTTCTTTTCCAATTTTTTTAATTACAGAAAAATCAACTTGTTTTGTTTTATGAATGCTACCATGAGATGTGGAGGACTGTGGAGTGCGAGTTGAGCTCATTATCTAAGAGTCTCAATCCCACATACCAGTCTGGAAATGCAACACTCATGGAACTTGCTCCCAACTTAAGTCCCCACAACCCTAAGTCTCAACTTCCACATTATGTCTCCACTCACCTCCATTCACACTTGTATGGCTTTTCTCAGCATACACTTCAGTAACAGACAAATCTCATATATATATACCCACTAAAGGATGACATCAGTGCCATCAATATTTCAAAATACTTCCTATAAAGTAAAACCATCAGCAGATTTGGGAGGTTTTGTTTGTTTTGTAGTTCTCAAATATTTGTTCACTGGGATGAGGAAGACTCCTTGTTTTTTCCAGGTAACATAATGGCATCAATTGAAGAAAACACCATTCACTCTAAGACTTAGAGATGAAGGAATATTTTTGTCACTATTTTTTGTTTTTGTTTTTTCCCTTCAGTACTGGGGATCAAATCCAGGCCTCACATATGCTAGGCAAGCACTCTGCCATTGAGCTACATCTCCATCCCTAAGAAGATGTAATATTTTCAATAAAGACATGTCAAGTAGTGCATACTGTGAAGTGATATGTGCAACTCAAAAACACATATCTTTTTTCTTCTGGATTTTCTTTCAGTTCCTAATCTAAGAGTTCAAAAACCAACCTGTTGGATTTCTGAACTTGATTTTAAGTGTTGAGCAGATAGAGTACTACTTACTCTTCTGTACTTCTCTTGGGTTATACCCTGTGAAATAGTCCAGGTATTGCCTACTATTTTTTAATCTATTTGAATATTTAGGTATATTGGATGTCTTTAAAGATAATTTCTTTTGCCCAGAAATAGATGTTGAGGTTAAATATTAAGTCTGCTATTAAAACTACAAATGCTTCCACTTGGAAATCTCCTTCAAGGTCATCTTTGCAGAATGGAAACTGCTCCTGGGTTGAGTATTCTTTGTTCTTCCTCTGTTGGTCCTTGATATACTTTTCATCTTGGTCTCAGCCCAGCCCCATGCCTCATTAAAACCATTTCACTATGGACTGATGAACCAATGCCAAGTGAAAGAACCTCCATTCTGAGGATCCCAGGATCATAAAAGACAAACTCTTCCTCAATAACAGTGTCCAATATTGGAGCCATGTTTCAGCTTTTCAAGGCCCTAGAGTCTATGGGTATTCCCTCCTTTGTACTCTGAGGTTGTCAATTATCACAATGACATAATGATTTGCTTGAACCTCCTGCCTGTTGTGAGACAACCCTGGGATCTTGATTCAGGGCATAAGATGTAACTAGGCTTCTAATTACCACATGAGGTAGCTTTGAAATAAATTGGAATTTTGGATTTCAGTCAATTAAGAGAAGGCATCTGCAGCTCACATGGAGACACAGTACCCACAGTAGGTGCCTCTGACCCAATTCAGGCTAGATGGGGATGGCATCTATCTACCATACCCACCTCTTCATAGTGATCCCTTCTAAATCTATTGGGCAGCTGTGAGCCAATTATTAAGGACCAATATAAGCTCATCCTTCTTTTGAAATAGATACCCATACACAATTGTTGAGGGTTTTAAGCATCATTTAAGTTTACTTTATAACAGTTTTTCCAAATGGTATGAATATGAGAATGCCCTGAGGTGCATGTTAAAAGACTCTACTCCAGATCTGCCAAATCAGATTTCCCAAGGGATTCTTATGCCCAGGAAAGTATGAGAAATGCCAGTTTCACAACAGTCTCTACCTTTAAAATGGTTGCAAAAACAATTCAATTTTATTTCAAATATTTATGAAGTGAATGCTATGTAGTTTCTGCTGCATTTTCTGACAGATACAAAGGGAAATAAAACATTAGATTAATAATGAAATAATTTCCTTCCTATATGCCAGATGTTTTGTATATTTGCTATGGTTGGGATATGGTTTGAGTGTGTCCCCCAAGAGGACACTCTGTCCCCATTGTGGCTATGTTAAGAAGTAGTGAAACCTTTAACATGTGGAGCCCAGGGGAAAGTCATTAGGTTATTGGGGAAATTGCCCTCAAAAGGGATTAACATAGCTCTCAGGGGATCCCAGTTAGTTCCCCTGGTAGGGCTTCTTATACAAAAGCAACAATTTCCCCCTCCCTACTCTCTCTAGCTTTCTGTTCCACAGTGTAATCTAGCGTTCTCTCTCCTTCTTGCATGCACTTCCACCCTGATGCCATCTGTCATTAGGTCCTCAGCAGAGACCAAACCAATGGGAATACCAAATCTTTAACTTTCAGCCCCCAAAACTATGAGCTAAATAAACCCATTTTCTTTATAAACTATCCAGTCTTTGCTATTTTGTTATACCAATGGAAAACAAACTAATACAATACTCATCTGTAACTCCTCAGCAAACAAACAGTTAAGTTGCAGTTTCCCACTTTATAGATAAGGAAACTGAGGCTTACGAAGGCTAAGTTACTTGCTCACACTGCTAGTAAATAATGGAATCCAAATATTACAGCTCCTCATCCCATTATCTAGCCACTACCCCTGTCTTACCTTTCTCCTAAATCAAAATAAGACAAGTGCCTAAAGCATAACACAAAGAAAAATGTTGTCTGTGCCCAGTGAAGGTGAAGAGATAAGTTCCCACAGCATTATACAAAGAACACATCCGTGTGGTCTGGACCCAGCAAATTCAAGGAGGAAGTAAAAGAACAAGTAACATTAGGTGAATGAGTAGAAGAAGGGAGTGTGTTACAGGGAGGAAGAATGGCAATATGAAAAAATGATGTTGCTCTTATTATCAACAATGTAAGCATTTACTGAGCATTTAATTGCCAGGCACTTTCTCTGTGCTTCAAGTGTATTCTCATATTTAGTTTATTCCTCACATAACCTAATGAGAGTAGGGACTCAAAGCCCCATTTGGACTTAACTTTAAAGGCCCCAGGTCATAGTAAACAACTGAGTTCTGTTTACTTTCTCCCTATTTCAATTCCTTCCTTCCCCTGTCCCTTATCCCCAACCACATGCCAGTGAGAAGGTTCACAAAGAGTAAAACTTCTGCAGACTGGCCCAGATGGTGCCAGTAGTGACCCCACATCAACAAGGAGCCAGTCGCAGTGTGACAGTATAGAAAACTTTTATTTCATATTCTCAAGCTAATTCTGATGTATATGGAGCTTAAGAAAAAAATCAGTTGAAGTGGACTAAATTGTTGCTGATGATTAAACGTTCAAGGCTCTTCAGAAAGTTCCCCAGCCATTAGTCATGGCCATTCATACTCATTAGAGCATGAGTCAGATGTGCAGCTCCTTTGTGTGAGACACTAAAGGGCGCTGAGATGAAAGGGCTCAGACAGACGGGACCACTTTTCCACCCCATGGGTGGGGACTTCTTTTCCACCTTGTGGTTGCCTTTAAGGTTCTTTTAAATACCTTATACTAGGAATTACACAGAACATGGGACTGTTCTTAAGATAAAAGTTATCAAGTTTGTTCTCACTTCTGTGCCCCACCTTCCTTGACTCCCAGCATCTTAATTCCCAGGTACCAATCTTTCAGGGGAGTCATGCCCAGGGAGCCAACCTTGTCACATAGAACTGCTAGGATTTCTTCCTCTTTTACTTCCTTGCAATCTCTTATCAAAATTCAATAGTTAAGTGTCCTACTAACTTGCTGCCCTGCTAATGGACAATGATGAAGAAGGAACTGTGAACCTGCTGTTATAGAAAGCATGTGATAGGTTTTCTTCAAGTGTGAATTCATCCAATATTCACTGTAACTTTAGGAGCAAAAAATACTTTCCTTGATGGGGAAAACAAGGGAAAGTTGTATGACCCAAGATCATATAGTTAATACAGGGCAGCAATAAGATTGGAATCCAGGACTGAGTCAAAAGTCAATCACTTCCTATGATATGAGTTGAGTGTAAATCCTCTGTTAAGCAGATACTGAGAAGGATTAACCACATTTAGTAAGGAAACTCAACTTAGAGAGGAGAGGGAGAAGAAACAGGTAGGAAGAGATGGCAGATGAAGATGCAGCTGAATCCAGTAAAGAAGAGGGAAAAGAGGGATGGGGCAGGAAGAGCCTTGGTCCTAGAAAATTTCAGCTGGCTGATGACTGATAGGTAATCCTGAGTCAAAGTCTACTATTGTTGGAGGAGTGTCACATCTCTCAGGAAGATATGCTCAGACCTCAGATGGCAGAAGTTGACCTCATGGTGAATGTGGTGGTAAATTCAGAAAGGAGAGCAGCTGGGTCTGTCGGAGAGTATTCCTTGCAGCAGATCTGAGATCTGAGTTTTGCACCAGGGTCAACCCATCACATAGCACAATCTACTTCTCTATACAGATTCAGGAAGCAGGTCTTCTGTGGATCTCATAGGTCTCTTCCTGAGAGGAAATTGGGATGAGAGAGGTTAGTAATAGGAATTTTTCATTGCCAGTGCTGCAAATAGTCTTGGGATCGTTTCTGGCTCTCATCCTCTCCCTCTTCCTCCTCCATCCATGCACAGGTCCCCTCATCTTCAGCAATTTCATATAAACCTTCGTTTCTGAGGGATCTGAGGCATTCATCATTATGTTATACTTAGGGTAGGGTTGTGGCTTATGTCCTGTCAAAGTCAAAATGGAACAATGGAGTATCAGGAAGCTTCCAAATGGATCTCCTGGGCTCCAGGTTCTGTATGGATTCCTCCTTGTCCCCATCATGTAAAAGCCCTTCCTCCTCCTGTGGCTCAGAGGAAATTACTTCCACTACAATAGAGACTGGCTAATCTTTGGACATGAGGAATCCAAAGTGCCTTGATGATGATCTTAGTTTATAGTTCAATGGGACCCTCTGGGACCCTCTTGTAAGAAAGAGTACACCTGCACTGTAGATCAGCACTTTGTGATAATGGGAATCACAAAATCCCTTAGTGTACCACTGGGAGTGATGCTAAGTAGAAGCACTCCTCTCTATTCTGGGGTTCCCAGACCCATGTATTCTTCCTATATGGGACACAGCAGCATATACATGTCTCTGATTTAATGCATGCACTGCTACAGCTTGAAGGATGGCACTTCTTTCAGAATGTTACCTGAACTGTTTTAGCTATGCCATTAGGAGGTCATTCCAGTGCTCTAAGAGGCTAACTTCTTCTGGATTTGGTACATGATCCATGATCATGGCACACTCCTGCACCTAAATGGATCCCTGATCAGGCATTATACTGTGTGGGATCTTTCGCCTGTGGGTCAGGCATTCTGTGAGTCCTCAGCAAAGGTGTTGGCTAGAGGTATGCCTGAGGAAAAGATGAACCCTTGTCCAGAATAGGATATTATTCCTGTGATAAACTGCTGGCCCTTCAGAATGGAAAAGGCTCAATGTGGTTGGCTTGACATAAGAGGAATGTAGTCCCCTCAAGGAATATTAACATAACAACAGCTCGCTTCTGGT
>CM053400.1:122317125-122347507 GCA_028644305.1 Xerus rutilus
AAGGTTAGAATAGTGGGGCCTCGTGGCACACACCTGTAATCTAAGCAACTCGGGAGGCTGAGGAAGGAGGATCACAAGTTCAAAGCCAGTTTCAGCAACTTGGCAAGACCCTAAGCAACTTGGTGAGACTCTGTCTCAAAATAAAGAATAAAAAGGGCTAAGGATGTGACTGAGTGTTTAAGTGCCATGGAAGAAACAGAAAGAAAAAAAGAGAGGGGAGGGCAGGGAGGAAAAGGAAAGGGAAAAAAGGAGGGAAGGAAGGAAGGAAAGAAGGGAGGGAGGGAGGGCGGGAGGGAAGGAGGAAGGGAGGGAGGAAAATTAGAACAAATGGCTCTGCCAACTTTTCTATTCCTTTTTCCCCTCTCACTCTTTATTCCACTAGTATTTAGTATTATTTTAAGTAACAGAACATTCGTCATTGCCTAGGTGTAATATATTCTAATGTACTCTTACTTTCAAACTTATTTTCCTTTACCAATTAGTTATGGAAGGTCTATTTTGAGTATGATGCTACATTAAAAGTTGCATCATGATCAGTTACAAAGATACTTTCTTGTGCTCAGTAGCCTTAATAGTCTTTGAGTTTAGCTTAGCCCTGAGTATTCTGTTACGCATAGACAGTCAACCTAAGAGAACTAGGATTAGTTGTCCTTTGAGGGCATAATTAGAGATTTTATAGTATAAACAGAGAAATAAATTTTCAAGGAAACTGGTTAAACTCATAAAGAGAAGTTAGGCCAAGTTTAAAAAATTGACAAAAAGGCAGGAGGATTTTTGTTTTTTGTTTGCTTTCCCTGGAGATAGCAGCACATGCCTATAATCCCAACTATTCAGGAGGCTGAGGCAGGAGGATTGGGACTTTGAGGCCAGCCTAGGGCTTGTTTCAAAATAAAATTTTAAAAAATGTGGGCAGGGGTTGGGAATGTAGCTCAGTGATAGAGCACTTGCCCAGTATGCACGAGTTCCTAGGGACTGATCCTGAGTTCAATCCCCAGTACTGCAGCAAATTACATAATGATCTTATAACTATTGCTACTGCCCTCAGTACTGTTCATGATATAAATACTGTTAACACAGATGTCCCTTCAGCACACAGCCCACAGTCCACATGCAGTGTCACTTTAGGTAAGATTCTCATATGCCTTTAAATCTCAAAATTCTCATCTCACAATATTAAGGATATTAAACAAGATAACTCTTGAAACTATAGATCAAACTATTCTGAAATTTAAAGTTTCTTTAAGTTAAAAAATACTGGTTTGGAAGCACTTGAGAGTCTAATCTTTATCTGACACAGGTTAAATACCAAGAGTTAAGAACATCCAGTAAGTAGTAGTGCTGGATTCAAACAACAACGTCAAAGTTTCCCTCTCCCAGGCATATCCAACTTCCTTAAAACCACACAAAATGCCTGGGTTTATAGTACATTGCACAAAGCTGAGCTATGAAGAAAGAGCACATCTGTGATAGCTCATATTTGTATCACAATAATGAGTTAGGAAGCTGAAAGAAGCTTTTCTAAACTATTAGTAGTAACATTTTGATCAACCATGATAAAAAGAGGACTGAATTAATCATTTTATTATTATGGTAGAAAATACCACAAAAATTACATAGGAAGAGATGGTAACAAATTTATAGCCAAAATGTATAGGGAAAATACAAAACCAAAGATTATACATTTAATTTTGCAATATTTGTTTTTAGCAGCTTTTAAAAAATCTATATTTTGCTGTTATTTCTTAAATAATTCAAGTTATAATTTTGAATTTTTCATTTCATATTCTTTTTTCTTAACAGTGAATATCAAAATTGTAAGATTTTAGTCCTTCAAAATTGAGTACTACCCTGACTATAAATTCTCAAGTAGAAGAGAATCTAAGGAAAGCAGGTTAAACTTCAAGTTAAAATCCTATCCAGGTTTCTATTTCATAGTGATTATTCATTTTATATCCATAAGAATATCAATTTACATTGATTTGAGAAATATGAAGTAATTATTGTCACAGCAATTTCAATAAAATAGTCACCAAATATTAATTAGGAAAATGCTTATAATACATGCTGTGGCAGATTGTAGCTCTTCATTATCTATAAATAATGAGAACACATACTTTATTTGAGCTATTATGACTGTATCATGAATTCTTAAGTGGAAACAATTAGAATATAAAAATTAACAAACTGAAAGCCTCAAAATATAGTACTCAAGTCAATAAAAGTTAACAAGATATGTTGACTTAAATACAACTATTGTTATTTTTTTAATGTATCAGTTATTTAATTAGATTCTTGGTAAGAAATTTAGAGCAACAATTTTTGAGGATAAATTCCATTTGTTCAAGAAAACCAATCACAGGTTGCTCTGGAACTGAGGAATAGATTTGATTTTGGGTAAAATTTGTGAGTCCACTGATTTCTGACCAAACTGCTCTGTAATCTCATATTTCTTTCTCTGTGTCAAAGATCTCACCTCCCCAGTGTCTGGGCTTCCACAGCTGCTCTTGAAGTAAGCATCAGTGAGGTGTTGGGGATTTTCACATTGCTGACATCAATCTTTGTGGAGGTGATAACAAATTTCTGATGTGTTCTATGCAGAGGAACTTGATTGAGGGAAAGAGGTCCAGCTACAAGTAGTAAGCCACTGCTAGGCTGTTCGAAGAAAACCACTCTCTTGCTGAATGAAAGGGTTTTTGCCATAGCTCAATAACTTCCATGGCACATCTTCAGTAGGATAGTATCCAGGCATTTTGCAAAGCTTAACCACCTGGTTCTTGTCACCACCAACTGGTTTTGTGACAGTAGCAAAAACCTCCTTCTTTTCAACCTTGGATTTAGCAGCTGATTACTTCCCCTTGTACATGGGCTTTCGGGAATACATAGAGGATCGGTAGTCTCTGCCAATTCTTCCAACCAGGACAGAGTTTCAGCTACAGTGGGGCTTTCCGTTTCGGGTTTCTTAGCCTTGAGGTTACCCTTTCTAACCATGCCAACAGCATCAGCCTTCTTGGTTCCAGTTTCCTTCTCCTTAGTGTCTGGCTTCTCAGCCTTTTCACTAGTCATCTTGCAAGATGAGAAAAATCAACTATTGTTTTATTAATTTAGCTCCCATAATACTGAAACAAAACAAATAAGTAAGAAGGGAAGAAAGGGAGAGAGAGGAGAAAAAGAAAATCACCTTTCATCAGTGCTCTCAGGACTGGTTATAAGATAGAGTAAAGAGAAAATAAAAAGAATATTGTTCAGCGAATACTCTAGGTCTTTAGATTCAGATAATTAAAAGAATCAAAAAGTTGTACCCTCAAAAATATGCAATTAGGAAAAGGTAAAAAGACAAAAATTACAAACTGTCATAATTACAAGGTGGGATGCCAAGGTAGAGATAAAGTTATTAATATGACACTATTGCGATTTATTAAAACTAAAGAATCAGCAAGGTTTAGCAGAAACTGCTTCTAGGTAAACTAGCAATGTCTATAGATTTACTAAAATGAAACCTTGCATTTGGTAGTATACCCATTTTGAAAATATTAATTCTGCCTACCCAAGAACATAGGAGGTACTTTCATCTTCAGAACTTTCACCTCCTTGGTTAGACTTATTCTCAATTTATTTTTGTTGTTTATTTCTTCAGATTATTATGAATTAAATGCTTTTCCTGATTTCTTTCTCAGTAAATTCATTATTGAAGTGTAGGAAAGCTATTGATTTTTGTATGTTGATCTTGTACCCTGCTACTTTGCTTTATTTGTTTATTAGCTCTAGAAGAATTCTAATATAGTATTTTGAATCTTCTACATATAGGATCATGTCATCAGCAAACAAAAATTTGAATTCTTCTTTTCCTATTTGTATCCCTTTAATTTCTTTCTCTTGCATGCCTTAGCTAGAGTTTCAAGAACTATATTGAATAGGAGTGGTAACAATGGATATCCTTATTTAGTTCCTGATTTTAGAGAAAATGCTTTGGAGGTTTTCCCATCATTCCCAGTATGATGCTGTCTTGGGGCTTGCTGTATATAGCCTTTATAATGCTGAGGTAAGTTCCTTAGTTCCTTCAGCATTTTTAATATGGATGAGTGCTGGATTTGGTCAAAGGCTTTTTCTGGTCTTTAATTCTATTTAAATGGAAAGTTACATTTATTGATTTGCATATGTTGAACCAAACTTGCATCCCTAGGATGAAACCCACTTCTACAATCTTCTTGTGTTTTTAAATGTGGTTTCCTAGTATTTTATTAATTAATGTTTTATTATTAATATTAATTTATAGTTTAATAAATGATTTATATTATTTAATAAAACAAACATTTTATTAAGGATATTGGTCTGTAGTTTCCTTTCTTTGATGTGTCTTTGTCTGGTTTTCGTATCAGGATGATACTGGCTTCATAGAACAAATTTGGTAGTATTCCCTCCCTTTCCATCCCATGGAATAATTTGAGGATTGGCATTAGTTCTTCTTTAAAGAACTAATAAAGAACCTTCTTTAAAGGTCTGATAGAACTCAGCTGAGAATATAGCCATACTGGGCTTTTCTCTGTTGGAAGACTTTTAATGGCTGCTTCAATCATATTGCTTGATACTAATCTGTTTGTTTTCTACATCCTCTTGGTTCAATTTGGGTAGGCTATATGTGTCTAGAAATCTGTCCCGATCTTCTAGATTTTTCCAGTTTATTGGAGTATAAATTTCCAAAATAGTTCTTAATGATCCTCTGTATTTCAGAAATGTTTACGGTGATATTTCCTTTTTCATCTCTAATTTTGTTAACTTGAGTCTTCTCTCCCTTTCTTTTGGCTAGTTTAACTAGGGGTTTATCAGTCTTGTTTATGTCCACGTTATCAAAAGTTACATACAGATTCAATGCAATTCTCATTAAAATACCAATGAAAGAACCAGAAAAAAAGTCTTAAAATGCATATTGAGGAATAAAAGACCCCAAATAGCCAAGGAAATCTTAAGCAAGAATAATAATACTGGATGTTAGGTCGGCTCGAGATAGCGCATTTCTTCTTGCGAAGTGGACGCAGAGCATACAACATGGTGAGCTCCACGTGGCAGCAGCAGATGCGGAACACGCAGCGTGGTGGATTCCGCGCAGCCGCGGTGGGTGTAGGGCCTCGGTTTGGAGCAGTTGCGGGGAATGAAGCATCAAGCAGCCTGCATGCACAAAGGAACAGCCTACCAGACGCTGATATGTAAGCAGCAATGGCACCTCCTACCAATCGGTGGACTTTTCCTGACTCATCCCAGAAGGACTCTGACCTCAGCAGGATCCCCTGACCAATCCCAGGGGACGCAGGACTCTAGATACTGCCTCTTCCTATCTTATAGCCCCTCCTCCATTCCTGCCTTAAGCCCTCCCCTTCCTGACCGGGCCCTTTAAATTTTCTTTACCAAGGAACACATATGCCATTCTCCCGTACACACTCTGATGGACAGGAGAGTTCAGCCCGAGAGCCTGTATTTCCAATAAAGCCTTGCCCAGCGGTTTTAATTTGCCTCCTTTTGGTCATCTGGCTTTACACTGGAGGAATCAAAATTATACTGATATCAAATTATACTACAGAGTTATAATAACAAAAGCAGTTGACATTGAAACATACATGAAGATCAGTGAAATAGAATAGAAGACACAGAGAGAAACCCACACAGATAGTCATCTGATACTCAATAAAAATGCCAAAAACATATGTCCAAGAAAAGATCATTTTTTAACAAAATAGTTCTGGGAAAATTGGATATCCAGATGTAGGAGAATGAAACTAGATCCTTATCTCTTAGCCTGAATAAAAGTTAACTTGAAGCACATCAAAGACCTAGGAATTAGACCAGAAGGTTTGCAATTTACTAGAGAAAATATAGGGTCAACACCCTAATTTACTGACACAGGCACCAACTTCCTTAAAAGACTCCTAAAGCTTGAGCCAGGCACGGTGGCAGATGCCTGTAATCCCAGCACTTTGGGAGGTTCAGACAGGAGAATCACGAGTTCAAAGCCAGCCTCAGCAACCACAGAGTGCTAAGCAACTCAGTGAGACCCTGTCTCTACATAAAACACAAGATAGGGCTGAGGATGTGGCTCAGTGGTCGAGTAGACCTGAGTTCAATCCCCAGTACCAAAAAAAAAAAACAACTCCTAAAGCTCAAGAAATAAAACCAAGAATATACCACAGTGAATTCCACCTTTATGTATGTCCAAAAGCACCAATTTTTTAAAATGCAACAAATAAATAGAAGACCAGTACAGTAGAGGAAGGGAGGAGAGAAGAGAAAGTGGAAATGATGGGAATTAAAATGGAGTAAATTATATTCCATGCAAGTATGTCAAAATGAACCCCATTATTATGTATAACAATAATGCACTAATTAAAGTATTTTAAAGTATCTCACCAAATGGACTTTTAAAAACATCTGGCTAATAAATAGATTCTTTCACAACTTTTGCCAACTTCTCACTTAAATATTTACAGAAATACTTGAGAAAACAAAACACAAAAAAGAAAAATTATATCATAGAGAACTAAAACACTCTCAGAAGTTGTAAAACCATGCATACAAAAGTATGATTGAAGACTACTTGAATAACAAAACTAACAAGCTTAATATAAGAGTAAAAATCACCTTATGCATCACAAAAGAGAACACATTTTGCTTTTAAAAACTACTATGTATTAGAAAATAAAACTCACCAACTAGGAATAGGACAAAAAATAAATATCAGTAGAAGTAAAAAAAAGGAATCAAGAAGCATAACAGAAAAATAGTGAGTTGACAAACAGAAAAGTAGACATGATCAAGAAAATAAAAAGCTAATTCTTTCAAAAAGCAAATGAAATACATAAACTTCTGTCAGTTCCAATGACCAAAAAAGAAAAGAAAAGAGGTAAATTAAAATATTAAAATTTAAAATAGAATAACTTTCAGTCAGTTTTTTTGCCATTATGACCAAAAAAGCTGAAGAGAACAATTTTAGTGGAGGAAAAGTTTATTTGGTACTCACAGTTTTAAAGGTTTCAGTCCATAGACAGTCAAATCCATTGTTCTGAGCCCAAAGCAAAGTAAAATATCATGGTGGAAGTGTGTGAAGGAGGAAAGCAACTCAAGATATTACCATCAGGAAGAAGAAAGTGAGCGCCACTCACCAGGTGCAAAATATAGGCCCCAAAGGCACATCCCCAGTGACTCACCTCTGCTAGCTACACCCTACCTTCCTACAGTTAATCCCCATCAGTGGATTAATCCACTGATTAGGTTATAACTTTTATGATCTAATCATTTCACCTGTGAACATTCTTGCACTGTCTCAAACATGAGCTTTTGGGGACATTTCATGTCTAAACCATAACATTCTGCTCCTGGCCCCAAATGCCCATGCCCATTTTACAATGAAAAATATATTTAGTTCAAGAGTCCAGAATTACACAAAAGTCCTAGTCCAAAGTTTTCTCGGACACCCAGGCAAACCCTCAGCATAAGCTCCTGTAAAAATCAAAAGCAAATTACATACATCCAATATATAATGGCACAGAGTAAACATTTCCACTCCACAAGGGAGAAGTAGGGTCATAGAAAGAAGGGATGAGACCAAAGCAAGACAAAAATCCAATTGAGCAAACAAGTTGTGTAGTTGCACATCTGGCATCCAGGACACATGGCATTATGATGTTCTTTCCAAAGGGTTTGTGTAGCTCTAACCGAAGGCCTTTCTAGTTTTATGCCCACAGAGCCTCTCTTGGCTTGTCTCAATTCCTGCAGGTTTCCTCAGCAGATCTCTTAATCTTGAGGGTTTCCAGGGCACCTTTAGCTTTCTTCTTGCATCTCCATGCATCACCCTCTCAGGAGCTGCTCACCTTCTACACTTTGCCTGGATTCCTAAGCTTTTATTTGAAATCTCAGTGGAAGCCTCCATGATTGCCTAACTCCAGCATCCTGCATTCCTGCAGAACCAGCACCACACGTTGATTCTAAGGTCTGCCAACATCCCAAATTGTTACTTAGATTCCAGTGACCATGGCTGCAGTAGCCTCTGAGTGAGTGCCTGGGCAGCTGTACATGATGAAACAACCTCCTAGGGCCATCTGTGTGAGTAAGGTGCCTGGATGTTCTCTTCTAAAAAGAATTTTTAGTTTTACATCCTTGAGCCTGATATAGCTGTGGTCTTGCCAATTCCTGAGATATTCTCAAGCCATCTTTCCTATTGTTTCTGGATAAAGTGTTTAGTATTTCTTTGGTAGCTGTAATCCCTTTAACAACCACATCTTCCTTTGCCACAGTTTTACTGTTTTCTGGCTAAACTGCAAGTTTTTAAAATCTTTCTGCTTTGCTTTCTGCCCCTGATTATCATACTAAAATTTGGCTAAAAGTCGTTAGCAATACCCATGCTGCTCCCTGAATGGTGTGCTGCCTTGAAATTTCCTCCATCAGATTAATTAGTGCATTACCTTTAAATTCAGTTTAACAGAAAGTCTCAGGACATGGGAAAGATGTAGGTAAATGCTTACCCAGAACATAACATGAATGGCCTCTAGTCCAATTTCCAATAGAATCCTCCATTTTCTCTGAAATCTCATGAGCCAGTATTTACTGTCCCCAGTCCAATTGACATTCTGGTCCTCTGAGTTCCCACCAGAATCATCCATTAAACTCTGCTTACAACATTCTAAAGTTTTTCCAGCTTGCATCTCTAAACTTTTCAAAATGCCTCCAACAAACCAGCTCCAAAAGCTTCTGAACCACACATGGTCAAATTATTCACAGCTATGACCCCACTACCCCATACCAATTTGTTTTAGTCAGCTTTTTTGGTCCCTGTGACCAAAAGATCTGACAAGAGCAATGCAGAGCAGTAAAAGTTTATTTGCAGCTCATAGTTTCAAAGGTCTCAGTCCATAGATGGCTGATTCCACTGCTCTGGGCCTGAGATGAGGCAGAAGAACATCATGGCAGAAGAGTATGGCAGAGGAAAGCCACTCAGGACATGGCAATCAGAAAGCAGAGAGAGAGAGAGCTTCACTCACTAGAGACAAAATATAAACACCAAAGGCATGCCCCTAGTGACCTACCTCCTCCAGCCATATCCTATCTGCCAATTTTATCACTCAGTTAATCCCTATCAGGGGGATTAATCCACTGATTAAGATATAATTCTCATGGTCTAATCTTTGGTGGGGGGGGATCAGGGATTGAGCTCAGAGGCACTTAACCACTGAGCCACAACCCCAACCCTATTTTGTATTTTATTTAAAGACAGGATTTCACTGAGTTGCTTAGCACCTTGCTTTTGCTAAGGCTGGCTTTGAACTTGAGATCCTCCTGCCTCAGCCTCCCAAGCCACTGGGATTACAGGCATGCACCACCACACTGGCAGAATGATCTAATCCTTTTACTTGTGAAAATTCTTGTATTATCTCACACATGAGATTTTAGGGGGCACCTCATAACTAAACCATAACAATAACAAATAGAGATATGTAGGAAGGTGTTAGAATTATAAGAAAATACTATGTAAAATTTTATAGAACTAAATTTGAAAATCTTAATGAGATGGATAATTTTTAAGTAAAAGAAAATTATCAAAATTAACTCAAGAAAGGTAGAAACCCACACAAATAAGTAACTATTGAGTAAAATGAAATCACAGATCTACACCTAATAGAAAATGCATTAAAGCCAATAGATTGGGGATGAGTTCTACAAATTCTTTGAAAATAAGACCAATTTATGATATTAATATCATTTCAGAGCATAAGTTGGAAACTTCTCAACTCATCCTGCTAATCTTCCTAACATTGACAACAGAATTAGGTAAAAATTACACATGCACACACACACATATACATGCCCATTTCCAACTATAGGTCATTGTCAGTAATGAGCATAATTATAAACACTCTTATGTAAAATAGGAGAAAACAGAATAAGCAATATAGTTATTGAATATACAACATTTAGAAAGCAAGCTTTACCCCAGAATTGCAAGGATTCATTATTAGAAATTTATTAGTATAATTTGCAATATTGATAAACTACTTGCAAAAAATTATGCTCATCTTAAATTACTCTAAAATAAAAGGCCTCCAAATTGGAAGGAAAGAACTTAAATTGTCCCTGTTCACAGATGGCATAATCTTATATAAAGAAAAGCCTAAAGATGCCAACTACAAAATTATTAGAACTAATAAACAAATTCAGTAGAGATATAGAATACAATATCAACATACAAAAATCAGTAGCATTTCTGTACATTTACAATGAACCACCTGAAAAAGAAATCAAGAAGATAATTCTATTTAGGATAGCTTCAAAAAAAGTCAAATATTAGGAATAAATTTAACCAAGGAGATGAAGTAGCTATACACTGAAAACTGTAACACATCGATAAAAGCAACTGAAAAAGACATAAATAAGTGGAATAATATCCCATTTTCATGTATTGGAAGAATTCATATTGTTAAAATATTTATACTTCCCAAAGCAATCTACAGATTCAGTGCAATCCCTATCAAAATTCCATGACATTTTTACAGAAAAAGAAAAAGAAATCCATAAATTCATATAGAATCACAAAGGACTCGGAATAATCAAAGCAATCTTAAGCAAAAAGAACAAAACTAGAGACATCACACTACCTGCTTTCAAAATCTATTATAAAACCATAATAATCAAATAGCACGGTGCTGGCAAAAACAAAAACAAAAAGACACATAGACAATGGCACAGAATAGATAGCCCACAAGTAAATCTACACATTGTTTATGTTTTTGACAAAAATATCAGTAATATAAAATGGGATAAAGATAGTCTCTTTAATAAATAGGACTGGGAAAACTGAGTGTTTACTGCAAAATGAAATTGGACCCCTATCTTACCACATACACAAAAATAACTCAAAATAGACAAATGACTTTTTTAAAAAAGACTTGAAACTATAAAACTACTAGAAGAAAACATAAAGAGAAGGCTTTTTAACATTGATCTGGACAAAGGTGTTTTTTGGACATGACCTCAAAAGCATAGTCAATGAAGCAGAAATAGACAAATGGGACTAAATCAAACTAAAAGGCTTCTGCACAGCAAAGGAAATAATCAACAAAGTGAAAGGCAACCTACAGAATGGGAGAAAATATTCACAAATCATACAACTGATAAGGGGTTCATTTTAAAGTATGTAAGTAATTCACACTATTCAATAGCAAGAAAATAAACTGAATAAAAAATTGGTAGAAAGGCTTTTCTCAAAAGAAGATATACACATGGCCAGGAGATTTAGAAAAAAATGTTCAACATCACTAGTCATTGGGGAAATGCAAAATTGAAAGCACACAGTATCACCTTACATCTATTCAAATAGCTATTATTAAAAAGATGAAAGATAACAAGTGTTGACAAAAATGTAGAGAAAAGGGAAGCCTTTTATACTGTTAATGGAACTGTAAATTGGTAGAGTCACTATGGAAAAAAATATTGAGGTTCCTCAGAAAATTAAAAATATAACTATCACATAATACAGCAATCCCACTACTGGATATATATCCAGAATACATGAAATCAGTGTCAAAGAGACATCTGCACTCCTATAATCATTGAAGTACTGTTCACAATGGCCAAGAAATGGAACTGGCTTAAGTGTCAATCAACAGATGAATGGATAAAGAAAATGAAGACATATACATAATGGGATATTATTCATCCTTTAGAAAGAAGGAAATCTTGCCATTTGTGACAATATAGATGAACCTGAAGAACATAATGTTAAGTGAAATAAACCAGGCACAGAAAGACACATACCATATGATGTCACTTATATGTGGAATATGAAAAAGCCAAACTCTTAGAAACAAATAGGAAAATGGCACTTACTCCAGGCTTACAGGGAAATTGGGGTGATATTGTTCAAATGACACAAAATTTCAGATACAAAGAATAAGTTCTATTGTGCATCATGACTACGATAGCTAAAAACAATACCTATATACTGAAAATTGCTAAGAGAGTAAATTTTAAGTGTTATCACAACAAAAAAATAAGCACATGAGTGCTATAGTTTGGAACTAGAGTGTCCTCTAAAAGAACATGTATTAAAGTCTTGGTCTCCAGTCTGTGGTGCTATTAGGAGGTGGTGGAACCTTTAAGAGGTGGGGCCTACTAGGAGGAAGTTAGGTCTTTGGAGGCATGCCCTTGGAGGGAACACTAGAGCTTTGGCCCCTTCCTGTCTCTCTTTCTCTGCTTCCTGGCTGTCATGAGGTTAACAGACCTCCTTTGCCACATACTTTCACCATGATACACAGCCTTGCCACAGGTCCCAAAGCAATTGGGTCAAAGGATCATGAATTAAAACCCCTAAAACTGTGAATCAAAATAAATCTTTTTTCCTTATAAGTTGATTATGTCAGATCTTTTGTCACAGTGACAGAAAACTGACTAACACAGTAAGGTAATGCACATGTTCAATAGCTTGATTTGTAGTCATTCTACAATACATACATGTATCCAAACATGTTGTACTCTATAAGTACATACAATATTTATCAGTTAAAAAATAAATTTTAAAAAACAGCTTGTCTTAGCAATGTCTATCTTTTTGTTTTTGTCTTTAACCTCAGGTCTTTATCTGGCTTCTTTAACCAGATAGCAGCTGGAAAGAACTGAACTAACACTCTGAAGTATCCCACAGATTCCTAAATAGTTAAATACAAATGTCAAATACAAAAGAAAGCACAAATATTAGACACCAATCCCAGTCTAAGGGAGACATATGTAGAAATCATAGTAATAGAGCTGAGAACCATGTGCACAGAGGAATGAAGTGAAAAGGAGGAAATTTAGTTGCTATTTTATAAGTCTCCCCTGTGATGAATAACATAATTGAGTCTAGTATTGGCCAAATCCTTGTGAAACTGGCCTGTGCTGCCATTGTGAATTTAGTAGCAACCCACTGAGTTTAATGACTCCATAAGAAATACAGATCCATCCACTTTGTGGCAGTTGATCTCCAGCTCTATAGCTTTAAGGAAACATTTGCTATTTACTTAACAAATCAAAATCAAATGTAAATTGATTTATTAAATCAAAATCAAATGTAAATTAATTGACCCAAAAGTGTTATCTCATTTCCTAATCAGTATTAATGTGGTTTCCTGTAGCAAGTGATTTGGAATGAAAAACTCTTAACCTATGTATATTCCCCCAAGTTTTCTCCCACCATATTTAGTTTTAATTTATGTGACAAGTTTCATCTCACAAAGTGTGTTCTCTTATCTGTGCTTTTCTAAATACACATGAAGTCTGTTTACATATTAATTTCAGCTAGAATCACAGATATCTTCTCCTCATGTCTCCTCCCCAAAGGCCCAAAAAGGCCCCTCAAGTGGCTATAAATGTCTCATTATAAACACTTAATTAAAAATTGTATCACAGTTAGAGTCAATCTGGTCTGTACTTCATGCCAAAACTCAAAGTCTTTCAAGCTGTGTGTTTTTTACTATTAACTTTCCAGTGTGGCTTTAGAATCCCAATCAATTCTTTAAGAAATGCAAATGTTATTTCCCTTTGGCTTAGCAGTAGCCACTAGGAAATTCCTTCCTGGTCATGCATGGACTATAATAATAATCAAAGCTAGAAGCCCACAGAAGATACTGCAGAATGTGTTCAACTTTTTCCAACTTAATGTTAGGGGCCATTTAGCTTTCAGACTTCCACTGGGCTGGGCCAGGTAGATAGTGAAAGTGTCTCTATCCAAATGCATGCTGTCCACAGGTTACTCTTCATCTGTTCCCTTAAATCTGTTTACACTCTGCTGCTGGGCCTTTGCCTATAGTCCCCTTTCCCTCTAAACCCCCTCTACTCTCTTGCTAGGATGCTCTATGATCCTCCATGCCCTGCCGAGACAGCCCTTCCAGATTCATCATGTGTATTCCTCCTAATATCAACCCCCTAACATAGCTATGCTCTACTCATGGCATTACTAGCAATTTCCAAACAGACCATGGTTTTATGTGCCTCCCTGCCTTTTACTCATAGTTCTGCCTGCAATGTCCTTGTACCCCTCGCCATCTCCCACCCATCCTTCCAAACTTAGTTTAAAATCTCTGTCCCCTGGAGAGTCTTCTCTGATTGCTCTCCCAGCCCAGCAGAGTTGAGAATTCTCTCCTCTGGTTCCCACAACACCACAGGCCCTTCTCTAGTCTCACACATCCATATCCTTCACATCTCTGGGTTCCACACGGACAACCAACTGCAGATATAAATTACTCAGGGAAAAAAATGTATCAATTCTGAACATGTATAGACATTTTTCTTCTCATTATTCCCTAAGCAACAATATAACAAGTATTTCATAGAATTTATGTTCTACTAGGTATTATAAGAAATCTACAGCTAAAATATATAGGAGAACATACATAGATTATGTGCAAATATTATACCATTTTATATAAAAGACTTGAGCATTCATAGATTTCACTCTTCACTCAGGGTCCTGGAGCCAATCTCCCATGGATCTACAGAGAGAACTGTATTTCACAACACTTAATTATATGTTTACACGGTTATCTCCCTACTAGACTTCAGCTCCTTAGATGTGGATGTTATTAATTCTTGTATTCCCAAACCATGCTGGCCTCTAATAAGTAATTAAGAAATCTTTGTAGAATGAACAGAAGAAGGTGATATGAACTTAAGAAGTATAAATTTTCCAGCTCTCCCATGTGAGTGGAGGCATGTGAATCCCACATTCATGGAGATGGATGGTTTCTATTTAGAGTAGGTCTAAATCCCTGACCAACAAAAGAAGGTTGGAAATAATACTGATCTTCTCTCACCAGTTATGACTGTGCCTCATGGGACATGGGTATGGATCACATATGGGTTGGGTATATATCCATATCATGCATGTGTGCATATATTCACATACATATACACACATGTGTACATAGATAAAGTGTATGTCTATGTATATATATATATTTTTTTACATATGTTAGATATATATACAAATTTATGTATGTATACACACACACACACACACACACACACACACACACTGAAAAGAGTAAAAACATGCAAAGAATAACAGAACAAAACAAAAGACCCCTCAACCTTGCAACAGTTCTTGATTCTATGTAGTTATTGGATTGGGAGTGCTCAGATAACTGAATCAGTGGAAAATCCCCATATCTTATTTTAATTTTCAGACTCCTTCCCCCACAAAAAACCTTTTTCTGACTGTTCATTAGCAACACTGACCTTCCCTGTCAGTCTTCATGTAAAGATGCTAACGAGAAATTATAATGTGAACAAGGGTCAAACCAAAGGAAGAAAGAATCAAAGGGACAAGATTTTCCTACACTGGGCCAATTTCTCCACTGAAAATACCTGATGTCTGTTTTCCGCTCCTGAGCCATGGATCATGCTAGAGCAGTCATTTCAATATGGGTTCTCTTGAGTCTAAGAGGCACCTCTCAGCAGCCCTGGGGATGACACAGGTTACCCATCCCCAGCCTTTAAACAGAAAATGTCAGCTTCTTTCTGTTCCCAAGACAGGCTTAAATGAAAGATTCTGCTTGAAGATAGAGTTCTATGGTTAAAACAAACAAAAATACCAGTTCAGAACATTAGGCCATTGGGAATCAAAATGCATTCTGCTGTCATATATACCTAATTAGAATAAATTAATTAATTAATTAATTTTTTAAATTAGGCTATTAGCTCTGATGAAATTCCATTTGGCTTTTACAGAAATTAAAGGACCTAAAACTGTGGCCCATTAGGCTAGCAGGCAACCTAGCTTCCTCTTAGTACACTGTAAGAGAAGGAACCCCAGAATTAGAGATAGGAGACCAGGATCTGAGTTTGGATATGATTCCCATTGGATGTGACTACCTTCCCCACAAGTTGCCCAGGCTCCATGAAGGCAGTGACCCTGCCTGTTTTGCACACCATGGAATCCTTAGAGCCTAGTGCAGTGCCTGGGGGGTGGTAAGTAGTCAATAACCAGCTACTGAATACACAAATAAGCAAAGTTTCCTATGCTTCTCCGAGAAATTCTGGATTCTCTACTTGCTAAGATAACCTAAGCTTCAGTGTCTTTGCCAAAAAACAAGCATAAAGGTACATGTATGACTGCACATATGGTGCAACTCTACATTGTGTACAACTAGAGAAATGAAAAGTTGTGCTCCATCTGTGTACAGTGAATCAAAATGCATTCTGCTGTCACGTCTACCTAATTAGAATAAATACATAAATAAATAAATACTCCAAAAGAAAAAAAAAGAAAAGAAAACAAGCATAAGAGTAATGCTTAAGCCAGGAGTTTTTAAAGGATTAAGTAAAATGATTCATGTAAGTGCTTAAACATAATGCCTTGCATATAAAAGGCATATAAGAAGTATTGTTTATTTTTATAATCAATATTACTATTAGTACCCCTTAGGATTTAAGTCTCTCCTTAAAGCACTGTTTTGTTTCTTGTTTTTGTTTTTGGTACTGGAGATTGAACTCAGGGGTACTTGACCACTGAGCCACATCCCCAGCCCTATTTTGTATTCTATTTAGAGACAGAGTCTCACTGAGTTGCTTAGCACCTCGCCATTGCTGAGGCTGGCTTTGAACTCGTTGATTCTCCTGTCTCAGTCTCCCAAGCCGCTGGAATTACAGGCGTGCACCACTGCACACATCTAAAGCACTGTTTTTTTAACATCCAAAAGCAACATAAATGGAGGTTGAGTACGCTAGGCAAATTCCTTAACTTCTCTATGTCTTTAGTTCCTTGACTTCAGAGGTGTAATGGGGATAAGCAAGACAACATAGTGTGGTGGTTAATTATATCTGTCAATTTGACGGAACTAAGGAATATCCAGATAGTTAGGGGAGGGAAAATAATGTTTTTTCTGGGTGTGTCTGAGAGGTGTTTTCAGCAGAGATCAACATTTGAATCAGTGGATTAATAAATAAGATTCCCTCATCAACATGAGCAAACATCAACCAGTCTGTTAAGGCCCAAATAGAACACAAAGGCAGAGGAAGAGGAAGGGCAAAATCTCTGCTTGCACTGAGGCATCCATCTTCTCTTGTCCTTGGATGTCAGGGCTCATGGTTCAGACTCCAGGACTTACATCATCCTTCAACTCCCTTTGATCTTGGACTAAAGTACACCACCAGCTTTCCCAGTGCTCCAGCTTACATACAACATATCCTTGGGCTTCTCAGCTTCCGTAATCACATGAACCAATCTCTGTAATAAAAACTCCTCTTACATCTCTCTCTGTATGTATTATATCAGTTCTCTTTCTCTGAAGAACTTAACACAGATAATAATGTAGTTGGCTTTCAATAAATACCAGTTGATTGCCAATCCACATGCTTTTCTAGATAGTGGAAATACTGAAGGCTGCACTTATGAAGTATGCTCTACAAGTCTACATAAATCATTCCATCCTCACAAGGTAAGCATTATTTGTCCCATTAATGATGAAGAAATGAAAACTAAGAAAGGTTAACAAACTGTAGCGCTGAAGATATAGCTCAGTTGATAGAGTACTTACCTCGCATGCACAAGGCCATGGGTTCAATCCCCAGCACCACAAATAAGATGAAAAAAAAAAAAAAAAGGTTAACAAACTTGCTTGATATCACACAGCTAATAAGCAGAGTAGTGGGATTAAAACTGGGCTGTGTCTCACTCCAAGGCACAAAATCTTGCTCATGACAGGTGTGTCACACAATAAAGCCACACACACAAAACTGCCTCACTGAGCCCAAAAACCTGAATGAGCTTCTGACTATCCTGGATATTAGGCCTGCATGCAAACTGGAGATGAATGAACAGAAAAGCTCAGAAGCCTAACCTTGTAAAACAACACAAAAGGGGCAGGAAGACAGAATCAGTGACAGAGGACTGGGTGGAGGCTAGAAAGAAGGTCCTCCTGGTAGGGGCTGTTCAGAAGGCCCCCACCTGCCTGACATCCACTAACATCCTTCTAGCAACAGAAGGGCAGGAACAGAGGCAACATGCCCTGTCTCAAATAGTAAGATTTAGGCAATGTTTCCATATAAGGAAGAAGAGGCAACCTTATATATTGCTGATGTTCCCAGGCCCTATGTCATCAACACATGGAAAAATCTAAAATTTTTGTCTGAAACACACTTAGCTTCAGGTTTGGGTAGGTGCTGGTGATATTTTAATTGCACAGTGAGGGATATTTTAAACATGTAAAGTAAATAATAAATCTCCCATACCTAAAAGCTTCCAATGGTTGCCATCTCACAAAAACCCTCAGTCCCCACTATAGCCTCCTGATCCCTGCCTGTTTATTGGGGTCAATGTCCACCATCTCCCCTTGCTCACGGGACTTGGATCATCCAGCTCATCTCACTCTTCCTTCAGTCTAGAATGCACCCTCTCATCCCTGCCCCCAAATCTTTGCAAGGCTGGCCATCCAGCCTCCACTGAGTCTATACCTCCTCAGTGGACTCACCCTGAAGGAGTTCAGGATATGACACCCCAAACTATGCCTCTTTTGTATATTGATCATTTTGAGCAAAAGGAACTTGAAAAACAATAAATATAGGCAAGGTCTTTCTCTGAACTCCCCTGTCTGCCTAAAGATAGATCCTCCAAAAGGAACTCCATTGTCCTCAATTCCCCTCCCTAGGAGTTTCACTAACTAGGGATGATTGAGTCCTATCACAGGACAGGATACCAGAATTTTGACACAACACCACGACAAACTTTTTCACAACTTAATATATCTTCCATCTCTTCTTTCAAGGATTTGCTCATCTTTCCTAAAAATCTGTTACTCCCCTCTAAGTATCCAACATCTTCCTCCATCCCCTATTAAGAAATTATATGTCCTCAAATCTCAATGCTTTTTTGAGCATTCACATTTTACCTGTGATACGTCTATGCACATATTAAAAATGAATAATTAATATACTTTTCTCCTAATCTGCCTATTGTCCAATTATCTCACAAGCCCAGTTGAGGGATTTAGGAGGATAGAGGGAGTCTTTTCTTCCTCCTAACACCATTCCCTGAGGTCACTGTCCATCGCATTATCTGGTTCTATTATTTTTATGGCAGCATCTTCATCCAAACTTATTTTGTCTTCACTGACTAGAACACAATCTTTGTGAGAGTGGAATCTCATCCCTTTGCCTCCTCCTGCTCTTCTTGTGCCTGGGTCTTCATTTCACTGCATGGGACATCATGAACTCATGTCACCTTCTCTGCACTAGAAGGCCGCATGTCATAGGGAAACTTAGCCCAGCACCACACTGCCCATGTGCGGCATTTGGACCTGGAGCAACCTGGCTCCACAGTATGCATTTAGTCTTCCTAAAGTGTTGGGTCCGTAAGTATCTGTGACAGAAAAGCAAAAAGCAATAATAACAGAAGGGAGAAGTTGCACAGTTGCCCTCTATTTCTACAGCAGTCTGGGTTACCAGCCACACAGATTCTGTCCCTTCTGAAAGAGAGAAGCCCCAGGCCTTCTCTCATCCAGCCAAGGATGAGAGAGGATGCTGGGTTCTGGGGAGTTGGCCTGTGTCCTCCCTTCTCATCATCTTGTTGCCAAAGTTCACAGAGCACATGGCACAGCTTCTGGCCCAAAGTCATCCCTCAATGAAATGCTGATCAAATGAATAAGAGAGAGCCTGGAGAAGAATAAGTGAGAGTAGTTAAGAACCTCTAATCCCCAATAGTACCATCCATGACAAATCTTCTCAGAAGCATAACAGCAGTCCCAAAACTTAAACACACACCTATCTCCTGAGGAAGCTTGTTAAAAATGCATACTCCTGCCTGGGAACAGTGGCACATGGGTGTAATCTCAGTGACTTGGGAGACTGAGGCAGGGGCATTGCAAGTTTGAGGACATGCTGGGCAACTTAGCAAAACCCTCTCTCTCAAAATAAAAAATCAAAAGGTCTGGACTGGGTATGCAGTTCAATGATAGAGTATTCCTGGATTTAATCCCCAGTACTAAAAGAAAAGGAGAAAAGAGAAGAGTGGGTGCAGATTTTTGGATCTCATCCTGCAGATTTGGTACTCCCAAGATTAGGAAACTGATGTATAGACAAGTTGGGAATCATGGCATCCAAAATCAAGGGTTCAATGATGATTAGAAACTGCATGATTATTCTTCTCCTTATTTTTTCTGGATTGTGATGAGGTTATGCCATTCTCTAAGCTGTATTGGGCACTTGTTAAATGTTAATTGATATCAATAGTAATAAACTTTCCCCTTTATCTTTCTGAGTATTCTCTGATGAGAAATCCAGTTCTTCCATCTCACTGTGAATGGCAGCTGTGCAGGACTTGAGCAAAGCATAAGATAATTTACATAGTTATGGGACAGGGAAATGACTGTATCCTTCCTAAATGTAGCCAGCAGCTGCTAAGAGACACCAGGTGCCCCGCTCAGGCTTCCAGGAAAGTGAGTGTGTTCTTCAATAGAAGCATAATGAATGCTACAAGAGTCACTTGAAAAAAAAGGTGACAGAAAAGCACTTATGGAAAAGGGGTCTTACCATAATCTGGGCCTGAAAGTAAGTCTTAAAAGAAAGTCAGTTTGGGAAAAGGTGAGGTCTGAATGGAGAGAGATCAAATACTGAGAATGACCTCCCAGCAGAGAATTGAAAATAATACAGTGATCTTCAGCAGGGAAGATTTTAATAACACTAATAATATAATGTAACGTACAGTTGTAAGATGCTTCTGCTTTAACCCCTCTGTGATCTGCTTGGTGGTGGCTTGAGCTGGGACAGAGGTGAGGACACTGAGTCACAGGGCAGCTGAGTGAAATGAACCAACCTGCACATCTGCCTGTGGTGAGCACTCCACATTCCAAGCCCAGGGGTCTTGCCCCTGACTCAGCTGTCATCTCATAATTATAATGATCAAGTATGGGGCAAATCCATAAAATGAGAAAAATGGAGCAGTTGAATTAAAAGTTGTTAGGCTCAGACAGGCAAACTAACTTGGATCTCTAAAATGGATTACTCAAAAGTTGTTCCATGCCAACATTCTTTTTTGGTACTGGGGATTGAACCCCTTAGGGGTGCTTAACCACAGAGCGACATCCCCAGCCCTTTTTATTTTTTATTTTGAGACAACATTTACTGTTACTTGTATTCCGGTGAGGATGTGGGGGAAAAGGTACATCCATGCATTTCTGGTGGGACTGCAAATTGGTGCAACCACTGTGGAGAGTGGCATGGAGATTCCTTTAAAAAAAAAAACTTAAGTACTTTTAAACAGATGAATGGATAAAGAAAATGTAGTATATATACACAATGGAGTATTATTCAGTCATAAAGAAGAATGACTATGATATTTGCCATTAAATGGATGGATCTGGAGACTATTATGCTAAGTGAAATAAGCCATTCCACAAAAGCCAAAGGTTAAATGTTTTCTCTGATATGTAGAAGTTAACCCACAATAAGGGGAGTGAATAGAAGGTTAGTAGATTAGACAATGGGGAGTGAAGAGAAGGTATGGGGGATAGGAAAAAGAAGACAGTGGAATGAATCTGACATAATTTTCCTATGTACATATATGAAAACATCACAGTGAATCCCACCATCATGTGTATCTACAAAAATGGAATCCTAACTAGCATAAGATATATTCCATGCTTGTAAAATTATATCAAAATGGATTCTAATGTCATATATAACTAAAAAGAACCAATTTAAAGGGCTAGGGTTGTAGCTCAGTGGTGGAGTGCTTGCCTAGCACAAGTGAGGCACTGGGTTCAATCTTCAGCACCACATAAAAATAAATAAAGGCATTGTGTCCATCTATAACTAAAAAAATTTTTTTTTAAAAGAACCAATTTTTAAAAAAAAGTTGTCCTATGAACAAACACATACCTCTCAGCTCACCCCTGGGTCAACAGGATTGAGTGGCCAGCTGCAGTCCATCAGGTGTGACCTCAGGATTCCATTCAGGACCCTGGCCATGGGAAAAGAAAGAGAAGCCTCTTAACATGACCCCTTTAAACAGAGTAGAGGGTGGAGAGCATTTCAGAAGAAACTTAAGGTCACCCTCAGCCCTGTCTTCCTCTTCATACCTTTCATAGGTGATTTGGACTATACCAAGAAAGAGTTGGGACAAGGCCCCTAAGTTCCTCACATGACCCAGGCTTCTGCAGGATATCACCACTGACAGGTTTTTCCAGCTTCTCAAATACCAGCCTCCCCCAAACACCATACATCTTCCCTTGCCAGCAGCAGTTCCTCCTCCTACCTGGTCAATGAATACTTCAGGCATCCAGTTAGTCTCCCAGGCCCTTCCTCCCTTCCTGCCCATCCCTCATCATCATTTACTCAACAGAAGCTCCACCTGGCCCTTATTCCTATTCCCTTATCCAAGGGATCCCTTGATTCTATGTCTCCTCACTCCCTAGCTGAATCACATAGTGGACCCTAAAGAATATCAGTGCCTCCCTTCCTGAGCACCACCTTTTGCAGCTCAGTCTCTGCAACACTACCCAAAGTGCAGGTTGATCGTGCTGCAGCTCCTTGGTATCTCTCATTTCTTTTAGGATAAAACTCATATTCCTTGGTCCAGCATCAGGCCAAGGTCTTCATATTTAAGCAATATCCACCTGTGCAGTCTCTATTACAGCAGTAACTGATACTAATACAGGACTCAGGTGTTATGCAGGTGGAGAACAAGCCCTTTCCTGATGCTGTAACAAAATAACTGAGATTCACTAACTTACAAAGAATAGAGGTTTTACGTCTCACAGTGGTAGAGGCTGAAAGTCTAAGATCAAGGTACTAGCAAATTCCATGTCTGGAGAGGGCTGCTGTCTGCTTCCAAGTTGGGCCGTGTTGCTGCTGCATCCTATAAAAAGGATGAACATTGTTATCTTTAAGTGTCCCAAGGAACTGAGGGTGTGAACTTGCCTCCTTAAGCCTTTGATAAAGCACTAATCCATTCTTAAGGGCAGAGCCCTTATGGCCTAATCACCTGCTAAAGGCCCTGCAGCTCAGTGCCGGTGCATTGTAGATTGTACTTCATGTGAGTTTTGAAGGAGACACAAACATTCAAACCACAGGAGAGAGGAAGGGACTTTAGCCCTCACCAGCCTCAACTACTACCACAGCCTACCTGCCTGTGATACCAATACCAATAAACAGTACACTGTGGTCCCTGTTTCCATGTCCGGGCTTGGGAATTCCTCCTCTGCTTTCCACCCTGGATGGCCCCTGAGTTCTTAAATTAGTTTTTGAGTTCCTGTTGTAATAGCATACCCCTAAACTGGGAATATTAAAACACCCAATTTTTTTATTGTTTTACAGTCCTAGGGACCAAAAGCTTGAAGTCAAGGTATCAGCAGAGCTACATTCCCTCTGAAGGTGCGAGAGAAGGAGCTGTTCTGGGCCCCACTCCTAGATTGTGGTAGTTCTTGATTTGTAACAGCACAGCTCCTTTCTTCACATGGTATTTGCTCTCTGCATGTGGTGGTCTCTGTGCCTCAATCTCCCTTTTTTTAGAAGGATATCAGTCACATTGGGTTAAAGTCTACCCCAATTATCTCATTTTAATTTGATATCTCTGTCAAGACTCAACTCCAAATAAGGTGATATTCTGAAGTTTCAGGGGTTAGGACTCCCATATAATTTGGGGAGAGGGATGCTATTCAACCTATGAATCTTGTTAAAGTTGCAATGTAAGCATCATCTCTTGGCTGAGCTGGACTTGGTGCCCTTGCTTGTTTTGTTTCCTATCTGTTCCTCATCATACCATACTATAAAATCTGCTTGTCTATTCCCTCCCTGACTATGACTCTGAGAGAAGGAACCAAAACTTTCCTATCTGTGGCCCCAGATCCTATTCAACTCAGTGCTGGGTACACTGTGGGTATCAAACATCTGTTGATGAATGGATGCAGATGGTAATGGATCTTTGCAGCTGTAGCTCTGGCTCTGTTACCTGCCTTCACCACAGGATTATAAATAAACACATGGTCAGCAGGTGTGAGTGACCTCTGTATAGACTCTGGACACAAGGACTAGGTGAGCTGGCAAATTCAATCCATTTGTCTCATGCCAGCATGGTCTTGACAACTAGAAACTTCAGCAAATAAGCCCATGGGATTAAACTTCAGAAGTTCCAAAACATTGTCTAGAATATCATCTCTTAAGCCCTGATCATGGATGGTTGCCAAAATGAAGAAAGAATTTTTTTTCTGGTTGATTTCCTCCCTGATCATTCTTGGTGCCCTTGGGCCCATTCTTCTAGATAAGGACCCCTGAAGTGGACAACAGCAGAAGACTCAGAGCTCCTGCTAAAATGTGCAGCTTGATTCTCTTCCAGCACCCAGGAAGTAGCAGCATCCACAGATTCTTCATATTCACATCCCCTGTAAGTCAAAAGCCATGTGGGGGTGACCCAGTTCCCTATTCTGGCTGGACCAGTCAGGATATGGTTTGGGCTAGGCTTTGTGTTTGTCTGGCCTGCTCAAAGCAAGTTTTGAAATTAAAACTATTTTCTTCTTATTTATGATAATCTTTCATCTTTGTCTTAGTCTGTTCTTTCTGCTATAACAAAATACCTTAGACTGGATAATTTATAAAGAAGAGAAATAAATTGCTTATGATTCTGGAGGTCAGGAAGTCCAAGATCAATAAGCCAGCAAATTTGGTGTCAGGTGAGGGAGGGCTTGCTCCTCAGAGATGGCACTTTCTGTGTGTCCTAACATGGTGGAAAGTGTGAACAAAGTCCTTCAGGCCTCTTCTAAAAGGGCACTAATCTCATTCATGAAGGCTCCACACTGGTGACTTAATCACTTCCTAAAGGCCTCAATTCTTAATCCTATTGCATTCAGATTAGGTTTCAACATACGAATTTTAGGGAGACACAAACACTCAGACCTCCAGCGTAAACATTCAGCAATCTCCAACGAATTCTGGCATAAGGTTGTCTTCTCTTAGCAGAGCGGCTCACTCAACAAAACCACAGTGATGAACGTCATGTTTGGACCCACCTTTGTGTTCCCAATGTGCTCTGGTAAGTTTGCAGGCATAACTCCCATTTGTCTTACATATGTCCTGTTGATGTGCTAAGATCCTTCAGGTGAAAGCAAAGCAGGTAATCAGGATGTGAAGAGAAAGGTAGGGAAGATCCTGTCATTTTCATCTTGCAGAGACTCTTCAATGTCCTAAGGGATGTGAGTTCCACATCCTTAAGGTTTCTGCTTTCCACCACTGGTCATTATACTAATAATGACTTAATTTTAATTATAGGTAATTTTATCAATAAAATTACACAGTGATCACGTTTTAAGCCTCTTCGCAGCAGCCCTTTGAACTAAGCACCTATGTTTTCACTCTATTAGAGAAGAAGCCAAGGGGTTATTTGCCAAACACTCATGTGATCAATAAGTGACAGCTCTAGGATTCCAGCTCAGGTTGGCTCAATTCCAGGGCCCCTATTGTTAACTAAATCATCATATCTTCGGGTCTTAAGAATCCAAAGCCAGAAACAAAACTTGGAAATGAGTGGTACTTAACCTTGTCTTCTGCACATCCAGCACCGAGCATATAAACTAATCTTGCTGACAAAACTGGAGTGTTCCTCAACTGTTGCCTCATCCTCCATCATCCTCCAGTTGTTGACACAAGTGGTAAGATGAAGCAAGAAGGACACTTGAGTGGATGCCCAAAGTGAAACAGGCAAGAGAGAAGAAAATAACCTCCTTGTACCCAAGTAAACCTTCAGCAGATTAGGCCCTGTGGGGATCCTTGCACAGCCTCACTGCAACAGCTGTGCCTTGGGTGCCTGTCTCTGGACTATCCATAGACTATGCAGAAATGGCTCCTGCATACCTCACAAGGAAAGTAACTCAAGCCCTTCCAGGTGAGCAGAGGTAAAAATATGTCATAGAATTCTACAGAAGTCAATCCTGTACCAAGGCAAGAGACTGAGCTGGAGGGGAGTCTAGGGCTTTTATCTCAGGGGTTTGCAGGAACTCTGTACAAAGAGAAGAAGTTGGGAAATGGTCTCTGCTGATCTCAGAGACAGGACCAGACACACATTTTCTTTATTTTAATCCACTTCTAATTCATGTATACAAGTGAAGTAAGCATGGGCCTGGGAATGTTTATAAAAATAGACTTGTGAATTGGTATAAAGCCTTGGTGACCCTCAGGAGAAGCCAGAGCAGATAAAGAGGAGGATGCCTAAAATCTCAGTGGTTCCCATTGCCATTGGGAGGATGTCCAGGCTCCTTGGTTAGTTATGAGGCTTATACAGCATGGCTCCTGCTTCATCCCAGGCCACTGCCACTCCTGTGCTCCTGAGCTTCCACAGATCTTCCAAAATATCTTGATCCCTTCTCTCCAAAGTAGCTGTTCCCTGTACCTAGAACAAGAGTTCCATTCCTTCACCAGCTGACACCTGCTTATCATTTGCATTTCTCCTCCTAGGGATTTTCTCAGTTCCCCAGAGGTCCAGATCAGTATATTTCCTAGGTTGTTAATGAACACTTCTACTTCTCTACCAAAGCACTCATCATGATGGTAGCCATTGCTTTTAGTGGACAGAAATCTAGACTGCCATATTGTTACTGTGCATGATATTGTTTCAATATTTTGTTGAAAATGTGAACTGGTAAGTTAATAGAGTGAGTAGAGAGATAAAGTTTGATTTATTCCCTCTGCCTCTGAGAGGCCTCTTCTACTTGCTCTCATCTTGCTGTTTGGTCTGTCTAAGTCAAAGGGTCAAGCCAAGAATCCACATAGGTATTTAGGTTTCTACAATGTCCCATTGAAATTGTAATTCATAAGCCCAGCAAAAGGCTCAATCCATCAGATACCAAAGGCCAAACTTGCCATCATCAATAATAAGGATATCAGCAAATGAAGAATGATGCAGGCCCAGCAGCTCAGGGATACTAGCAACTACATGAGCTTTGACAATTGCCTTTGGATGCTCAAATAGTGTGTAAGAAACAAAGAGGACTAGAATATAACCAGTCAAGAATTTCACAGATATAAAGATTAGCAGGTTGAGAGAATAAAATAAAATGTTACTTTGTCACTCAGATGTACATTAATTTTTCATTTGGATTAAATATATACTAAATTTTCTTTATGAATTAAAACATGCTGTCAATTAGCATTGGCCTGCTTAAGAGGAGGGCAAGCATTGGTTCTTTTTAAAATCAGAATAGCAGGGTAAGGCTGTCAAAGTTAATGTGATAGTGCCAAAGGATATTTGTCATTTTTCTGCCCTTGAAGTTATCTGAAGGAAATGTTTAACGTGCCAATGAGTGCTAACTCCAGTATCTAACTCCAGTATCTCATGTGCTAACTCCAGTATCTGTTCTCATACAAACTCCACATAGAAGGAGTCACACCCCTCCCAACCTGAGGCCCCTTAAATGGGGCACAAAAAAAGACACATTTAGGCTGGTCACCCATTTCTCAATGCCCATCCCCCTAGAAAATATCTTTTGTCAGGCTAAGCATCCCAGACATATTTTTCCTCTATGTCCCACCCTTCTGGCCATGGGCAATCCAAATTGAGGTGGAGTTGAAAATTTGGAATCAAGGCTGTATTAGTCAGCTATCACTGTAACAAAATATCCAAGAAAAATTCAACTTGAGGAAGGAAAGGTTTATTTTGGCTCAGTTTCAGAGGTTTCAGTCTATGATCACCTGGCTGTATCACTTCGGGCCTGAGGCAAGTCAGAGAGCACCCTGGCAAAAGAGCATATCAGATGAAAGCTGCTCATCTCATGGCAGCCAGGAAGCAGGAGAGAGAGAGAGAGAAGGAGGGAGGGAGAGAGACACCTGGGAAGAGAGAGAGAGAGAGAAACACCTGGGAATAAGATATAGTCCTAGAGGCTGACTCCCTTAGCCAGATCCCACTTGCTCTCATCTTGTTGTTTGGTCTCTCCAAGTCAAAGGGTCAAGCCAAGAATCCACATAGGTATTTAGGTTTCCACAGTGTCCCATTGAAATTATGTCATAAACCCAGCCAGAGGCTCAATCCATCAGATACCAAAGGCCAAACTTGCCATCATCAATAATAAGGATATCAGCAAAATTAGGAATAATAGTTTTCACCACCTCCCAATAATCCATTCAGCTCTGAATTCCTTCATATATTAATCTACTAATAATGTTAGAGCTCTCGTGATCCAATCACTTCCAAAAAGCCCCTCTTATCAATGTTGCAGCTTTAGGGACCAAGCCTTTAACACATGGGGGGGGGGCATTCCAGATTCAAACCATAATAAGGGCTATGAGTGTCCACCCTCAATCTGGGCTAATCTTTTAAAGAAAAGAAATTGAAAGGCTTTGAATTTGGCATTTCTTACTATGTAGACCAAGCAATAGAGAAAGTTAGTGTGGAAAAAAGAAGCAGGAAGCTGCTACAGAAATAAGATATAAGGAAAGTGAGAGGAAGATTTCCTAGATTCCTTCACCTGGACCCACACTGCTCCCTTCCAGCCAATGTCCTCCCCTCTGACCCTCAACCCCTTTCCATTGTAAAGGACTCATTCCTTATAGACTCCAAACAATTCTGCCTCCACCTGAGTAAACATGATGACTTTAGTTCTACATCATCTTTATCTTCCAAAATCAAAACTTCATATACACATTACTTTCCTAGCATTAGGCCCAGAAGTTGGCATATCAGAGGTGCTCAGGATGTATTTATTGAATGAGTATCAATATCATCTTCCTTGAAGGCATCTTCAGTGAAGATTGTTCATTTGCTTGCTTCCCACATACCAGGAAGACAGGTGGACATTCTTCCTAACCCCCACTGCTGCTTCTAGACATCACTGCTCCCATCTTATAAAAACAAAAAATACATAGTTCCTAAGACTGGCAGGAGCCATAGAGGGTCCAAATCTGCCCTCAGGAAACTCCACGGGTGTCCAGCCAAAGGGAGACCAGGGACTGCTAGCCGCTAGCCACTGGGGAGCCCAAACTCAGGGTAAGAGTCCCAGCAGAGACTCCAGCATGAGGCAGCCCCGCCCAACTGTGGCCTGGGCCTGTCCCAGTTCTGCTCCAGAGTTCCTGTGGACCAGCAGGAGCCAAAGAGGGCCCAAATCCACCCTTAGGAAAATCCACAGGTGTCTAACCAAGGGTTGACCAGAGACTGATAGCTACCAGCTACAGAGGAAGGCACACCCAGGGTAAGAGTGGCCTGGAGAGATCCCAGCCTGAAGAGGCCCCACCCAAGTGTGCTCTGGGCCTGCCCCAGTACCACTCCAGAGTTCCTGTGGACAGGAGATAGAGAAGGCCCAAAACTGCCCTTAGGGAATACCAGGGGTGCCCAGCTGAAGGCAGACCAGAGCCTGCTAGCCTCCAGCCCCAGGGGAGCTCACACTCACTGTAAGGGTCGCACACAGACTCTCCAGCTTGTGACCTTCCCTGAGTAAGACCTGAGCACGCCTCCATTTCCACTCCAGAGTTCCTGTTCACCAGCAGGAGTGCAAGAAAGGGGCAAAGCAGCCCTCAGGGCCACCTCAGGAGCCCAGCCAAGGCCACTACCACTGCCTTCTAGAGGTACGTCCACTACCTTCACCACCAACTTTAGGGGCAGTAGTGCCCATCTGGGAACACTGGGAGAACAGAAGTAGCTCCAAGGTGAGACACAGGTAATCTGGAGTGTCAATACAAGATTATAGAATAGAAGCCGCAATACCTCAGATTGGTATTTCAAGAAAGGAAGATACACAATCAACATGGAAAAACAAGGGAAGAAAGTGCCCCAAATAAACCTCGATACCACTGTAACAGAATCCATTGACAGCACAGTTGATGAAATGTCAGAGAAAAATTCAGAATGTACATAATTAAAATGATCAGTGAACAATTACAGGCAAAAATTGATCAACCCAACAAAGAAATAGGAGAGCAAATAAAGGCAACCATCAATCATTCTAACAAAGGTATAAGAGAGCAATTACAAGTAGCAAAAGATTACTTGAAGAAAGAGCTAGAGATTGTGAAAAAAAACAATCAGAAATTCTTGAAATGAAGAGAACAATAAACCAATAAAAAAACTCAATAGAAAGCATCACCAGCAGACTAGATCACCTGGAAGACAGAACCTTGGATAATGAAACAAGATATCTTGAAAATAAATTTGAACATACAGTGAAGATGGTAAAAAATCATGATCAGAACATACAAGAAATATGGGACAGCATCAAAAGACCAAATCTAAGATTTATTGGGATAGAAGAAAGTGCAGAATTTCAAACCAAAGGAATGCACGATCTCTTCAATGAAATAATGTCAGAAAATTTCCCAAATATGAAAAATGAAATGGAAAATCAAATACGAGTGGCTTACATCACCAAATGTACAAAATTTCAACAGATCTACACCAAGG
>CM053400.1:122348007-122421271 GCA_028644305.1 Xerus rutilus
GGGTGGGGAAGATGGGAGAAATGGAGGAACTTTGAGTGGGGTGGGGGGAGGTTGGGGAGGGAAGGGAGAATGGGAGTAGCAAAGATGGTTGAATGAGATGGACATCACTACCCTAGGTGCATGTATGAAGACACAAATGGTGTGACTCTATCTTGTTTGCAACCAGAGAGATGGAAAATTGAGCTCTATATGTGTACTATGACTTGAAATCCATTTAAATAAATTAATTAATTAAAAGAAATATATTTTCTTAGAATCAAGGTTAACCCAAACAGAAACTGAAATGAGTTCAGGGTTAGTGAAAATCATATTTTATTTTTATCTAGGTATTTGGTTTTAAAATTTGCTATGGCTATATGTTATTTAAACAAATAACTTTACTGTTTTCAATCATTTAAAAATTGATCAAATCAATAGCACATGGTGTTACCTTCAACCCTGTTATTCACCTATAGGAAAAAGAAGCTAAAGGCAAGCAGCACCGTCCACCTATTAAAACTTATCTGGATCATGAACAGACTGCAAAGGAGGAAATCTACAGTCTCTGGAATAAATCAAACCTATGAATCAAAGACATTTGTTCCACTAATCCTAACCACTCCTGGGAAATATGTCTGTGTGGGACTGCCAGAGCTGAAAGGAAAATGGGAACAGCCATGTTTAAGCCTCAGAGCCTATGGCTGAACCCAGAGAACAGGTGCTAGCCAGCATCTCCCACAATGCTGTGCACTGAGGCACTTATGATAGGTGCCACCAGGAAGCCCAATTCCATCAAAATTGCTTTTGTGCTTCATTTCCTGTTATCAGTTTGCAACATGTCACTGGTTCTTGTCCTGTAACAGAGAGACAAATCCAAAGATTTTGCTGATTTTTTTTCCATGCTGTCAGCTCTTCAGCTCTCTGCCATCTCATCAATGAAGGACTCTGTTCCTAGAATGAATATAATAGTAAAAATGCTTTAAGTAAGTGAAGTCCTGGCAGGTTTCAAGGACTCTTCTGTTCAGTATTAGAGCTTCACATTAACTTTCACAGGGTCATAAATGGAAAATGAAACTTAGAAAAACTTTGAAGGAAATGGATTGTTGAATTTAGCACAAAGAGCCTTGTAGTAATGTCTTTCAAGTGTGGAAATGGCTTTCACACAATGAAAAGCTGCTTCTCATCTCCTGTAAGAAAGGAACAAAAAGAGTCTGGTTTTAGTTGAAACTTATGGTATTTAACTTAGATTTAACTTGGATAATATGTATGACACTCCTTCCCTGGAATTCTGTTAAGTAGATTCTCATCCTTCTGAGATGCTTTTAAACAATTCAGCCTGGATGCTGAAGATACAGCAGATGATCTTTAAGGACCTTTCATTTTTGAGAGGGCAGACATTTGAGTGCTTTAAGAGGAAATTGTACGTTGTCCTTTGATAGCCAATTCTAACAAACATTTCTAAAACACCAGGCACATATCCTAAGACAGATATGATCTGAGGCTTTATCACCCATTTAAATTTACTGACTGATTTCCTCTCCTTATATTGGCTACTATGTACTCATCTTTCAACTGAGGTCTGACCCTTTCATCTGGTCCAACTCCCTGTGAATTCACACTGAATCCTCTGCAATATGGGAGAGGTTTTCCCTCTTAAATCATATAGTCCTCTAAAAAAGGACGATTATTAACCACTGTGTCTTTGTCAAATTCCAGTATTGGAAATTACATTTTACTTCCCCACACTTTCTTCTGCCATTTTAATTAGAAATACTATTTACTATCTCACTCAAAGCCTGTTGCAGAGGGGGCTGCCTCAAGAGAAGCCTGCCTTTTCTAGCAGAGAGGAGGCAACATTCAAAGATGTATGACTAATACTCCTGGGGAAGGAGCTGAGTACATCAAGATCCTTTGGGAGTAAAGGTACCTCCAAAGAATTAAATTGGTTTTTGTTTAATGCCTGTAGAAGGCAATCCCATAAGACATATTTTTCCTCCGGCATCTTGCAGCATCTTCTGAGATTCAGGATCCAGGCAAGAGCTGCTTGGTAATGGTGTGTGGATGACGCATGTGACTGCCTCTGTGACATCATGTCGTCTTGTTCTCAGAGCAACCCTACGTGCCTTCCCCACACACCCCAGCTCTGTGAGTCACTGGGTGATAGATTGTCCAGGAAATGCAAAATGATGCTCTTCTAAAACCTCATGATTAAAAAATTGAGGCTTCCGGCCTGGAAATGAAGAGTGAAAAAAAAGTAAACTCTGAGGAAGGAGAGGTCATCATTTCTGTTTTTCATTTTACCACTCTAATCATTGTTCCTATTATTTAAATACAGGATCCTCAACAGATTTTAGTTTATAAATAAGCATTGAGTAGTTACTGGTTTTGAAATTTTATTTGTCTCAAAGTGAAGTTCATTTTCCACCAACCAGAACTTTCTGTTAGGAATATTCTTGTCATCCCACATCCTAAGAAGCTTTTATCATCAAAAATGACTAAATTATGCAGTATGAATGCTAAATACCATAGGCTAAATAAGCTCCACTCATGCCTGAAGAATTCTGTAATAACCCATCTTGATACATGAAAACTTTTAGCAGATTTGAATGATCATAGAATAAGAAAAATATGAAGGATAATCTACTACAGAGAAAATACAATTTTAGCCTTATCCAAATACTTGAAATAGAAAAAAAAAATCATGAGCTAGACCTCCACCTTTCAAATTTCAGTAAGTAAAATAATTGGTGAAGCTAAGATTCAGTGAGCCAAAATTGCAGGAAAAAATAGAAACAGCAGAGATTAACTGAGATGTTAACAAGGATAGAATCTCTTTCTGTTAAGGTTGACCTTTCAAGCACAGAGCATAGTACTTCTCACTCCTGGAACTTAAGACACTAGGACAGCCAGGCAAATTAACATGAGCCCAGATCCTGAGGGTCGAAAAGCAATCAGGCAGAAAGTGCATGCTAAATACTCTCCATTGCCCCCAAACCAGCACCTTTCCCCTGTTATAAATGTACCTTCATGGACAGAACGACCTCAGTTTGGGCTTTGAATGCTACAGGCTTGATTTGGATCAAAGTCTGGTTAAATCTAAAGGAGATTGCCCCATTAAGTTGCCACTGGGTCCCCTGGAAGAAGTACTTTGGGTAGTCATTTCAACAGGCAAAGGAACCCAAGGGACCTCTATTGGGTTTGGAGTTCAGAAGAACAGGCACAATCTGAAGGATCCTCTGGACTCAACCACTCTAAAAACACCTCAAAGGAATTTTTAGTTTTCTCTGCCCTGTACTCTACTCATCTGACAACATGGAGCAGCAAGGATAGCTCAAGTTACCCGGCTGGGAACTGAGGACCCACAGGATGCCCATGATAGATTAACACAAGTGCTCATATGCCTTCACAATGCATTTTCTTTGACTTGGTGGCTGGAGCACCACATGAACAGTAAGAAACTAAGAAACAATTTTGCTTTTTCCCCGTTTTCAGGATTAGTTACAAGAAACCTCACTAGTAGTCTCAAATGGTTTTAGTCAATGCCCTGAAGGAAATAGTTAACTATCACAATTATTTAAAGATGTTCTCAAAATTTGGGAGTAATAATGATATTCATCCAAGAATGTAGAAATCACAGCAACAGCATGGCTTAACATCAATGTACAAGAGTAAAAAATACACAAGAACATTTGAGACAAGATGGTTCTCAGGCCCACAGATTTGACCACAGCTTGATTGAATCTACTGACTAAAAATGTTCATGCCAAACAGAAGAAAAACTGGTCAATTATGGAAAAGCTTACACTACTAGATTTTGATATCTATCAAAAATAACTTAATATTTACATAGACAGACATCATAGGCATCTGGAAATGGAATATTGTAAGCACAATGTTTGATTATTTCCAATCTGCATATAAGTTGCTATGAATACTCCTGTATGGGTTTTTTGCTTTAACATTATTATGTAACATAATATTTTTTCCCTTGTGTTTGCTTTGAATTTATTTTGCTCTTCTTTTTTATAGGTTCTTAAAGTGGCCTGGATTATTGATTTAAGACTTTTTTTTAACATATGCACTTAGTACTATCAATTTCCCTCTCAGCACTGCTTTAGCTGTGGCCCACAAATTTTGAAGTGCTGTACATTTGTTTTCATTCCACTCATTTTTTTACTTCAGTATAATCTCTGAATGTATTATTTAGAAGTGTATCATCTAGTTTTCAAGTGCTTGAAGATTTTGATGTTATCTTTCTGTGATTTCTAGTTTAATGCCACTGTGTTCAAAGAACACATGCTATATGATTTTTATTTTTAGATTTTTTGAGGTTTATTTCATGGCCTACGATACAGTCTATATTAGTGTATATTCCAGAGGTACTTGAAAGAAAGTATATTTTGCCATTGTTGGGTGGAACTTCCTTATAAATGTTAACTTATAAAATCATCATCCTGCTGGCTAATGAAGTTGTTGAGTTCTTCTATATCCTTGCTAATTTTCTGTATAGAAACTTCCTTATAAATGTTAACTTATAAAATCATCATCCTGCTGGCTAATGAAGTTGTTGAGTTCTTCTATATCCTTGCTAATTTTCTGTATAGTTGTTCTATCAACATAGACAGAGGTGTATTAAAATCTCTATTTGTCTATTCTTTCAGTTCTATCAGGTTTTCTTCACATATTTTGTAGCTCTGTTGTTTGGTGCATACACCTTTAGGGTTAGTATTTTTTTATTGGTAGATCAACCAATATATAATGTCATGATATAATGTCCCTTTCTGTGTCTATAATTTTCTGAGCTCTGAAGTCTACTTTATATGCTTCCAACATAGCCATTCCTTATTTAATACTTCCCTAGTACATCTTTTGCATGTATTTACCGTCAATATTTCTATATTGATATTTTGGGGTTTGTTTGCTTGTTTGTTTGGGTACTAGGGATTGAGCCAAGGGGCATTTAACCACTGAACCACATCCCTAGCTCTTTTTATTTTTTATTTTGAAACAGGCTCTCACTAAGTTGCTTAATTGCTGAGGCTGGCTTTGTACTTGAAATCCCCCTGCCTCAGCCTCCTGAGCTGCTGTGCACCACAGTGCCTGGCTCAGGTGAGTTTCTTAATGACAGCATATAATTGGATCATGTTTTATAATACAATTTGCCAATCTCTCTTGGTTAGGATATTTAAACCACTCACATTTAATGTTATTACTGATATTTTATGGCTTAAGCCTATCATTTTATTTTTTGTTTGTATTATGTTTGTCCTCCCAGTTTTTCATTTGTTTTCTTTTTCCTCTCTTCTTACAGATTATTTGAACATTTTTTGAGTTCGAATTTTATAGGTTTATCTACATTGGTTTTTTCTTCTTCTTTTAAATTAGATCTTTATGGTTATATGTAATAGTTGAGTTTGTCCCAAGAAACTCAGACCATGCATGGAAATTGATTTCAGTTCAGGATCACCACTTTTTCCTTCTTTTTTTCCGTCTCATCCTCCCCTTCTTTTCCTTCCTCTACTCCAGTAGACTTACTTTCGCTCATCTGTTAATTTGAGATTCGATTGGTTCTTTATGTAATCTTATTCTTCCCTCCTCCTTTCCCTTATTCTACTCTAGCTGTCACACATGATCTATATTGTTTTTGAATGAATCTCTCTGTGTAGTTTTTGGTAGCTGCTACAGGTGTTATATATACAAAACTCGTACTTCTACTGACACCATGGGATAAGAGGTGCTCTCATTCCACTGAATAGAGAGGAAAGTCCTAACTCTAGGTTTCCTCTGTGACACAGGTGAGGAATTCCTTGTTAAAGATTGGTGAGAGTGGTAGTCTGCTGGCATGGGTAGAAGTGAGATCACAGTTTTTCTGTGCTGTTTGCTTGAAGCAATGTAGTTTCTAAAAGTTTTCTGTCTTGCTAAGCTGCCCTTTTCCATTTCCTAGAACTTTAACTAGAAAGAGCAGTGTTTTCTGGAATTTTGTTTGTTTGTTTTTTGGTCTGTACTTATTGGTGTTTCTAGACTGTTGGCTTATTAACCTCCAAATTCAGGATATTTGATACAAAAAGAAAACCCAAAGAACTTGGCATTTTGATGTTCCTTGGGTCCTGAGGTTTCTAGTACATCTGCCTTCTTCATTCTAACTTTTGTAATCTTCTTGTGTCATTTTCTATACATTGTCTACAGCTCTTTGTTGTACTTGTCAGACGAAATTAGGGAAAGAATATCTACTCCAGCTTCCAAGAAACAGAAATGCTTCTTACTTAGGTATTTAATTAAGGACATTTAAATAAATACACCATTGGCACAGGTGTTTTGAGAAGGCAAAGCCCCATCCAGCCAATATATCATCAAGTAAATAATATACTAGTAATTTAAAAATTAAAATTGAATCTGTATTATTCCAAATCCTGGCATTAAGAAAGTGGTTTTGTTTTTAAGGCAAAGAGAAGTTTTCTTGTAATGTTGAATGGTTTCCTTCAATAATTCAAAAATTTGTTGAATTCTAATCTTGGTATCATGAATATTGTTATATGGAAGTACATTGGTACCAGCTTGCTAATATGCTTATATTTGTGGCAGGTTATAAAGCAGTCCTTAGTTTAAATTCTGCCACAAATATAAACATTTATTAGCAGCTAACACAAAGGCAAACTGATTTCTTAGATGGATGTAGTCCCAGGCTCTGCCTTCTTAACTGCTGTGTCTATAGTTTGTATTAAATTTTTCAAGAAAAAACATGAAGTCTAGAGATAAAATTCATTTAGCTTCTTAGTCAGTATCAGTTGACAAAAATCTTCTGCGGAAATGCAAGATCATATCATATTCAAACCTCAAAAAATAACGTTGTGTGTGAAGGGAGATGGCTCCTTCAACTCTTTCACAGAGGGTGGGGGAGTATTTCTAAAATATTTCTGAGTATCTCAATCAATATATCTTAAACACCAATAACTTCAGGAAAGAAACTATTTCTAAAAGCCATTGTACAAAATATCAAACTATTAATTTCACCCCATTCAAAATATTAACAAAATATCTAGTTCCAGGAATAACTTCAAGAAACATATTGTACATCATAGTTACAATTGTTAATATAATATATTGTATACAAAAAATTTCTGAGAGTACATTTTAAGTGTCTCCACAAAAAGTAGTATATGATGTAATACTTATGTTAATTTGCTCAATTTAGCCATTTCACAATGTCTACATCTATGAAAGCCTCACATTGTATACCACAAACATAATTTTCATGTGTGAATTTAAAAAATGAAAAATAGGGCAGGGATTGTAGCTCAGCGGTAGAGCGCTTGCCTCGCATGCGTGAGGCCCTGGGTTCGATCCTCAGCACCACATACAAAGCAATAAAATAAAGATATTGTGTCCATCTACAACTAAAAAAAAAAAAATTTAAAAAAAGACTTTTAAAAAATAAATAAATAATAAATAAATAAATAAATAAATAAAAAATGAAAAATAGTGCTCATTTTGGCAGCACAGATGCTAAAATTGCAATGATACATGGAAGATTAGCATGAACCCTGAGCAAGAATAACACACAAATTTGCGAAGTGTTCCATATTTTAATAATAATAATAATAAATGTTAAAATATCTAGTCTCATTATTATAAGAGATAAAGATGGCTGGCTGACTGTAGAGCATGTCTTTTGGTTAGTCATAAACTAATGATCCCTTAGAAACATGCATTCCAATTACGCCAAATAACTACCCAAGTTTAAGTGGAGTTCAAGCAATTCATATACACACATTACATCACACCATCTATGCTGAAGTATTTAAAATATACTATAGACTACAAAAGGCTTACTTTGTGTTAGATAAATTATCTCTGTCTTCAGTAACCTACTTGGAAGTCACAGCTTATTCACATGAGGATGAACCATATAACCACACACACACACCAAAAATTATGAAGCATATTTCTATTATATTTTTATACTACTGAGAAAACCAAGTCAATATTTCTGCTCATTTTTCATGAAAACATCCACTTGCATTACCCCACACATTATAGAGACTGCTGATTCAGTCTCTGAGTGGTAAAGGACAGGAGGAAGAGGAGGAAGGCAGAAGTAGACAAAGCCTTTTGCTCTTCCTCCAGAAATGGAGCAACTAACTGGTAACCACCCTGTGTTACTGAGTCAGGTCTTGTAAACCCCTGGTTCTTTGGACTCTTTAAAGTCATTGCTTTTTTAAAGTTTATATTAGAGTAGAATAAACAACATTCTTTAGAAAGCCTATTTGTAGACTTTTGTTCAAACTTCTAGTAGAATAGAAGAAGGTGGTGTTAAAGCTCAACCCTCAGCCTACCACTACCACAGCCCCTCCTCAGGTACTGTACAGTGAACATTTGCGTCCCCCCAAAACCCATGTGTTCAAACCTAATCATCAGTATGATGGTATTAGAAGTTGAGGCCTTTGGGAAGGGAGCCCTCATCAATGAGATTAGTGCTGTTATAAATGACACTGCAAAGAGCTGCCTCACTCCTTCAAACATGTGAAATACAGTGAGAAGACATCCATTTATAAACCAGAAAGTGAACACTCACCAGACACCAAATCTGCTGGTACTTTTGATCTGGGACTCCTCGGCTTCCATAACTGTGAGCAATCAATTTCTGTTGTTCACAACCCACACAGTTTATGGTATTTTGTTACAGGAGCCCAAACAGACAAAGACTCCAGGAGAGTGATCCTCAAAAGGTGGATATCCCAGGCTTATTGAATCAGAATTTGAATTTAAGGCCTAGAATCAATATATTTAACAATCGCCTAGGAAATTTGAGAGACCACTATATTCAGGTATTGGAGAACAGTCTGAAAACCATTGTGTGACAATTAACAATTAACAATTTTGCTTAACACAGAAAAAAATATCAGATATTTATGAGGAATATTAAGTAAAAGTAGAAGTACCAAAAGCCCCAGTCATGGTGAATAATAATTAAAGGGCAGCCACCACTGGTTGCATCCCTGGAGTCCAGAGCAGGAATATACACACACACCACCAAGGTCAGGGGCATTTCTTGTCACTTTTGCTTCACTGAGTTAAGAAATGAATAGTAATATATAAGAAGTGGTGTGGTATTTTTCCTTTCAAACTCCTTTCTTTATGAAATAACTTTTTTTCCTTATAGAATAACTACAATGACTTGCTAAAACATCTTACTAAGAAAACCTGGCATTTAAAGAGAAATCTATTAGTCAAGCAATGTCATTAATAAAAGATGTTCTTCTGAAGTTGACACCAATTATTTAATTAATCAGCACCATCAGCTAACATCGATCACTGCTGGGACTTGGGTAGCATTCCAATCAGAACACAGAAAGCAGGATGTTTGAAAGAAATGTGCTATGTAAAGTCAAATATATGTAAACAACACCTTTTTCTTTAAAACAAAACAAATGTACCTGATGAGCCTTCATAAGCTAAAACATTGTAAGCAGGAAATGTTAATATTAAAAACCGCCTTAACATGAACTAGTTATGTTTTCAATAGATTTTTCTCCTCCTTGAATTGCTTTTCCTGTATGTAGGAATTTCACTTTTTGGCACATAAAAACAGCAATATTTGGCCATATTTTTAATATTCTTAAAACAAACCTAATGTCAAAGAAAGTAATAAATAAATTTTAAAATACATATTTCCAAACAATATTTAATGTCATGGTGAAAAGTTCTTGATACAATGTTAAGTTTTTAAAAAGGGTATGAAACTATATTTTTAATTGCAGTATAATGTAATTGCAGTAACATGAGTGAATTAAGAGGGAAATTTTTTAAAAAATGGAGAGAAATATTCCAAAAATGTAAATGATACTTAACTCTTGGTTTAAGAGTGTTTTTTCTTTATACAGTTGGTTTGTTTTCAAAATGATCTACAATAAATGTGTATTCATTTTATTATTAGAAAACATGTACTTTTAAAGTGACCAAGCTTCCATTCCCTTGAAGTAATTCTAAGATCCTTTCTGCTTGCATAATTTCATATCCTGTTCAGCAATAAAACTACTCCTGCATTTCAAAATTTCCTTCATGCACAAAGGCATTGATCCTCAAAATAATGCTAATTGAAGTTTACTTAAACTTCTATGATTCTAAGGGCTGGGATGTAGGTAGATTACTTGCCTAGCATGCACAAATTCTGATTCTAGAAATATATTTCATACATAAAGATATAGAAAAAACAAGGATTTTTGCCAGGTACTGGTGTGTCTGTCTTTTTGCATTTGCATTCTATTGTACTAATTTTAGGCTTCATAGAAGAACATTTCAAATACCAACTACTGAGACTTCACCTGTTGGAGAAGCATTGCTTGAGGATATTAATCATACATACATCCGCTCCTAATTAAGGAGGAATACTGTCATATGTCATTGAAGACCACATAATAGATGGTTGCTTCTGCAATGTTAGGTCTTGCTTCAGCCAAAATGTAGCTTAGAAAACACTTGGGAGGATAAGATGAGGTTATATATATTGTTACCCTAGAGCTAAGGATCGTCACCAGGCGATCATCTGTATAAGACAGAAAATCTTTACCCTCAAGTTATTCCAGTGGCATACAGAGTAAAGAAAGAGTTTGGGATTCAGGAGGGGAAATGGAAGAGAATTTGGGCTCCAGAAATACAATACAGGAGATGTGGGAATGAGAATTGTGTTGGGACAGAAAAGACACCTTGTCTTGAAGCTAAACTCAAACATTCCTGGGTTAAAATACCAATTATCTCACTTACTATTCCTATAGTTATTGATGAATCACACAACTCCTTTGACCCTACTTTATTTGCAAGAGGAGAATTTAAAATATCCAAAGGAATAGAATGACTATGAGAATTACATGAAGAAATATATGCAAATTCTTTGGATCATAAATCTTTGGATTTACCAGTAAATACTCATTCCTCTCTGCTCCTTCTGTGTAGAAGTATTTAAGGCATCTGGGTCATAACAAAGATTGGGTTACATGAGATCCATTTGGACAAGGGCTGCTACCTCAGGTATCACAGAGCCTTGACAACAAAAAGGGCAAAAGTCAATCCCAAATCCTTTAACACTTTTTTCCAACTATGGGTCATGACCCAGTAGTGGAATGTACATCAATTTAGTGCATTGTGTTTAGGATTTCTTTTAAGTGAAACAAAATGGACTATATTACAGTTACTAAATGTGATAAAGGTAAATTTCATGGAGCTCTTGCTTTGGTTTCATACATATACATATATAAATATATGTTGGGATATGTAAATTGGGTCATGATATAGAATATATGTATTTCTTACTGTGGGTCAAGAACAAAAGTTTTTTTAAACATTTTTTTAATTGTCAATTGACTTTATTTATATGTGGTGCTGAGACTCGAACCCAGTGCCTTACACATTGCTAGGCAAGCACTCTACCACTGAGCCACAACCCCAGCCCAAGAACAAAAATTTTTAGAAAACTAGTTTTTTAGAGAAATCCAGGTTACAAAGTTTCCATCCAGAAGCCTTAAACTAGCATCATTCCTTGAATTTCCTGGATAAAAGAGCCAATAAATTCTTTTTGTGTTTAAACAACAACAAAAAGTTTCCATCCAAATGTTCATATCACAATGATCCAGAGTTTGAAGGGAGCAGAATAAGAAAATCAACTAAAAACAGAAAGGGCAGGATCCCAAGTGAGCATGCAAGCTCCCCGTACCTATATGTCCTGTACCTATCAATACTGTACAGTGAGCCAGGCTGGCTTATCACAGGCAAAGCAGACCCACAGACAATGGAGAGATTTGGTTCTTAGCAGCTTCTTCCAAATTTCTCAGCAAGGACACTGGCGCCCTCAACCTTCAACTGGGGCACTCCAGGTTTCATTCTGCTTTGTGGTGCTCCTCACCTGGGACCTACCACACACCTGGAATCAGGTCCTTCTCACTCCTCCCTGCCTCCGCTCACTTTGTTCCTGGAACATGCTGCTCCACCTCCAACTTCCCCATTGTTTCTACTCCACGTCTCCAACCCTCAACCCATCACATTCCTTGAGCCAGTCCACACACTTCTCCATTCTTCACGCCCCATTATATGCTCCAAAGTGGAATTAATTTTCCATAGCTCAACTCACAGAATCAGAGCACGTGGAATTCCTTTTCAACATGAAAACCTTTCAATAGTTTGCTTCTCTTTAAATTTGATTAACTTACCTTGTGTGTCTTTACCTGTTGGCAAAACAGACCAATGAGAAGGAGCATCACCAGAAACTTCCTTGCTGGGAGTACCCTCTTATCTGGCCACTAGCAGCAGTCAAGTGTTTTGCTGTTTGCAGTACCTCCCAGCTTATATGTGCCTACCAGGACCTTGTATATGATTGTCAGGGGACTTGCTGAGGTCCTGACAGCCTATGTCTACCACTGCCATGAGGAAAATTATTTTAAATGCCATTATAGAATCCAAAAATACTACCAGGAGGTTATGGGATGGTCTGTTAAAATCAATTTATAACTTACAGTAAAGAGAGATGGGAAGGAAGAGACCAAAATAAGGTAACACACTTAGCATTGGGTGCAGACAGCTGAAAGGATCTCACATTTGAAATCTAGATTAGCAGTCCATTCTTCATCTTCTCTCTTCTTTCTCTCACCATCCCCTCTATCTTACACATACACACACACACACACACACACACACACACACACACACCCCTTTCCTTATGATGGTAAGGTTATGGGGACCAGAATTCACATGTGAGCGAGAGGACGCATGGACAGATGGTGCCTCGGGTCCATGGACACACACTGGCTCCACTGGAGAGACTCACTTGTAGCTCTCCAGTTACCTGATGAACAACCTTGGGTTTATATGTGTATTTTGGACAGAGGGAACATGGTACCAGAATTGGTGCTAAGAATTGGGACCTCATAAATAGTGTTTGGTCATCGAATGCAACTTGAATATATTGAGCTGTTTTTATACTTAGTATTTCCTAGTGTATTTAGTGTTAAAAGTATTTAGCACTTGGGGCCTCATGAGCATTAGGCATTTTTGGTCCTTTTATCCCTTCCTGTGTTTCTCCTACACATGATCTTTTTACCTACGGCTTATCTATACCTAACATAACCCAAAATGTTTCACCTATGGTTTACAAACCTATCTTCTATAATATAATGAAATATTCTCAAAAGCAAGTACATATTGCAACCACATTACTCCTGCCAGTCTAATAAATTTATTTTTTAAAAAATCAGTTTAAACCAACATAATTTATCCACATAGACATAGGGAATCAGCCTGATATTCAGATTGTATCATTTCATCTAAACCTCTATGAGCTGTGTAACCTTATTTAAGTTACTTAACCACTCTGTATTTCCATTTCCTCTGATGTTTAAAGCAACGATGATAATCATATCTACCACATGGAGCTTTTGTGAAGATCACATGAAACAATCTAACTGAAGTACTTAAAATAGTGCCCAGAACACAATAAAAGTTACTTAAGTGATACTCTACTGTTTTCCACAGACCCCTCATATAGGCACCTGAGAACATCTCTTCATCTAAGCCATCTAGATTTGATGGCATCTCTAGGTCTGGAATCTATTTCTGGGAAAATTAGGCTGGTGCTTGTCTTATCTCATATTGTGTTCGTCAGGAAAGTAAATGTAAATATGGCATGATTGCAACACAATGAGGTCAGCCCAATGAGAAGACAATGCGCAGTGTTACCATCTCCAGCTCCCACCTCTATTGTCTGTCCTGTGACTCATCACAATTTTACTCTTTTTTTAACTCACAATTCTTATTCTCTACAGAACTGATTTCTTCAACTGTAGTTTTCTTTCCTCCCTCCCTATCCAGCTTTAAGCACTCTGTATTTGCTAGCTAGCTTCTGAGCAAATGCACTCTGCCTCTTCATCCAGTCACCAGCCTTAGCCAAGAACATCTCATCCTGATGTTTTAAACCAGGCCTCACACATCCAAACCCCACTCGTCAACACCATCTGCATAGCCAGCTGCTTCCCTCCAAGATTCCTTGATCATCCACATCTGAAGGTAGGAATGATGAATAATGATAAGAGACATTGTCCATTTTGTGATGTTATAACAGAATATCACAAACTGGTAATTTAAAAATAATAAAAATTTATTTTGTCATGGTTCTGGATGCTGGAAAGTCCAATATCAAGGTACTAGTAAGATAGCCTCCCTCCCTCCCTCCAAAGAAAGGGGGCAAACATACTCCAGGGACCTCAAATCATAGCTTGTTAGCTATTATAAGCATGGTATATACTTTTCCCTGCTCTTCCACTTTAACTCAGTTTATCAGACACCAAAAGCTTGGTATGTGCCAAGGTGCATGGCCAGGATGCTCTTGTCATAAACAGTCTAAAGGATAAAGTTACTAAGGAGACACCAAAGTGGAAAAAAATCCCCTTAAGTGGTTATCTGCCATGATTTGTGTTCTCTTCCATTTCCCATCTGGTGTTCTCTTCACAGCTACAGCTACTCATCCCTATCACGGGTCAGAGATTATTTATATAAGAAGCAACATCAATATCAGAAACTAACATTTGGTTCTAGGATTGCATTTACCTTGCATGTCCCTCAAAATTAAGTGTCCTCAAAGGAAAAAAAAAAAAAGCAGCTTTGAAATGCACCCAAAACCAATTAACATTCCTAAACCTTAACCCCCTTTTGCAAACAACACATCCACAGGAATAAAAGTAGCTCTCTTTGTCCTGAGAGCCAGCTTTGACACTCTCTTGGTCATTCTGTTTCTCCCTTCTGCTCAAGCTATAAGTCCCAATAGAGTCTTGTTCCCTTTGCAGGTGCACCTTTTATCCTTCTGATGGAGAGCACAAGAACCCACCAAGCAGTAACATCAGCATCTGACAAGGACCTTCTTGGTGCATCATAATATGGCAGAAGGCATACTATGGTGGAAGCCACCCTATTATGGAAAACCCAAGAGAAGGCAAGAGAGAACAAGAGATCAAACTCACAACATCAAGCCCTTTTACAACTGGCATTAATTCATTCATGAAAGTGAAGCCCTCATGACCTAATCACCTCTTAATTTCATTTTTTAATATTGTTACAATGGCAATTAAATTTCAACATGAGTTTAGGAGAGGGCTAGTCATTCAAACCATGGCAGTCACTATTATGGTTTAGATACGAGGTGTTCCCCCAAAAGCTCATGCATGAGACAATGCAGGAAGGTTTGGAGGTAAAATTATTAGTTTATGGGAGCTATAACCTAATCAGTGGGTTAATCCATTTGCTAGATTAACAATTTGAAAGGACTAACTGGGTGGTACCTTTAGGCAGACAGGTAGGGTATGGTTGGATAAAGTGGGTCATGGGGGCATTTCTTTGAGGTTTATATTTTGTCCCTGGCACCTCTTTCACACTCTGCTTCTCTGCTGCCATGAGTTAAGCAGCACTCCTCTCGCCTTCTTGCTGGGATATTCTACCTTATCTCAGGCCCAGAACAATGGAGTTGGCCAACTATGGACTGAACCTCTGAAACCAAGAGCCCAAAATAAACCTTACTTCCTCTAAATTGTTCTTGTCAAGTATTTTGGTCCCAGAAATGAAAAGCTGGCTAACACAGTCACAATTTGCTGAATGCCTGCTATGTGACAGGGAGTAAGCTCAGGACTTTTCATCCTTGATCTCTGATCTTGGCGTCATAGGTATTATTATTATGCATGGAATTTCTGATGCAGTGTTCTTCATAAACTCAGAGACAAGAAAATTAAAAATGCATTAAGAGTTACACTGTTAAATCAATACAAAATAGACCAAAATACACTGTCACCTTCAAAACCCAGAGAATAAGGTATCTTAAATTAGTTGACCTTTCTAATGAAAGAATGTGCCACAAAAACTGTAGTATAAAGAAACTAACCAATAGTTGATTGACCCAAGAGTCATTCCCAACTCTACTCTTTTGTCAGTTTCTACTATATGGAATCCAAAATCCAAACACCTGCCTTCCCAGCTGCTATGGTTTGACCGTCCCCTCCAAAACTTATGTTGAAATGTAATTACCACTGTGGTGGTACAAACTCCAAGTGGCAGCTCCATGAGATTAACACATTTTAATCAGAAGGCACTCTCCTCCATTGTTAGCACTCTGGGTGCTTCTCCATCCCTTGCTGATTTCCTTATCCCTGCCCATACCTCCAGGAAAATCACATTCATTAAATTGTATTCAATTGACCATTTCAGCATGCCATCTATTTCCTGATAAAGCCCCAACTGATACAGCTACTGAACAAATATCCTTGACTGTAGTGATTTTGCTCTGATAGAGTAACCGCTCCAACCAGACCTCTAAGGCAACATTTGAATCAAAGGCTCCTGAGTCAGGCCTTTCCCTTTCCTTTATGTCTGCAGCTGACACTCAAGTTACCAAACAAGTGCCTTGGTCTCCCTGCTGAAACAGGGTCACCCTGTTCCCATCTGTTCCACCTCCTTCTACTCCACCCCAAGCAATGAAAAGAAAAGATCATCCAGGGAAGATCAACACATGCATTAAACTTTCAGAAGAATAATGGGAAAGTGGGAAGTACTAAAGCAACTTGAATTCCATCTAGTTTCATGTTATATTCCTAAAACCTAGTACATGCAGTCATTGAGCACAATAAATATTTCCTCAAAAAATGAACATAGTAAGGAATCCATCTGCTCACATCCCCACACTAGCCTGGGAAAGGAAGAAAAGCAGAAGTAGAAAGGAAAAGCCTCCCCATAACTGTGCTGGAGAGAGGAGAAGGGGACCAGAAATTAATACATAACCCAAGTAGTCCAGAATAATTTTCTCTTATATATCAGTGTATACACTCTCCACTAGTTTTGATTGAGTTATCAAAATCTTGAACTTCCTTATTCGCATTTGGCATTACTTCTATTTTATCTTGGATTCATTCAGAATTCTGACATGCTGAGATTTGAGAATCGGCTTTTCTCAAGCTTGGTGGCCAGTATCCATTTATCTTTTGACAAGAAAATTAATGTATGCAGGGTCCCAGTTTCTGATGGAATCCTGTCCCCTGTTTCTGTATTTCTTTGTTGCCTTAGGCTCCCAAATAAGTTTTTCCTTCTGGGCTTCCCTTGTTTGGCACCTTGTGGGGCTACCTAGGCAATCTAGGTTTCTAGTCTGGCACCTCCATGCCATTTAGACCATCTATCCCTACTCCTCTATGCCTTTGTTGCTGCCAGAACCACTGTTTGCTATTATCAGCAATTTACTAGCAATCAGCAGCAGTTAGAAGCAGACTGAGTTGACACATGTTAGAAACACTCAGAAAACTCAGATGGGGAAAATCTCTGAGAATTTTAGAGAATGGTCCACCTGTTCCCATCCTGCAGTTGTAGAAAACAATCTCGTGCCTACCTCCCCAAAACTCTAAAGAGGCTTCCTGTGTACACCAGATCCTATAAACTCATAAGGAGCCAGGCTTTCTTTGGAGCTGACAACATATCTTTCTGGAGTTCTCTCCTTTAAAATAATTTGGAATATTCTGGTGCAGTCAGGTTCAGGTGGCTAGCTTCATGCTATCCTTGATCATAAAGGCTGCATCAACTGGTCCCTTTTGGACTAAGCAGCTACTGGTTTCTCTGGCTCTTCAGCCTGCAGACAACCACAATGGGACTATTCAGCCTCTGCTGTAGAAGCCAATCCAATAAATCAGCTTTTATAATAATGTATGTATTCTATTGACTCTGTTCCTCTAAAGAACCCTAACAGAGATGCTTAGGAAGAGGCAAGAGATGACACTGAAGAAGAGTCAATGCAGGCAAAAGGCAAGAGGTTCTTGGTGAATTCTATCTTTTTTCACCCACTGTCTCTGTTATCTTAAAAAAAAAAAAAAGACTTGGAAGAATAGAATTTTAAAAATAGAACAGAACTTCAATATTAACTCACCCTATGTATTTTATAGACAAATAAGCTAAGTCCTCAGGAGACAAACTGTTGGGTGAACATCATACTAATAGCAAGTTAGGACAAGAGGCGATATGTTGAGATGATGACAGTAGCTCATGCACATCATTTTACAGTCCACCAAGCTCTTTCACTCAACATATTTCAGTAATATGGGAGAAAGTGAACAAGTCAAAAGAGCTAAATTGAAGTATGTTTCAGTTACTGCCTGTATACTTTGACCCTCACTCTCCCTTTCACATCTGTAGGATGAACAGACTAGATCCTCAATGCTCCTCCCAGTTCTAATGTCCACATTTCTAGAATCTCTTGTTTCTGTCAAACAGAAACTTCCACTATAAGGACCTAAAGCTATAGTTCTCTGAAGGCTTTCAGAGTACCTCTATATCCTATTCTTAATCACAAACCATTTATCACTTAAGTCCATCAATCACAAATATTTAACATCACTGGTAATGGTTAATTTTATGTCTCAACATAAGTGAGTCATGGGGTGCCCAGGTATTTGGTTAAACATGATTCTGGTTAACACTAATACTTCTCAAATTATTCCATGAAACAGATAAGAAGGAACCCTTCCGAGCCGGGCGCGGTGGCTCACGCCTGTAATCCCAGCACTTAGGGAGGCTGAGACAGGAGGATCGCGAGTTCAAAGCCAGCCTCAGCAACAGCGAGGTGCTAAGTGACTCAGTGAGACCCTGTCTCTACATAAAACACAAAAATAGGGCTGGGGATGTGGCTCAGTGGTCGAGTGTCCCTGAGTTCAGTCCCTGGTGCCAAAAAAAAAAAAAAAAAAAAAAAGAAGGAACCCTTCCAAACTCATTATCTGAAGCTGGAATCACCCTGATATCAAAACCAAACAAAGACATGTCAAAGAAAGAAAACTTCAGACCAATATCCCTGATGAAAATAGATGCAAAAATTCTCAATAAAATTCTGGCAAATTAATTGCAACACAATCAGGTGGGGTTTATCCCAAGGATTCAAGTTTGGTTCAACATATGGAAATCAATAAACATAATTCATCATAATTAAATATAATTCATCATATCAATAGACTACAAGACAAGAATCATATGACCATCTTAATAAATGCAGAAAAAGCATTTAACAAAATACAGCACCTCTCCATGTTCAAAATACTAGAAAACTAGGAATAGTACGAACATCTTCAACATTGTAAAAGCTATCTATGTTAAAGCCAAGGCCAACATCATTCTAAATGGAGAAAAATTGAAAGCATTCCCTCTAAGAATTGGAACAAGACATGGATGACCTCTTTCACCACTTTTATTCAACATTGTCCTTGAAACTCTAGCCAGAGCAATTAGACAGAAGAAAGAAGTTAAAGGGATACAAATAGGAAAGAAGAACTCAAACTATCACTATTTACCAATGACATGATTCTATAGCTAGAAGATCAAAAAATTCCACCAGAAAATTTCTAGAATAAATGAATTCAGCAAATTAACAGGATATAAAATTAACACCCATAAATCAAATGTGTTCCTACACATCAATGATGAATCCACTGAAAGAGAAATTATAAAAATTACCCCATTCACAATAGCCTCAAAAAAATAAAATATCTGGGAATCAATCTCCCAAAAGAGTGAAAAACCTCTACAATGAAAACTACAGAACACTAAAGAAAGAAATTGAAGAAGACCTTAGAAGATGGAAAGATCTCCCATGCTCTTGGATAGGCAGAATCAACATTGTCAAAATGGCCATACTACCAAAAGCATTACACAGATTTAATGCAATTCCTATTAAAATCCCAATGACATTCTTCATAGAACAGAAAAGGCAATCATTAAATTCATTTGGAAACATAAGAGACCCAGAATAGCCAAAGCAATCCTTAGCAAGGAAAGTGAAGCAGGAGGCATCACAATACCAGACCTTAAACTATACTACAGAGCCATAGTAACAAAAATGGCATGGTACTGGCACCAAAACAGATACATAGACCAGTGGTACAGAATAGAAGACACAGAGACAAACCCACATAAACACAGTTATCTCATACTAGACAAAGGCACCAAAAACATACATTGGAGAAAAGGTAGCCTCTTCAACAAATGGTGCTTGGAAAACTGCAAATCTAAATGTAGCAAAACGAAATTAAACCCTGCACAAAACTCAAATCAAAATGGATCACTGACTTAGGCACTAGAAGAGAGATCCTGCACTTAATAGAAGAAAAAGGCCAAATCTCCACCATATTGAGCTTAGGAACTGACTTCCTTAATAAGACTCCTAAAGTGCAAGAAGTAAAATCAAGAATCAATAAATGGGATGGAATCAAACTAAGAAAACTTCTTCATAGTAAAAGAAACAATCAATAACATGAAGCAAGAACTTATAGAATGGGAAAAATCTTGACCATTTGCACCTCAGAGCATTAATCTCCAAGATATATAAAGAACTCAATAAACTTAGCACCAAAAAAACAAATAACCCAATGAATAAATGGGCTAAGAAACTGAAAAGACACTTCACAGAAGAAACACAATCAATAAACATGAAAAAATGCTCATCATTTCTAGCAATTAGAGAAATGCAAATCAAAACTACACTGAGATTTCATCTCACTCCAGTCCAAATGGCCATTATCAAAAATACAAGCAACAATAAATGTTGGTGAGGATGTGGGGGAAAAGGTACACTCATACATTGCTGGTGGAACTGCAAATTGGTACAACCAATCTGGAAAGCAGTATGGAGATTCCTTAGAAAACTTGGAATGGAACCACCATTTAACCCAGTCATCCCATTCCTAGGTTTATACCCAAAAGACTTAAAATCAACATACTACAGTGATGCAGCCATGTTAATGTTTACAGCAGCTCAATTCACAATACTAAACTGTGGAACCAACCTAGGTGCCCTTCAACAGATGAATGGATAAAGAAATTGTGGTATATATACACAATGGAATATTATTCAGCCTTAAAGAAAAATGAAATTATGGCATTTGCCTATAAATGGATGGAGTTGGAGAATAATGTGCTAAACAATCTCCAAAAACGAAAGGCCAAATGTTTTTCTCTGACAATTCACGATGGGGGGAGGGGCAAAGGAAGAATAGAGGTACTTTAGATTAGACAAAGAGGAGTGAAGGGAGGGGAGGGAGTATGGGGGTATGAATGATAGTAGAATGAATCGGACTTTATTACCCTATGTGCATATATGACTACATGACCAGTGTGACCCTATATCATGTACAACCATTTATGTATGGTGTGTCAAAATGCATTCTATTGTCATGCATAACCAATTAGAACAAATTTTTTAAAAATTAAATAAACTTCTGTTGTATAAAAAAAAAATCCATGCTCTCAAGAAGAAGAAATGGGGGGCAAGACATGAAAACATGATTCTGGGTATGTCTGTGAAGGTATTTAAGAGAGTTAACATTTGACAGGTGTGGTGGCACACATCTGTAATCCCAGCTACTCAGGAGGCTGAGGAAGGAGGATCACAAGTTCAAGGCCAGCTTGGATAACATAGCAAGACCCTGTGTCAAAATAAAAAATAAAAATATTGAGGATGCAGATCAGTGGTAAAGTATCCCTGGATTCAATCCCTAGCACCACAAAATAAATAAATAAGGAGTAATATTTGGCTAAGTAGTGTAAAAGCAGATTGCCCTCTCCAATGTGGGTGGGTAGGCTTCTTTCAATTCATTGACAGCCTGAATAGGACAAAAATTGCTGAGTCAAGGAGAGTTTACTCTCTCTGCTTCTCTATCCATCCAGCTAAGACACTGGTCTTTTCCTACCTTGAGACTCAGACTTGGACTGAAACTTGCACAGGCTCTCCTGGTTCTTCAGACACTGAGACTATATCTCTAAGTCTCTTGGTCTCCAAATTCTTTTTAATAAAGATGAATAGATACAGAGATAGATAGACAAACAGATAAATTATTTTGAGTTCTCTAAAAAAAATTACTAATACAATCACTCTTATTGAAATTATCTATAATTTTTTAAACGTGTATATTCATAATCTCTAAAAACCCCTCTGATCCTAAAGAAGTCATTATCTCTCTCTAAACTGAAATTTTTCCATACTATGCACTCAAAGGCCCAAAATAATAACTCGTTTTCTTTTTAGTTTACATTTGGGCACTGAAAATCTACAGAGATTTTTCCACTGTAAAGAAATAAATGTATCATAACTTCTGCATTTCTCATCATCAATTATTAAAGATATTTGCAGGAGAGTGGGCTAACATTTCTTAGGAATGCATTCAAGCCTACTGGTAATTCTTGTTATGGGGTCAGGAGCACAATATTAAAGGCCCTTCATCTTATCCTGAAGAGAAGGAGGTGGCTGTCACCTACACAGGATTGAAGATTCAGGCAGCAGGAACTGCTCAGCAGGAGAAAAAGGATTCCTCAGCAGAACTGATCATGTTTCATGCAAATGCTCTGAGAAACAAGGGGAAAGAAAAAACAGAAACTGTGACTTGCTAAGTTTTCAAAAAATAGCATTCATTTTTTTAAAAAAATAAGAGTTATATGCTTTACAGCACTGTGCTCTGATGTGGAATCCAAGCAGGAAAAAACTCAGCCCCTGTTACCAGGAGCTTGCATTTGAATGAGGGAAATTAAAAAACAAAAACAAAACAAAAGATGAACATAGAAGGCAGAAAGAGAGAGAGAGACCACAAAATCAGAATGTGCTAAGAGAGAAGAAAGACCATTACACTGGGTGGTCAGTGACTGCTGCTGTGCACAGGGGCAGGACTTGACTGGAGGTGGGTAGACTGCAGCGTTGACTCTCTAAGTCACCACTGGCCACCTAACTCTCACCCTGAATTCTCCTTTTCTTAATCATTTTCCTCATAGCATGTATTACCCTCTGGATTTAATGGCATTCTTCCTTCTCTTTCCTTGCTTCCTGCCTGCCTGTCCTTATCCCTGTACTTGTTTGTGTCTCCCTCATTAGAACAAAAGCTCCAAGGGAACAGAAATTTATCTTGCTCTCTTCAGCATGTAGAATAGTGTTCACCATAGAATAGGGGCTCAGGAAGAAAAGTCAGGCATACAACAAGTAAGGAAAGAAGGGAGGGAGGGAGGAGACAATGCACAGAAATGGATTCATCCCCCTATTCATCTTTACCTATATCCTAGTGGTATTTCAAAAAAGGAAGGAGAGAGGGACGATGAGAGGAAAGGAGGAAGAAAGGAAGGAAGCGGGGAAGGCAAGCCAACCTGAAAGTAGAAGAGGGTACATCAGGGACTGGGAAGGGGGCCAGAGCGGGAGTAACAAGGGGAGACAGGAAGACCGTAGAAGTATGGATGGACATGACCAGTATACCATATATGCATATCTGAAAATATCATAGTGAATCCTATGTATTTGTACAATTAATATGTTAGTAATTATAATGAGAATTATTTTAGAGCATAACTCTGATTTCAACTTTAAAACAAGTTGCTTGATTAATTTCCAAGTGCTTTACTGACAGGCTAATGTTTCTACTCAATAAGGTTAACCTGAATTTCCTTCCTGTCAGAAGGTATATGTCCAGAAGCAGATTACTCTTGTGTGGCATCACTAGAAACTTGCTCAAGTAACCTGCATCTTAGGTGTGAACTAGTCAAGAGATAAAGGAGCTTGAGGTGAGGCAGAACAACATGGCAGAAGAGTGTGGCAGAGGGAAGTAGTTTACGTGATCAGGAAGAAGAAAGAGGTCTCACGTGGCAGATACAAATGCATATATCCCAAAGCCACGCCCCCAATGCCCCACCTCCTCCAGCCACACCTTACCAGTCTTCAGTTACCAGTTAATCTCTATCAGGGGATTAATTCACTGATTGGGTTAAGGCTCTCACAACCCAATCATTTCTCATCTGAACCTTCTTGCATTGTCTCACATGTGAGCTTTTGGGGGACACCTCACATCCAAACCGTAACAGATAGTGTGTGAGAGTTATGCAAAATGATAGCACTGGGAGCAACTCAATGAAGTGTACAGATGGTCCCTGACTTACCATAGCTCAACTTGTGATTTTTTTGATTTTACAATGGGTTTATCAGGATGTAACTTCATCAAAGGGCAAGAAGCATCTGTACACTGAATCTCTCAGTATTATTTCTTACAACTTAGGATTGACAATTATTAATCTATAATTATTCTAAAATAAAATAAATTATTCTAAAATAATGTTTTTGAAAGGAATGCATACAGTATAAATCCATTTGTGTAAGATTCTTGAAATGGCACAAATAACCTTATGGGGACAAATCGGAATAGTGAGGTGTCACAAAATGACTAAGAAAGGATCTAAGGGAACTTTCTAAGGTGATGGTAATGCTATTATCTTGATACCTATTTGGGAATATGTATTAATCAAAACTCATTAAATGTTACATTTAAGATTTGTGAACATCATTGAATATTAAATTTACCTCAAGAAATATCTAAATAGATATTGAACTCTAGTTAATGATATGCCTACTGAGTGAAATATTTAGAGGTAAAGTGCACTAATGTCTGCATCAAATAAATAGTGATGGGGCTGAGATTGTGGCTCAGTGATAGAGTGCTTGTCTAGCATGTGTGAGGCACTGGGTTTAATTCTCAGCACCACATATAAATAAATAAAATAAAAGTCCATTGACAACTAAAAAATATTTTTAAAAAAAAATTGTGATTAATTGAAGCTGAGCGCGGTGGTATACACCTATAATCCCAGCACTTTGGGAAGCTGAGACAGGAGAATCACAAGTTCAAAGCCAGCCTCAGCAACAGTGAGGCACTAAGCAACTCAGTGAAACCCTGTCTCTAAATAAAACACAAAAATAGGGCTTGGGATGTGGCTCAGTGGTCAAGTATCCCTGAGTTCAATCCTCAGTACCAAAAGAAGAAACAAAAATAGTGATGGATTGATAAATGGAGAGATGGACAAATGTATAGTTAAGTAGTAAAGCAATTTAAAAATATTAAATGAGGAATCTAGGTAATAGGTGTATTAATATTCACTGTAAAATTCTTTCCATTTTTACACATGCTTAAAATTTTTATGTACAGGGATGGGGGAATGTTAGCAGATACTCAATAAACATTAGTTGAATTTGGTACTAAAGATGGCATGATAGCATTAAAATTAGGTGGCAATTTATTAATTCTTTTCCAGGTTAAATATATATATTTATGTGTGGATGTGGGTGTGGGTATGCTTATACACACACACACACACATACACACATAGAGAGATGATCAAAGTTTGATCCATCTGATGTTCTTAGTGATATCTGAACTAAGTAAAGTGGGAAAGAAAGGCAGAAGGGAGGGTATTCATTTTGCTGGCAGAGATTATAATGGTGGCTTCCCAATTATAAAGCATAGGCTTGGTTCAGGGGCCATAAATTCTAACCATGGCTTCCTGATTTAGCTGAAACAGCTTCCTAATTGTACCTTAGGCAATGTGGCTTTGGAGCCAGAACTGCACTGGCAGCTTTCCATTTCAAAACATAGCTTCCCCTTGAAGGAAAAATAAAGACTTCTTGGTGGTCCGGTCCTATGGTGCAGCTTTATGAACCATTCCTAGAAATTCAGTATGCTGTCTGTTTCTTCAACCCTCTCAAAAGTCCTGTAAATGATTAATAATCTATAAAATACTCTTTTTGTTTTAAGAGAAAAAATAATAAAGTTGATAGTCTTACATACAATATTTATTACAAAGTTACAGTAATTAAGACCATGTGGTATTAACATAAGGATAGAAAAATAGGCCAACAGAATACAACAGAGTCCCCTGCAAAATTGAGACACATGTGGATGCATGTTTTCTGACAAAGGTGACAAAATACAACAGTGAAGGGAATGGCCTTTCCCATAAATGGTGCTGGGTCAACTGACTATCCATATGCAGAAAATAAAAAGGAACTTAACCATTATCTTATACCTAACACAAAAATTAACTCCACATGAATTGTTGATCTAAATATGAAAAGTAAACCATAGGAAAATATCTATGGCATTCAAGGTTGTGTTTTGGGATTACGATCAGCACCAAATTTTAATATGTTTTTCAGGTTAGAATGCATTGCTAAATGTGAGAAAAATAAAATCAATGACCTTTGATTTAAATAGATCCATAAACACACAAATTGTCTGGTCTGCCTGCTACAGACACTGGTGATTAAATGTTTCACTTTATCCCTCAAAAGCAGTAGCAGAGTGATTAGGTCAGGGCCATAAACAGCTGAATGGTTTAACTCATTACTTCCCTATTACACAGGCCTGGGGTCCCAGGCTCCAACACTGGGTATAGTGAAGAGATACTAACCTTAAAATGGAATCTCTGGCCTTCACCATTAGTGGAACTAACAAGTACAGAAGTGACTTTTTTAAAGGCCTATTTGGAGATTAATGCCAAATCTGCTTGGCCACATGAATAAACTGTTAAAATTAAGGATTAAATGATTTTATGAACATTCTGAACTTATCAAAATCATTTCTTCCCAAATTTCAAATTCATTACACTAATCTTTATTTGCTCTATCTCAGAAGTTAACCATCTTAAAAGGGTCTCAATAGGATTCTTTATTTTATTTAATTATTATTATTATTATTAGGGGGAGTATTGGGGATTGAACCCAGGTATGCTTAACCACTGAATCACATTCCTAACCCATTTATTATTTTTTATTTTAAGACAGGGTCTCACTAAGTTGCTCAGGGCCTCACTAAGTTGCTGAGGCTGGCTTTCAACTTGCGATCCTCCTGCCTCAGCCTCCCAAGCCTGGGATTACAGGTATGTGCCACCACACCCAGCCTGGTTGATTGGATTATGAGGGCACCTGCAGCAAATGGGCCAACTGAAATCTCTCAACAATCTAAACAGAGAGCCATAGCACAGAATCATTGTGAACTGATTCACATTAAAGGCCAGTTTCTCCAGTGACAATGGAGTTCCCAGAGTTCCCAGAGCTGCCCTGATTAGCCTCTTTCTGCATCCTGGTTATTCTGGTCTTCCTAGAATCCCACAGTTTTCTCTTCATTAGTCTAGGTTCCACAAGAATCCTAAATAGATCATTATCATTTAGTAATTCAACAACTTTTTTGAAAATCTACTATGTACCAGCAATATAATAAAAAACTTAGTGGGTAAAAGCAGGCATCAAAACATGTACCCTCACAAATACATAGTGCCAGTTGTAAAAAGTGCTACAGCAGAAAAGTATGGAGTTGATTGAGTGTGTAAAGCACTTGGCACAAGGCTTGGCTCCTAATTAGGCTCTGAGTGTATATTCTTTGTTCACTCTCTCTCAATAATAGTCCTGGCATAGTGCCTTCCCGGTTGAGGCCAATATAGTACCAAACTGCTCTAATCGGTTGCTAATTTACTCTATTCATTTAGTCTCTGCTGCCAAATTATTATTCTCAAAATATCACTTTCATTAATGCTGCCTATTTGTATCCCATGTTCAAGAATTTGGACTCTTTCCTACAAGTCAGCCTCAGGTCTCAGAATGGTGAGATGGAAGTAAGCAGGATTTGGTCACCTGCCCCCTCACTCCAAAGGAAAATGCCACAAAGGTGCTACCCAGGGTGGTGGAGTGGTGAATAGATGTCAGGCCACTACAGCACTATTTCCACTGAAATAAATAAGAAGTCTTATAGTCCAAACTGACCAGACGAGTTTTAGTGCAGGAGAAAGAGAGAGGAGGACTGAGGTAAGTGCTGGTGTATGAGTCAGATTTTCGTCAATGTGACCAAAATACCTGACAAGAACAACTTAGAGGAAGAGAAGTCTATTTTGGCTCACAGTTCCAGAAGTTCAGCCCATGCTTCATCGAGTCCACTGCTCTGACCCAAGATGGCGTAGCACTTCATGGAAGAGGACATTGTGGAAAGAATCTGCTCCATTCAGGGCAGCAAGGAATCTGCCCCCATTGACCCACCTCCTCCAGTCCTGCCCCCATCTGCCTACAGTTACCACACAGTTTATTCAAACTAGAATGGACTAATTAGGTTACAGTTCTCACAATCCAATCGATTCACCTCTGCATTAACACAGGAGCTTGTGGAGGACACCTCATATCCAAACCATAAAGAGTGCTTTGATCATACACAGCAAATTTCTACAGAAATGGTCATTTTGATGAAAAACAAAAAAACTCAGCCCCCTCCTCTATCTTCCTTCCCAGAGCACCAATGGATATGTGGGTATTAAAGACAGTCTCTTTGGGGAGCCCCAGCAAGTGTCTCTCTACCTTCTCTTCTCTACTGCCACTTCTCTTCCTTCTCTTTCATCCCCCAGGATAAAGCATTTTGTGCCATTTAATAGGGCTAGACCAAAATAATAATCAATTGCACAGTTATGCACAAGGACCTAGCTGGCTTACAACAGAAATGACAGCTACAGGAAATAGGGTTTATTCCTGGAAATGATAGAACATAAAAATTTATTTTATTCATCATACCATCCTAGGTGGAAGCAATACATGCTTTATGAAAATATTATTACTGTTCAAAAAACTAAATCCAAGTTTACCCTTGAAGGAGTATGAATTTGATGGAAAACATTCTATTCTCCAGGTAAACACTAGGATATCCATTAAATGGCAACTTTGAAATGACCTAAGACTTGGAAATCTTGCTTATAAACTGACACTTAAATGTAAAGCTCCTTGACTATCAGCTATTTTTTCCCACCAACTTTTAAATATAAGTTAAAAGCAATCCTCACAGGAAGTTCAGGAAACAGGAAGAATTAAAGCACTTCAGCAGAATTAAAGAATTTCCTACCTCCCCAGTGGCCAGTTAACCCAATGCATTCAAAATGTTTTGAGCACCTCACCCTGAGTTCAAGAACCTCTACTTTCCTCCTGCTTGCCAACCTGAATTCTAGCAAGCACAGAGGGTGCTTGTCCTCGGGGTCATTGGGTTTGGATTCCAGCTGCATGGTCTGCTGCCCTTCTACCACTGACCTTTACATTCTACCATCCCTTCCTCAGGAGGTCAAATGGAGAGGACCTGATTTAAAGATTCTCAAAGATTTTTTTCTGGTTGGCGACAATTTCAAAAGCTATTGTAAAAAAAAATTCTTTCATCCTTGAAGTCCTAGAAACTTGACAGAATAAAGCAGAAACATTATAGGAAAAATGAATGCTACTTAGAACAGATCTCAGAATTAAACCCATATCTTTAAGTCTGAGGGCAGAAATCCTCCGCACAAGCAAACACCAGCACTCGACTTGGAACAGTATTTAAAAATTAATACCACATAATATTCGGATTAAGGAACTTATAATCTAATAGAAAGACAACCACCTTAAGTATCTCTGGGAACAAAACAGGTTTATTATTTAAAAAATACTTGTGTTGTTTTGGTCCCACTATGTCTTTGCCCTCCTGATAAGAGAGCCCAATTTTGCCACCCTCATTGGATTAAGTCTAGGTGGCATGAATGACTGGGGGCATTGTGCTCAAGACTCAAACTAAGTCAAGTGGACACCAATCATTGTGAATTATGTATAAGGCACTATGGAAATCTTGGTGAAGAACTCAATTCTGCCATGAAATGTCAGGGAAGCCTCCTAGAGGAAACAATTCTAGATTTGACTTATGATAGCCAGTTCAGGGTTAAAGAAACAAGGTAAAAATGAAGACATTCTAGGAACAGCATGCACAAAAGAAGAGATACAGGCAAAATTTTTAAAAAGAAATTGGAGACCAGCCAGTAGCTAGACATGACTGGAGTAGAGGTTGAATACAAATGCATTATTCAATAAAAAATTTAAAAATAATTTTATGTGAGGCTGGAAGAGTATCTCAGTGGTAGAGCACTTGTCTAGCATGCACAAGGTGCTGGGTTCATTCCTTAACATTACAAAAAATAAAAATACTTTTGATGATCAGGCCTCACTGAACACTTGTTGAATCAGAATCTCTGGGACAGGGACAAGCATAGGCCTTCTACAAAATTCTCCTGACAATACTTCTCAGAGATAGAAATCCGCAACTGAAGGCCATAAAAGACCAACACCCTTACTTACACAGCAAACTCTTCACAGTCTGGTCCTAGACTTCACAATTTACTTCTTTAAGGTTTTTTTCTTCTTCTTTATTTTTATAGAGGCCATTCAAATCTACAAATATTTTTTACAATATAGAGCCATGTTGCAATTGAAATAAATGATCTTAGCATCACAAGGTAAAAATTGTTCACTTATTTTGTATATTTCAACACATTTACTTTTTTACGTAACTCTTGTCCCCTTTATGTTTGGGAGTCAACAAAATTAAACTTCTTGTAGATCCTCAAGCATGCCATCCCACATTGCCCATTTATACCAGCTCATCGTTGTAGCAGGGCTTCCCTCCTCCTGGTTGGCCAACAGGGCCCAGCTCAAATCCCAGCTTCTCTAGAAAGCCTTCCTTAATTCCACTGCAGATGAGAGTTACCTCCCCACACCCCACAGAACCTTCTTCCTCTGTTCATTAAAGCAACCATCTTACTACTATTTTACAATGGTTTTCACATCTTCCTCCACAACAGACTCCGGGAAAGGACTTTGTCTTCTCTCATTTATGTTATCTCCAGCCTAGAGATATGATCATTACCCAACATGTATTTGTGCAAATATGGAAAGAAAGAAGGAATCCATTCACCTCTTCTTCCTGATGAACATTATTTTACTAGTCATTGTGTCTTCCACTTAAGTCAAAAACCTTAAGGTTTTTAGAACTCCTTTATAGGTAGTTATCCAAATGGAATTCTTGGTTAAAATTGTTAAGACCTAGCTACACTTATTTTATTTTGATCTCTATGGATGAGTCCAAAGTTCAGGAGGTGGAACACATTGCCCTGGATCAGGTAATCTTTTCAGTGTTCCACGCAGCAACCTCTTGTTCTTGGCTAGAGTTTGAGATTATATAAGAATACACAGATCATCAGTTTGGTCTCAACAAGACCACAGGCCCTTAAGAAAGGATGAAAGCTGAATCTTACTTTAAATTCACAATCCATAACATGGTGTCTGACTCCAAAGAGAAACTCAATAAATGTATAGAAAATAAAGTAGTAAACAAATCTTTGTCCTCTTGCCAAAATATACAGAATATTTTAAAAGTTAGTCTGATCATATCCTTCTTATAGTTGCCACCATTTTTTCTCTCAACTTTTCTTCTTTTATTCTACAAATATTTATTAAAACCTACTTTGTCTAGTTTGCAACTAGACAACAAGTTGCAATTTCCAAATGGCAAATCTTTCAATATAAAATATTCAAAATTCCATTTTGCCTAGCATTATGCTAGAATAGCAGTCTTCAATTTGTCTGAAGACCCTCTACAGTCTTAATATTATTGAGTCTCCTTTGCTTCTGTTGATGCAGTTCATATCTATTAATATTTATCACATTAGGAATTGAAGCTGAGGAATTTAAAAATTATACATTAATTCAACTTAGTAATTAATTATGTGTTAAAATAACACAGTTTTATGAAAACTGTTTTTCAAAACACAAAAAGAAGTCACCCTGTTTTACATTTTAACCAATTTCTTGATATTTGGCTAAATAGAGGACAGTTGGGCTTTCTATATCTGCTCTCCCTTAACTTGTCCTGATATCATGCTTTTGGAATAGCTACTCTAGAGCATTTTCACATCCTGTATGTGAAAGTGCTTTGGAGATGGTACAACACTATCAAGACACTGGGTGTTAGCCATTTCTGTACAAGGCTGCTGAAACAGGAAGTAGCAGGACATTCCTCCTTCGGGGCTCATTACCCCTTTCTGACTCAGACACACCCAGAACTCAGCTCACCCAGAAAGGAAGTGTTTTCTCACTCAGTTTCAAAAATAACTTCATCACAAAACTTATATGAGAAAGGTTCATAATTTTACCAAGTACCAAAACAAATCTAACTCCATACTAGACAACTTTCAGTTGTACAAAATATTCTGAGTTATAGATGAGTCTATGTTACATTATAAAAGAGGTTTTTTTTTAAATTTCTTCATCTTTTATTTATTTATTTATTATAATTAGGTATACATGACAGCAGAATGCATTTTGATTCACTACACAAATGGAGCACAACTTTTCATTTCTCTGGTTGTACATGATACAGAGTTGCACCATATGTGCAGTCATACATGTACCTAGGGCAGTGATGTCCATCTCATTCTACCATCTTTCCTGCCCCATAAAAGAGTTTTTACCTACACTCATTCATTTTAATCTGTATGTCTTTGATAAGTAGATATTCTGATGTTCATAGAAATTAATGGATAAATGACTGCCAAATGCCACACAGTTTTGATAAGTGGTGAAAATGGGCACTTAGCCCAGGTTTTCTGATCCTAAATGCAATAACTTTGTTCATTACATTATTGTGCTTCTGGGCGGTTTCTCTCACACTCATGGAGCTCTAAAGAAGAGAGTGATACGAAGATGTGCCTGATATATCACTCTTATGGGGTGGAGGGAGGGAAGAATATTGGGGAAAGTTTTAACTTGGATGTCAGCCCACACAGTTGTGGAAACTATTGCCAGTGAGGACTGTGGTGCACTGGGAGATGGAATGTGAAAATGTAGGACACTAGAGTATTGGCAGGGGTGGAAGATTAGGATCCTTAAATCAGATTTTCTCCTTCACAATTTTATTCAGTTTGTCCATGACTGTAATGTGGTTCCTTCAGGATTTTCTAACAAAGAACACAAAGATAGAAAATTAGTTCAGCATTAGATACTATTATGAGAATGCCCCCAAATAAAGTTCAGGGTTCAGGGTTTTTTCTTTATGATGCAAGTATTATCCTAAGTATTACCAACCACATCCAGAATAGTGAAGGACACAAATTATTGATTATTGAGTTTTCCATTTGTTTTCAGATAGCTCTAAGTTATTTTACCAAAAAACACTCAGAAACAAGCATTTTGCTTCTGCAGTGTGGCTTACTCAGGTGGTTAAATGATATCTCAGTCATTATCTTAATTGACCTTTTTGGATACAAAATAGTCCAAAAAGCCTTCCTTTGGCTTCCCTTAGGTTTCTTGATACTCACTTGCCTGGGATCCTTTCTCCGTCTCTCAATGATCATGCGTAATCTGCTTTGTAGGCTGCTGTTGTTGGTTAGCCCTTAAATTGTGATGTTTCCTGAGACTCTCTTCTCTTTTTCTTAATTCACTCTTTCTAGCCTTATGTCCATTCTCTTGGCTTCCATGTCTACCTATCTGGTGGTAATTCTAAAAACTATCTCAAGTCTAGATTTGTGTCTGGCTCTGACCTATCATTTTCCTTTTAGAGGTTTTACAGGCTCTTGAAACCAAATATGTTCAAAATGAAACTCATTTTTACTGCTGTCTCCAATTTATTTCTTTTCTGATATTCCCTACTGAAATGGCACCAAATTGCTCAAATCAGAACTTAGGAGTCCCACTGGACACTTTTCTCTCTTCCTCCCCCTATAGATAATCAGTCACTAAGTCTAATTCTGGCCACTAACAAATTATGCTGGGTTTACTGTGACTCCAAGGAAGGGAGAAGTATTTCTTTATCTCTATCTTCCTTCTATCAATCCACACTCTAGAGCCTTGTCTTTCTAAAATGTATACCTGCTCTAGTTATTCTGTCTCCTAAAAGTCAGCTTTGCTCTTAGATATAATGGTTATTTCCCCATCTCACTTATCATTCCCTTTCCTTGCTTCCCACACACCAAACCATACTAAATGTCTTTCAGTTCCTGGAATGAACCACTGTATTTGTCTTGCTTCTCTTTTTTTTTTTTTTTTTTTTTTTCTTGCTTCTTTATTTTAACAGTACAGTTTCTTCCCTTGGAATATCCTCCCACCTTTTAAAAATTTCTGTGCCTACATTCAGTCTTAATATTTAAGCCAAAATATCAGACCTTAAGGAAGTCATTTCAAGATCCCAAGGGAGGGCAGTACTGCCTCCATGTGCTGGCATATTACACAAGTCTTTACCTTGGCCCTTACCACAGCGTTGCAATTGCCTTTTTAGTCATCTGTGTCCCCATACGTGGTATAAGCTCATTTAGGGCAGGAACTATGATTACCTTGTTTGCTAAATCTTGTTTACCATGGTTACATCTCCAATACCTAGCACTATTTTGAGAATACATTATAAGTGATCTTGGGCAAGTTATTTGGCCTCCTCATGTCTTTTGATTTATCAGACTGTAAGATAGAAATATATTCAGAATTTAGGGTTGAACACTCAGAGGTTGCCTAGGTAATCACATCTAAACAAATTCTGTCATGTGATTTTGGAAATCTCCTACCGTGACTCTCTCACTTCAAAGTCCATGTAGAATCCAGAGCCTGATGGCTAAAACATAAATTCTGAAACTAGGATGCCTGGTTCAAATATGAGTTTTTCCATTACTTGGCTATATAACCTTGGGCAAGTTATTAAACTGAAGAGCCTTCTGATCTATAAATGGAAATAGATGTATTATCTTGTAGAGTTGTTGTGTCCCTGACACATATTAAGGACATTATAAGTGTTTCTTAAATATAGCAAGAAATTCAGAGAGGAGGAATGAATCGTGAAGACATTTCAGATCACATGATTATCAATGACAGTTGATATGGAATGACTTCTCCTTGTGTTCTGACTCCAATAAGATTCCAGACTGCATATTGAGTTTAGTATCCCAGTTATCAGATGTCCACACCTACCACTTAATAAATTTTAAGATCTCAAATTCTTAATGGTTTGTAGCCTATACTCTAGGTAAATACAATGTCTGTGAAGAAGGTTGCATCAGTATAAAAACTTTCAGGTCAGAATCCACATGATTGCTACTATTTGAAATGCCATTTAATGTGACAAATAGTAGCAGGTGAAGAGGATAGAATAGATTTGAAGGGACCAACACAGGTGGGCTCTTGGCAGATGTAAACTTTGTGTCTGAGACCTGACAGATTTGGGGATTGTTTCTGACAGTAGGAAGAATAACTGCACTTTGCCTAAACTCCTGTCACACTGAGTCTGAAGGTAATGTTGACATGTTTGTGATAGCTCAGTTTATTTCCCTTGGAAAGCACAAATGCCTATAATTAGCCTCCAAATATTCAAATTACAGTTTCTCTCTCCTATTGTCTATCTTTTGCTAACTTCTTTTTTGTCTCCCCCTCCTAGAGTGTAAGGGAATCTAGAACAGTATATGACACATAATAGGTTTTCAATAAAAACTTCCCTAAAACTAAAGAATCTGATTCTAAAAGTGTGAATTTTATGTTGCAATTCTGTAACTGAGTAGTTGTATGACCTTGGAGAGGTCACTTAACATCTTTGACCTTCACAGTCCTTATTTTATTTTATTTATTTATTTTTATTTCTGTATTTTTTCTATCTCCATTTTATTTATTTATTTATTTATTTATTTATTTATTCTAATTAGGCATACATGACAGCAGAATGCATTTTGATTCATTGTACACAAATGGAGCACAACTTTTCACTTCTCTGGTGGTACACAATATAGAGTCACAACATATGTGCAGTCATACATGAACCTAGGGCACTGTTGTCCATTCCATTCCACCATCTTTCCTGCCCCCATGTCCCATCTCTTCCCTTCCCTCCCCTGTGACTGAAGTTTCTCCATTCTTACCATGCCCCCTCCCACATTATGGATCAGCATCCACTTATCAGAGAGAACATCTGGCCTTTGATTTTTTGGGATTGGCTTACTTCACTTAGCATGATGTTCTCCAACTCCATCCATTTATCTGCAATTGCCATAATTTTATTCTCTTTTAATACTGAGTAATATTCCATTGCATATATATACCACAGCTTCTTTATCCATTCATCTATCGAAGGGCATCTAGGTTGGTTCCACAGTTTAGCTATTGTGAATTGAGCTGCTATAAACTTTGAAGTGGTTGTGTCACTTAGTATTTTGTTTTTATGTCCTTTGGGTATAGACAGAGGAGTGGGATAGCTGAGTCAATGGTGGTTCCATTCCAAGTTTTCTAAGGAATCTCTGTACTGCTTTCCAGATTGGTTGCACCAATTTGCAGTCCCACCGGCAATGTTTGAGTGTGCCTTTTCCTCCACATCCTCACCAACACTTGTTGTTTGCATACTTCATAACTGCCATTCTGACTGGCATAAGATGAAATCTTAGAGTAGTTTTGATTTGCCTTTCTCTAATGGCTAGAGACGTTGAACATTTTTTCATATATGTCTGTTACTCGACTGTATATCTTCTGAGAAGTGTCTGTTCAGCTCCTTAGCCCATTTATTGATTGTATTGTTTGGTTTTTTGGTGTTAAGTTTTTTGAGTTCTTTATATATCCTGGAGATCAGTGCTCTATCTGATGTGCGTGTGGCAAAAATTTGTTCACCTCATTGATTGTTTCTTTTGCTGAGAGTCTTTTTAGTTTGAATCTATCCCTTTTATTGAGTCTTGTTTTTATTTCTTGCACTTTAGGAGTCTTGTTAACAAAGTCAGGGCCTGATCCAACATGATAAAGATTTGGGTCTACTTTCTCCTCAGTTAGGCACAGGATCTCTAGTCTAATTCCTAGGTCCTTGATCCACTTTGAGTTGAGTTTTGTGCATGGTGACCAATAGGAGTTTACTTTCATTTTGCTGCATATGGATTTCCAGTTTTCCCAGCACCATTTTTTGAAGATACCATCTTTTCTCCGGTGTACGTTTTTGGCACCTTTGTCTAGTATGAGATAACTGTATTTATGTGGGTTTGTCTCTGTGTCTTCTATTCTATACCATTGGTCTACATGTCTACTTTGGTGCCAATACCATGCTGTTTTGCTTATTATAGCTCTGTAGTATAGTTTAAGGTCTGGTATTGTGATGCCTCCTGCTTCACTTTCCTTGCTAAGGATTGCTTTGGCTATTCTGGGTCTCTTATTTTTCTAAATGAATTTCATGATTGCTTTTTCTATTTCTATAAAGAATGATGTGGGGGTTTTAATTGGAATCACATTGAATCTGTATAGCGCTTTGGGTAGGATGGCCATTTTGACAATATTGATTCTGCCTATCCAAGAGCATGGGAGATCTTTCCATCTTCCAAAGTCTTCTTCAATTTCTTTCTTTAGTGTTCTGTAGTTTTCATTGTAGAGGTCTTTCACTTCTTTTGCTAAATTGATTCCCAAGTATTTCATTTTTTTGAGGCTACTGTGAATGGGGTAATTTTCCTAATTTCTCTTTGAGATAATTCATCATTGATATATAGAAATGCATTTGATTTATGAGTATTGATTTTTATATTCTGCTATTTTGCTGAATTCATTTATTAATTCTGAAAGTTTTCTGGTGGAATTTTTCGGATCCTCTAAGTAAAGAATTATGTCCTCAGCAAATAATGATAGTTTAACTTCTTCCTTTCCTATTCTTATCCCTTTAATTTCTTCTGTCTGTCTAACTGCTCTGGCTAGAGTTTCAAGGACTATGTTAAATAGAAGTGGTGAAAGAGGACATCTCTGTCTTGTTCCCGTTTTTAGAGGGAATGCTTCCAGTTTTTCTCCACTTAGGATGACGTTGGCCTTTGGTTTTGCATAGATAGCTTTTACAATGTTGACATATGTTCCTACTATCCCTAGTTTTTCCAGTGTTTTAAAAATGAAAGGGTGCTGTATTTTGGTCAAATGCTTTCTCAGCATCTATAGAGATAATCATATGATTCTTGACTTTAAGTCTATTGATGTGGTGAATTATGTTTATTATTTCCAAGTTGAACCAAACTTGCATACCTGGGATGAAACCCACTTGATCATGGTGCACTATCTTTTTAATATGTTTTTGTATGTGATTCACCAGAATTTTATTGAGAATTTTTGCATCAATGTTCATCAAGGATATTGATCTCAAGATTTCATTCTTTGATATGTCTTTGTCTGCTTTTGGAATGAGAGTGATACTCATAGAATGAGTTTGGAAGGGTTCTCTTCTTTTCTATTTCTCTTCTTTTCTATTTCATGGAACAATTTGAGGAGTACTGTTATTAATTCTTCTTTGAAGGTCTTGTAGAACTCAGCTGGAAATCTGTCTGGTCCTGGGCTCTTCTTGGTTGGTAAGCTTTTTTTTTTTTAATATTTTGTTTAGTTGTAGATGAACACAATATCTTTATGTATTTTATGTGGTGCTGAGGATCAAACCCAGTGTCTCATGTATGCGAGGCAAGCGCTCAACCGCTGAGCCATAACCCCAGTCCCGGTTGGTAAGCTTTTGATGGTGTCTTCTATTTTCTTGCTTGAAATTGAGCTGTTAAAGTTATGTATGTCCTCCTGATTCAGTTTGGGCAGATGATATGCCCCTAAAAATTTGTCAGTGTCTTTGGGACTTTCTATTTCACTGGAGTATAGATTTTCAAAATAGTTTCTAATTATCTTCTGTATTTCAGTAGTGTCTTTCATGATATTTCCCTTTTCATCTTGAATTTTAGTAATTTGAGATTTCTCTCTCCTTTTTGTTAGGATAGCTAAGGGTTTATCAATTTTATTTATTTTTTCAAAGAACCAGCTTTGTGTTTTGTCAATTTTTTGAATTGTTTCCTTTGTTTCAATTTCATTTATTTCAGCCCTGATTTTAATTATTTCCTGTCTACTACTTCTTTTGGTGTTGATTTGTTCTTTTTCTAGAGCTTTGGAATGTAATATCAGGTTATTTATTTGTTGACTTTTTCTTCTTTTAATGAATGAGCTCAATGCGATGAACTTTCCTCTTAATGCAGCCTTCATAGTGTCCCAGGGATTTTGATATGTTGTATCAGCATTCTCATTTACCTCTACAATTTTTTTTTGATGTCTTCTGTTATCCATGTGTCATTCAATAGCATATTATTTAGTCTCCAGGTGATGGAGTAGCTTCTATTTTTTATTTTATCATTGATTTTTAATTTCATTCCATTATGGTCGGATAGAATACAGGGTAGTATCTCTCTTTTTTTGTATTTGCTAAGAGTTGTTTTGTGGCATAATGTGTGGTCTATTTTAGAGAAGGATCCGTATGCTGCTGAGAAAAAAGTGTATTCACTTGTTGATGGATGAAATATTATATATGTGTCTATTAATTCTAAATTATTGATTGTATTATTGAGTTCTATGGTTTCTTTGTTTAGTTTTTGTTTGGAAGATCTGTCCAGTGATGAGAGAAGTGTGTTAAAGTCACCCAGTATTATTGTGTTGTGGTCTATTTGATTCTCAAAATTGAGAAGGATTTGTTTGATATACGTGGATGCTTTATTGTTCAGGGCATAGATATTTATGATTGTTTTGTCTTCTTCATGTATGTTTCCCTTAAGCAGTATGAAATGTCCTTCTTTATCCCTTCTGACTATCTTTGGTTTGAAATCTACTTTATCTGATATGAGGATGGAGACCCCTGCTTGTTTATGCAATCCATTTGAGTAGTATGTTTTTCCCATCCTTTCACCTTCAGTCTGTGGACATCTTTTTTCTATGAGATGAGTCTCTTGAAGACAACATATTGTTTTGTCTTTTTTTTAATCCAATCTGCCAGGCTATGTCTTTTGATTGATGAGTTTAGGCCATTATCCTTCAGAGTTATTATTGAAATACAGTTTGTATTCCCATTCATTTTGGTTTATTTTTGGTTTTTAACTTGACTTGGTTTCTCCTTTGATTGTTTTTTCCTTTAGTGTATTTCCTCCCTTTGCCGATTTTCATTGTTGTTTTTCATTTCCTCCTCTTGAAATATTTTGCTGAGAATGTTCTCTAGTGCAGGCTTTCTCATTGTAAATTCTTTTAACTTTTGTTTATCATGGAAGGTTTTTATTTCGTTATCAAATCAAAAGCTTAATTTTGCTGGATATAAGATTCTTGGTTAGCACTCATTTTCTTTCAGAGCTTCGTATATGTTGTTCCAGGGTCTCCCGGGTTTGAGGGTCTCAGTTGAGAAATCTGCTGAAATCTGACTTGGTTTCCCCCTGTATGTAATCTGAACCTTCTCTCTTGCAGCTTTTAAAATTCTATCCTTATTGTCTATGGTAGGCATTTTCATTATAATGTGCCTTGGTGTGGTTGTAGTTTTGTACATTTGGTGTCCTGTAAGCCTCTTGTATTTGATTTTCCAATTCATTCTTCATGTTTGGGAAATTTTCTGATATTATTTCATTGAAGAGATTGTGCATTCCTTTGGTTTGTATCTCTGTGCCTTCCTCTATCCCGATAATTCTTAGATTTGGTCTTTTGATGTTATCCCATAATTCTTGGATGTTCTGTTCATGGCTTCTTACCATCTTCATTGTGTGGTCAACTTTATTCTCAAGATTATATATTTTGTCTTCCTTGTATGAGGTTCTGTCTTCCAAGTTGTCTAGTCTATTGGAGATGCTTTGTATTGAATTTCTGCTGGTTTTTTTTTTTCAGAGTCTCTTTCTTTGAAGAAATCTTTTGCTCCCTGTATTTGCTCTCCTATCTCTTTGTTGGAGTGATCAATGGTTGCCTGTATTTGCTGTCTAATTTCTTTGTTGGATTGATCAATTGTTGCCTGTAATTGCTCTCTTAATTTATTCTGTGCCTCACAGATCATTTTAATTATATACCTTCTGAACTCCTCCTCTGACATTTCATCTACTGTGCTGTTAATGGATTCTATTATTGTAGCATCTTTGTTTGGGGCATTTTCTTCCCTTGTTTTTTCATGTTTTTGCAGGTAAATGGATAGAGCTGGAGAATATCAGGCTGTGTGAAATAAACCAATCCCAAAGAATCAAAGGTCAAATATTTTCTCTGGTATGTGAATGCTAATTCACAATAAGGGGTGGGGAAGACTCTAGGAAAGAATAGAGGTACTCTGAGTTAGGCGGAGGGGAGTGAAGGAAAGGAAGGGGGTATGGGAGTGGGAATGATAGTAGAAAGAATCAGACATTAATTCCCCATGTGCATATATGACTATACAACCAGTTTGAGCCTATATCATATATAACCAAAAGAATGAAATTTATACTCCATGTATGTATGATGTGTCAAAATGCATTATACTGTTATATATAACTAATTAGAACAAATAAAAAAAGTTTACTGAGAACCCACTAAATGTACAACATACTAATAGAAACAAAATTTAGGAAGTGCTAACAGCATAGTAGTTAAGCACTGGCTCTAAATGTCAAACTTCAAATTCTGACTCTACCACTCAACAAAAAGTTTCCTAAATTTACTTAAAACCATGTCTAACACATTGAAAACTCTCAACAAATGTCAGAAATTATTTTTAATATCATCATCATCATGATCATCCAGTGATGATAAAGAAAAGCTAGTGATCTAGTAAAGGAATAAAGCACAAGAGTTTTGATGGGAAGACTAGTTACTGTAGGGTAGAAAAGTGGGTGATCCCTTTCCTGTCCATCATAAAGGATCATGACAAGTTAACAAAAGGAAAGCATAATAAATTTATTTGATCATAGTTTCACATGACAAAGAAGACTTCAGATTGAAAACCCAAAGACTCAGGATGATCTATCCATTCTTATTCTTTAGATTCAATGAAGCATGGACAGCTGTGTACAAATATGATTGGACAAAAAGACTATGACCTAATAGTAATAGACTAAGCAGTGGTTGGGAGTGGTGGGGGAGCAAGGCCTGTCTGTTTAGATTTTTCTTGGCCTCTCTATGCAACATTTCTTCTTTCCAAGTCTGGGGCAAAATAGTTTCTGAACTGGGCATATGACTGATAATCAAACAAGGTAGGTCAGAGAATTTCTTTGTAACCATTTTTTACACAGAAAGATGGGGTTGGGAGAATTGAGTAATATTTTTCGGCTTTATGGATGGCTTTGGAGAGAAGGGGTTCTGGTTTCCATGAATTTTCCTTGGGGGAGAAAGAAGAATGAGAGACAGGAGGGTAGGAGAAAGAGAGAAACTGTTTCTGAGGCTGCTTCTCAAAATTTTAGGGTATCATTTTCTGAGCCCCATCATTAAGCTTTCTGATAGCACCTTGCACTCTTAATAACCTTTATTTTACTTTAATTATTCAATCTTTCCTCCTAGACTATAACCTTCCCAAGGGTAAAGAATGTATCTGCTTTATTCTCCACTGTATTTCTAGCCCATAATAGATGCTCAATAAATATTTTTTGACTGATAGAGTGAGTGAATTAGTAGTGAGAACTTATAAAGAGAAAAGTAAAGTATAAAGGGATTCAGATCACTGAGGGGCAACAATCAGCCAGCCCCTGCATGAGTGTGTGTTTGGGATGAAGAGCTGTAGTCAACAGAAGAATCAGTGTTCACTTCAATATTTTGAATACTATCAATTCTATCAAATGAACATAATTTCAATAGATATTTTTAATGCATTCCATAATTGATTGTATGAAGGTTTTCAGATTTTCCATGAGTTTTAGTGAAATTCAGGAAATTCTAGTATAGATAATAGTACAAAGCAATGAAATACTTTTTCTTCTCTTCTGTGAAGGCACAGATACATTTTCCAATTCATTTTTTGCTGTAGCCTCCAAAGGGGAACTCAAAGCTTGCCAAACTCAAATATTATTAGAACTCAAACAATTTTAAAATTTCAAGGAAGACCAATTTTTAATCACCTCTGGGATGCTCACTTGCAGTAAGGATATTTAAGGCTAAAAAAGAATAAGTCCAAATATAGCTCTAAGATGTTGAGCTATCTACTTTTGTAACTCTGTTGGTGATAGAATTGTTGTTGCTTTGTGAAATCTTGCTGCAGTTTGACCCTTCTCAGCAGGAACTCGGTGATTAATAATGCCCTTAATTGCTTTTCCTCCTGCCCTCACAGCTGGTAAGAAAAGTGATGTACATCACAAAAAAGACTGAACTTAAAACTCCTGAGTTTTAAGTACAGAAAAGAAGTGTACGTGGTTGTTAGGCTCTGCCTTCTTGGTACACAGTGAGAGGCCATGAAGCCTCTCCCAAACTAAGAACAGGAGCTCAGCCCAACACCAAGCAGACTCAGGCCCCATTGTTATTTCAGGCCAGCCCATAACTGAGAGGAAAGCTTCCTAGAGCCCCAGCCTTTGGTCCAAGCTTCCCCATCAGCCTCACAGACCTTAAGGGGTGTGAGCTAATGAGCCAATGAGTTGGGTTTCTTTCCTTCCTCACATCCTTTGCTGATTATTAGTTGATAAAAGAACTCGGTGATTCAAAATACTTTTGAGGTTACAGGGAACCATGAATTTTCCAGTGTAGTCAATCATTTTCAATGTTCAGTAGGACTAAAAACTATACTGATGGTGTTATGCCTCAGTGGCCATGATGAAATCTAATCAAATGGAGAAGCAGTTGGGAGGAAAGGGAGGGATGCTGGACAGTGAACACAACTCTGATTTTGAAAATGCTTTTTTTATCATTTGAGGTAATTCAGTAGCTTTCAAAAAAGACATATATAAGTTATATGATTAGTTTCCCCAGACTAGTGAAATCCTTTCTTATAAATTTATTCTTTCGCTTTTAATATTGACTCCTTATGAGAACTGATGAAGAGTAGAAAAGGAGTGAAGGATTGGGACAGCCTCAAGCAACAGATTGCCTTGAACTTAAAGAAGGCAAGTGTCCAAAACCTCAAGGTACTCTTAGCAAAAGAACCCTGCCAGATCCACCAGGACTTATTGATTGTAAAATATATCAATGGGTGGAATGATTGGAAAATGTATCTTGTGCCACCTTGATGTAGTTTACTTAAGATTTAAGTTTATATCATATACCTTATGGGATCCAATTTTAAAATGCTTCATTGGAGATATTGAAAATGTGGTATAATTGCACAATGGTATACTATTCGGCCTTTAGAAAAGGAGGGCTGGGAGGAGGAATTCTGTCATTTGTGATAACATGGATAAACCTGAAAGACATAATGCTAAGTGAAATAAGTCAGCCACAGTGTGTGAGCTAATGAACTACAGAGAGGCAATATTTCATTGTTACCAGAGTCCTTGAATGAAAGCCCCAGCTCCAGTAGTTCCAACAGACCAGGTTCAGCTACCTGTGCCAATATGCCAATCAAAGAGACAAGCAATGGTAAATTGCAGGAAAGGAGCTTTTAATCCGCATGGTCATGCCAGGGAGAACAAATGGGTACTATGACCAAAGATCTGTCTTCAAGGGACAGGGAGAAACTTTGAGGTTTTATAGAAAAGTAAAGCAAAGGTAAAGGTTGGGGCCTTGCATGGGGGGTTTGTATGGCTGGCAGAATAAGTCATTCTGGTCTTGCCATGGTCTGGTTGATCATTATCTCAAGATGGTTCTATGAAGCTCTGAGAAGGTCATTATCACTTGAGGGAGCAACTGGTTCCCATCTTGAGGTGACTGTGTGCTTAGGGGCCAATTTCTCCTGCTTGATGTGGGGAGCAATCTCATCATGGAGTAATCTAGTCTCCAAGGCTCAACATTACCTGGATATAGTTTAGGTCCCTTGTCATAAAGATACTTATTAACAAGGCCTGCTGTTCCTGGAATCTAAGATAACTACAGAAGTTGCTCAGAAGGAAAAAATGTTTAAAAGGCAAATGGAGTCAGAAAGGGACTAAATGGAGTTGGTTAGATCAATAACTGGTCGCTCCTTCAGCATAATCTCATTTATATGAAGAATCTAAAAAAATTGAACTCATAGAAGTAGAGATCAGAATAATGGATACCAGGAGCTCAGGGTTTGGAAGAGAGAGAAGAAATGGGGAGTCAAAAGGTCAAAGGGTACAGACACAAAGACAGGAGGAATATGCTTTGAGAGCAGCTGCACAGCAGGGTAATTATAACCAACAACAATGTGTTATATATTTCAAAATAACTAAGGGCATAAATATTCACTGTCTCACCACAAAAAGTGATAAGTAATCAAGGTGATGGATATTAAAGTTTGATTTAATCATTCTACACTGTTTATATATATCAAAATTTCACATTACTATCACATTGCACCCTGTAAATGTATAGTTATGATTTTTCAATTAAAATATTAATAAAAATAAAGTAAAAACAATTTTTTAAAATGTTCCACTTGATAGTTCAGTTTTCTCAATGTCTCTTTCCAGCCAACTATCTCTGGTGATCCTGGTGCCTTCTCCACAATTGTGAAAACAGTTCAACTGAACTCCAATTTCTACCATCAAATCTGCATACCCCAATTTATCTCAGGTTCTGTGGAACAAAGCGTCTTCCAGTTAATAGAATTCACTCATGCCCTGAAAGTAGTGACTTGCAATTTTTATTATCTACAAAACTTCTTTAGATTAAAATAAGAGAAATCACCTGGATATAGGCCAATTTCTGCTGTGTGTTTGGTGAGAAGAGGTGAGAGGCAGAGCATAGAGATGAGGCAAGGGTAAGGTCCTTCCCAAAAGATGGGTTGAATAAATTATATTTCATACTTATGACTGAGAGGTCTCAGGATTATTAGTTTTAAGCTTTCTAAAGACCAGTCTCCCTAGGAAAATTGAGAAAAAGAAAATACACTGTTTCTATGACAGTAAAGAGATATCTAAATGTATATGTTGTTTTTACTATTATTTTCTTTCATAGTTAGAATATTAACAAAAATTGAATATGTGATAGGCCATAAAAAGAAAAATAACTTTCAAATAATCGGTGTCTTAAAGACTTGGCTCTCTGATCATAATGCAATTTTTAAATCAAAAACAGAAGGGTAACTTTTTAAAAAAAAAAAAAGTCTAGAAATTAATGTATTTCTAAATAACTTTTTGGTTAAAGCAGAAATTAAAAAATATTTGAAATGGAATAATAATGAAGATACCATAAGTCAAAACTTTGTGATATATAGCTAAAGCTGTTCTTGAGGAAAATTTATAGCTTTAAATTATTTATCAGGAAACAGATACCAAAATATGGATGGATTGGGGCTGGAAATGTAGGTCAATTGGTAGAACGATGGCCTAGTATGCATGAAGCCTTGGATTCAATCCCCAGCACCACTACACACCCCCCCACACACACACACACACAAATAAATAGGTAAGTTAAAGATTCAATTTAAAAAGTTGAGAGTTTCAGAGTAACCCAAGAAATAAGCAAAATATAAAGGCAAAAGGGGGAAAAAAGATAACTTTAGAAAAAAATTAAAGGATTAACAAAACCAAAAATTAATTTTTGTAAGAATAATAAAATAGTTTTGGCAATACTGAACCAAGAGAAGAGAAAATGTAATTAAAAATACAAAAATAAAAACTGCAGAAAGAAATACAAAATACAAAAAGAAAGAAAATACATGAAGACCCAACACAGGTTTGCTAAAAGAGAATTGAGAGCAGTTATACACTAACAAAATTAAAAACCTAGATAGAATACTTAGAAAAATGTAAACTGCCAAATTTGGCACAAGAATAAATACTAAATTTGTACAAGTAAGTATAAAAGAAATTGAATCCTCCAGCCTCAGCCTTCCAAGTCCTTGGGATTATAGGCATGTACCACCACACACTCAGCCAAGCTGTTTTGGTTTTTGTTTTTAAGAAACATAAACTTACTCCAAGTTTATGTGGGAATGTAAAGTACAAAAATAGCTAAGACAATTAAAAAACAGAGGGATAAATAGGAGAGTTTAACAAGTAGTAAGACATACTATAAAACCATAGCCATACAAATATGGTAGTTCTGTCACAAGAAAAACGTAAAACTAATGGAACAGAACAGGAAAATCAAAGTCAGGAACCTGTCATACAATAAAGATGGTACCATAAATAATTAAGAAAAATTATTCAGTTATTTTTTTAAGAAAACAGCTAATCATGTGGAGAAAAATAAAAGATTCCTACCTAACACCTTAATCAAAGGTAGATTCCAAACTGATTATATATGTACATGTGAGAGATGAAATAATAAAATGTTAATAGAAGAAAACATAGAAAATGTCTTTGTGATATAAGAAACAAAATGATGGCTTTTATTATTTCAAACTTAATTATTCTTTTAAACAGAAGATACCCAAAATGAAGTTAATAAATTATGAGAGTAAGATATTTTGTTTCTTAAGCTGACAAGTGATTAATATTTCTGATAATCTAATCTATAAGATAAAGAAAACAAGCCAAATAGGATAAGTGTGCAAAGGTTATGAATGGGCAATATATGATAGAGAAAACTGAAAAGGCTAGCATATAGAAAAGTTTTCTAATGCATTGGTAATCTGCCTCAGTACATGCAAGCTCTGGCTACTACAAGCATTTAGCACCACATCACTATCACCCAAAGTCCACAATTTACATTCGAGTTCACTATCAGTGTTGTATACCCTATGGGTTTCAATAAATGTATAATGACATACACTCATGATTATAATGTCTAAATAATAATTTCACTATCCTGAAATAATTCCCATAATAATTTCACTGAGCCCTTATGAGCTCAGCCTATTCATCTCTTCCTTCTCTCTACTCCCTAAGAACCACTGATCTTTTTACCGTCCCCATAATTTTCCCTTTTCAAAAATTTCATACAGTTAGAATCATACAATATGCAGCCTTTTCAGTTTGGTTTCCTTCATCTAGTAAAATGCATTTCATGTTCCTGCATGTCTTTTTGTGGCTTGATAGTTCATTTCTTTTTAGCCTAGAATGATATTCCATTATCTGAATATATCATAGTTTAACCATTCACCTACCAAAAGACATCTGGATTGCTTTCAAAATTTGGCAATATAAGTAGAGCTGTTACAAATATCCATGGGCATATTTTTGTATAGACATGAGTTTTTAACTCCTTTGGATAAATCCAAGAAGCATGACTGTTGGATCACATGGTTATAACACAGTTTTTCAAGAAACTGTTACACAGTCTTCCTAAGTGGCTGTACCATTTTGCACTCCCATCAGCAATTAATGATAGTTCCTGTTGCTCCACACCCTTGTCAGCATTTGTTATTATCAAGGCATAAATTTTTCATGACACAGAAATCACTAAGTATTAAAAGAAAAATTTTAAAATTACACTTCATAAAAATTTACAACTTCTGTTCATCAAAAGGCATCATTAAAAATGAGAACACCAGGATAAAATATTTACAATGCATATAGCCAACAAAGGATTTATATCCAGAATATAAAAAGAACTCTTTATAAATTAATGACAAAAAGGCAAAAAAGTTTATAAATACATACAAATGGTCAATAAGCCATGAAAGTTTTCTCTATCCCATGAGTCATGAGGAAAATGCAAATTAAAATCACAATGAGTTACCATTTCATATCTACTAGCATGACTAAAATTAAAATGACAGTGGCAAATGTTAATGAGGAAATGGAATAATTGAAGAATTTTATAATGCTGGTAGTATGGTAAAATGATAAAAATATTTTGGAAAATTACAGTTTCTTATAAAGTTAAACATATACCTACTCTATGACTCAGCAATTTCTCTCCTAAATATTTACCTGGAAATAATTGAAACATATGTACACACACACACACACAAAGACTAGTATATAAATGTTCAAAGCAATGTTATTTACAATAGGTAATAAACTGGAAAAAATCCAAATACCCATCAACAGAGGAGTGGATATGCAAATTACTGTTTCATCATATAATAAAATACTACACAATAATAAAAAGGGATAAGCTATTGATAACACACAACAATTGAATGAATCTCAAAAACTAGGTTGAGCCTGGCACAGTGGCTCAAGCCTGTAATCCCAGCACTTAGGGGGGCTGAGACAGGAGAATTGCGAGTCAAAGCCAGCATCAGCAACGGTGAGGTGCTAAGCAACTCAGTGAAACTCTGTCTCTACATAAAACACAAAATAGGACTGGGGATCTGACTCAGTGGTGGAGTACCCCTGAGTTCAATCCCCAGTACCGAAAAAAAAAAAAAAACTAGGTTGAGCAAATGAAGTCAAACATACCAAAATAGACTGAATAATTCCACGTATATAAAGTTCAAACACAGGCAAAATAATTTAAGGTAGTGGAAACACAACCCTGTCCACACATGTGGTTTAGGAGTTGACTAGCTGGGTACATCAAGGAATTTTGTTGGGTGATAGAAATGTTCTGTATCTTAATCATGGGTATGTGCTCTGTATAAAGACTTCAATGGAGCTCGTGTCACTATAGGTCAAAGACGAGGAAAGCAGCAGTAAGAAAACATACCTGGTTCCTGCATAAACTTCTGGGTCAGCTTTAACATTAAAGACAGTCTCAAAAATCATTCTTCCAGAAATTTTGGGCAAGTAGAAACTTTCATTAAGCTTCATTTTTTCATTTTTATTATACAAATAACTATTCTTTACCTGAAGTGTTTGGGATCATAAGTTTATTGGATTTGGGATTTTTAAATTTTGGAATATTTGCATACATAATGTGATATCCTAGGGATAGGATCTACGTCTAAACATGAAATTTATTTGTGTTTTATATGCAGGTTATACACATAACCTGAAGGTAATTTTATACAATATTTCTAGTGAACCTGCTGTTTTCATGGTAACACGTCATGTGAGGTCAAGTGTGGAATTTTCCACTGTGGCATCATGTTGGTGCTCAAAAGCTTGATTTTGGAGAATTTTAGATTTTGAGTTACAGGATTAGTGATGTTCAACCATTATTTTCTTTCCAAATAGTGAAAAAAACTTAAAAACTAGTAGGTGACACTCAGAACAGAACCAGAATTTTATTAATAGTAATTAAAAACACAAGATGTAATATGACTGTCCTTTTATCTATTAGCAATGCTTGTGAATCTGTTATAAATGTAAATGAAGTCCCTCATATTTCACTGACTGATCTCATCTCCTCTTACTTAAATAATTATAAGCACTGCCTAATTCCCTTTTGAAAGTCAAATTATAACTGTTATCCTCATTTCACTTCCAAAGAGTTACTTTTTAAAGCCTTAGTAACTAATTTAAATATATTTAGTGTTCATAATTAGTCATATCATATCATGTCTGTCCTATTCCCAATTTTTTAAAAGTGTAATATCATTTAGTTGTCTATATCCCATCATCAATTATTTTTCCAAGCAGGATTCGCTAATACCCTGAAATTATGCATCCATAGGAAATGTCTTTCTGTTATACTTATTTCAGAAAATAAATGAGTATAAAATTCTTACCTTTGAACTCTTTGTAAAAATTACTTAACTTTTCTTGCATCTAGTGCTTCTGGAGAAAGAGCCTGAAGCCAAACTGATATTTTTCCCTTGTTAGTTGGTTTCTTTCTTTGCTTCATTGACTATTAAAGATTTTTCTTGACCTTAAAATTTAGTAAATTTACCAGTATATCCTGTGTTAATCATTGCATATTCATTTTTTTCTATAGAGTAGATGCTTTTTAAATTTCAGGAAATTTTTCTTCTATTATTCCTTTTCATGTTTTTCTTTCTCCATTTGTTCTGCTTATTCAAATAAATTGTGCTCTGCTTCTACTGGATTTATTTTTCTGTCTTACAAGGCTATCATCTCTCTAATTCATGATATAACTGATGATATTTGTTGGTGCTTTTTTTTCTATGTGTGAGATTTTTCTCAACTGTTCTTTACGTCCTTGACCTTTCTTTCCCAACAATATCCTGTTTATTGCATGATTTCTTAAAAATTTCTTTCCAGAGCTCTGCTAACTCATTCAGTATACCTCTGAGTAATTCTTTCTTGTGCTCCTTTTCTTTTCTTTTTTTTTCCAGAGACCATTTTCCCATTAATTTCCCTGAGAACATGAAGAAGAAGGTGCTTACCTGAAAGCAGATAAGAAGGTGCTTACCTGCTCTTTATTGGAATAATTCAGCTGAACTGAAATCTTTATCTGTTTTATTACTTTCTTCTCTTTTTTTAATGGCATCCATAAATAGGTCTCATGTTGAATCTTTTCTGCTTGTTATTCAATATTAAATATAATTCTAATCAACAATGGTCTTTAGTAGAAATAGTATGTTGAAGAATGATCTTGGGCAGCTGGCAACTTTAGTTTTAGTACATTTTGTCTTATCACTTCCAAGCAAGCCTTCTGGTGGAAAAGATTTCCTTTCAATTTTAAGACTTGTTCCCTCAGTGTGGACACACTGCCCTAGATCAAGATGATGAAGCTTAACAGTTCATGAGTTTTTTGGTCTTTTGCTTGGTGACTGACAGCTCAGGGACTCTGGCAAATGTGCAAAGCTGATTGTAGCTTCCCCTGTCTTTCTCCAGGTAGTTTTCCCAGGTTAGAAAATCTAAAGGGCAATACATTCACCTTCCAGAATCTTCCATTGGTTAGAAGTTTCACTATGTTTAATAGAAACCTTCCATAATTTATTTGGCATTCTTTTTTAGCTTCATTATAGATGAATATTCTTTTTTCTAGTATTTGTGTGCAATATGATAGTTTTTGACAAAAAAAAGAAGTGTGTGTGTGTGTGTGTGTGTGTGAGAGAGAGAGAGAGAGAGAGAGAGACAGAGACAGAGATATATAGAGAGAGAAGCTGGGGAACAGGGCTCACATGTGCTAATACGATAGATTTTAAAGCGGAGTAAATAGTATTTGATTCCACTGTCTTTTACTGAGATCCCTCCTTTTATTTGTTTATGTGTCTGACTCTTCTACTACACCAGTTTCCCTTTAATGGCAGGGATCATGTTTACAGTGTGTATACCCTAAATCTAATACAGAAGAGTATATACAGTAAATATTCACTAAAGAAAGGATTACTGAATTACTGAAATACTGAATGATATTGTTTTATGTGTATAAGGAGCATATGCCATGGAAATGCCTGGACATGCCAGGGACTCATTGGATTGCTGGCCATAAGGAACAGCAGCCACTGACTTGCTTAGTCATACCTGCTTGCAATGATGGGGGCCAAAAAAAGCACCTAACCATAGGCCTGCAATTGATAGGGAGCCCAGCCCATGCAATCGAGGGCTGCAAGGGGCACCTAACTGTAGGCCTATAATCGATAGAGAATTCAGCCCATGCAATCGAGGGCTGCAAAGGACCCAGCCCATGTAATCGACAAAGGGGCAGTAAGGGGCACCTAACAGCAGGCCTACTGGTTACAACTGATAGGGGGGCTCAGCTCATGCACATGAGCAAAGAAAGGCCCAGTTGCAATTATACTATCTCACTGGACATAACCAATGGACATTGGCTTTTACTGGTGTAACCAATCACCAGCCCACACCACCAACTTGGAACTGCTTTTAAACTGCTTGCCCCGCCACATTTTGGGGCTTGCCCCAAGGACATCAGTGAGACCGGCCACCTTGCTATCTGTGCCTGAATCAGTTCCATCATTCCCTGACGTCCAGCCGTCGGCTGAAGAGAACCACCAGACAAGGACAACGTCTGCTCTTTGGCTAAGAGAAGTCACCTGGCATCAGAGGTACTTTGGGGCTCGTGGTTGCCCTAGGATTGTGTGAATTAATTGTAATGCTTAGTTGCCCTAGGATTGTGTGAATTGCAGGTAGTGCTTAATTGCCCTAGGACAGTGTAACTTACCTATAGCGTTTGATCAAATGCTAGTTGGGGTGCTCCTGCACACCCAATACCTTTTGCATTAATTCATTATATTTGATAATTGTTGTGATTGAATATACACTTGAATTTAAAGACAATCCACCTCCGAGTAATCATTAATTAGGCATGCTGCTCATGACAATGTGCTAAAAGCTGTCCTATTAGGTGTATCATAGAAAAGCAAATATTTCAGGTAATGGGAGGTGAGATGGTCAACAAGTTTCTGTTTTTTCAGGAATATAATGTCAGTGAGATAGATAGAAAGACAGATATGTAAAACAAATGGAAGCCTGAGCCCTTTGTTCCTCTTTGTATATAGATAATGATCACTATTTGCAGGTTCCATATTTGCAAAACCACCTCTGGTTAAAATTATTTGTAACTGCCAAATAAATATAGGGCTTCCCTAGTCGTTTGTGACCTACACAGAGCAGAAAAAAAATTATTTCCTTGATGTATATGCTTCCAGTTGAGGCAGAACAAGGCAACACTGCCTCCTTGTTTTAGCTCTCATACTATAAATAAGTGTCCTTTTTGCAGTCTATTACTAGTACAATTTTTGTATTTTTTTTGTTGTTGTTAGTGATTTCACTGCTTAAAATGGCCTCCAAACATAGCGCTGAAGTGCTGTCTTACATTCATAAGTGCAAGAAGGTTGTGATGCATCTTAGGGAAAAAAATATGTACATTTAGATAAGCTTCATTCAGGTATGAGTTACAGTGGGGCTGTCTGTAAGTACAATGTTAATGAGTGAACAATGTATGTTAAATAAAATACCTTTAAGCAGAAACATAAATAAATTGCTATAATTCCGGTTATAGCATTATTGCTATAATTCAAATGTTGAATGTCCCCCAAAGGAAAGCCTATATGTTAAAGGCTTGATCCCCAAGGCAGTGCTACTGGAAGATAGTAGAACTCTTAGGAGGCGGGCCCTGATGGGAGGTCCTTAGGTCACTGGGGTGTGCCCATGAAGGGAATAATGGGACCTTGACCCCTTCCTCTTTTGCTGCCTGACCATGAAGTGAACAGTTTTGCCCTACCACAGGATCCCCACCATCATGTGTTGCCTTGCCACCTGCGCAGAGCAACAGGGCCAATTGAACCACTAAAACTATGAGCCAAAATAAACCTTATATCTTTTAAGTTGATTATCTCAGTTTGTTGTGGTAGAAGGCCAAAGAACACAGTTTTGTATTGATCACATAATGCAAATATTGAGAACAGAGCCTTACAGAGAACTTTCTGTAGGAGCAAAAATTCAATATTTTATAATTCAGTGTTTGCAGTGCATTCTAGGATATTTACTACCAAAATAACAATAGCCTATCTTATCTCTTCTATGGCTTTAAAAATCATATATATGCTAAAAATTCCCAAAGTTATATCTTAAGCCTAACAAATTACCTGAGGATCAAACTCATTTAAGCAACTCCCTTTTGATATCTTTACCAAGATATGTAATAAGTGTCTCAATGTAGACTCAAAACAGAATCTTGATTTTTGTCCTTCCCACAACCATGTTTCCCCAGTCTTCCCTAAATCTGTGTCAACTTCTTTTACCTACTTGCTCAAGCAAAAACAGAACCATCCTTAATTCTTCTCACTCAAGAAAAAACAGAATCACCCTTAATTCTTCTCTATTCATCACCTCTTCATATCTACCCCAACAGCAAGTCCTGACAGCTCTACTTCTCTCCAAATTCATGTACTTATTTCTGTGTCCATTGCTATTATCTCAGTTTAAGCCACCACCATCCCTTTTCCATGTTTCTGCAAGAACCACATGCCTATCTGACTGCTTCCACTCTGGCTCCCTACAATTTATTCTTCACAAAGGAGCAAAAGTAATGCATTTAAGTGGAGATCAGAGTTTGTTACTCCCCTGCTTAATATTTTCTATTGTCTCCTCGTTGAACCGAGGACAAATTCAGACTTTTACTTTAGTTCATAAGCCTCTAAATAATAATCCATTCCCTACCAATATTTCCAAACTTATCCCCCACCATCCTCCACTTACTTGACTGTTTTCAGCAAAACTGAACTCATTTCTGTGACCTGATCACCCCAGGATAAGGCTGTCAGATTTAGCAAATAAAAACACACAATGACCAGTTCAACTTCAGATTAAAAAGGAACTTTTTTTAGTATGAGATATACAATATGTGGGGCATACTTATACCAAAAAAATATATATTATCTGAAATTCAACCAGGCATCCTGTACTTTATCAGGCAAGGCTTTTCTCTGTCCTAGTTTCTTTGTACTTGTTGCTATTTCCTTTTCTGGAGCTCTCTACTCTCAGATCATAGGGATGACTTTTCCTTGTCATTCCAACCACAAAGCAAATATCACCTCCTCAGAAAAGCATTCTCTAGTCACCAAATTTATAGGGTTCTCTATACAAATGTTCCCCCGACCCAGGCACTATCTCATTAGCATTTTTTCCTTCTTATATCTAAGCTTTATTAAGGAAGGAACTTTGTCCATTCTATTTACTCTTGTAATCCTCATTGCCTACGAGAGTGTATGGTATGTAGTAAATGTTCAATAAGCATTTTCTGAATAGATGAATGAATACCTCCTGACATACTAGCCTAGTCAACATTTGAATAAACTGTAGTGATTACAAGGTGAGTCAGATTTTTATTTTTGAAAAGGGCAGAGGTCATCATTAGAAGTAGCCATATAAACTAGGCACATTAGTTGAAACATAGCTGTACCAGAATTATTTTAGTTATTGTTTCTCATTAGAAATATAATAAGAAATAAAGTTTTAGTCAACTTTCTGTTGCTGTCACAAAATACCTGAGACAAGCAACTTAAAAAAGGGAAAGGTTTATTTTGGCTTATGGTCTCAGAAGTTTCAGTCCATAGTTAGTTGGCTGAGTTACTTTTGGACCTGTGGCAACCAATCCTTCAATACATGGGCCTTTGGAGGACATTCAGGATTCAAACTATGGTAGAAAGGAAACAGCAATTCTAATTTTGGGCAACTTAAATCTTTCAAATTATTCTCTCTTTTGGGAAAAAAAAAAGCAAGCTTAGAATTTCTAAGAAATCAAAGAAAATTGTTACTAACTAGATGGTTAATAATTGCTTATTTGAAGTAGCATATTAAACAGGTAAAATGGCATAATAAAGGTCTGTTTTGTGTAGGCTTTAGGAACAATTTGAAGCACTCCTCTTGAATATAAATTAATATATCTCTGTTTCCATTTTTAATAATAGCTAGTATTTACATCATATGCTATGTTTTTAAAAATATTTTCAAATGTATATCCCCTCTTGATCATTCTAAGTGATCAAGTCTAACCTAGAACACAATTTTTCTATATTCAACTACTATAGAGGAATCAAATTTAATATTACCTTTGCTTTTATGCTATTACCATAGAAATCCCAGGTATAATATTGTTCCTATTGGAAAAAATATTATGTGATTGACAACAATCTGTCTATAAGACAGTTTGCAAGAATGCTTTGCTGGTGGGCTGGGTTTGTGGCTTAGCAGTAGAGCACTTACTAGGCATGTGTGAGGCACTGGGTTCAATTCACAGTACCACATATAAGTAAATAAAATAAAAACATCCATCAACAACTAAAAAAAATTAAAAATTTTTTAAAAAAGAATGCCTTGCTACAAAAAAATGACAACTGCCTTTAAAAGCCAGATTTTTAATTCTAAAGCCCTACTGATTTTCATTTACTTGGCTCAAAATAGTGTTGATGCATATTAATTAGAATTTCCTGATTTCCACTTTTTGCCTTCATTGCCAAAAGGAAACTAATTATTAGTTATTTAGGAAACTGTCAGTGAAAGAGAATGCCAGAAAATATATTGCACAACACACATGCAGATTCCTTCAGAGCATGGCCCTCTGTTCTCATACTTTATACCCATACCACTTGGTTCCAAGCTTTCAAGTTGAACACTCTAATTCCTCTTCAAGACAGTTCAGTAGGGGCTTAGTCTGAGTTGCTCCCCTAATGATTGAGAGTGGTTAATACCCTTGGCACAGGGGTAATTTCATCCAGAGATATGGGAGCAGTTTCCTTTGCTTCTTCATCTTAATCTTCAATTCTCTCTCAATGCCATGCCAAACTTTAGCATATATTAAGGAAAGACTCAGAGCTGCTGAATTAATTGTTATTGCTCCAAGCACACCAGGCAGTCTGGCAGCTGACAGAATCATGTGACCACAGAATGAATAATTTAGGACATCAGCCCATTGTGGTGTGTCCCCAAAGGGAAAATGACTGGAAAAGACCACAGTCTCAATTTATCCTTGGCCTTCTATGACATCCCTGTAACACTTGACTCAAAACATTTTTGTTCTCTTTGTGCCAAATAATACAACTACTCAGTCCAGAGAGTTAATTATTCCCATTTATATGAGCTTTATCACTAAGATCCTCAGATGATCATAAATACTGTTTCAGCTCTAAACCCATCCATTCACACCAACATCTTCCTATCCCTATCTGCATAAAGTAAAACAATCTTGTCTTTTTTTCATTGGGGTATCGCTTCCACAACACCCTGATGGCATCAGCCTTGCCCCAAATTAAAGAAGCAGAGAAGATCCTGACAGTTATCCATCTGATTCAGACCAGGGGACCTAAAGACTCACTCACTCACTCACCCAATATATATTTATTAAATGTCTTCAACGTGTTGTGCTAAATAGTATGGGAAAAGAGAGATGATACAGAATCAGGATTTATCCTACTCCAAAGGGATTCAGAAGTTGGGATTGGCTGCCTATTGGTAGAGGTAAAACATGCATCTTAATAACTACTATAATATCAGGAGAGAGTGGGACAATCCATTGAGAATGAAAGCCTCCATAGAGAGGTAAATACAAATAGCTTTTGAGTGCTAGCTGATGGATCTGACAAAGCTTCATAGAGAAGATGGGTTTGAGGACAAGTAGGGTTTGGGCCTTGGTGAAGGAAGGTTACTGAAGCTGAACTGAGCAAAGGCTCAGTGTTAAGACAAGGCACTAGAGCATACATTATCTCCTGACAGTTTAGAAACCACCAAGAATCATGGACTTGGAATCAATGCCATGGGTCATGCCCCAGCTTTTCTAGCTTTTGGACCTACAACCTTAGTTGATTTTTTGTTTCCAGTGCTGAGGATTGAACCTGAGTGCTAGACAAGCACTCTACCATTGAGCTACATCCCCAGCCTTTATTTTATTCTGAGATAAGTTCTCGCTAAATTTCTTAGGACCTCAGTAAGTTGCTAAGGCTGACCTCTAACGTGCAATCCTCCTGCCTTAGTTTCCAAGTTGCTGAGATTACAGCCATGTACCACCAAACTCAGCAACCTTCCTTCACTTCTCTGAGCTTCATTTCCCTTCTGTAGAATGGGTAAGATAATTCTAACTCATTTGCCATTGTGCATATTGGGCATGATAGTAGTTGAACTCATGAATACTTTTCTCAAGACCTTCCTCCACATTTGCCCTACATCCCTACCTGATTTCCCCCAGTTTTCCTTACTTTGCATTCAATAATCCATTCTCTTCCAATAGAAAAAGAACAAGAATTTCATTAAATATTTATCCTACTTCTTCCAAGACTGAGTGGAGACAGTATTGTTTCCCTTTTGAAGATGGCTCCAGATCGATCGACAATCTAGCTAAAACTATCCACATGCTTTCGTAAGTTCCAGTGAGAAACATAAGCCTTCCAAATTCCAGCACATTGGAGCTGGTATTTTTGGCTATTCTTTCAGTGCTATTTTACTGTGTTAAAATGTAAATGAGATGACTATCTATGGGTCAAAAGTCAAAGACATAAACATCCTCAAACTATTTCTTCTGATGATCAACAAGATTTCCTTTAACTCTAAGTTATAAATTTAAAGCAATTATACATGTATAATGAGACTCACTCTAATACATACATAATAATCATCATAGTAGAGCTGAAAAATACAAATATCCACATACACTAAAATATGTATACTGTTAATCTTGATCATATGAAATTATATATCAGCAAAGGTACATCTTCCTGAGGCAAAGAGTTAAATACAGCAAAAGGGAATCCTTAGGGGCATGGTTTATGCTTTTCATCTTTGTATTTCTAATACATGATACAATGCCTAGCATATAATAGTTACTGGAGGAATGGATGAAAAGAGTCAAAACTGCATCTCCAATCATTCCTAGTCCCAAACTCTATCAGAAACTAGAGATTTCATTTTGCGACTTCACACTCAATAGGTTACAAACCAAACTCATCATGACCCTCAAAAATATCCTCTTTTTATGATTTTCTATTAATGATACTACCATTTTCAGAATCACCCAAGCTCAAATCTGCATTTGGTTCCTTGTCTCAGCCCCTTCCTAGCAGTTATTAATTCCTGTTGATGGTTTATCTAGGATAATCCTCATATCTATTCCTCCTTTTTTTATTCATCTCCATTGCTGATCTCTTAAGACTATAGACCAAAGTTTCTTCCTATGGTGGTGCTCTTTTGGCTTCATGCTGGTAGGTGTTTTCCTTTGTCAGACAAGTTGTGTAAACTTTTAAAATTTTAGAAAATGTAAATAATCACTAAAAAGAAATCACTATGATACTGCTAATCTTTGGGTATGCATCATTCTAGATTTATATACGCTTAAGTTAATATCTATATTTATCAGTCATTTACAAGTATCTCCTTTCAAAATTGAGATCTGTGAGGGGATAGGAGTGTAAGTTCAGTGGTGGAGCACATGCTTAGCAGACACAAAGCCCTGGGATCAATCTCCAGCACCAAAAAAAAAAAAAAAGATCTATGTTGTAAGTATGTTTCTATATTGATAAAGATACTGCTACACATTATCTTCAATTGTAGAATAGTATTTTATTATTTGAACACAACATTAAATAACTTCTCCTTCCAGGATATTTAGATTGGTTTCTTGGCCCATTTTCTGGTGCTAGAAATATAATGCTAAAGACTATGTAAGTTACAAAGAAAAGATCTTTATTTTGACTCATGGTTCTTGTCCAAGGTCAATGGGCCACATCTGATGATGGTCTTCTTGTTGGCACAAACCCAAGGTAGCACAGACATCATATGGTAAGAGACAGAACATGAAAGAGACCTAGCTAAACTGGATTTTATAGCTAACCCACTCTAGAGATAACCCATTAATCCATTCATCATTAATCAAGTAATCAAAAGAATGCTTAGTCCATTCGTGAAGGCAGAGTCCTAATGCCTCTTATAGGTCCCACCTAGTCCAACCTCTTAATATCTCATAACAGGGATTAATATTTAACATGAGTTTCACAGGGGACAAATCATATTCAAATGATAGCAATTGGTTTAAATTTTTTAAATGCCAGGATGTATGTTTGAGTGCACATGTGTATGTGTGTCTAATGATCCCTAGATTATAAATTCCTAGATAAAAATTACTAGGTTATTTCAAGCCTTCCAAAAAGGGCACTTCCAACAGAAGCCCATGAGAACTGACAGTTCAGTTTTGAAAATCTGCTTATTTCCTGACCAAAGAAGTCATTTTCCCCCTTCTTCTTTGTCATTACCTTTATGCTCACCACAGTGTTAGGACCATAGTTAAGAATTAACCAAGTACTTTTTGAGGTATGAACCAAATTCCTAACACTCATCTTATTCAAACATCTCCCTATATACTTTTCCTCACTACCTACCTATGAATAAAGCCAAATATTTATGTACATATATGAATGCACAACCAGTAAAATTCTATATCATGTATAACCACAAGAATAGGTTCCTAATTAGAATAAGTTATACTCCATGTATGTATGTCAAAAAACACTCTAATGCCATGTATATCTAAAAAGAATTTTAAAAGAATCTCAAATTTTAAAACAAAAAAAAAGTGATAAGCTCAAACAGAACTGTAAAGGACATAACTACTCCAAGTACTTTCTTCAAAAAATACTTCAACTAAGGGCTAGGGGAATAGCTTAGTGGTAGAGCACTTGCCTATCACTTATGAGGCCCTGGGTTGATCCCACGTACCACAATATAAAAAAAATACTTTAGATGAAAAGTAATAATAATCACTCACATATAATCCAGTTACCATTTACAAAGAACTTAATATATGCTATGCCAAGTACATATTGTATTCTATGGGGAATACTTTGTTATCCCCAATTTATACATAGTAGTTAATAATTTTTGTTATACCACTTCTCTTTTTAATAAAGTCTCACATATATAAGATGGCTATCTACATTTTTTATTCAAAATTGCCTATCACTAAATTGGAGGGGAGAGTTAAGGGAGAATTATCCTTTAAGTATATAGCCACTATGCCTATGCCAGCTATGCTTATTACAGGAAATTAAACAAAATAATGTATCTCCACAAATGATATGACTCCTCAAACATAGTTAACTGTTATTATTAATTGTTCTTTTTAAAAGTAGGTCATATTTGTGGAGAACTTATTAAGTTTCAGGCACTGTTCTACAAATTTATTTAGTATCTGCTAAATGCCAAGTGCAGTGTTAGGCAATAAAACAGTGAGAAAAACAGGCCAAATCACTGGCTTCATGAATATTCCACTGAGAAAGGCAGACAATTTGAAGATAAAGAAGGCAAGTTTAAAACAACTGAGATTGTGAAAGTTGTCAAAGAAAGAAAGGAAAAATAAAGCGGGAAAGAGGATATGATATTCTCACTAATTCTCACAGCAACTGTATGCAGCACTGATTATTATCATATTTTAGAAATAAAAAATAAGGAAGCACAGGTTATGTAACTTGCTCAGATTTTATGGAGCTAAAGTAGATGAGCATTGAATTAGCCAGGGGTCCCTTAGAGGCTTCATACATCCCATCTCACATAATCTCTATCTACCCCTACCCTATGCTTTGAAATGGGTAATTGATGTTTTCTTAGTCTTATATAAAGGGTCCTGGCTGCAGTTTCAGAGTCCTAACACCTACCAAACCAACATATCACCATACAGTCACCTCAGACACTGCTCTGTAGAAATAATCACCCCAGTAAGGTAGCCACTACAACAGATGAAGAGCAAACCTGGAACGTGATTTGCCAAAGTCAACCACAAAGAGAGAATCATCACTCATTCTAAAAAGAACCCTTGTAGACAGGTACTATTATCCCAATGGGGACACCAACATCTTTACAAACAGCAGAAACAAGTTGCTAGCCCAATATCACCAAGTAACAACAGCTGATGCAGTGTTCCAATCAACATCTCTCTGGTTCCTGAAGCTAAGGTTGACAATGGCTCCCCGTGGGTGTCCTGATGCCTTCTCAGAGTCACATCCTCTAAAACAGTTGGCTAAAAGGAGAGGTGATCTTATGTCTAAAGTAATTTTTCACTCCTTGAACAACATATTGGACTCCCACCCCCATTCTGTGATTAACACAGCTTCAAGGGCTGTTCAGTATATAAGCCATTTTGCTTTAGGAAGCTTTGATCTGAAAATAAGACAAGTAGTTTCAGTGCTGTCATCAATAGAAAATTAGGGGATAAAAAGAAATCTATTTAAATGGCTTTTAAATATTCACAAGGAGAGCCATCAGTCTTTGCCGAGTTCTTCTCTGCTGTCTGCCTTGCCCAAAACCCTGTCACATCAGTGTAATGACCACAAGCTGTGTCACATCAGCAAATGCTGAATCCAGTCACAAAAGTGAAGCCTACGATGACCTGAGCTCTTGCCCTCCACAGGAACTTGTTTCTTTAGAAAAGTGATTCAATAAAAGGTCTTTAATGTGGCTTCTCTCAAACAGCCACAAGACAAGATGCCCTGGAGACCAACAAACACAAAGAAATGAAAATCTTATTTAAAAGAAGCCTGTAATGGTATATAAGTTGGTATAATCTCTTTGAATACAATTTTTGAAATGCACCAAAATTTAAAATATGGATTCCCTTTGATCTAGTAGTTTCTCATGTAGGGCACTTATCAAAACAAGGATATAGACATATAAGCAAAGGTGTTTGTGGACACATTTTGTAACTTGAAAAATGGCAAAGTAAGTGTGTATCAGTAGAGAAACAGTTAAATACATTATGGTTCATCTATACAATGGGACCTATTGTTTAGTGAGTGAAAAGAACAAGACACTTGGGTCTTAACAAGAAGAAGCCACAAATACTACTGTGCAAAAAAATTGGATGCAAGGCAATATATACAGGATTATCTCATTTATATAAAACATATAGATCTATAACTATATTTTCATTTAAAAAACCAGAATGATACATACCAAACAGCTCAGAATTAACTCAGGGGAGTAAGATGGGGTTGGAACTGGAAAAGAACAGCCCATCACTCTTTACTGCACACAGTTCTATTTCACAGAATTTTGATGAGTGATATTTAAAATTTGTAAACTACAAATTTTACTTTTGAGAAAAATTAAGCAAATCAGATACAGACACACTAACAAAATTTTAACATATAATTATACATATCATTTCAGCCCTTTCAACAGAATAAAATTCAATACAATAATAGAATTATGAAAACTTTACTCTGGAATTCACACTACCCATTTGATCTCAAATCATTTAATTTGATAAATGTATACTAGATGCTCAACCTTACCAACACAACCTTAGTTTTATTTTATTGAATTCCCTCACAAGCTGGCACAACTGCCTAATAGGGATTTTCACCTGGATGTTCCAATGGATTTAAAACTAACATATCTAAAGCCAAATTTACCATCTTCCAAAATATCCTATGTCTTCCAAGGATGTTCTCATTTTCCCCACCACCCAGGCTTGAAACTCTCATCCCTGTTGAGAATTCCTCTATCTGGCTACCTCAGCAAATTGGTGGTCAAATACTCTGTTCAAATACAACCCTTCCTTCTTTGCCATTCCCAAATCCAGCTCCTAAATACAAGTTTTCTACCTCAGTATTACCTTGTATCTTTATTACATTACCTATAACACTGTTCTGATGTACACTTGCGTGCCACCATACTCTATTCTCACTCTATCCCACCCCTTGACCCTTATAGAGCATAAGTTCCTCAAATGAAAGATCCATGTTCTTTTAATCTCAGCATCTAGCATCCAGCATCCAGCCTTACACATAGTGAGTGCTGGATTAATACCTGTTCAGTGAATAAATAGAAGTATTTAGCCTTATTTCTAGCAGGTTTGCCTTTTCTAATCTCCTTATCTCCCACCCATTTTCTCCAATATTCCCCGCTAGCTAATAATTCAATAGCAACAGCAGCAGAAGCAGCAGCATTGATAATTTGCTACTTCTCAGATAAGAGCACAGTCCTTTCAAATTCAGACATGAATGGAATTTAAAGGGTTTTATTTTTATATATTCAATAGTTTTCAAAGAAAACTTGAAAAATTCAAGGCTAAAGAAACTGAAAACATTCCAGTGGGCCTTAAACTTCCATTGAGACTCTTATAAACAGTAGAGATGAGCATTTCTGAATCACTAGTCCCTTAGGAAAATGAATATGCATTAGGAATGGAACCATGTAATTTATAAATCATTTTGAAATAGCTCTCTATGATTTTAGCTTATTAGGGGGTTGTTATTATTCTATTACTCAGGGATCATTAGCACATTCAGCTAGCAGTATGGATCACATAATATCAAGTGACAAGGGAAGAACATGAAGTATCCCAATTATTATTTCTTTTAAAAAGGATTGTTATGGAATGTGAACTATAATTTATTAAGTCTGAAAATGCTACAACCTTTTTCTATTAAAGGGGCTATCACAGGGGGAAGGGGAGATTACCTAAATAGAATTAACAGCTAACATTTACTATATGCTTACTATGTGCCAGGCACAGTTCTAAGGGCTTTATGATAATTCACAAAATCCTCACAAAAACCCATATGAGAAAAGCTTACTTTACACACAAGGAAACTGAGTCCTCATTGTGGTTAAGTCACATGGCCAAGGTTACATACCTTCTAAAAGACAACTCAGGTGTGGTGGACATGGAAATGCACCACCCAGGCCCCCACTGAGAAAGGACATGTGTCAGCCGCTAGGAGTGCTGTCAGTTCCTTCAGGTTCAGAGCCACTACAGAGTAGACCTTCCACAGGCAGCCTGAAATGGTTAAGAACAGAGCTAGAAGGGTCTGCCCTTTTTGGTTCTCATGGACAGCTGCAATGCATAGCATATACTCCAGGGTCTCTCATGGGGTCAGCCAAAGCTTTGCTGGACCTGCCCTACAGTTCCACTCCTCCCTGTGCCCAAGTCTGCTTCATTCCTCTCCTCTCCACAGGTATTGTTCCCTATTGTTTTTGTTTTGTGTTGTTTGCATGCCAAACTGTCCAGAACCTCAGCCCATGACATCAGGATTGAAACCAAGTTGTCTAACCCCACAGCCCTCACTTTTAACCCTCTATTGCCTTCCCAGATCAAATGACAGACAGAAGAAATCCACACATCATTCTAAAGCCTCAATCTTAGCTAATCATTTATACTTCTGTTTGTACCAAACATTTGTTAGAACTGTTAAGCATAAGTCACAAGGTACCACATTGTGGCCCATTCTAGAAGTAGGAGGGGGAAAAAAAACTTGAAATATTTGCTAATCTCTAAGACAATATCAGACTCCAAAATATAGCTTTATGCACTTTTAATACCCTGATATAGGTTTATTTATTATTCTTAATTCTATAATCATCTCCCCAATCCATATCCTCTTCTCTCCTTCTCTTCATTGTATACTACCCACTATTTAAATGTGGACTAAAGGTAGGCATGCTGACAAACTGTAAGGTTCCACTCACTCTAAATGCTAATTGTACACTGAAAGTCCTTATTCAAGAAACTTTAAACTTTTCAACTTTTTGTGGGAAAATTCTAGTATGCAAAGGAAACCACAGTGAATTTACCTGCTTTCTTCCTATGTATTAATGGGACATCTTAGAAACAAAAGCTAAAAGGATAAGCAGAGCCCAGAAGTTCCTGGAGAGTTTTGCTAATATCACAAGCCCCTGGGTAGAGCACAAATATATCTCCAAAATTCTTGTGGAATGGTCAGATGGGCAGTGATTCACATTTAAGGTGAAATATATTGATGAAAACCCCCAAAATATTTGTCCTTTAATACAAATTTGTTTTTTGGATTCTATATTTCTAATATTTATACTAATAATGTAAATAGAGAAGTAATTGCTACAAGTACTAGTACCTATTCTTCATGTTCACCAGGAGAGTTCACATAAGTCACTTCTGATTTCTTTTTCTTCTCTGCCAAGGGCCTACAGATAGCTCTGTTCACTCTCAGGAAAGAATTAGTCAATGCCCACAGAAGGTCTTTGATGAGAAACAGGCCAATGCTTCTCAACCTCAAGGGTCAAAAATGAAATTATTAACACTAGAGATAATGCACCAATATAATATGAGTAACTTAAAATTTTTTTAAGAATTAAAAGAGTACCTAGTCAGAAGGAGAGACACTAGGAGAGAAGACAATAGCAGATGAGAGATTCCAACATATTTTTAGAAGATGGAACTCAAGCAGAAGCTAACTGTCTTAAAAGAATGGACAAAATTCTAACTTCTTACCTACAGAAAGTGAATTCAGGCCAGACCATAGCTCTGTGCTTTGCACAGTCACTGAGAAGCTCAACTTAGGAGTATGAGGATGAGGCTGAAAACAGCAAACACCTTAAAAAACCTGGACTGATGGGCTGATTTCCAGCTTCCTTCCTCTATACAGCACAGCAAGAAGACAGAGAGAGGACTATGGGAGAGGCCTTTGGGGGTGGGGGGATGGAACTAACATATACTGTCTGATATGTTGGAGATCTTAGAAAAAATATGAGTCTGCTGCCATCATAATATAGCACCCAGTTTTATGGTAAACTATTTTTATAAGTAGGAGTACACTCTAAAATAACAATAGTATAGAACAGTAAATACATAAATCAAAAACATAGTCATTTTTACCATGATCAAGTATTAGATACCATCAATAATTACATGTGCTATAGTTTATCCAACTGACAACGCAGTAAGTTTACTTACACCAGCATCACCACAAACACATGAAGAGCACACTATGCTAGAAAATTACAATGGCTATGACATCATTAAGCAATAAGAGTTTTTCAGCTCTATTATAATCTTATGGGACCACTGCTGCATATGCAGCATGTTGTTAACCAAATGTTGTTATGCAGTGCATGACTGAATATGCTGGTGCCACTGTGCTGGCCTCAGGCAGCTTAGAGCCTGGCGAGTAAACTGCAGCCATGTCCAATCCCCTTCTCCTCAGTATGTGACCCCCCCATTACTAACTTCCACCCAAGTCACACTCCAAGCTCTGCTTATCATAGAGAGATTTTAATAAAATATACCTTGACAGAGTTTATCAAATGTTATGTAATGATTTCTTTTGAAAAATAAAGGTATTTTTAATGCCTAAGTGAAAATAAAATCATATATTATCATATATTACTTAGATATCAACAAATAAAAACTTAAGAAACTATAAAAACAAATTTACAAAATAGATAAAACAGAAGAGCTAAGAAACTGGTCTCTAAAACCAAAATGTCTGAGTTCAAACTCTAGTTCTACCATTTATTAAACTGTGTCTTTCTGAATGTTAAACTCTCCAGAGTTTGGTTTCCTAATCTGTAAAACAAAGATGATACTAATCCCTATTATATAAATCACTTCAGGATTAAGTTAAATATTCTATATAAAATGCTGAGTACTCAGTTAATGTTAGTCATACAGTAACATTACTTGTATTACTATAAAATCAAATGAAATGCAAATTGAATTGATGTAATATAACACATGATACTTTGCTGAAACCAAATAACCAACATATATATGATACTAAACTATGACATAGGGTTAAGTCCCAAATTCATGAACAAACCATCTGTATGATGATTCAGTTTATCCACTATATTCCTACTACTAGAAAAAGTGCATTTGCTCAGTGCCCCATAATGTTATATAACCTTTTTCTATAGTGAAATATATCATTTGTGCATTGTCTATTCTATTCATATCAGCTTATAACAAGGTAGCATCACAAAAGTAGGCTCTAAAATTGTGCATCTATATTGGAAATAAGATGGTCATATAGATAAGACAGAAAAATGTTTATGTCACATTTATTAAATGTCCTCAAAATAAAAACATAATGAAGAACCTATCAGCAAAACTTCTGAGAAACACTAGCCTGTGGTGGGAAGCCAGGAAGAAAGCTAATGGTGTTGGGTGCCCAGATTTAGATATTAAATAAATAACCAGCTACCATGAGATGAAAATTAATAAGTATAACTGAAAACTCCTATACTCATATCCAAAAAAAATCATACAAATACAATTAGAAAGAAATATCCTGATAAAAGCACACACATATATTAAGAACCAAGGAGCCAGGCATGGTGGTGTACACCTATAATCTCAGTGACTCAGGAGGCTGAGGCATAAAGATCACAATTCAAGCCAGTCTCAGCAATTTAGCAAGGCCTAAACAACTTAATGAGATCCTGCCTCAAAATAAAAAATAAAAATGGCTGAAGATGTATCTCAGTGGTAAAAGCACGTTTGAGTTTAAACCCTAATAGGGAAAAAAATACAATCAAGGGATTATTTGATCAGCAATAGTGTAATGTACTTGCCAGAGAATGAGAGAACTCAGACACAATATCAGAAGCAAAATCTCCAATACAAAGGGAGTTCTACTCTGCTCCATACAGTTGGGATCATACCTAAAGTCATTTATTTGCCTCCAGATAAAGCCCTTTAATAGGCTCCTAGACAACTTAGAATGAATGTATTTTGATGATTAAAGGCATGGAATTTAAATTCCAAAAAATAGAAATTGAAATTATTAGTTCCAGGGCTGGGGTTGTGGCTCAGTGGTAGAACACTTGCCTAGCATGTGTGAGGCACTGGGTTCGATTCTCAGCACCACATATAAATAAATAAAATAAAGGTCCATTGACAACTAAAAAAAATATTTAAAAAAAAAAAGTATTAGTTCCAGCAACACAGGCATATTAGCCCACTACTCTGGGCTTTAGCTTATCTGCCAAATGCAGATATTAATAACACATATCTCATGATATTGTTGTGAGAATGAAATAAAAAATAAAGGTAATATTTACCAAAATATGAAAGTAAAGTGCTAATAAACACAATGCCTAGCAAAAGTCTCAAAAAATAGTTGAAACATTGTTAAGTACCATGAAGAACACAGGACTATGAATTTTCTTTGAATTTGTTTCACACAAGAAGTATTAACAGAACTTGAATTAGCTGTGGGAAAAGTTATCTTGAAAAGAACAGGTGGTTGCTACTTTCAAATATTTGAAGGTTGTTACAAAAATGAAAGAAGTAGGACTAACAAGTCAAAGTCACAGGGAGCTTTTTTTAAACTCAACCTAGGAATAACTATTCAATGATGAGTTCAAAATCCAAGTTGCTGCCACAGGAAATAGTGTTTTTCACTGTAGAGGGAAGTTCCACAAGTACCCTGAGATCCTCTAATATTCCTCTAGTACAAATATCTCTGTGAATGCATCAATCAATTTAGCAGTCAGTTCAAGACTGCAAAGTCTGAAGACCAAAATTCTGTATCTGCAAGTCCCAAACCCTTTTCTTTGTTCCCTAGGCCAATAGTATTTGCTTTTACAAACTGAATTAGCCAAAAATCATACATTCATTTGGAGAAAAATTGGGAAGATGTTAGGAACCTAAAACAAAATTATCACTTCCTTCAGTGTATATAGCCCAAACAAAGCTCAGTTCCCTTCTAGATTAGGCTCATCCCATTCTGTGCAAACTTTTAACCTCAGGCCCAGTGGCAATTAAACAGTCAATTGAAAGTCTATCATTTTTGCTGCTGTTGGTATACTGTACTTTTGTTAATCCAGACAGTAAAGTATGAGTCCATCTGTAAAAATTTGGTGGTAGCAGCTTTTAGTTCTTTTTTTTTTTTAAAAAGACAGATCTTCTCATTTTTTTATGGTGGCAGGGATTAAAAACAAGTGCTCTACCACTGAGCTACAGCCCAGCTTCAAAACAAAAAACATTTTAGCCTTTAATGCTGTCCAATGGAATAGGCTGCATCAGGTAGAGTAATGGCGTTGCCAGTGCAAGTATTAGAACTGAGGCTGGGTGGGTGTGGAAGGTTCATACTTGATTGCCTTTAAAGTCTCTTCCAAACAAAATAAATCTATCTTTCTAAGTATATAATGGTATAGTAACTTTCCATGGAATCAAGGGGAAAACCTTACCTGGATGTATAAATAAATGAATCCACATTGAAATGATACTCACCTGCATTTTGCTATAAACATTTTAATTTACAAAATAAAAACAAAACTTCAGTTTGAAATAATGTTGTTGAGATTTTCTTCACCAAGTATTAGTGTGTGTGAATGATAAATTCTTTCAGCATATTACAAAGAAAGATGAGTTTTCTAAGAATACACAGATGGCAAAGAAAAGTCTTTGTTTAAAAAAGCTTCAAGTAAAATCCCAGGATGCCAATTACATAACATCCTCACAAAAAGTATGACAAACTTGACTTTGATCCCTGCTTCTACTTTCAGATCATAAAAAAAAAAAATCACCCAGTAGGACATGAAATTCAATGCATAGAGCATAGGTGGACACCAGATTGTATATTAAAAAGAAGCTTATTGCCAGATCACCCCAAAACTGTACCCACAGTAAAACTCTGCCTTTCTGACTTTCTTGTGCAAAGAGCAATGGATATCAGTCAGTGTCACCAAGCACTTATGTAAAGATGCACGTGGAGGCTTTTGACACATTGCTTCATATTTTTAAGAATACACCTCCTGCCCCAGAATATTCATTCTCCTCCTTTACAAAAAGCATGATAGTCTCAACCCCTGGCATTTCCTTTTAACAAACAGCAAGTCTCATATAAGCTGAAAAAGTCATTAAATGCACTTTCTCTAGTCATGCAGTAATTTAGTTGCCATGGCAATCTTTGGCAAACTTGAAAAATACTTTGAATGGGTCATTTCTAATGCTTGTTTCTAAAATTCTAGAACTTTAAAAGGCCTGGAGGACAAAGAAACTAAAAAATGCTTTCCTCTTCAATGCCTAACGACAGACTCAGCAAATATAGCACAGTTCTTCACAATATGATATCCATTACACTTCTGACAATGATCACTTCATTATATCCCACCTCGAGATCATTCTTATAGCTATCCGTGTCTTCCCAACTGAGTAAAAGCACTAACTTGGGTCTCCATGCCAGAGAAGGAAATTAATTCATGAAATAAGCATTTTCCTATAATAGCCCACAAAGCTTTCCACAATGAGCATTGTCATTTTAACCTACCATCAATAATAGAGAGACAAAGTATACTGTGAGGCAGTTTAACAAAGGAACAGCCAACACCTCAGGATTTGGACGCATTCAGGCTGCTACCCAAGGAAGCCAACATTCAACAGGAGGCTCTAATGATTCACAGCTCTACCTCACTCTGTTCGTCAACCATGTCAGGATTCAAAAGTTTTCAGAAAACACTATTAGGAAAACTTTTTGGCTAATAGCTACATTTGACAACTGACCTTTAATCTTTATTTCACATTATCATCCTATCATTAGCCAAGGATAATACATGAGCATTTTTCAAATATGACTTCATGGCCCAAAGATATTCTAAAGACTTCTTCTGAAGAAAGCACTATTATTAGCTTTACCAGACTTGGGTGACTCTATCCTGTATTTTTTAAAAGAACTTAATTAATTAAAATCAATGGTTTCACTGGAGTTGAATAATCAGTCACACATTATTTGTTTCCTTCTTTTCTGAAGAGCTCTGTTAGCCACATCAGAAAAGGATAACATGAGTTAAAGCAGTGCAGGCTATGTGGTAGAAAAAGCACTAACCTGGAAGACAAGAGACTTCTCTGACCTTCAACAGACTATTTCATATCCCTTGGTCTATTGCCTGAGCTGTAATGTAAGAGAATAGAATTAAATAAGAGGATATGTGATTCCAGTTAGTGTAGCTGGAACAGAGGAAGAAGTGAAATAAAAGAGAAGATGATATTTGGCCAAGTAAGCACAGGCCACATTATGCCTTAAAGATTCTGATATTAACCCTAAGAGAACCAGAATTTAATCCACTTAAGTATTTAAGCAAGGGAATGATATTATCAGAGATATGTTTTGGAAAGCTCACTATTTGGAGTTTGGATTGGCAATCAGAGTAAAGACATGGAGATCAGTCAGTAGATCACTATCATAGCCCAGATATTATAAGTGCTTACACTAGAGTCATGGCAATGAAGATGAAAATAAAAGGATAGATTTAAGAGGTATTTATGTAATGCTTTAGTCCATTTGTGCTGTTATAACAAAATACCTGAAGCTGAGTAATTTATAAAGAACAAAAATTTATTTCTCAAATTCTGGAGGCTGAGTCCAAGAGCAAGGTACCATTAGGTTTAATGTCTGGTAATGGCCTGGTCTCCATGTCCAAGATAATGTCTTATTGCCATATTCTCCAGGAGGAAGGACAGCTCTGTCCTCACATAGGGGAAGGGGTGAAAGAACAAGAGAATAGCAAACTCCCTCTTTAAAGCCCTCTCAATAAGGGTACCTAATTCCATTCATGAGGGCAGAAACCCCATAAATCAATCACATCCTAACACCACACCTCTTAATACTATTGCATTGCGGATTGTTTCAGTATGAATCTTGGAGGGGAGACCACCATTCATGCCATACGTAGGTGATGGTAAAAACAACAGAACTTGGTGATAGAGGGTAGAAAGAAGGACTTAAGAGCAGCTCCAAAGTTGAGGGTTGGTTGATAACGCCATTGACTAGATCAGAAAACACAGGAAGAAAATTAGTTTAAGATAGTCTAGGAGAAAGCTTAAAGTTCAACTTTGGACAAATTAAGTTTGAAGTGTTTCTAAAATATCCAAATAGGGATGCCAGTGCAGTCAATGAGACTGGGAACTGAGCTGAAGTAGTAATTAAAAATTCACTGGTGTAGGAGAAAGACCAGTAAAATAGAAGAAAGAGACCAGGGGAGAGAAGGGAGACTGTCAGGGAAAGGAGAAATACTGGGGAATGACATTGACCGAGTTACATTGTTACATTGTGTGCGTGTACAAATCCCATATAATGTATAATTACAATGCACCAATAAAAAATATGGGAAAAAAGATTTAGTTGTTCAGTATATTCTTCCATGTTACAGTAAAAAATGCTATAAAAATGATCTGAAAGTGCACTTTTGTTATTAGTAATAAACTGAATCTATTAATTCTTTTAAAAAATTCATTGTTGTAGCCAGGTGTGGTGCTGCACACCTATAATCCCAGTGGCTTGGGAGGCTAAGGCAAGAGAATTGCAGATTTGAAGCCAGTCTCAGCAATTTAGTGAGGTTGTAAGCAACCTAGTGAGACCCTGTCTCAAAATAAAAAATAAAAAAGCTGAGATGTGGCTCAGTGGTTAAGTGTTCATGAGTTCAGTCCCTTGGTCTATTACTTAATCTCGTACCAAAAAAAATTTTTTTTTTATTGCTATAGGAAAGTCAATTGAAGCCCTGGGTATGCAGCAAGTAGAGAATTAGAAAAAAGAAGTCCTGGAGTCAAGTTCTTAGGAGCTCTGACATTTAACCACTGAAGGAACTTAGAAGGGAAAAGCCACATAAGTGAGAGAAAAAACAGAATACAGTGGTACAGAAGATAAAGGGGAAAGTATTTTCTTGGATGGAGAATTCAGCAGTGAAGTAAGTGACTGAAGGTCATTTACAATCTTAACTTTTTCATTGAAGGGAGGTGGGAATGGAAAACATAAGAGAAATAGAGAAACACTAGACGCGACATGGGGGAGGTGGGGGGCAGGAAAGGGGAATGGGTATAGTAAAGATGGTTGATAAAAATATATATAAAAATATA
>CM053400.1:122421371-122472906 GCA_028644305.1 Xerus rutilus
ATATAAAGATGTTTAATATGAAGAATGTAATCTGCTTATAATTTTGTGCAAAGTTAGAAAAATTATGATTGTAACAATTTTTTTCTATTTGCCTCAACAAATGTTTTCAGTGAATAGTGTGTACAGCTTCTGATAATTTGTTTTTTTCTGTTATGTTTGCCAACATGTATTAAAATGCAACTTTTGGGAAAAAAAAAAAGAAAGATTAGAATTAGTTTTTTACTTATTTTAAAATTCTACAAATTTGCACATAGTAATTTACCCTAAAAGAATCTTAAAGAGAAGTTACAAAAAGAACCTCAAATGAAATGATGACTTTAAAAAAATTTTTTTTAATGATTAGATTCTGAGCAGTGTTTTTTAAAGACCCAAAAACAACAACTACAGTGGATTTTTACATCCCCATAGGCAGTGCCCCTTGTTAGAGAATTTAAATTCCAATCAAGTAGAAGAAAAGCTTTCATGATTCACAATCCCAACAAATATCAGGGCTTTATGATATCATGTTGGCAGGATCTGTGACAGGTAATCACTGAATACATGAAATTGACTTACCAAACAAAATGTGGATACTTAGACATCACAGACATCTGAGGAGCACATTCCATATCTAAGAGACTATATTAGGTGCTACAGCACAAAGAAAAGGTGTGTAGTCAGTTCATACCAATGAAGGAGCCTAGTGTGCCTTGCCTAGATATGACATCATGCTTACTCTCTCCTAGTTCATAACATGGGCTAAATGGAAGATAACTGGTTTTTGGAGGCACTGGAGCCTCATTCAAGCACCTCCTTAAACAGGGTGAAATGATCCTGGAGACAACAAACACCTCCTTCCTCTCCCAAGTCTTCTTTCACAATTTTGCTTATTACTTATTCACCCACTTTTTCTTTCATTCATTCTTCCATCAGTCTCTAATCTTTCAACTATATACCAGGCTCTGGGAATTCAATGGTGAGCAGGACAGACATGGTCCTTGACCTTGAGAAACTTAATAATGAGAGGCAACAGTTCAGGACATATTTGCTTGCACAAAGCTAAGAGATCAGAAACCTTGATTGTCAGAGTGGGCCAATCAGCCAATCCTTCACAGACTGCTGTGTTTAGGATCAGTCCACCTGTGGCCATTATGGAAATTGGTTGGGGAAAGAGTGAGAGAGTCTCTGAGGAGCCATGAGGTGGGTAAGATAGGAAGGGAGTTTGAGGGATATGACAAGGTACTTTGTAGGTACCAAATAAACCCACTGATAAAAGAAATAGAATCATACCAGCAGCAATTTACTTTTAGAATTATAGATGTTGCAATTTGGAAGGGACCTATGATGACACATCATCTCCTTTTCCTCCCCGTCTAGGGCTCCCCTCTACCATAGCTCCTGCATTCATCCTGTTTTACAAGGCAACTGGTTTCATGCTGAACAGTGGTGCTATGATGTTTAGATCCTATCCTAACCCTCTCCTTGGTCCTGATCATCTGCTTATACTCCTGCCCCTTTTTGCAAAGGCCATGTCACTACAATCCACAACAGACTCAACTCTGCCACAGTCCTGAACCAATCTTTTTTAAACAGGGAACATAATCTTGCCTTCATTGGATTGTTAAAAAGTACTCAACGTAGCACTTTATCAGACTGACTGCTTCTTGTTTCCCATTCTTCCCACCTTGGCCCCAGGTTCTTCTGCTGTATGTGGTCCTGGGATACTTATTTGCCACTAAAGGTCCTTCTAGACTTAACATCTACCAACAAGTTCCAACACCTTAGCTGGGACTGTTTCCTGCTGCTGGAACTTCTTCATCCTCACAAAGCAAGAGAATGCTTTGTTCACCTGTTAGAACATTCGTCACATTTGTCTGTTTAGTCTTAAGAATTGGGAGTCCTAAGTTTCAGTCTCAATTTTGTCACTTTCCAGCTATGTGAGCACAGGCACATTGGTAACTGCAGCCTAGGAGTCCTCAACCACAAAAAGTGGTTAAACCATGTATTAATCATGGTTTTCTAGAGGAACAGAATCTACAGGAAGTACAATTATAAAAAGAGGGACTTATTAGGTTGGCTTATGCCACGAGAAGCTGAATAGTCTACAATGGCCGTCTGCAGGCTGGAGAGCTGGAAGAACCAGTAGCTGTGCAGTCCAAGAGGCTGAAGCCCCAAAACAAGAGGGATCAGCAGTGCTACCCTAGTCTGAGACTGAAGGTTTCTGGAGAATCACTGTCAAGAGTCTGCTTTGGAGCAGTGAAGAATTGAAGAGACCGAAATCCTCAGATGATCACAACAGGAATCAATAAACTGTTCAAGAAAAATCAAGCTTGCACCTGCTACTGCTTCCTTGTTCTTCCAACTTTTATTCCATCCAAGTCATCATCCTATTGGATGATGCTGCCCATGCTTAGGGAGGGTATCCCTTGCAGTTGGCTATCCTACATGTCAATCATTCTAGACACACCCTCACTGACACACCCATAAGCCTCTATCTCTTTATCCAATCAAGTTGACAATTCAAATTAACCATTACAGGTGACAACATCTATCTATCTATTTCATGGTAGGGTCAGGATTATCAAATGAGATGATAAATTGACAACACGTTGGAAATCATGGAGCATAATGTATATCCTAGATTTCCCTTATCCCCTAACCCTGGAATCATTCACACTGTGGGCCATGGACATTTTAGCACCTTTTCCACTGTGATAAGACCTATATTGCAGGCTGTACTCTGTCCTCATGAGCAGTACTAAATATACCAGCCCTTTCTTCAAATACATGAAACCAGCCATCGTATCAGATGATGGCCCTTCCTGAAAGCTCTCCTTTGGCTCACTCCTATTTAGTAATATCACCTCTTAAATACTCCTTTGTGCCAGCAATGGCACTTTCTTTCACAGTTAGCTTCAGTTTTCATCATATTGCTTCTTCTATCCTCCTCTACAAGCTTCCAGTTAAAAAGACTAAACTAAAGTCTTCTTTTATGGGAAGTGAGGAGAGGAAGGCAAGCAGAGGCTATAACATCCAGTGAAAGTTCCCAGTACACGTGTGCCACAAAGAGGGTGCTGCTGCCAGAACAAATCTCATTAGCTTTCCAGCTGACTCTGCGTGTGTATTTCTCTATTGACAGTGATTATGCAAATATGATATTTGTTTTAATGAGCATGTCAGGTGTGTTTTGCTGTAACATTATATATGATTGACTGTGGTATTAAAGTAACAACTTGTTCACAACTGCATAGGAATAGCTAGAGCTGTAAAAATAAGTCTGGCAAACTTCTTTCTTCTAACAGTAGTCCAACCCATGCTGGACAACAGAAGTCCAAATATTCTGTAAGGCAATTCCCATGACACGAAAAAAATCCAGATATTCAGAATTCTTACCTAGTCACTTTTGCCAAACTCCTTTGAAGGCATGAGAGTAGCCTGGTACCCTAGACATTTGTCTAATCTTAGAGAGGTCATCTAGAGGCAGGGTCGTTCTCCAGAAACTCCTGGGGTTGGGAAAAGGGTATACTTTATTCTGGAAACACAGAATGGCAGAGTGGTTGGGAGAGAAAAAGAAGAAGAATAGCAGAAGGGTTTTGGAGTCAGACGACACCTGGGTTTAAATTTTGGTTTGTGCCCTTTCTTGCTGTGACATCTTAGAAAAGTCACTTACTCTCTATGGATCTTGGTTTCTTATTTGTAAAGTGCAGGTAAAGGATAATGCCTAATTCATGGGGTGTTGTAAGAATTTAATGCGGTATAACGTGCAAAGCATAGTACATATGTACACTTAGCATAGTACATAGTACATAGTACACTTAGCATAGTACATGGGCCAATAAGTCATTTTTTACAGGCTAGGTCTACCAAAGGAGTTTGCTCTCTGTTCAGAGTCTCAGTTGATGGGGAAAATACTTTATATTTGTCTTCCCACCTCCAGCTTCAGTTCTCCCTGTTCTGATGGATTCTCCATGTAAAATGCAAAATGGCTCTCTTCTGAAGGATATCATTAGGAAATTGCTGAGCTGTCCTCTCACGGGCTCTGATTGTTGTATGGCAGAGTCAAGGGAGGAGTTTATTACAAGGAAGGGTCTCTTGCTCACTCATTATCTGTAATTGAGTAGGAAGGCAGAATAGTAGATTGCAGGAAGAGCCCTAGTCATTCTCTAAAACACAGGGAAAACAACATGTCAAGACTGAGTCAATCTCCAAGACAATTTTGACCAAATTCCATATTCATGTCTTTCATTTTACCATATGACCCATGCTTACTGCTCTGATCATTCCTTCCACAACACACACCTGTTAGTATTTCACCAAAATCATATAATGTTGGATAGTGAAGAAGTAACATCACAGGCCACCAGTTGGCCATTTCAACTTTTTACTCCTGACTCTGGAAAGGGGTACAATGGGAAATGAACAAATGACAACAAAATTGATGAAATATCTGAATTCTTTTGAAAGATTACAGAAAGTGTGAAGGCTTCTGAGAATTTCCTGTTGTAATAGAGGCAAAAACGTTATCAAGAAAGCCTAAGCATCAACAGGGGCTACAAGTCTGACCTTCAGTCTTATTTTATTTCCATCAATCTCCAAATCTTTTATTACTCTTTGATCGGTACTAGGAGAACTGGGAAAGGTTCACTCTGATTTCTTTATGCTGTTCTGAAGAATTTCTGCTCAATTGCCTCTTCTTAGAATGTCAAATTCCTTATATCTGTACACAAAATCATCTGCCTTATGAACTAAGGTCATCTACTCTCTGTACCATCAGTAGACAGGTTTTAGGACTTGATCAGATAAGATTAGGCATAAATTTACTCTATGCTTTCCTGGGGTTTCCAATCAGTGCTATACGCAGTTTTATTATAAAACGAATTTACATATTTCAAATACTAAAGGTGTTCTTAAAACTGAAATATATGAAATCTTTAAAAATAGTTTGACTTTAAGATCTACAAATAATCCAAAAACTTTTTAATAAATTAAAGATCTCAACTTTTCCCTCATGAAAAATTTAGCCAGAATTTCTAATGAAATAAAGTGATTGAACTTTAACTCATATAGCACAGAATTAAATGTTTCCAAACCAAGTTGTTCAAAAATATACAAAAAGGGGCTGGCGAAATGGCTCAGTGGTAGAGTATTTGCCTGGCATGAGTAAGGCCCTGGGTTCCATCCCCAGCACTGCAAAATTAAGTGTACACACACACACACACACACACACACAGGGCCTACATAATTCATTGACAGTCAACATTTGGGAATCATTTCCAAATCCCAAGAATGGGGTTGAGCTGAAGGAGCACTGAACAAATCTCTGAAGTCAAACACAGCCTTGTGAAGCCCTCCCAAGTGCCAGCTCAGTAACATCCCATCCTTCACAGCAGAAAAAGCAACTTATTATCATAGGCTACTATCTTTTTAATTTAAGAATAGCATTTAACAAGCTTATTTTAGAATCTGATTCATTATCATTTTTAGGAAATTTAATGGCCCTAAACCTTCTCCATACCATGTGTGATTACACCTAATTAAAGTTCACATCTTTCGCAGAAAGGTGAGACATCAGTTCTAATTTTATGCACTAGTGTGATCAAGGACACAAAGCATCAGATTGCAGATCAGGAGGCCCAGGTTCTATTCCTGACTAGGTCACTACTTTTCTGGCTTTTCTTCAATGCCTCAGTTTTTCCATTCATGATATATGGGTCTTAATGCCTAGCTATTGTCATAATTACTTAGAATGAATTATGTCATTAGGCCTCATTTAAAAGTCACTAAGCCCATATGTGTGTGCTAGGCATCATCCTATTTGCAGTAAATACAACAGTGAACAAGAAAGGCATAATTCATAATCTGACAATCTTTATATGTGTTCAAAATGTGTTTGCTGCTATCCAATAATTGATAATTGACATGACACTTTCAGGAGCCACTGAAGATATATTAAGTCACAAAATCAACCAACATACCAACAAATATTTGTTGAATATTTATAATGTATAAGACATTGCACTAGATACAATAAAAAAATGTCCCTCACTAGACCCATGCAGCAAGAAGATAAAGGCCATGTTCATCATTGCACCTTGTCTCCCCAAAGCCTAGCATAGTCTCAGTACTCAGCTGTGTTCAGCATACACTTGTTGCATGAAAAAATGTATGAGAATATATGTGAAAAAGCATAATCATAGGCCCTGCTCTCCAGAGGTTAGAATCTAATAGGATTGACATCTAGGTATTCAATAAATGATTGTATGTCGTAAAAAGATGGGAAGGACACAGAAGAATTTGAAGCAGGAACTCAAACAGATACTTAATGTTCACAAAAGCATTCTTCACAATAGCCAAAATATGGAAACAATCCACATGGCCATCAATGGATGAATGGATAACCAACTTTTAAAAGGAAGGAAATTCTGAGATATGCTACAACATTAATATACCTTGAGGACATTATGCTAAGTGAAATAAATCAGATATAAAAGGACACATACTGTATGTTTCCATTTATCTTTTTTTTCATTGTAGATGGACACAATACCTCTATGTTTCGTATTTATTTATTTTTATGTGGTGCTGAGGATCGAACCCAGGGCCTCACACATGCTAGGTGAGTACTCTACCACTGAGCCACATCCCCAGCCCCATATGTTTCCACTTACCTGAGTACCTAGAATAGTCAAATTCTCAGAGACAGAAAGTAGAATGGCAGTTTTCTGGAGTTGGAGAGAAAGAGAAATAGGGACTTTTTGTTTAATGAATAGAGACTCAATTTGAGGTAACTGAAAAGTTCTGGAAATGGTTACACAATGTGACTGTGCTTAATGCCACTGAAATGTACACTTAAAAATGGTTAATATGGCAAATTATATGTTATATATATTTTACCACAATTTATTTTTAAAAGTCACAAAGGTGTTTGGAAGACAGAATATCTGCCTCAGATAACTAAGGAAGGGGCTCCTAGAAGTAGTCTCATTAGAGCTTGCTCTTCCATTGAAATTTGCCTACAAATCAAATTTTTATTGTTAACAATAAGCAAGTATTCATTTTCATAAGGCTCAACAGCTTCAAATGACTACTTATACAAGAAGCTAATGGGAGCCGGGCGCGGTGGTGCATGCCTGTAATCCCAGCACTTTGAGATAGGAGAATTGCAAGTTCAAAGCCAGCCTCAGCAACGGCGAGGTGCTAAGCAACTCAGTGAGACCCTGTCTCTACATAAAACACAAAATAGGGCTGGAGATGTGGCTCAGTGGTCAAGTACCCCTGAGTTTAATCCCTGGTACCAAAAAAAAAAAAGAAGAAGAGGAAGCTAATAAGACATTACTCTAGACAGAGGCACTAGAAATCTGGAGGTTTAGAGATTTGACAGCTTAGGGTAAGAAAAAATTTGCTTTTCATTGTACATTTATTTCTTTTTTAAGTACAACCATTAAAATAATTTTAAAGCCAATAATTTCTGATCTTTTTCACAAAATTTAGACTGAAAGATCAATATTGTCTGTTCTCTGTGATTCTTTATTCTAAAGTCAATTAATGTTCCATATCAGAATTATTCATCAGATAATTTTAAAAAGCACTTTTTCAATTTAAAGCTCTAACCACTCCTTCTAGAGACATCAATTTTTTAACTATGAAATTTGCTTCCCTGCTAGTCACCCCTCAACACACCAATATTTATTTCCCGTCAGTCACAGGATCAGATTTAGGTATTGCTACAAGTTTTTCAATTCCTTTTCTATTTCTATTTCAAGCCTAAGTATAAGACTACCAGTCATGTTGGACTGGTATCTGCAAGCCACTCTTGTCTTTTGCTTACTAGGTGTCCCCTCTATCTTTGGCTGCTATGGCTGCTTTATCAACCCCATCACCACATTCTCTACACAAAATGCTTCTCACTCCACAGTTCTGCTGTATTATAGTTAGTTACCATCAGGACTGTCAGCTCCAAGACAGGAATGGTATAGGTCACAGCAATATTTCTATAACTTATAACAGCACCTGACTTCTAGTGATTACTTCATAAATACTTCATACACTTCACTCAGCAAATATTTGTTGAGCATCTAGTATGTGCCAAGCAGCTTTATAAGTACTAGACACATATGGGTGAAAAAATTAGATAAAAATGACATCCCTGTGGTGCTCACATTCTTCTGTGGTAGAAAAACAATAAACATTAAATTGATCTGTTCGTTAATGAAAAAATTTAAAAAATAATACAATATGTTAACAGAGTAAAGATCCTACAGAAAATAAGAATGGGGAAAAATTGGGAATCACAGTATAGAATAAGAGTGGGAAGGGAAAGGGGTCAAATTTTTTAAAAGGAGTAAAAGCTGCCCTTAGAGAAAGCAATGTTTAAGCAAAGACTCAAAAGTGATAAGGAAGGGAGCCATTCAGAAATCCCTGGAAAGAGCACTCCAGGCAGTCAGTACAATAATGGAGCAGCCATTCTAAAGGCTCTGTGACTTCAAGGAATAGTGAGAAGGACACTAGGCCTAGAGGAGAGTGAGCAGGTGGGAGAAAGATAGAAGAAGAGGTCAAAGAACTCTTGAACCTTGTACATCTTTAGCGATGACTGAATGATATGAAGAGTCACTGCAGGACTTGGAGCAGAGAGGGTCAGATTGTGGTTTTAACTTTAGAAAGACACTCTAGCTGTTGTGTTGGTAACATATTATAAAGGGACAAGAATGGAAACAGACACACTATAAAAACTGCAATAATCTAGGTAAGAGAGAGTTAAAAGCTAGGATCAGGATGTAGCAAAAGGTGGGGGGAAATGATCAGATTCTAGAAGCAAAGGACTTTGCTGGTCAACTGGATATGAGGCAAGAAAAAGGAAAGAATCAAGGATGACACCAAGTGTTTTGGTCTAAGCAACTGGAATAACAGTGATGCCATTAACTGAAATAGAGAAAACTGCAAGCTCAGAGGAAGGATTTCAGTGTGGCTATGGGAAATAGGAGACATTTATTAGACATTCCAACAAAAGTGTCCAGCAGGCAGCTGAACATACACACTTGGAATTCAAAAGGAAGTTTTAAGTTAAAAGTACAAACTTTTGAATCATGAAAATATGAATATAGACCCTGAGAAATGATGATTAAAACATTTTCCTTTCTTCAAGTAATCTTAACATTTTGTAGCTGAAGGAATGGCTTCCAAAGAATGTGAACAAAATCATTTATCAAGATAACAAGTCAAAACCTTACTCTCTGATGTTTCCCATTATTTCATTTTTAAAGTAATGTCTCTTGAATTGGGGTCTATGGACCTTCTGAATCATAATAAGGCTACCTTTTGCAATAAGCACCAGTGGTAATTTCATGCATACTCAGATCTGAAAACCACCCACTCTGTGTAGAACTCTAGGGCATAGAATGTTTTTTGGAAGCTCCAATGTTTATACCTATCATGGCAATTAGAGTGGATCACAAATGATGGGCACAGCCTAAGGACAAGATCTCTAGGAATCCCTGAAGTTATCTAATAATATCCTTAGACTGACACATGCGAATGGAATTTACCAATATTCGAAGAAATATTTTCTGGGAAACTTTTTGATCCATTTCCTGCATTACCTCCTTAGCAACCCTTATTATTTGCCTTTAAGATGTATCTCTCTTGCTCTGAGTTGTAACAAGTTTGGTTTGGATAAGCATGATGTTTAAGGAAACATATTACAGTTCTGCTGTTTCTCAGCCATATTTGATTCTCTGATGTGAACATTTAGAAGCCAAGAAAAGCTCTCTAGTTCTATCTAACCTTGATTTTTTTTTTCTTTTACTATTTTTTGTTTGCTCAGTACATTATTTTGGTCACTCAAAAAAAAAAAAAAGAACCACCAAATACTTGGAAGGATTCTCTAAGTTCCCTTTCAGAAAAATGCTAGTTCCAGGAGATTGTGCAAACATATTAACAGTTTACTCAGGTAATTACTTAAGGCCCAGATTAAATTATAGTCACTAACTAGGGTTTCCAAATTTTCCAGACCACGGAAGCCATAAACCCAAAGACTGCTATAAACAGAGCATGGGTTACCTAAGGGCTGGCACTCCAGAGTAGCAGGAACCAGTTGTGCTGAGAGGAGACTCCTGAATACTCCTGCTGGCTATGGCTCATCTGACTTTGTTCATGTACATTTCCTGCCTGGCCCTTTTGATATTGGAGTTATCATTCTTACCTAAATTAAACATTCCACTGGTCCCAATACCCTGAAATGACACTTTCAATTTACTATATCACAAAATAAAATTCACCTGACTGAGTGTGCTATGCCAGGGAGAATCTGGTATTAAAGGACACTTAGAAAGCATCTGCACAATTTTTAAATCATAAAGCCCAAACTTCTGGTATCTCTAGGGCTTTTTTCCAAAATACTAAGTATTTCTGACTGTAGCTCTACTGAACAGATTTACATTTTAAATTATAGTGGTCACTTTTCATTTGTCTCAAATTCTAAAATAATACATTACAGTTTTATAATTTACTCATACAAAACATTAATATGTTTGATTTATAGGTTGCACCTAAATTCAGCAAGAGTGCCCAAGGACTGAGAGTCCAGAACAGAAATAAGAGATCATAAGGAACTGTGATTAACTGGTTTTAAGGGAATCTGCAATCACTGGCCCAAAGCATCTTCAAAATGGGCTCAGATTTGATTTTCATAACCTAAAGAGAACAGAACCCATGAGGAGGAAGGGCAAATTGTGGAGTCATAAAGTGCCAACTCTGACACCTTTCTGGGAACATCCCAGGCCCCCTTCTGGCCTTGTCTCTGGTGTTGGTAGAAAGAGAACACAGTCCAGGTTCCAGCCAGAGACTGTAATTGGAAGGCATAGTTTCCAAAAGAGGCTCATCCTTTCCACTGTATGCAAAAAAGAAGGCCCCAGCATCACCAAATGAGGAGACATTAACATCTGCTAAACTCTCAATCTTAAGACTCTTTCTTGGCCAGCAGCAAATCTGTAAATTGCTATAATTTGGATGTGTTTTGAGGGTGACCCCTAAGGATTCAGGTGTCAGAAGCACAGTCCCTAAAGTGGCAATATTGAAAGTATAATGGCCCTTTAATAGGTGAAGCCTAGTGATTATGTCACTGGGGCACTGCCCTTAGAAGGAATGAACATAATTCCCCTGGGGTCCCAGTTAGTTATCTCAAGTTATTATAAAAGGGCAAGACTAGCAGCTGCTTCCCAGTCTCTGTGGCCTCTTGTTTCACCATGTGATCTCCTCATATAAATGCTGCTGCCATGATGCCACCTGCCATGATGTGACACAGCTGGGGGATCTTTATGAGAGCTGAGCAGATGTCAGGACAATGCTCTTGAACCTCCAAAACTGTGAGCTACATAAATCTCTTTATGATGATTGTCCTTGTTTTACACATGATGAGAAGCCCATACATTAATAATAAACAGCATTGCAGTATACTGGAGTATGATGGGTAGGGATTAAATACATAGGCCAAAGTATATTATAGTGTCTAGGATGCTCTGCCATACTTTTCATAATAGATGCCTTCCCATGGTGGCATTATTTTCAATTATATTAATAGTCCCTACAGGGCAGGTATTTTGTGTCCTTTGGCACTTGGTATTCTGTTGCATTAGACATTCACGAAGTATTTGTTGGCGCATAACTGATACAAGCCAGCAAAGGGAAAAAACAAAGATAATGTATTATATGTCCATTTGCAAGGCTGCAAATAACACAAGATGCTGTCATGGAGAGGCTTACTAAAAAGCTGCAGTGTGCGGTTTACATATATGGCTAATCTGGGAGCTATAAAAAGGGAGAAAAATTATGAAGTAAAAAATGTTCTTAACAGTTATTTGCTTAGAAAAATTGAGAAATTGAGATTTGGAAGATATTGATAGTGTCTGCTAAATTGTCTGTTATTAAATATATTATCATGGGAACAGACCCTTTTGTTGAATATTATAAGAAAATAGCTTTAAACATAATATCAAGAGTAGGGAAAGAGAGAAGGAAAGTTACTTGTTAAAATACCTTTGTTAAAATTGTAATTGCCATTTCCCTTTTATTTCTATAGCTATTGAAATACAATGGAGGCAACAAAAACAAATAGTCTCTAAATATTTCAAGCTATATTTTTTTAATTCGAGGATACAATATTGTCTTATTTACTAATATTTTTACAACAACTATATGAGATAATTTACTGTATTGCCTCAAAGGATTTGTTTTAGTAAAAATCTAGAAAATAATTTAACTCCTCTACAGGAGCATTTCCAATTAGTCAATTATGATAAACCCTAACCTGGCTGAGCAGAGGACAACAGCCTCCTGCTACACCTGATTAGAGGAAATATTGATGTGATGCTACAAGCCATGGGAAACAATTGGCACTGTGTGTGTGTATGTGTGTGTCCCTCTCTCTCCAAGAACCCACAAGAAGCAGAAACAAAAGCTACAGTGCAACTTTACAACCTTCAGCATTAGGCCATATAGGAAGAATACAGCTAGAGGTGACTGGCTCTCCTTCCTCTCTAGATCCAGTCACCTCAGCCTTCTCCCATCCCACACATGTCTATTATATCCACTCTGCCAACTGCCATCTATCTCCATAGTCCAGTCTTGCATCATTACCCCCTTGAACTAAGGCAGCTGTCTCCTATCTAGACTTCCTGCTTCCAGCATCCTTCCACTTGACTGCTGCAGGAGTAAACTTTTCAACAATCTATAGGCTTAAATTACCTCATTCTGTCTATTACAAGTTCCTTAATACCTGTAGCTCCTGAGAGTAGGAACGCTGCCTTTCTCACTCCTACACTCTCAGTGCCCAGCACAGAGTGCTAGCACACAATAGATTTTCAATAAATGTTGTAGAATAAATATAGAGCAAAACCTGACATACACACCCCTTCACAATCTGGCCCCACCTACTCTTTGTAGCCTCATTTCCTGCTGTCCCTCAAATGATTCAGAAGTTCTGAATTATTGTGTGTTCCAAACACATGACACACTTTTATGTTTCTGATCTTTGATAAAGATACTTGCTGTTTAAACTACTCCTCACCCATGACGAAAGGGCTGGGGATATGGCCCAGTGGTAGTTCTTATCTAGCATGCACAAGGTCCAGTGCTCAGTTCCTAGCACTGCAAAAAATAATAATAAATTAAAATATTCCTCATCCATTTTTATTCTGTCACTTCCCAAATTATCTCATGAAGTTCAGACTCATACACACTTCAAGAATGAATGATGGCCAGGCACAGAGGTGCATATCTATTATCCCTGCAGCTCTGGAGGTTGAGGCAGGAGGATCGCGAGTTCAAAGCCAGCCTCAGCAAAAAGCGAGGCCTGAAGGAATTCAATGAGACCCTGTCCCTAAATAAAATACAAAATAGGGCTCGAGATGTGGCTCAGTGGTTTAGTGTGCCTGAGTTCAATGCCTGGTACCAAAAAAAAAAAAAATGAATGATGAATGAACAAATGAACTAACAATTCTCCTAAAGTACTTCCTCTATTCCTGCATCTCACTGGCAAGAATTCCCCACTCCCACAATTCTAGACTCACATTCTCTATTTCCACAAATCTAGTCTTCTGTTTGAGATTTATATTACATCATATGCTAATATTAATTATAATTAACAGTAAACAAAACTTAAGTTTCCTTGTTTGTTTTAAAAACTATAGTTGACAGATTCTGGGGTGATAATGTGTGTCCACATTTCTAATACTCTTGTTCTGATAGAAAATACAGAAATGAGATAATATATCATGGGTTTAGGAAACAAGAAAAATTCAGAATTTATAAAACACTATGTATGGAGGAGGAGCAGTAAAGTGGGTGAGAAAGGAAGGTTTGGGCTGAATTATGAATGCTTCTATCTATCATGCTTCATTCATTAACATTTAACAAGAAAAATAAACAGCTAATGAGGGAATGGAGAGAGAGAGTGTGTGTGTGTTCTACTGTTAAAGACAGAGGCAATTTTACCTATATCTGAGACATTTAGTTCCCAAGGAAATTGAGAATAGCCAGTGAAAAACACAACTGGTATCTTGCTTATAACTCCCAAGAGGATGCTCCTACTGAAGCAACTTCTCTACCCCAGCCTGAGGCAATGCTGAGATTGCCTAAGAAGGAATCAGAGACAGACTTTGTCTTTCTTAGCTCCGAGGACCATGCTGCTCAAAGACACCTCAAATCCAACTCTAGATGGGATCTATCCCTCACCAGCTGACAGATTCGACACAGAAACTTTGGAGAAGGTAAATTGAACATGTGGTTCCTATTCTGGCAAATTTAACAGGAAAGAAACCTAAAGAGAACTTTAATAAAAATGTTATCCTGATTCTTGCATAGATTAATTTAGGTTTAAAAAAAACTAAAAATGCAACCACCAGAATACTACTTTAAAACTAAAGTAGTAACCCGGAGTAGTGTGTTAAAAGATCAACAAGATTCAATGGAAAAAATATATTACAAAAAGGGAAAAAAACACACAAAAGGAAATTATTAGTGAAAAACTTATATGTCAGTTTTAAGAAACCTAATATGCAAATAGAAATAAAGGCATTCCAGAGAGAAGACAAAACTTAACAATAAAAGAAAAGAAAGTAAAATCTTCTTGATTTAACTTTATTTTCTCTCTCTTCTTTAAGAATATATTTCAAATAGCAGAGGCACATGAAGTACCAGCATGATTAATGAAAAATTTTGGCACATTCTAATGAAATTTCTGAACTTCAAATATGCACACAACTTCTAGAGAGAGGTTTCAGGTTACTTAAAAAGGAAAGAGAATCAGAACTAGCACCATATTTCTCATTGACAGTATTAGAATACAGTGGGGGAGAAAGGGAATACTATGTAGAGACTTTTGAAAAAAGAGAATTGTGATCCAAATATTTTATGCCTGGCCAAAATATCATTTACATGGAAGTCAAAGAACCCTCTCATTGTGGATCCCCTGAACTTCTCTGGACTTCCCTTACCTTTTCTATACCTGAATGAGTAATAAATCTTTGGATATCTTACAATCATGGCTCTGGAGTGGTGTGTCTTGACATGGATACACTTAAAGGGAATGAACAGTAGAGTCAGCATTAGGCAGAGTCAAACCACAAAAGGGGACAAAGAAGAGCATTTTAAAATATAAAAGAACTCAAAGTTTATATTACCTAAGCATTGTCTCTCAGGAAATCACTCAAGTGACAGAATACTTCAAAAGAAAATTAAATCTAAATAATAAACTCATTATAGAATACCTAAGGTAAAAGTATACTCGACTGATGTATACTAAAAAGAACAAATAAAAAATTTATAAATTAACAAAGAATAACATAAGGAACATAAGAAATACTGGATATCTGTGAGTCTAGTAAAATACATAGTTATATCTAAACGTACGGTGATATTATATGTATATAATTTTTTTAAAAACAGCACAGTTCTCAGAAGCAGGAATGAAAAACAAAAGACAGAGTAAATACTGTCTTCAAAGTGCTGAGAGAAGAGAACTGTCAGCCTAGACTTGCATGTCCAACTAAACGATCTCTCATTAACTATGTTAAACTAAAGACACTCTCTGATAAACAAAAATTGCAAGAGTTTGTCATTAGCAGAATTTAATGAAGCAATTTCATAAGGATGTACTTCAGGAAGAAAGAAAATGAAGCCAAAACAATTTTTAAGAGCAGGAAGATAAAATGGTCAAGTATGTTAATAAACATCTAAACAACCTGATAAGTTGACACATATTATCTATCTCCATGGCCTCGCCCCTCTCCTTCCCTTCCTCCCCTTTGGCCAATTCAAAGTTTCTCCATTCATCCCATGCCCCCTCTCATTATGGATTAGCATCCACTTATTTGAAAAAACATTCAGCTTTTGGTTTTTTGAGGATTGGCTTATTTCACTTAGCATGATATTCTCTAACTTATGGCATCAGTTTGTTACTCTGGTACAACCTAGCCAATCCTAATTAATATTTATCATTATAATAGGAAAATAAAGGCAAATAAAAACTCAAGGGTATTCTGGTATAAATGTTTTTTAAATAATGTGTATGTGTTTTCTTATATAGAATGTAAATTTATCAAGGATAAATTTTTATCTTGAGAAAGGGATGTAAAAATCTCAGGAAGAGAAGAGAACGGATGATAAGGGATTCTATGCTTTTATATTACTTGAGTTTTTCAAAAGCATGTGCAAGGAAATATTTTAAGAAAAATCAGATTGTTTCTTAAACATAATCTAGGATTGCTTTCAAATCTTCCAACATTTCACATGTATCATCCCCATTGACATCTCCTTTCTACCTCTCTTCCCTTCCTCAAATTAGAGAGGCTCCTTGCTGTAAGATAACAAAACTAATGTGTTGTTTCCCTTTCCAAAGTTGCTTATATTAAAAAGTCTATGACATTATTCACTACTGCAAAGAAAGCTTTGCACAAAGTAAATGGAGATGATTTTTTATCTTTCAAAGGTTATGACTAAGCAAGTTTAATATTTTGCCTTCAAATGAATATAGTATATGAGATTTGCAATTTACCTATGTATTATATTCAAATCATCTGCAACCACTTTTGCCTCTTTTAAGTTCCTTATATAATACTTAGAATATAATTCACATTAACTTTAGATCTTCTTCTGTATGTGGACTTCCGTAGAGCTAAGATAATAATCTTTTGACTATTTTTAAAAACCACACTTTTGTTGTAATCACTTGCATATGAGATATTTTTAAATAACAATTTGAACCATAATAAGGAAGAAAAAATTAACTCCAATTCTGGTAAGTTCATATTTGAGTACCTTCAAATGAAGGGAAATGTGAATGCCTGAAGACACTTCCAAAATAGTAAAAGATAAACCCAATCTGCGATTGAAAGGATGTAGCAAGCACACTGAATACTGTGTTCAATACTAGCAATAAACATGCACCAAATACTTTCTAGGTGCCAGGCACTACATACACTATCACAATCTTCATACAATGATGAGAAAGATGCTATAATTTTCCTTCATTTTACAGGTGATAAAAACTGAAGTCTATAGAAGTTAAGTACAGGGATGGGAAAAGGAACGAACAGTAGAAGGAATCTGACCTAACTTTCCAAAGAACATATACAGATGTACCACAGTGAAATCTCACCTTCATATATATCCACAAGGTACCAATTTTTTAAAAAAAAACTATAAATAGAAGAAAGATCAGTAAAGTAGAGATAAGGGAACAAGGGAAAGAGGAAGGGAGGGAAAGGGAAATACTGTGGACTGAATTAGAGCAAATTATATCATGCTTGTATAATTATGTCATAATGAACCCTAATATTATATAATTAAACTAATAAACAATTTTAACAAGTAAAAAAAAGAATTTAAGTATATAGTTAGTGTAAGTAGTTTTCTAGGGCTACCACAATAAAGTACCACAAACTGGATGGCTTAAACAATAAAATTTATTTTCTCATAGTTCTGGAATCTAGAAGTCCAAAATCAAGGTGTCAGTAGGATTGGTTCTTTATGAGGATTGTGAGAGAAGGATCAGGCCTCTCTCCCTGGCTTATAGGTAGAAGTCTTCTCTGTGCCTTCACATCATCTTTCCTCTTCAGGTGTGTCTAAAGTTCCTCTTATGAGAACATCAGTCAAATTGGATTAGGGACCACACTAATGACCCTATAAAGGAATTACCTTCATAAAGACCCTATACAAATAATCACATTCTAAGATACTGGGGAATAGAATTTCAACATATGACTAGGAGGATGGGGAACACAATACAGCCCATAACAGTCAATGAAGAATGAGGACTTGAACCAAAGCCTGCAACTTTAGAGCCTAAACTCATAACCATTCTACTCTATTGCTTTATGGTAGCTTGGTTGCTCATATTTTTCCTGGCTACTGTGTACTTAGTTTGATTTTCCTACTAAACCAAAATTTCTTGATGGTATGGACAATATCTTATTCACTCAAAAGGCATTTATTTAGCATTAGTCAATGTTTTAGTCAGCTTTTTCACTGCATGGACTAAAAGATCTGACCAGAACAACTATAGAGGAGAAAACGTTTATTTGAGGGCTCATGGTTTCAGAGGTCTTAGTCCATAGAAGGGTGGCTCCATTTCTCGGGGCTTGAGATGAGGCTGAACATCATGGCAGAGTGTGTGGCAGAGGGAAGGAGCTCACATTGTGGTGATCAAGAAGCAGAGAAAGGTCTCCACTTGCCAAATACAAATGTATACATCCCCAAACCACGGCTTCATTCCCACCTCCAGCTACACCCTACCACTTCAGTCACCACTCAGTTAATCCCTATCCAGATTAATTCACTGATTGGGTTAAGATTTTCACAACCCAATCATTTCTCCTCTGAACCTTCTTGCACTGTCTCACTCATGCTTTGGGAGACTTCTCACATCCAAATCATAATAGTCAACAATCATTCTGACACTATTCTAAAATTTTCTAGGCACTACAGCAACTGCAAGAACATGACAGAGTTGCTATTCTCAAAGAGTTTACTTTCAAAAAGTGACATAGGACAGACAATAAAAAATAAATAAATGTTATAAAGACAATAAAACAGGATAATGTGATGAGAGGGGTGGCTTCTTTAAGCACTGTGCTAACACACAGGAGCAGATTTTCAAATTAAATTTCCATGAACCAGGAATCTTATGCAGTATGAGGATTCATTAATAAATTGAAAGATACAGGCAATGAGGAAGATCACAAGAAAAAGTCTGAGATATTCAGTGAAGTTCCTCAGGTCCTTCCATGTCAGACATGCACTCTCTAGCCTAGAAAAATAGCTGAAGTTTCTAAGTGGAGATTCACAGATCACTTCACACATCAGGAGAAATGTTTATATGACAACTTAAGAAGAGGTTTGTAAAATAAGGAATACTGGTCAAAAACTTTAATGTGAAAAGAACACATTGTTAAAAAATAATATTGTAATACTTGAAGAACAAAGGCTTTTAACAAAAGGATCACAGTGATGAATTGTAAAAGTTACCTATGGAAAAAGAAATCTGTCATTTTTCAGATGAATAAGCTAAATTCTGAGAAATAAAATGTTTCCACTGCAATCCATAGGCTTTCCAGAGAAGGAAAGCCAGGACCTACCATAAGAAGTCAGTTTCCTGAGCTGAAAATTTATACTATCTTAAATAATGAGGCAAGGGAAATAAATGTTGAGAAATGCCAAGATCATTATTTATACATTCCAGGTAAAAAGTCCTGTTCAGTTCTTGGGGGAAAGTACATACTCCACATTGACCAGTTTTTCTGCATCACCAAGCGGGTTTAGTGAGCTGGGTAAGATTTGCAGTGCATTCTCAGATGCTGACAAGGATACAGTGACACCTACTTGCCACTAAGGTAACAATTTTTACTATGTAAAAATTCAAAGTTCTTCATAGGTAAATGTGCAATGTTTGGTAGTTATCCTATCCACTTCTACACTAACTATACAAAATCTTTCTTTGTTCCTTTTTAAAATCAAATACTAGATTTTTTAGTATAGATTTCAGACTAAAACTGAAGCACTTGAACATAAATTTTCTCTATGATTAAGAAATTTTCTAAATTAAATTTTTTAAAGTACTTCCAAAATAAAATTATAAATCAGTAAAATTGAATCATGTGAAAATCATGTAAGAGTTTTAAGGGCCCTTTTCTGCTATTTTATCAAATTACTGACACAATTAATTTCCTAGACAAAAATACTCCAAAAAAAATGCAGGATTAAAGAATGGCTGACTCATCCTTAACAATTTCCACTGTCACAAAGAGACAACTGAGAAACATCTAGAAAATAAATCCAAGTTAATGTGGTAACAAAGAATGAAGAAACTGCTTTAAAAAAAAGTTTCGCTAACCACAGTAACTAAGTACTGAAGGAAAATGAAAGGTATTACTTTGATGTCTTTAACTTTCATATCCCTTTTGTGGGGGAAAGGGGAACATCTCTCTAAAGGTTCATTTTTGTTAATGAGAAATTTCACAATGTCGCTACAAAAATATATATTGCTGACTTTTTGCTCTGCATCTCAATTTTTACTTTCTGATGAGGAACATTCTTAAAGCTGTGGAGAAACAGTTAAAATGAAAAATAAGAGTGAGATTAGAAATACTTGGAAAACAAGCAGAAGAAGGATTATTATGACATGTGTTTTTTTAATAAAAAGTTATTTGAGGCCAGATCATGAACATCCAAAGCCAAAAATAATTACTGTTCTGTTAAGTAGAAAGGAGAGTTTGATTTGGACAGATCAATGGAAGGTAAATCTTCAGGAAGGTCCTAAAAAGAGGCAGGAAACTGTTAAGATGCTCCTAGGATCATTCCCAAGATATCGTTCAAGAACCTGGCAGCAAACGGGCAGAAATCAAGCTAGATATTTTAGGAAAAACAAATAAAGGAAATATTTACAAAAGATGTGGGCCCAATGTAAGGAAACGCATAAAGAACAGAGGCAAAGAACAGTGGTGCTACAGTGGCAGAGAACCATAATCACCCTAGATTACCTGATGGGGACTGCAGCCTATTGATGCCACAAAAGCTTTTTGATGGCCTTCTGAAGGCAATCTGCAGAGGGCTGAGGGCATATGTGTACTGACCTCAATCTCTACACCTTCTGATCTGTCACTGCTTCCAGCTGGTCAAACCCAACTGGAAGCCAAGCACAGCAAGCAGAGCAAAAAGAGGATCTGAACAAGCAGATGGAAGAGATACAGTACAGAACATTAGTAAGGTCACTGTTATGGCATGGATACGAAATGTCTCCCAAAGACTCATGTTGAAGACTTGGTCCCCAATGCAACAATGTTCAGAGGTAGGGCTTTTGGAAAGTGACTGGATCATGAGGGCTCTGACCTAATAAAATAATTAATTCACTGAGGAATTCACATCTGAATAGATTATTGGGAGGTGGTGGGAAATGTAGGAGGATCACTATGTATTCCAAATAACTGCTGGAATTTCTAGAGGGAATTGGAAGGAGTGGGTCCTTGGCAGTAGGCCTTTTAGACTTGTATATCTTGTCCTCAGCCTCTTTCTTTCTCTTTGCTTCCTTGCTAGCTTAAGGTGAGCAGCTTTGTTCTGCCATGACCTTTTTTTTTTCTTTAGGCAGTGCTGGGAATTGAACCCAGTGCCTCATATATGCTAGGCAAGCCTTCTACCAGTCTACTACTGAGCTATATCCCCAGCTCTCCAACAAGACCTCCTTCCATAATGTTCTGCCTCACCTCAGGCCCCAAGTAATGGAGCCTACCAACTATGGACTACAATGTCTAAACCATGAAACAAAAATAAATCTTCAAGTTGTTTATGTCAGATATTTTGGTCATTGTAACAAAATACTGACCAATTTAATCATGGCAGTGGAGCTAGAAAGGATACAATATAGAGACAAACTTCACAGGACTTTTGGACTGCTTGGATTTGTAAAGAGGAAATGTCAAGGGTGACTTCACCATTTCAAGCCCAAATTAGTTGACCAGAATGATGATAATGTCAACTGAAACTATTTTTACTAACAATCATATTCTCATTGTATTTTACAGGCATCAAAGGCCTTCTGTCAACATTTTTGGGGCGGAAAAAGATGAATGGATGGATGATAGAAGTAAATTTGAGGGGAAATTTTGTGTTATATAGTTTTAGACATACTGAGTTTAGTAGAGTATGGTGCAATAGTCTGGAAAGTGTTATTGGAAATTTCAGCCTAAATCTTTGAAATGGAAAGCAATAAAAATATACCTCTAAGAACTATGTGCACAAAAGTGGCAGCTGAGATTATGTGAATGGATGAAATGGCATAGAGAGCAAGTATAGAGAGAAAAGAAGTAAGGTCTAATGACCACACTTGGGGTCTCTCTGAATTTATAGGACTAAATGAAGAAGAGAAATAAAGAGAAAAGACAACATGTACCACCATTTGCCATACTATTAAAATATATTCACATACATTTATACATCTCTAGTAAGCTTTCTTTTTCTTGACACTGTATACTCTTGCCTAAAATAAGTATGAAAATAACTAAATAAAATAAATATGGTACAAATGCAAGTTAGAGACCACCATTCACCCACCTGTCTCAGTAAAATATTTTTGAGAGCCCCACATCTCAGTCTTATTACTTTTACTCAGCTCAAATCTAACAGATGAGCATTAATATTATTTTAATTTAGAAAGCCAATAATGTTTATCCTGTCAATAGTAATATATTGAATACTATTATGTGCCCAGCACTATGTGCAAGTAAAAGTTATTCTCCAGCCTTCAAGGAAATTAAAATCTATTTGGACTATAAAAAATTAGTGAACAAAAAACAATTAAAATTCAATTAATAGGTGACCTGTACAATCCAGACCAAACAGCATTGAATCCATAGAGAAAAAAAACAATCCCTGCTCTTTTTTCCTAATTCAGAAGACTGAAAGAGGAGCTAATCCTACACAGCTGTACTTTCTATTAAAAGTTCAATAACACTATATAGGAAATTTCTCTGTATATTTCTTTTATACAGAGATATATTTCTCTGTATATTTCTTTTTATACTATATAGGAAATTTCTCTCTATATTTCTTTTCCCATGTCCAAAAGGTCTCAATTATCTTTATATCTAGTGCCTGGCACATGATGGCCATTCAATTTAATTAATAAGTCAGAGGCAAAAGCAAGCCCAAAGTAGCTGAATCAATATCTTTAACCACCTCCTAGGCAAACTCCCAAAGTTTTAAGGTTCAAAGCAGTTAACCTAGCAACTGCTACAGTTCTCCAACATAATCCCCTCTAACCCTAGTCCCTACTGAAAAATGAACCTTGCAAACCACACAATCAGCAGTGTTTCTCAAACTTGAAAGTACATACTAATCACCTAGAGATTTTATTAAAATGAAGGTTCTGATAAATTACAATTGGGAGGAGGCTTGAGATTCTACCTTTCAAACAAGCTCCCAGATAATGCTATTTTGGTGGTCAGTGGACCACACTTTTCTTTGAGCATCAGAACCTTGGATGGCATTGCAGAAAATATGTTTGTAGTCTTAAAGCCAGAGGAAAGATACTGCTGCCACATGTCCTACTTGTATTACATAAGTCAATTCTCTTCCTAAGCCTTCCTTTTTCATCAGTGGAAATAACAAGAGTTAGTAACCATTTGTAGTTTACATTTATTGAGTTCTTACTATGTACCAAGAACTAATGTTTCATACTTATTAACTTATGAATAGGGCTTAGGTTAAACAACCTGTCCAAGTAGAACTAGTAAATGGTAAACTGCCCTAGCGCCCCCGCCCTCATTGTGAATTAGCCTCCGCATATCAGAGAAAACAGTCAGCCTTTGGTTTTGGGGAGTTGGCTTATTTCCCTTAGCATGATATTCTCCAGCTCCATTCATTTACCTGCAAATGCCATAATTTCATTCTTCTTTAAGGCTGAATAATATTTCATTGTGTATATATACCACATTTTCTTTATCCCTTCGTCTGTTGAAGGGCGCCTAGGTTGGTTCCATAGTTTAGCTATTGTGAGTTGAGCTGCTATAAACATTGATGTGGCTAGTATCCCCATCTTAAAAAGGTTTTTTAAAAGGCCTAATCAAGTTAAATAGCCTAGCCAAAGATCAAACATTATCACAGCCAGGAACTGGAACCAAGTGGTGTAACTGCTGAGCCGGTACTCTTTTGCCAGGAATGGAAGAGAACCTCCCAGATCTCTGAGTCAATGCTCTGGGTTCAACTCGCTGGGATCTGTGCACACCTGCACCAGCTCAGGGCGGTGTAACTGCTAGCACTGCTCACTGGCAAAACAATCTTTATGTATATCGGTGGGATGTGTCTCTCAGCTTACTCCTAGGACCCCAAAACCGGGTTATGACTGTGGTGCAATGATTTGTCTCGCCCCAAGAAGGGGTGATTAACTAAACATCTTAGATTTTAATGCAAATAGATTTACAAGGAAACTTTAACAACCATTGGATCGTAACTCACACCTCATGCAGTCCCAGAAATTTGAACCGCCCGCGTCCTACTCCGACCGCCCCCTCCTTCCCCCCAGGACCGCCTCCTACCTCTGCATCCTGGGAGTCGCAGTCCTAACCAGCCCTCGGAACTTGTAGTCCGGGCTCGCGCCAGTTCCGCCTACATCTGGGCACGAGCCTAAGGGCCTCTTCTAATCCTCTCAGCTCTCCAACACCGCCCTCTGCCGGCCTTTCCTTCCGTCGCCCCGATCACAAGGTGGTTTCGAGTACCCCGGAAGCGAACCATTCTCTTCCGGGTTGAGCGTCAGGGCGTCCGCACGTGGTTCAGTTGCTAGGACTTTGAGAGCTGCTCTGAAGTAACTTCAACTATTAGCCTCAAAACGAGGGGACCGAGCCCGAGCCATGGAGAGCCAGAGCGTGGAGGCGCTGCTGGCAAAGGCGGAACAGGACGAGGCAGAGAAACTGCGACGCATCGCGGTGCACAAGGAGCTGGAACTGGAGTTTGACCTGGGCAACCTACTGGCTTCCGACCGGAACCCCCCGACTGTGCTGCGGCAGGCAGGACCCACGCCGGAGGGCGAGCTGCGGGCCCTGGCACGGGACAATACGCAACTGCTCATCAACCAGCTGTGGCAGCTGCCTACTGAGCGCGTGGAAGAGGCCCTGGTGGCCCGGCTGCCCGAGCCCACCACGCGCCTGCCGCGTGAGAAACCGCTGCCACGGCCGCGGCCGCTTACACGCTGGCAGCAGTTCGCGCGCCTTAAGGGCATCCGTCCCAAGAAGAAAACCAATCTGGTGTGGGACGAAGTGAGCGGCCAGTGGCGGCGGCGCTGGGGCTACAAGCGCGCCCGGGATGACACTAAAGAATGGCTGATCGAGGTTCCCGGCGGCGCCGACCCCTTAGAAGACCAGTTCGCCAAGCGGATTCAGGCCAAGAAGGAACGCGTGGCCAAGAACGAGCTGAACCGGCTGCGAAATCTGGCCCGTGCGCACAAGATGCAGCTGCCCAGCGCAGCCGGCCTGCACCCTACCGGACACCAAAGTAAGGAGGAGCTGGGCCGCGCCATGCAGGTGGCCAAGATCTCCACTGCCTCTGTGGGGCGCTTCCAGGAGCGCCTCCCCAAGGAGAAGGTTCCCCGGGGTTCAGGCAAAAAGAGGAAGTTTCAGCCCCTTTTTGGGGATTTTGCAGCCGAGAAAAAGAACCAGTTGGAACTACTTCGAGTCATGAACAGCAAAAAGCCTCAGATGGATGTGACGAGGGCCACCAACAAGCAGATGAGAGAAGAGGACCAGGAGGAGGCCGCCAAGAGAAGGAAAATGAGCCAGAAGGGCAAGAGAAAAGGAAACCGGCAGAGTCCTGGAGGCCAGAGGAAAGGCGGCCCGCCCAGCCAGAAAGGGAAGAGGAAAGGAAGTTTGGGAGGCAAGATGCATTCCGGGCCACCTGGCTTGGGTGGCAAGAGAAAAGGAGGACAGCACCAAGGAGGAAAGAGGAGGAAGTAACATTTCACCCTTGGACCTGTTCTGTAAACAAAGAACTGTATGCTAAATGTTCAGTTTTTGGTACTGTTGCAGGGTGGAGTGCAAAGAGGGGACCACTGTCTTTATTGAGTTTGAGATTGAAGGGACAGAATTGCCCTCCCCTCAAGAAAGTAAGTGTTCAACTGTACATATTTTCCCACAAACGAGACTTTATCTAATGATGAAGATTCTATTTGAGGACATAAGAATTAGAAAAATAATTTGGTCATTTTACCTTTGGGTTATGAGGTGAAGGAGATTTGGTGATATTTCAGAGATTTGTGGTAAATTAATTTATATATTTCAGTATTTGTTATTTTTGTAACAAGCTTTTATGCTCATCAGATTTGAGGGGAGGAGAGATGACATTTTCATATGTCGATTTAAAGAAACTGTTGTAAAGGTTATTTAATAAAGATGTGTCTGTATCTAGCATTGCTTTTAGCTTTTTGACTGTTGGTAGAAATTGTACATGAAGACAGTAACCTCGATATCCAGTACAGATTATTTTTTACTTTATGTATAAAAAAACCACAAAAGCAGTTAAATTATACTGGTTTCAGCAAAGCCACTTTTATCAGAAAAACTCAAACGTTTGGTATAATATATAATATTAACTATATTAAATATAAATATAATATTAATTTTGGTATAAAATATTGAAAGTATAACATAACTGATGTCTTTTTGTAAGGAATGCTTGACACCTTTCAACCAGAACACATTAACAACTATAAATGATAAATTTGGGCTACCCTACAAATAATGGTAATTAACCTTGTTAATCCAGAAAATACTTGTCTTTCTCAACATTGATAACCCCAGGTTTTAAAAGTTTGACTTCAAATAGAGTCTGGAGAAGAGAGAAAGAGACCCACAGGAACGTTACTATCTTGATTAATTTGTCAAATTGGCCTGTGCTGGTTTGATTGGATGGTGAAGTATTTAAAGCTGTCCAGGGTCATTCTCTCCAGTTTTGATTTTAGTAAGCTCATCTCTGTACAAATCTTAATCTCCTGAAAATGACAGAAGATCCAGAATGGGGGGGGGGGCTATTTTTGCATTACAGCTAAAAGCCACCCTACTCTTTTTAGTCTTAACTTTAAAATTATGGGATTTTGTTGCTTATTTGAGAATTTGTCTTTAAAGCTTTCTTGATTTAGCGGTAGAGTATGGCACTGGCCGTGTAATTTAAGAAAGGAGAAAAAAAAAAAAAGATCCTTGGGCTTTTTTGCAAGGTTCAAAGTTGAAATCCAGGTAATTTTACTCTGAAAATTCTTTTTAAGGGCAACGTAGCACTTTAAAGAATTCAGAGTGGAAAAAGACTCTCCTCCTTTTTGCCAAGTTCCCAACATGTGAAAAATAAAGTCTTTGGAGTGGAGAGATAGCGGGACCCCAGACCCTAGCGAGCAGTTTTCAAAGGTGAATGGTGAGACTAAGCGCTGGAGCATTCACAGTCCAGATTCTGACAGTCCGCGGGAAAATGGACCCGTGCCACCGCGGGCTGAAGCTTGGCCAGGTGACCTTGCGGAGCTTGTGGGCCGAGTGGGCGGGAGGAGGGCCGGGACCCGATTGGCAGGCTGCTGGGGTGGAGTGGCGCCGGAAGCGAAGAAGACATTCTAGCAGCCATGGCCGCCGCCGCCCGGGCCCGGGTCGCGCACTTGCTGAAGCAACTGCAGCGCGCAGCGTGAGTGCAGGCCGGCGAGCGGGCGGGCAGGGCCCGGAGGATGCCGCCGCGCGCTCAGTCCCCGGCGTGAGATCCGCCGGGTCCCGCGCAGCTTTCAAGAATGTAGGGAAGCAGGTACCGCGGTGCTCCGGGGCACGACAGCGTTGTCACAGAATGGCACATGCACTCTTGCACCATGCAGTGCAGCAGGTGTTACTCAGTTATCTACCATTAAGAAAACTGAGGCCCAGGGAAGATGGGGCCTGGTCCCACATTGTGGCAGGCAGTGCACAGCTGGGCACAGTGACAAAGATAAATTAACATATCCAATTGATATTTATTGAGTGTATATTACATAACATGTATATTTAGGTTCTAGGGATAGATGATGAAAGATTGGGCAGTATAAAATCTAGTGGAGCACATAAGAGTATTCTATTGGGATGAGAGGACAGACGAAGAACTGGCCTGCATCAGATTACAGCAGAAAGGGTGTAGAAGGGAAGAAATCACGTGGAGTTCCACTTCATGACATATACAGGGAGTCTGGATGTTAAATGTTATGACCTCTGACTCCTCCTGAGAAATGCCAGGTACATAGCAGTTGCTTGATAAATACTATTGAACGTACAAGTGCACAGCTCGGCCTGGAGAACATGGGAAAGTTTGAGCTAACAGGTGGAGATAACTGGAGGTGAAAGGAGATGGACTAGAGAGGAATTTCAGGCAGAGGGAAGAGCAACACCAGAGACAAAGAGATGCAGTTCCAGGATCCAGAAGTAAAGTCTGGTCATACTCTCATAGGAAGATGTGAGAATGGAGAAGACAGATGGTAAAATACTACAAGGAAATAGCTGACTCTGAGCCCTTACCATGGCAAGGCACTGTCCACACACTTTACATGTACTATTAATTCTAACCCTTAAAACAACCCTATGGCATAATGTATTATTAGCCTCTATTTTAGACAAAGAAATAAAGGCATGAAGAAGAATAATTTTGTCTAATGTCACAGAGCTAATTTGAATCCAGATGTTGTGGTTTCACAAGCCTTGTGTTCAGGCCTATGCAAATGAATATAAATGGTGTGCTGTAGATAACAGCTACTAAAGCAATATTTCTAACCCTGAAACATACCTTTAGATGCCCCATAGTAAAAAAATTCCATGGCCAAGTAAGTTTGGGAAATACCTGACTGCTGTTTGCCCTCTTGGAAAGTCAGAATATACATTAGTACATAAAGGGCTCTGATAAGTCCTGTAGGAAGGGGGGGTTGTTTAGCTGTGTCAAAATTCTTTGTTCTAAACCTATATCATCATTTAACTCTATCACACACCATCTATATCCCTTGGAACCAGTGTCATGCAGAATATGTTTTTGGAACAGTTGCATGAGAAAGGAGTGTGGCATGAGTAGAATTATGTCAGCCTATTCTGGTGGCAGTGTGCAGTGGAAAGGGAAAACAAGGTGTGTACTGAGATTTGACAAGAACTGTGATGGGGAAGAAAGCTCAGTACAGCAGATCACATAGAAAGGGAGTTCACCTGAAACCTGGGGCCTTAGAGAAAGATGAGAACTGATAAGAAAGAACAAAAGTTATGCAGAAGAGGGAAGAAAGTGCATTCCAGGCAGAGAAATAACAATGGCAAAGTTGGAGGAGGAACAGAAGGGGAGGAGAAAGAGATGTGGCTCATTCAAGGAGAAGAACAAAGTTAATTTTCCAGAAGCTAAAATCCAGAGATAGAGAAAGATGCAGTGCTAAGCTGAAGAGGTCAATGGGGCCATTCAAGTAAGACCAGGTCTAAACTTTATCTTACATAGAAGTAGCTTTAAACAAGAGAGTGACATCAGAATAGTGTCCCTGATTGACCAACAAAGGTGACAAAGATGCAGCCATGAAAAGCCAGTGAGGAAGCGAGTAGAAATCTGGACGATAGATGACAGCAGAACCAGAATGGCAAGGATCCCAAGAAAAGTGGGTAGATTCGGGCGGAGATATTAATATTTGGAGCCTTGATATGTGGTAGTCTATATAGATATGGTAAGGGAGAAGGAAGGATCAGAATGGCTGAAGGCAGGCTAGGATCAAACCCAGCATTTAAGGAATAGGTAGAGTGGAGAAGGAGCCAGAGAAAAAACCATGAGAAGAAACACAGGTGAGAGGGGTCCCTGGAAGCCAAGGAAAGAGTTTCACCTACCCAAAGGGAGCTGGGGGTGGCTCAGGGCATTCAGTGCTGCTAGAGCAAATGCTAGGAGGTCTGAGATGGAAGGATCCAGCCTGAAAGCCAGGACTTGCTCCTGCAGCAGCCTGATTTCTGGGGCCAAGGAATGTACTAGAAGCAAGAAAATGGAGCCAGCAAATGTAAGCCAGTAGGGGAGAACCAGAATGTGAGCAAGCCTGAGAGTTTCAGGCATGAAACTCCTTAAGCATGATGAAAAGGCCCCAGTGAGGCAGGGAGCACTGGGAAATACAATACAGATGGAGGTTCCCAGAAGGAAAGAGGGGACAGGACAGGAACCTCAAATAAGGAGCAGAAACGATAAACTGAGGTGTTGTCAAAGCTTGAAAGAAAGGAGAAAGAAAAGGGGATAGGAGAGAGGAAGCATGTGATCCCAGGAGCATTCGCGTTGGAAAGCTTTGGGTGTGGGTATTTTTCTCCGCTTTGCTTTGCTGTTCTTGTCTTTGGAGAGTTTAACGCATGATAATGTTCTGAAAGTAAAGCCCAACTGTCAGAGAGCGATCCTGGGCCTGGCTTGCTTTCTTAGCCCCTGCGGGAGCTCAAGGGTCGGCTGGGACCGCTAGGTGGCAGCCTTGACTTAACATATCTAACTCTAGCTTCCAATGTCTATTTTGACTTCACAATTCTCAGCAAGTTTTGAGATCTTGAGGACCATTGAAATCCACCCTTTTCCTTCCTCCATCGTTTTTCCTCTCGGGTGTTTTAACTCCAAATTTGAATTTTGGCGGGGTAGGAAGTGGACAAGGAGGTCATGCCCTCAAGTATCTATAAACAACACTATGACACCGTCCTACCGGCCATAAAAATAAACAAAACCGAATAGGAGAAAGAAGCCAGAGAAGGAACCGTGCAAGACAGAGAAAGGAGAGAAAGTTTACAAAAAGGAGGACATGGAAAAATCTGTAGAGAAGCCGACTGAGCAGTGAGAAGAGGTGATGGGTTTAGAGGAGCACAACCCACCCAGTGAGCGCCCTGGGGGCTTCCCAAGACCCCAACAAGTGCATGGAACCTAAAGCTGCAACTGGGCAAAGAAGGGTGGGCGTACCAAGTGGTGACAAGGACGCCAGTGAGTCCCGGAGAGCTAATAGTTGGCACGGGTCCAGGGCCTATTTGAAGAAAAACTTTAAACAGCTTGAAAACGAGAGGAAACATCCATGGGGGGGGCGGGGGAGCGGGCGGGGGGACAAGAAGAGGAACACATGAACCTTAGATGGATTTGATCAAAGCTCTTGTATGAGCTGAGAGCTTGAAGGGAAACCAAGGACCCCATCTTAAATCTCTTGTACTCCCAGAATGCTTACCTCAGCTGCCAGCTCAGCTGTTTATCTAGGAGCTGCTAGAATAACCTCGTTAAAAAAGCAATGATCCTACAGCTCTAGAAAGACTGGGTCTTTATGCATTCTGATCACTGGATTTTTTTGTTTGTTTGTTTCCTATTGTACAATGCTCGCCAATAATTACCAGTCTGATTATCTCTTGGGACTATAATGCAATGTGAGAGTTACTTTAAATCTTCTTCTTTATGGGTTTTCAAGTTACTGTTCTTCTTTTCCTTAGATGCAAGTGCCCAGCACATTCTCATACTTACTCCCAAGGTAATATATTTTGTGTTTTTACACTAGCCACAACTTTGGTTTCTACAGTTGGCATTTATAGTACATCTGGGTCATGTGTAAAGACAGAAAATCAAGGAGTGTGTGAGAGGAAGGTTGATGAAAACAACGACCTTTTTCTCTATGTAATCAGTAATGTATAGCTCCAACTATGGAGATGATGAGCTGATTGTATGCTACTCATGATGTGTTGGCCCAAATATATGTTTAATGCTATTTAAGTAGACAAAATATTTGTCGTTGCTAAAAATTCACTGATAGGATTTTAAGAATGTCTGATTTTGAATGGAGATTAGGCACACTGCTGGTGCTGCTTGCCTAGCATGCACTAGACCCTGGATTTGATCCCTAGCACTGAAAATTTTTAAAAAGAATGTCTAGTTCATCAGACAGACTACATCAAGATGAAGCCTTGGGAAAGTCGTAAGACATCTCTAAAAGAAAAAGGCTAAAAATATGGTGGTTCCTAGAAGGAAAAATCTCATTTATATCCATTTTAAAATGACATTCTATTTATTAAAAATTAAAAATAATGACAAAAGTTTTCAGTTCCCACCGATGTCTTAATCCTTACCAAACTCCATTGTCTACAGAGCAGCAGGAAGCTGACCGAAGCTTTAGCATGTCCTCAGAGTGTCACACGAATTACTGACAGAAAAACTGATTTTGCCTCTTGGAAGAAAAGGTCAAATCTAAACACTTGAGGAGGTCGGGGGAGTAGAACAGACCAAGGCCTTTTTTCCTGCCAGAGGCCTGGCTCACCTTTCAGGACAAGCCACCAGGCCTTCTAGTACTGTGAGATCTCTGAGGCAGAGACATGCTCAGTCTGAGACCCTCAGGAGCTTAGGCAGACTCTGTCTTCAAGTGATTTGCTCTAATCCTTGGTTGGTTTTAACAAAGAATTAGTAATTTGCTATTTGGGGAATAAAATCAATAACTTAGAGAAAAATAATCTCACAGTTATCTAGGACCCAATTTATTGTTTCACCTGAACTTTAGTAACAGGAATAATAGTAATAACAATAATTTCTTTAAAGTCTATAGGAATTAAAGAAATTTGAATTTTGATAAGGATGTCTTTGCCCCAAGGGAGCCAATGTTAAGATTGTTACCTAGTTCTGGGCTCTTTCTTTTAAAAAAAAAAAAATTGAAAGGTATTCTGTAGACTTTTATTTTATTTTATGATTGACCAGGGCTGATATAAACAAATAAAGAAAAACAAAGGTAAAATTCATTGATGGGGCTTGATGGGGCCCATTTGTTGTTCCAATATGACAGAAAATTGTATTTGCTTTAATGAAAACCTGATATTAGCAAATAAACATCAGTTTAGAAATTTTTTTATTAAATTTCATCAAGGAAACTAGATATTTTTAATATGGGTAACCTTGGGACATGTAAATATATACTGTGATGTTATATTTGTGAAAAAAATGTAATTCAAATAAATTATTACAATGGCTGTAATAGACATACTAATGGTTGTTCTTGAATAATAACCCAGCTCAGAGAATTTTTTTTACAGATTTTGTTTTCAAATATTTTTTAAATTTCAGTGGAGGAAATTTTAAGTCTCTTTATTTTCACAAAATCAGCATCAAGTTAAGAGTAAATTCTATCTTAATATGTAAATATTAATTTTAATTTGATATGCAACTATTAAACCTGATATATTATAGGCAAGACAAGCCTGTATCAAGGAAGATGCTAATATTCACTGCTAGGTTATTCTGTCAAAAAATATTTATGCTTTATTTTTGAGGCCTACTCTGATACCTATTTCTACATTTCCAGCTCCTGGATTTTCATCTTCTGAGAAAACAACAGATTATGCCTTTGAGGTAGATTTCATCGACCCATTCTTTCTTTTATGAATGATCTGGAAAAAATACAACTAGTATTTTGCTAACATATCAGCATTTCGATTGAAATCTCTTATTAATTGATGTTTCATAATCACTATTTGATCAAACCCTAATTAACAAAGTACCTTGTGAGGATAACAGAATATAAATCTTCTGAGAACATACGTAATGTCTGAAATTCTGTCTTCTATATAGCCATTAAAATAGAAGAAGGGTTGGAGATGTAGCTCAGTGGTAGAGCACTTGCATAGTATGCATAAGGCCCTGGGTTGGATCACCAGACCACATAATTTTTTTAAAAAAAATACTACCCATTCTACACATTCTCTAATTCATATATACTATCTGTTAAATCTTTTGTAGTTACAATGATCCCCCAAGAAGTCAAAGTAATTTGTTGAAGCAAGAATAAAGGAATGATTAAGTCTAGTGCATTTGTATCATATTGTACATAATTACTTGTAATTATTTGTTTAGTCCCTCCCTCCTCCTAACGCAGAAGTCATAAATTAAAATGTCACCAGATGCTCACAGAGCAAAAATCCTATGTAAAGAGTATGGCCTCCATTCAGCCCCACAAGTTTTCTGCTCCCTGAGGATATAACCCCCAGTGTTGCCAAATTATTCAAAAGAGATAGAAACTGAGGTGGTCAAATTGGGTCTTTTTAATCCTGACTTTAACAGTTATTATCCAATTTTTTAAAAAGAAAGAAAAGAATTTAAATACAACATGGATCAAATAAAACATGTTTGGGCCAAAAATGACTCATTATTCGTCAGTATGAAAACTATTTTCTCACCTGTAAACTTTATGAGACCATGTTTCCCTTGCTCATAGTAGTGTTATATGAACCTAGCACAGTGCCTGGAACATAGCAGACAGTAGTGCTGGTTGAGTGGGAAGATAGTTGGATACACATATGCATAGAAGATTGGATGGATGGATGGAGGGAGGAAGGAAGGGGCAAAAAATATACACAGGAGGTAACATTTAAATGGGAAAGTAAGAAATTAGAGTTAATTTATATGTGGAGGTTGGGGAAGGCAGAGATTTGAAGCTGGAGGAACAATTGAGCCTTCATGATGTTCTTGGGAAAAGTCAAATACATAATTGCAATGGACTTGAGTCAAGGTTCCCTTAAAGAAATGTGCAGTCAGATGACCTAGAAGAACATACTAAGGAGTATATACTTCATTCTCTGGGTAAGGAGAAATATTTCAGGTTTTCTGAAATGGAATGGCCAACTCTGTGATACAATCTACACCAAAATCTTCCTTTCTTTGTTTTAGATGGCTGTTTCAAATATTAGATATGGAGCAGGAGTTACAAAAGAAGTAGGCATGGCAAGTATTTGGGATACCTGTAATCTTCTACAAATGTTACATATCTTGTAAAACAAGGGCTAATGGACAATCACGTCCTTTATGTTTAAAGATGTACAATGTTAAGTTTGCCCAAAGAGTCTATTAAAATTTCAGGGCAATCAAACTTAACAATTTTTTTTTTTATTGTAGGACCTACAGAATATGGGAGCTAAAAATGTTTGCCTGATGACAGATAAAAACCTCTCCCAGCTCCCTCCGGTACAAGTAGTTATGGATTCCCTAGTGAAGAATGGCATCAACTTTCAGGTTTATGATGATGTCAGGGTGGAACCAACAGATACAAGGTAAATTTGTGGAGTTCTTTTTATTTATTTTCTTTAAGCAGAAGCCAGCATACATCACTGTTGGTGAAAACTTGCCCAAGGCTTTATTTAATGACATGAGAATGATTTTTGAAAAACTATAACAGCAATTTCTGTTTTCACTTCTCCAAGCTTCAAGCATGCAATTGAGTTTGCCAGAAAGGGATCTTTTGATGCCTATGTTGCTGTGGGTGGTGGCTCCACCATAGACACCTGCAAAGCTGCCAATCTATATGCCTCCAGCCCTCACTCAGAGTTCCTTGATTATGTCAACGCCCCCATTGGGAAGGGAAAGCCTGTGTCTGAGCCTCTTAAGCCTCTGATTGCAGGTAAAACTGTTAGCTTGTTTGCTTCATTTTACAATTGGCAAAAAGTCTTAGGAAAAATGCCAGCTAGTAATTCTAGGGTCTGTGTTTCTAAAACTTTCTGATCTGTTCATTTCAAATCAATGTTTGTACACCAAAACAGATGGCAGTTCATTCATTTTGAAAAGTCTGATCTTCATTATTGCACCGATAAAGACAATTTGGGTCAGTGGAAAGAAGTTTGCAGATTTAGGCTATGAAATCACTATGTGGAGGAGGGGGAAGGTCCTCATTGACATTTGATTAGATCCCTCTGTTGGCAGGCTTGTCCTTCAAACCCATCTGTTTTGTCCCATTTTGCCAGCCACTGTGGAGTTTAAGGAGAACATTTGCTGTTATTTTTCAATGACTCAACCCTTTCTTCCACATAATGGCTCTTCAGCTGACCTCAGGCTTTGTCTCTTCCCACGGACATGTGGCCAGCATGGCCACATCATTCTGGGTAACATCTGCTCCATGGCTTCTCAGGGCACAAATGCACAAACAGAAAAAAAAAAAAAAAAAAGTTTGTGTTCCACAGAGGACCTTGGGATTTTCCAGTCTTTTCTTCCCTCCCATTTTTATTGCTGTTGGCATATTACTGTTTAAAGTTGTATAGCTGAAATGCACTGACTGGTAACTGAGAAACATCCTCAGTCCTAGTTTTGTCCTGTGTTCTTCCCCTCTCCTGCCCCTATTGTGAACAATCCCCGTGATGGGACACGAGGGAGTCAGTGGCAGATGAACTGCATTGATGGGAATGAAGAACCAGCAGGGAGCAGCGTAATTGGGGTCTGGCAAATGGAACCCTCAGGTGAAACTGTGTCAGCAGCACACAGAGGGGTGATTAGTAAAGTTTAGAAACTTGAAACAACTACAAAACCATGGAGCCCAGCAAAGGCAGAGCGTTTCTGTGCTTACTGCCAAGAAGGAATAAAGATGTCTTTTAGAGACAGCAAATATGAGTGTTCTTACGGAGGTGCAGTGCAGCCTGCATTTGAACACCCAACTGCAGCTTCTTGAGCTCTGGCGCTGGAGGAACCCAAGGTTCCCACGGCTGATCGCTGTTAATACAGACAGACATCACACATGAATGATTAACACATATGCATGTTAGTGAAGACAAAGCCATCATGCTTGCACAGATACACAGAAACACACATGCATGTCACTGCAGGCAGATGCCATACATATTAAATACTCCTGTCTATACAGATATAGACAGTATACATATTAAACATTCATGCATGCTAACCATACATGCATTTTAATGCATGTAATGCATTATATACATCATGTCTGTATATTAACACAGACATAGAGGTCACACAAGCATATTAGATACACATGCATGTTAATATAGACACAGACACTGTGCTCATTAAACATGCATTCATGCAGAAGACACAGGTATGATACATGTTAAACATACATGTGCAGTAATACAGGCATCAACATACTAGTTAAACATATGGAGTACAGATACACACCTCATGCATGACTTTCAATACAGGCACAGACATCATGCATATTAGGCTGACATGCATGTTATGTAACTACAGATATCAAGCAAGCAGCAGTGTTAGAAAGCTTCCTTCTCTAACTTGGTTCTTTATTTCTAAGGCTGAATTAAATATTTCCACTGATCTTTATTTAGGTGTCTTATTAAAAATAATATTATTTTATTCAAGTTCCAACTACCTCAGGAACCGGGAGTGAAACTACTGGGGTTGCCATTTTTGACTATGAATGCTTGAAAGTAAAAACTGGTAAGAACTTTGACCACAATTCTTTTAATGAATTCTCTTTTCTGTTTCAGCCCTGCTCCCCTTTCTTTAACCTCACTATTTACAAATTAAGGATTTATGGAGTTAAGGAAAGAATATATGCATATACACATTTTCTTTTTCCAAGTACATATAAAAAATAAACTTCTTGGGGCTGGGGGTATGGCTCAGGGGTAGCGTGCTCGCCTAGCACGCGTGAGGCACTGGGTTCGATCCTCAGCACCACATAAAAATTAAAAAAATAAAAGATATTCTGTCCACATACAACTAAAAAATAAATATTTTTAAAAAAAATAAATAAACTTCTTTTTGAGAATTACCTACAAAAGTATATTGAGATGCCCTGGGTCTTGCTTGGCCTTTCTTCTGTTCATGTTAATAATTATGTTTCAATAATAAGTGAGTATTCTCTTTCTGTAATTTTTTTTTACATTTTAAATCAATTTTATTGCAATGTGATTTTAATATAATACAATGCACACATTTATGTGTCTGGCTTGGTGAGTTTTGACAAATACACGTGCCATGTCACCACAACCCCAATCAAGACATTCAACATTGCCATTACTCCAGAAAGTTGCCTCACATCCATCTCAGCTTGTCCCTCACACCCATTTCCAGGTCATCTCTGCTCTGTTTTTGTCTTAGTGATTTTTATCCCATCTTCGTAATTTGTCCTTGACTCTGGCTAATGTGTTAGGAATGCCCCTCTTCTTGAATCTGGCTCAGTATCCTGCTTCCAGGACTTTGTAGCAGAATAAGTTGACATTCAACAGCAAACTTAGGGTAACTTCTTTTTAATTCTATTGTCCTTTGACATCGTTAAAGATAATAATAATTGCCAACACTTAGTTCTGACTTTTACATCATATCTCATTTGATCCCTGCAACAGCTCTAGGAGGGATAGAAGTCTATGTTATGTTAGTCTAACTGTATAGAGAACTCAGAAAGGCTAAGTGACTTGCCCAAAGACACAAAGTTGCAAAGCAAGGATCATTGGTATGCTTGTAAACCAGTAAACCAGTTCTTTGGAATTTAACAATAAACAAATAAAACCTGATTTGTAGTATTAACCAATTTGAGTGATGTAAATATTCCCAGCATGGCCAGTGATGTCACTCTTCCAGAAACTGGGATGACATGTATGCACTTGGCTCATGGAATACAGTAGGAGCAGCCCTGGCCCACCATTGAAAAAAACAAGTTTCTGATTCCAAATCTCTTTCTGCTCCTTGCTGCCTCCCTACATGAGAATGAACCTTTTCTCATACTTTTTTTAGAGTAATGTATCATCCTAAAGTTACTTAAGTTTTTAAAAAAATAGTGCCCATGACTTTCACCTTTAATAAAAAATCCTTATGTTTTAGGCATTGCTTCACGAGCCATCAAACCCACACTGGGACTAGTTGACCCTCTGCACACCCTCCACATGCCTAGCCAGGTGGTTGCCAACAGTGGCTTCGATGTACTCTGGTAGGTACTGGTAGAGGGACTTTTTCTTTGAAGGGACTTTTTCTTTTCATTTATTTTTCGCCATATTTTTATTGATGCATTATAGTTGTACACAATGGTGGGACTTCTTGTTACATATTCATATATGCACACAGTATGACCATATAATTTGGCTATTATGATTTCTTTTCCCTCCCCTCCTCTAGAGGGACTTTTTAGTACCAGGCCTATGGACAGTATTTTATTGCCTCAGTATCCATTTGCAGATGCCTCTTGCATTGGCTGTCATTATCCTCTTTCCTAGATGACAGTATTGAAGGTAAAGGTGATCACTAGGTGTGCTGGTGTGAGCTACAAACCTGCTGTTCAGGATGGACCACCCGAGCCAGAGCCATGGCCACAGATAAAGAAGAAATGTGAAGTGGCATGCAGTGTCTCAGGACCACACTACCTGCCTTTATGGCCACACACACTAGGGAAGACCCAGGGCTGCACCACAAAAGAGGGCAGGGATGGGAGCTAGCATCTCTAGAAGTCAGCCCAAATGTGTATACTATCAGCCCTTGACACACATCATTGCTTCCTTGCAGCACCGTGCAATGTGATACTTTCACTGAAAGAAAAAGAAAACTAGATTTTTGGATGGTTAGTGATTTGCCCAGAGTCTCACTGTGTAATCCCTTAGCTTCATCACAATGTGCCAAAGGCTCTCAATCAGGGTTGCTTTTTGTTTGTTTGTTTCCTTTGTGGTACTGGGTATTGAACCCATGGGCACTTTACCGCTGAGCCACATCCCTAGTCTTTATTTAGAAACAGGGTCTTGCTGAATTGCTTAGGGCTTCACTGAATTGCTGAGACTGGCTTTGAACTTGTGATCCTCCTGCCTCAGCCTTTCGAGCTGCTGGGATTACAAGCATGTACCACCACGCCCAGCCATGAGACAGTTTTAATAAATTGCCCAGATTAGCCTTGAACTTGGGATTCTCCTGCCTCTCAAATTGCTGAGATTATAGGCATGAGCCCAATCATGGTTACTACCACAGACCTCACTGCAAACTCTAGACCATTAGTTCCAGTGGCCTCACAAGGCCCCACAGGTGCTTCCCATTCAGCATGTCCCAAACCACCTTAATTCATCCATCTACATGTGCACATTTTGTCCATCGTTCACATCTCTGAAATTAGGGTGTATCTTAAAATCTATGACATGGTGCTGTGGGGTTTTTTTTTTTTTGATACTGGAGATTGAACTCAGGGGCACTCGACCACTGAGCAACATCCCCAGCCCTATTTTGTGTTTTATGTAGAGACAGGGTCTCACTGAGTTGTTTAGCGCCTCACCATTGCTGAGGCTGGCTTTGAACTCACGATTCTCCTGTCTCAGCCTCCCTAAGTGCTGGGATTACAGGCTTGAGCCACTGTGCCCGGCTGGTGCTGTGGTTTTTACCCATTAAAAAAATGATGGTCTATCTCTTAAGCATGGCATCCTGAATTCATGATATGTGGTATTCTCTTAATCAACCCATACTCCACAGTTTCTCTGGAGTCCACTAGCTCAGCAAGTAGCAGGACTTCAATATGAACTTCTCCCTTCTTTCATGCCCATGCTCAGTCAGCAATGCCTGTCTCTTGTCCTACTTAGATTTCTTTGATCTGCTCTGTCTTCTCAAGCTTCATTGTTCCTACTTGATTCTGGTGCACCCCAACTCTTGCCTGGGTTATTGCAGCAGTCTCCTCATTGGTTTTCCTATTTCCATCCCATAGTTCTTCCATTTGGCCTCCATTATGGCCTCAACAAACTTCCATATGGCAATATGACCATTACACACAAAGGAACATGCATACACATGTGCATGTACACAGACCTCTCCACCTTACAAGTCTTCCAGGAGCTTTCCATGCCTACAATCTGAAAGTCAAACTCCTTGGCCCGGACATGTCCCCAGTGCTCAGCTATTTCTCTCCTTAGAGAACTTGTTTTTTAATTACACATGATCATCTGTTCCTTGAAGGAGCCCTTGCTGGCCATTCCCTCTTCTTTCAATTACAACTAGCCACTCATCCTTTGCTGTTCCCTTGGGTGGCCTGTTGATTGCTTCTGAGATACCCTCTCTTCACTTGCCTGTATCCACACTGCATTGTGAGTTTGGTGAGGACAGGGCCATCTTACTCTCTTCTCTAGGTCTTCCCCTGGCACAGTGATGATCACATGACAGGTATTGAATTGATTGCTGTTAAATGACAGTCACACAAGCAGGATATAACATTGTTAGTATTCGTGCTAGGTCTATCTACGTCCCTGGTCTGCTTTTCCCACTATGTTCTACTGCCTGCCAAGAGACTATAGAAAATTGTATCTAATTCCATTCTAGTAAATATTGTCAGAACTTTGATGAGCTGTCTACTATTTACTTAAAAATAAGGGAAATAAGATTGTTTTTCCTAACCATAAAGTACATAATAAATACATCATGGCCCAAATCAGTCGGCTTTAAAGGAATAACTCACAGGCCCAAAGATTTCTCTATGAACCAATGCAGAAAACAGGATAGAAGGAAGGGGAATGATGGTAGTCGCTTGTCGCAGTCAACTTTCTGTCACTATAACAAAGTGCTTGAGATAGTCCATTTAAAAAGAGAAAAGGTTTATTTTGGCTCACTGATTCAGAGATTTTAGTCCATAATCACTTGGTCTTGTTGCTTTGGGCCTATGGCAGCACCGTTCATGATGGTGGGAATGCACAACAAAGGAGGCCTATTCTCTTAATGGCAACCAGGAAGCAAAGAGAGGAAGTAGATGAGATCCCAGTCGCCTTCAAGGATATGCCCCTAATGACCTAACTCCCTTCCAATAAGCCCCACCTCTTAAGGATTCCACACCTTCCAAGAAGGCCAAGAGCTGGAGACCAAGCCTTCAAACACATGAACCATTGAGGAACATTAAAGATCCAAACTATAACATTGCTCATCTGAATAAGAAAATACTTGGCCCAAGGAATCTCCCCCTAAGGCCCTGTAGATACAACTATGCATTAAACCTTGGGGATAATTCCCCTTGAGGGACTCTGTGGGCCTCTGATCATAAATCAACCATCATAAGGTTTGCCTATAGGGAAAGAAGGTGCTAGGAGACTCAGATGTCTGTCCCCCTCAGATGTGCCATTTCTCATTGTAAATTAGTAATGTGACTTGCAGGTTTCACACATAGTTTCCATGAGCTTAGTTCAGCTAGAGTATCTGCTCTTGAGAAATAGGAATTCAGATTCTTGGATTCAGAATCCAGAAGAAAGCAAGGCATACTGCAAGGCAACAGTCAGAGTCCGGGTCCTGGTGGACTCACCATGAACCCATGGGAACATGTCATTCCTCCATTTTTCACACATCCCCTACTTAGAACCACATGACATTCATCTATCCACTGAATTTTTTAAATTTCTAGCACTTTATTCAAAAGATAGTTCTCTGCTTCTTACATTAAAAAAAAAAAGAAACCCTCGTAATACTGAAACTATAATTCATGGAAAACATAGTTCATGTTACATTGTGTTCCAGCATCATTGGTCTAGATGGCTTTGTCTAGTCTCCTCTTCTGCAATAAGGAACTAGAGTCCAGGGAAGGCCAGCAGGTAAGGCAGCTCTGAAGTCTAGTTCTTAAAATAGCCAATCTTGAGTTTGAAACACATAAGAAAAAATCATCAGATTTTTCAGGCCAAGAATTAATAATAATAGTTAATAGTAAGTTTTAGAATGTTCCAGGTCTATTCTAAATGCTTTATAAAGGTCAACTCATTTAGTTTTCACAGCTGCCCTGTGAAGCAGTACTATTATTTATCTGTGTCTTTGAGTCACAGGAAGGGTAGTGCCTCACACCTGGTCTATAGCAGGAAGATCTGGTGCCAGCATTTACAGCTAAACAGCTGACCCCAAAGCCTGTGTTCTTACCTACACACTATACATTTTACTCTCTCTCTCACTTTTTTTTTTTTTTGTTTTTATGTTGGTGCTGGGGATTGAACCAAGGGGCTCTTTTACACTGAACTACATTTATAGCCCTTTTTATTTTTTATTTCAACACAGGGTCTTGCTAAATTGCCCAGGCTAGCCTTGAACTTCCAGTCTTCCTTCCTCAGCCTCCCAAGTTACTAACTATAGTATAGGCATGTGCCACCATACCCAGCTATTACACTGAAAAAAAAATTTTTTTTTTTGGTACTAGAGATTGAACTCAGGAATGCTTTTACCACTGAGCTACATCTCCAACCCTCGTTATTTATTAATTTTTTATTTTGAGACATGTTTTACTAAATTGCTGAGACTGACCTCGAACTTGTGATCGATCCTCCTGCCTCAGCTTTCTGAGTTCCTGGGATTAAACGTGAGCACCACCACACCTGGGTGCACTGTACTCCTAATAGGAGTCTGTACAACTATGACCCTCCTTTGGTAATATGGCACTTGACCTATGCTATCTTCTACAAAAAAGTCATTTTTTTAGATGCAATGTTTTTTTAATGACTCAAATATTCAATAATTCAGCATCATAGAGTTTTATTTATGCTGGAAAAGAATCATAATTTTTAAAATTAAGTTTATGATTTTTAGATATTTTATTGGTACATTATATTTGTACATAAGAGTGGGCTTCATTGTTACATATTCATATATGTAATAACATAATTTAGTCAATTTCATTTTGAGTTTATTTTTAATGGAAATGCAAAAATTGCATTAATGGAGTACATATGATGTTTTGTTACATGTACATATTATATAATCAGGTTAAACATATCTATCTCCTCAAGCATTTATCATTTCTTTATGGTAACAAAAATGGTCAAAACCCTTTCTTTCAGTGCCAGGCATGGTGGCGCATGCCTGTAATCCCAGCAGCTCAGGAGCCTGAGGCAAAAGAATTGCAAGTTCAAAGCCAGCTTCAGCAATGGCGAGGCACTGAGCAACTCAGTGAGACCAGACCCTGTCTCTAAATAAAATATAAAATAGGGCTGGAGATGTGACTCAGTAGTCATATGCTCCTGAGTTCAATCCCCAGTACCCAGAAAAAGAAAGTCCTTTCTTCTAGCTTTTTAAGATGTATAGTACACAATTACTAGGTAGTCACCCCACTGTGCAATAGCACATAAGAACTTTCAACTTCTTACTCTTCACTGCAATTTAGTACTCATTTATCAATCAATCTTATACATACTGATCAAAAACACCATAGGGCTGCCAATTTAAATCTGACTATATTAATTTCTGTGCTATGCAATGACTGTTATGGACAAGAGGCTGACTTTTGGAATATGTTGTGATCTCAGTGCTAAAGAACATATCCACAGTGGAGTGAGTGCTGGTTTGTGATTAAATGTGGGAAAGGGGGAAGAAAGATAATATGTTCATTCTGTGTATTTTCAATATTTCCTTTAGCCATGCACTGGAGTCATACACTGCCCTTCCCTACAACATGCGGAACCCCTGCCCTTCCAATCCCATCACGAGGCCAGCGTACCAGGGCAGCAACCCAATCAGTGACATTTGGGCAGTCCATGCACTGAGGATAGTTGCTAAATACCTGAAGAGGTATGTTACCCTGAGGGGATAGAGATGAAGCATAAAAATGATGCCACCCTCATGTGAAACTGTGTACCCAATATTGAAACATCCTGAGTATATCTGTTTACCAGTTCAGCCCATACAAGTGAAGAAGCACCAGACACTAGTGACTTCTGAAGAAATCCAAGGGATGGCAGGTGAAAACTGGATCCTTCAGTCTGAAAAGGCAAAGGCTGTCAGGGGACGAATGGAAGCCCCTAATTTATGAAGATGCAGATAGAATAAATGGAGGTTTATTCTTCAAAGCCTCAAAACTGAAATTAGGATGAAGGGAGAAGTCCTTGAAATTTGGCTCCCCAGGCAGAAATGAGAACCTGCAGGTAAATGTGGGCTGAGCCCATCCAGGGCAGAAGCTACCCACTGAGCAAACTCTATGAACTAAATTTAAGAAATAAATATGTAAAGATGGCTGATCCAAGAGATATAAAAGGCTGAAAATGTAAAAGGATTTCTAAAAAGTTTTGCAAGATTTAAGAACACAAATACAGTCCAATGCAGTATCATACACTTGTAGTCCCAGTTAGTATGGAGGCTGAGGCAGGAGGATCATTCAAGCCCAGGAGTTCCAGGCCAGCCTAGGCAAGACAGACAGACCCCATCTCTGAAAAAAATTAATTCAAAAAATTTTTAAAGAATACAAATACATACATACAAGCATTTACAGTCATAAGCTATGAGAACAAATAGCAAAGGCTCCTGAGAGAGCAAAGATCTACAGTCATCCCTCTGAGTCCTTGGGGCATTGGTTTCAGGACCCTCTGGGACACTAAAATCTACAGATGCTCAATTCCCTTTTATAAAATGGCTTAGTATTTGCATAAAACTGACACAAAACCCTACATATACTTTAACTCTTTCTCTATTATTCATAATACCTAATATAATGCAACTGCTACGTAAATCATTATCATACTATATTGTTTAGGGAGTAATGACAAGAAAAAAAAATCTGTGTAAATTCAGTTCAGATGCCACTGTTTTTTTCCTCAATATTTTCAATGCATGTGTGGTTGAATCTATAAATAACTATTTAAAAATGAAAAATGACAACTGAGACATTCAGATATATGCAAAGTCACACTCATTTTTGTACTTATACATAATGGAGAGTAAGGGCACAGGGAGGTTAGCCCTAGATATGGATGTGGTTCCCCCTCTGGCCTTAATCTCTTAGAAGCTCCACTAGAAAGGAGGGCTTTTTTTTTTTTTTTTTTTTTTTTTTAGTACTAGGAAGTGAATCCAGAGTCATTTAACCACTAAGCCACATACCCAGCCTTTTTATTTTTCATTTTGAGACAGAGTCTCACAAGTTTGCCACAGCTAGCTTTAAACTTGCAATTCTCCTGCCTCATCCTCCCCAGTCACTGAGATTACAGGCTTTTCAATGCATTTTGTAGTAGGAGGGACATAGAGCTGTTCCAGGCTTATGAGAAAACCACAAGAAGGGGCTACGGTTGTGGCTTAGTGGTAAAGCACTTGCCTAGCATGGGTGAGGCACTGGGTTCGATTCTCAGCAACACGTATAAATAAAAAATAAAGTTCCATCAACAACTAAAAATATTTAAAAAAAAACACAAGAAGCACAGCAGCATTAGACTAGGTCGATAACCAAGGAGCCAGTTTGTTTGACAGGGACGGAAGGGTCAGCAGAGTCACAGTGGGAAGTAAGAGAAGGTGATGGACAGAGGAAAGCCTGAAAGCTCCATCATCAGCTGCTTCACCTTGTCATTTGGGAAATAAGGAAGTTACACTGGATTTGGTGAAGGAGGCACAAACACCTAACTATTGCAAGTAAAAGGGGAAAAGAAAGGCTGTGGCACTTTTTTTTTTTTTTTTTTTTTTTTTGGCCATAATAGGAACCCTGCCAGTCTTCAGGCTTCCTCCCTCTGACAGGGTTTCCAAGCAATGTGTGTAGGAAGGCTGAGCTAAATCTCAAAGGGCCTTTGAGAAGTTATTTTTCCACAGTGGCACCAGGGACACACAGAGCAAGCCAAGGCTGGGCTTACAATAACATCCTGCATCCACAATAATAATATGAAAATTGATGTGCAGTTTCCACAGATACCAAAAGAGGTCCCCAGTGGGTGCAACTTGGGTCAGTCACACATGAAGAAAGATGACTGAGTAGGCTGGGGTTGGACTGCAGGCACCCCAGGGTGAAGGGGCTCAAGGTGCATTCTGAGAATATGTTTAAGTCCATTCACAGCTGCTGTGAAGGTCACTGACAAATGAAGAAGAATGAGTCTTAGGGCACTTTCCTAGAGCAACTCTCACAGTCCCAGGATCAGGGCTTTGCTTCCGCTGGCACTTTTATATCACATGAGCAGCTGACAGCATATTTATGATGCCTTTGGTAAAACCATTGATGAGAAAATGTTTCCCTTTAAAAGACAAGTCATCGTTTGAATAACTTGCTTAATTTTTCTTCCTACCAAGTAGCATTTCTAGCCCCACCTCATCTTTTCCTAAGGCAGTTCTTTATTCAATAGGAAATGCCAATGTTGATGTGTTGTTGTTCTGTGTTTATATAATTCACAGGGCTGTCAGAAATCCTGATGATCTCGAAGCAAGGTCTAATATGCACTTGGCAAGCACTTTCGCTGGCATTGGCTTTGGAAATGCTGGTGTTCATCTGTGGTGAGTGAATATGAGATTTTATTTCTTTACTCAAGCTATTTCCTTTAAAAACAAATATTTATAATTTAGGACTAGAGGTAAAATTTAAATATGCTATAGAAGGAAGAAATTTAATTTAAAGTCTCTAAATATATTCTTTTAATTTGAAAGCAACTTATTGGATCACAGTTTTTTTTTTAATCACAGCTTTTAAAGATATAACTCATATACCATACAATTCATCCATTTAAAGTATACAATTCAATGATTTTAGTATATAAACAAAATTCTGCAACCATCAATTTTAGAACATCTTGTCCCCAAAAGAAATCCCATACCTCTCAGCTGTCACCCACCAATCCCCCTACTTCCCTAGTATTAAGTGACTACTGATCTACTTTATATATAGGTTTGTCTATTCTCTATTTGATATGATTCTACTTTCTCTATATATAGATCTCTATTATATATCATTTCATTTATGTGGCCTTTTGTATCCAGATTGTTTTAATTTGCATAGTGTTCTAAGATTCAGCCATGTATTAGCATTTCATTCCTTTTATTGCCAAATAAAAAAATCTATTGGATGAATATACCACATTTTATTTATCCATTCACCAGCTGATGGGCTTTGGATTGTTATGATTTGGGACTACTATAAATAATGTTGCTGTGAGCATTCCTGTGCCAGTTTTTGTGTATACATATTTCCTCTTATTTTATACATAGGAGTGCAGTTGTGGGATCATATGGTAATTCTGTGTTTAAATTTATGAGAAACTTCCAGACTGCACTGTTTTATATCTCCACCAACAGTGGATCAAGGTTCTGATTTCTCCATAGCCTCATCATGTGTCATAGATTTTTAAAACCTCAAGTGCAGGATTTTTCCCCTAATCACTCACATAAAAAAGAGAGAGATCAGAATCTTTGTCAATAGCCCAGAATTGATCTGTTTTATAGGAACTTTGTTGATATGTTGCTTTAAAATTGAAAAACAGTAAGCACTTGAGAGCTAAAAATGGGCCTTTGCTAGGATGAGTGTAAGGAAATAGTCATCCTCAAACTCTGCTGCTAATGAGAACATAACTTGGTTAGACCTTTCCAAGAAGCAAGTGAACAAAACACACCCAGAGCCAGAAAAATACTTCTACCCTTTAACCAACTAAATCACTTCTAGGAATCAAACCTAAAGAAATATCCGTGAGGGGCTGTGACTGTAGCTCAGTGGTAGAGCACTTGCCTAGCATGCATGAGGCACTGGGTTCAATTCTCAGCACCTTACATTTCCATGTAAGGATGTTCATCTAAGTGTTATTTATAATTGAAAATTTTTAGTGCAACCTAATTCCAATAGTTAATGGTTAACTAAAGTACAGTACTTAAAGAATAAAATCAGGCCAAAAAAAAAAAAAGAATAAAAAAGAAAGAATAAAATAAGGCCATTAAAAATAATATTTTTGAACAAATTTATACGGGAAATGTTTTAAAAGACTATTAAGTAACAAAAGCAAAGCATAAAACTATATACACAATAAAATTATAAATTAAACATGCATAAATAGACTAAAAGGAAGTAAGACTATACATAGTTTTTATTTTCTAAAAAGAGCATAGACAACTGCTAAAATAAAAGTAATAAAGCTAACATTTTGAATATTGCTAAAAAGTTACCTTTGAGACCTACATGAATGCTATCATATCACAAAAGCACATTAGGCAATAACTTTCTGAGCCTAAGACAGGTAAAACACATTTTGAAGTACCTAACATCTCAGATAATCAAACTTCTGGTTTGTTTCATGAAGGATGGGCTGGGAGCACTCTCTTTTTCCTTTCATAAATATTCATATAGTTCACAAAAATAATTCTTTCCATGAAATGTAAATCTTTTGATAAATAAGTACAGTCATCCAATAACTCATATTTTAAAAACTACAAGCCAGGTATGATGGCGCATGCTTGTAATCCACTTTGGGAGGCTGAGACAGGAGAATCATGAGTTCAAAGGCAGCCTCAGCAATGGCAAGGCACTAAGCAACTCAGTAAGACTTTGTCTCTAAATAAAACACAGAATAGGGCTGGGGATATGGCTCAGTGGTCAAGTACCCCTGAGTTCAATCATTGGTCAAAAAAAAAAAAAAAACACTACAGATCATTTTACTTATGAAAAACATTCATTTTCACTGTCAATTGTAATTATGTTAACTTGTTTTCTGAATCATTTAGTAAACTATAACATCTTCCTATTTGTTCTCTAAGAATCCAAGAGGATATAAGGATATTTTTTTTCAATAAAAACAAAAACTGTGATGCCTTTTCTTGATGACAACTAAATCTAAACAAATCCTTAAGGTAGAATTTAAGCCAGAGAAATCAGTTAAACTAGAATTAACATAGCCTCTCAGGCTAGACTAACACGTTATGATTCAATGCCATTTGAAAGAATCTAAAATATTTGAAAGGATCTATCAATTATTGAAGGGAAGAATCACTGGTGGTCCAGCTTGCATGTTGTTGAATGGCATACAATTCTATGATTATTTGAATTTGAACATTTCACAGGTTTTATTAATGAATACACTGAACTTACAGTGAATTACAGTGATCTTTACTTCCAAGAAAAAAAGAATATATATCTCTATGTGAAAGACTCCCCCATAAAAGTATCTGTGTGTAGTTGATATGAATTCTGATATCTGTATGTCAACATAAGCATTTTTTTTCTTTTCTAGCCATGGAATGTCCTACCCAATTTCAGGTTTAGTGAAAACATATAAAGCAAAGGATTACAATGTGGATCACCCACTGGTGGTAAGAATAATTAATAATAAATTATGTAATTAAATCGTATATTCCTCACAATTTTCATAAGTTTATTTATCGATTCTTTTTGCAGTGCTAAGAGTTGAACCCAGGGCCTCATGCATGCAACCCCTGAGACTTCTATCACTGAGCTACACCCCCAGCCTTTATTGGTCAATTCTCCACTGCATGGAATATAGGGTAAAGTAATAGCCAGAGAATGCAGGAGAAAGAAGTTTTGCTCTCTATCTCTCCACAGCCCCATGGCCTTTCTGTGGTGCTCACGTCCCCAGCAGTGTTCACGTTCACAGCCCAGATGTTTCCAGAGCGGCACCTGGAGACAGCAGAAATATTGGGTATGAATCATTACTCATAAATCTGTGACCCACACAGGTGGAGTATTTCCTAGGATTGCTTCTGAAGGTAACCATAAAGAATAATACCAAAATATGTTGCTTTGGAGTAGCTTAATAAAATGTCAGTGACTTGCTCAAAGCCCTATCTTTGCACTAAAATACCATAATTTTGTGTTTCTAAGAGTCTGATAAGGATGAAACAGAGCCAAATATCAATTCTTTTAAATTTATAGTAATATTTTCCCTGCTTTCATGCATAAGGAAAGTATGACTTTGTACCTACTATTAATTTATAATTGGATTTTTGCTACGTGGATAGTAAAATGAATCTAAATCCGGAAGCAACAGTAAATTCCTAGTCACAATGAATCTGAATGAGAAACTTTATTAAAAAGATCCCAACTGTTTGCCATACGGTTGAATAAATAATATCTATAATAAGATACCCACAGTGCCTTCTGAATCTTACCAGAAATAAAAATCATATTCCGTATAGCTGTAGTAGAAAGTAAAATGTTGATGTTTTTCTTAAATGAAAACTCTCAAGCAGACTGGAGTATTGGATTAATTTGCAAACCACCTTATTCCCCTACTTGTGTTTAGGGCGGGGAAGGAAAGGCTAAAAAGAAAACTTCATTATGCTGCTCTAGCTCCAGCCGTTGGAGAGACTATTTCCAAGGAGGTGGGAACGACCGCAGACGTCCTCTGCGAGCCCAGCTTCCCCTCCGCTCCCCTCGCACACTTGCCCATTTGTGCTCCTGAGTTCCAGGGGCTGTGCTGAGCACGTTGAAGTCAGCCGCCTAGGACCCAGAACCAGCCCCAGGCTCGATTTCCAGTATGTGCTGTGAGAACATGCCACCAACTTTACCAAGATCTTGTGTCCCCTTTCCCTTTTAGATGGGAGACGTTCTCCAGCCACAGGCAGCTGCCTTTGTAAATATGCAAACAGTACAAATGGCGGGGGATTTGTGAGTGGGGGAGCGAATGGCAGGCTGCATTCATGGAATGTGGGAAGAATACTAGACAACTTAAAGTTCACATTCCAGACAACCATCAACGTTACTGAGAAAGTCATTCCTCTGTTAGACAAAGTCCAGGCTAGAAGAACCCATGAGTTTCTTCTTCTTACACAGGAAATTTTCATATTATCCCATATTTGACCATTAAATATTTTGATTTTCTATGTATCTCAGATTTTCTTAGGTTTAGGACAATGTATTCTCTTTCTTTTCCTCCCCCTCTCCCCCGCTTTTCTCTCTCTTTTTCCTAAAAACACTTCATAGGAAAACCCAGAGATTTTGATGGTGTGTTTTATGGCAGCCATCCTAGAATATAAAAACATCACAAACCTTGCATTGTGTGTTGCCTCTCCCTAATCCATGTTTTAGCGGCCGCTGGGTAATACAGATTAGTCATGTCAGGTAAGGTCACCTTCCATCAAGTTGCTCTCCAACTAGCCCTGGACCTGGTTCAATTTATTGCTTTTGCTAGATTACTAAAACAGTTCTCACTTCACAGAAAGGAAAGCTTATACCGATTTAGTAATGTGCTTCAACATGTAGGTGAACAGGATGTTCTAGTCTCGTTCAGAGGCACTTTGGATAAACTTCATGTGGTGCTGCCTTCTATGTACAGACTGCTGTGCTTCTTGAAAGTGAAGGTGGCCATTCAAAAGTTGGGGAACAAGGCAGGTGCTTCCTCTGGGAATTTTCACCTTCCCTGAGGACAGAACCCCATGGCTTTTCCAGACTAACATCTCTACGATTCTGTGTATTAATTATTAATTATGTAAAGATTCTGTCCTTACAAATCTCCACACCTCAGCAACCTTCTCGCCTCTTCACCAATATCATTAATATCTATACATGAAGCGGGGTTTTCTGAGAGGCTTCATCTTCTTGCCTCTGCCCAGCTGGTACTGTAATATTTCTTAAGAGGAAACATCCCTGTCCTTTGGCAACAGAGACCAAAATAAGGAAGTTTTCTAGCTATAAAGAGGAAATATT
>CM053400.1:122473006-122678825 GCA_028644305.1 Xerus rutilus
TCCTTCTCCTCCTCTCCTCCTCCTCTTCCTCTCCCCCCCCCCGTGTGTGTGTGTGTGTGTGTGTGTGTGTGTGTGTGTGTTTTACTGAGGATTTAACCCAGGGCCCTGCAAATGCTAGGCAAGTGCTCAACCACTGAGCCACATCCCCAGCTCCAGGGCTTGTGTTTTTTTAAGATATTGCCATGAGAAAAGACATTGAACATGCATACCTCTAGATGTCAGCAAATTCCAAGCCTTAAAACTCACATAAGCTATGTTTCACCTACCAATGCTCCTTCCTCTTCTCCCAGCACCAGCTTTCTTTTCTGGTTCCCTTTTTGTATCTTTTTTGTTGCTTCTGTCCTCTTTCCCCCCACACAAGGGCTGAGCAGGTAGGAATTGATAGTTCCTTGGAAATATGAGAGCCAAATTAACAGCCCTGGCAGACTTCTCTTGGAGAGGCCCTTGGCTTCTCAGTCTGGCCTTACCAACATGTCTTCTGTGGAGTTGATCACTGACCATTTGGGTCACCTTGAGGGAGGCACGGTGGTGCCCTCATCCTCAGTATTTGGAAATGGCAAGAGTATACATTTTGTATCTGACTGATCTTGTGCCTGACTGATACCCAGAGCCTGTTTTTTCTCCCTCTCCCCACTCCCCCCTTCTCCCCGGTCTGCATTTCATGTCTTCTAGGAACAGACACTCACACTGCCAGGATCCAAGATGCTGGGCCTGTGTTGGCAGACACACTCCGGAAATTCTTATTTGATCTAAATGTTGATGATGGCTTAGCTGCTATTGGTTACTCCAAGGCCGACATCCCTGCATTAGTGAAAGGAACATTGCCCCAGGTAAGAGGGACAGCATGACCCTCACTCCTGCTAAGAAGTACAGAGCTTCCAGAAAAATATGCTCCATTTGGAGCATCTTAGGGGAAATAGAGGCACAGGGTTCTCCAGCAGGTGTCAGATTTCCTCCACAACAGTTCTCCCTTGGACAGGGGCCTGGGCTCCTTTGCCTTTATGTTATTCCATAAAACTGTGGCTTAGGTGAGGATTATATGGTAAAACTGAAAGGATTCTTTATGGAAATTTGAGGGGAAAACAACTGAATCGCCCTCGAGCTATGGCAAAATTTCCCTATTTCTACTCTTTTCAGATTCCCCTGTAAAATTACACAAAGCTGTTTCAAAAGGACTGCTGAGATTATTTTCCATTATACAAAGAGTTACAAATTCCTACTATTTTGTGACAAAGGGCATGCCCTTTAAGTTGAAACTATTACAAAATTGCTTTTGAATGAATTTGCAAGATTGTATATTTTATACAAATGTGTGTTTTTCTGGGTTTTGTTTCATTTACTTAAACTTTGCTAAAGAATGTAAATGGGCTACCATTCTTTATTCGGCAGAATCATAGTAGATATATTAACTTCCCTCTCCCAAGAATCTCATGAAGAGAGTTGATCCTTTGTTGGACCTCTCAAGCTGGTACATTAGATGCTAATGGCCAAGACCTTGTTCATTGCAATTCATCATAAAGTAGAGAGCTCAGAGCCATGAGAGCTTGGTTGGTGGGCCACACCATGTTCACCATGCCTGGAGTGATATGGCAAGGGCAGGGATCATTTCAAGATTGTGGGGCTCTTCTGTCTAAAGTTAAGGCATTTGTGGGCTTCTCCCTGACCTTGAAACAAAGCTCAAGCTGGAATATCCACTCACACAGCATCCTGCATACTACCAGCAGCCGTGCTCTTTTCCCTCTTCACTTCAGGTAGCAAAGGCTTTGAACTCACTGCTTCATCCCCATTTATCAGTGTGTAGAATGTTGACAGTCTCATCATTCATATAAGATATTTGTATAGACCTGGTTCACAGGCTTATATTTCCACAGGAACCATCTAGGCAATGAACAACATCATCTAATGCAACAGGAAATAGTGGGGACTTTGGTAAAATGGAAAGCATGTGACCCATCTAATTGGGTGAGCAGCTATTCTGCAAATTATCAACAAGCAGAAATTCAGGTCCTCCTGTTGGTAGAACTTCCTATTTCAAGAAAAATAATCAATCCAGATGTTTCTATTGATTTTGTCATGTTTTTCCCTATGTACAAATGAAACATGGACCATGAGCCACCAGTTTCCCAGGTTTAGATAAGTCCAGTGAATCCAATTGCATCTAAAAGTATAAATGATGGGCTAAGGTTGTGGCTCAGTGGCAGAGTGCTTGCCTCACATTTGTGGGGAACTAGGTTCAATTCTCAGCACCGCACATAGATTTTAAAAAATAGATGAATAAAGGTCCATCAACAACTAAAAAAAAAATTTAAATAAAAATATAAATGAATCCAAAAAAAGTGGAGTCTTAAAGTGTAGCTCCTGAGCCAACTCACAAATTCTTAGTTCTAACTCATAAGTCCAAGAGACAAAATAGCCAAAAATCAGACCTTGTGAGGCCATCATAGTTACTTTATCCAAACTTACTAGACTATAAGTTCCATGAGGGCAGGAATCTAGTTCCTAGCACAATCTAGTGAACATGTTAAATAAATGCATACCTGCAGCCCTCTCCTCCTATAGCCTCTGTCCAGGCGAGCTTAGTGGCTGAATGGTGGTAACTCAGATATTTCCTCAAACTGACAATGGCTCAGCCAAAGTCAGGGAAAACATGAAAGCCTGTCCTGGGACACCGCAGACTGAGTGGTCACCTTGACCTTAACATAGCTTCCAGCCTTATAACATGGTCCCGATAATACTATCCATTCTGCAAGGGCCATCTGTAAAGTTATACTTGTATAACTCAGGAGAGTATTCAAAAAATATGTGTTTGTCTACTTCCAAGAATGGTTTCTATGATTTTCAGATGAAACTCTGTGGTATTCTTAGCCACTTATTAGCTGGTGACAGTGTACCTCCCAGCCATCAGCACACATTGGCAAGTGTTTACTGTTCTAATTCTACTATGCTCAGACCTTCACTTTCAAGAACTATTCCAGACTAACATTTAGTCTGGAAATGTTAGTCTGGATCTTGAGACCATCCACTAAAATAGTAAGTTAATTAGGTATCATTCTGGATGCCTTCGTGTACATGTCATAGAGAGAAATCATAGAAACAAAACCTTAATAGACAAAACGAATTTCATAGTTTCACAAAAGATAGGAGATAAATGGAATCTTTTGAATGTAAATCACATCATAAAGTAGGAAGCCAGATTCTCCTTGATCTGTATTCATAAAGCAACCCCAAGGTGTATACTGCCTTTCCCCCTTTGATCATGTTTTCATGATTAGGAGAAACAGTTGAAGTTAATTAACTAGCACTGGTTCCATTTTGGAGTCAATGTGATAGATATATGCATGTATTCATAGACTCCTAGGACTTTGGAGGGGACTTAGAAATGAGCTTGTCTATTCTGCAGATGAAGAATTACTGTGGGATTTTGTTTTGTTTTACGTTTTGGCAGCAGTGAATATTTTACAGGAAGGCTATTGCAAGAATTTTACACATATAGTAAACTAATCTTCACTTTTTAGTGTTTACAGGATTTAAGGTAGTGAGGAGGATATACTGGTCCCTGTAAAGGACATTGCCAGAAAGGTTATTTCATGTAGTCGATGCTTGATAAAGATTCTTTTATGTTCAGCAACCAGGGACCAGTTTTCTCTGGAAGGAACAACCAGGCCAGTATTCTTGACCAAACACCGCAGCCCATACTGGTAGCAGCAAATAGCAGCCCTGTGTACAGAGGCTTTCAACTGCCATAGCCAGGCTGCAAGGAGAGCAGGCAAAAATAAATTAATCTTCCAAGATGAATTTCTGAAACCTCTGGAAAGAAACATTTACATTTCAAATCAAAACATTTCATTACTGAGGAGAGCTGCCTACCCAAATGAGCACTTCCATTCCCTGGTAGTCAGGACAGCTGAAATGTTGTTATTTTATGAATGTGCTAAAAGTAGAAGTCTGAATTTATTTCAGTGCTCATGTTAATATGTTGTTCTTTGGTCTTACATGTCTATAAATAACCTCACATTGCTTAACATATCTTCATTCTGAGTTTAGCTTTCATATGGCATAGCTGATATGTCTAGTGAGGCATCATAAACTTTGCCCACATTTAACCACACTCTGGGGGTTAGAGATGTGAAAGAGCAACTCAGCTTAGGCATGGCCTAAGCTCCTTCTGAGATTCTCGCACTGTGTGATCAAAGATAAATCAGATCATGTGATGGGACTTTGAGCTCATCCAATAGGACTCCTTCAAACAGAATAATGTGGAGATCATCATCATAGGTGGCCTTAAATGCTTATCAGCTCTCCACCTTGCTGTAAACATACATAGATGATTGATAGATAGATAGAAGCATTTGCCATGCTATGAATTTTCAAAATTCCTTAGGGTCTCTGGAGTATCTGCTGGGATGTAAAATTTTGCTTTTGCTTTACTCATATTCATCAATATTGTCCATCTTCTTCCAAGCATTCATCCATTCATCCATCCTTTTTTTCATTTATTTTTAATTATGGACATGTATACATAAAACATAAAATTTACCATTCTAATCAAGTTTACACATACAATTCAATGCTATTAAGTATATTCAGTGTTGTACAGCCATCACCAGAATCACCATCATCATCATCACTATCCATTTCCAGAACTTTCTTTTATCATCCCCAATAGCTGTACATCCCTTGAACAACAATCCCCCTTCTCCTAGCCTTTGGTAACCTTTATTCTACCTTCTGTCTCTGAATTTGCCTATCCTAGGTACTTCATTTAAGTAGAAGCTCATAAAATTTATTCTTTCATGACTGACTTGTTTCATTTACCATAATGTCTTCACTGTTCATGCATGTTGTAGCATGTGTCAGAATTTCATTCCTGATCATGGCTGAATAACATTTCATTGTATAGGTACACTCCATTTGTTTATCCATTCACATGTTGATGGACACAGATTGTGTCCACCTTTTGGCCATTATGAATAATGCTATGAACATTGGTATGTAATTGTCTATTTGAGTCCCTGCTTTCTTTTGGGTATATACCCAGGAGTAGAATTAGACCATATGGTAATTCTACATTTATAACTTCTTGAGGAATTGATGAACTGTTTTCCATGGTGGCTGATTCATTTTATATTTTCATTAACAATACATGCAGTTCCAATTCTCCACATCTCCACCAACACTCCTTATTTTCCATTTTTTATAACAGCCCGTCTCAGTAAGTGTGAAGTGGTATCTAGTTGAGGCTTTGATTTGCGTTTCCCTGATGATTAGTAATATTGAGTATTTTGTCATGTGTTTATTGGCTATTTATATATTCTCTTTGGAGAAATACCTATTCAAGTTATTTGCTCATTTTTAATTGAGTTGTTTAGGAGTTTTTTTTGGTGTTGCTGCTGCTGTTGAATTGTAGAAATCATTTTAAAATTTTGGACATTTATCCCTTATCAGATGTATGATTTGCAAATATTTTCTCCTGTTTTGTGAGTTATCTTTTTACCTCTAGTTAGTGTCTTTTGATGCACAAAAGTTTTAAATTTTGATCTAATCCAGATTATCTGGTTTTCCCTTTGTTGCTTGTGTTTTTCATGTCATTTCCAAAAAATCTTTGCCAAGTCCAAAGTCATGAAGATTCCCCCCACAGCCTCCCTCCTCATGTTCTTCTAAGAGTTTTAAGGTTTGTGCTCTTATTTCTAGGGATTTTGATCCATTTTGAGTTGCTTTTTAAAATATTTTTCAGTTGTAGATGGACACAATACCTTTATTTTGTTTATTTTTATGAGGTGCTGAGGATCAAACCTGGTGCCTCACACATGCTAACCTACCAGGTAGGCTCTACCACTGAGCCACAACCCCAGCCTTTGAGTTGGTTTTTTAATGTGTCCTTCTTTCTTTTCATCTTCCTTTTACCCGAAAAATACTTTTTGAAATCTACCATACATCATGCATTGTTTGGGATACAATGAAGAGGAAAATAAAGTCCGTTTCTTCCCTCCCGGAGCTTATGTTCTAGTGAGGGGAGACAGGCAATGAACATCTGTAAATAAGATATAAATGGAATAATTTCAGATAGTGATGGTGTGAGGGAAAACCTGGATAATGAGATAAAGAGTATGCTTGCAGGGACGACATGGTGGGAACTCCAGCGAGGTGGTGAACGAAGTCTTTTGTGAGAAGTCCTCTGCCTGGATGTGGCAGCTATGTGAAGACTGGGCGGGGCTCTGCAGGGAGAGGCGAAAGCCGTAACTTTTAAAAGGAACAGTAGGACCAAGTGAGATGAGCCAAAGGGAGAGGAAAGAGCTGGGGTGAGAAGCGAGACAAGCCAGGGCACCATCAGAGATTGTAATTTTGCTCTAATCATAACAGGGAGATTATTCAAGAACTTTAAGCACTAGGATGGTGTGATCAGATTTAAGCAGGGAGGGCTGGAGATCATTAGGGCCGCTTTGAAGAAAATTACCTCTAGGGGGCGATAATGGAACAAAAGTGGAAACAGCCCCTATAGGAGACTGTCATGTAGCACAGGAGCATGACGGTGTCAGCAACAGGAGGTGAGAAGTGGCTGTGATTGGGGATTCATTTTGGAGGTAGGTCAAACAGACTTGCTGATGGGTTGAACTTGCAGAGCAAGGGAAAGCAAACTCAAGGATCGCTCCTAAATTTTCATCTGAGTAACTGTCATTTCTGAGATGAAAAATGGGAGGGGTGGGCAGACTGTTCGCTCTTGTACACGTAACCTTTGAGATGTCAGTATCTCCCCTCCTCACAATCTTCATTAACTCAACAACTAACTCTTGAGCATCTACTTTCTGTGTGTCAAGCGTTCTGGTCGCTACTAGGGTATAGAGCAGTAAACAATTGATCTCTCCCCATAATGAGCCTCCCTGTTTACCAGGTAGGCTTCCAAATATATACTTATCAGCAGAAAACAGACCCAGAGACCCAAGAAAGTGGAGCCCCTTACTCATTAAGGCACATGGTAGTCATCATATCTTCTAGTCCCCTATCCCAGAGGGATAACAGACCACTGAAGGAGTAAAAATAGCTATAGGATGTGCAGGCTGACTCGACTCATAATAATCATTGAAAAATTAGGCAAATCACTAAACTTGTTTGGGAAAGGAGAGATAAAATGTTAGTTAATAGGAAAAAAGGAATTGCTTGTTGCACATAGTCTGATGGCTCACATCCTACAGAATTCCCTTCCAATATACCTTAAGTCCATGTTGCAAAATATATGGTCTTGGAAGTCAAGGACAGATAGTTTTGTTTTCTTTGGCAGTACTCTCTGTGCCTGGGACAGGACTCTCTGCACTCGGAGAACAGGCAGACGTTGTTGACAGACCCAGTTTGATTGTTATAGAAGGTGTTTTCTGTGAGGCTGGTTTGGTTCTTAACATTTGTCCAGGGCAGAAGGCAAGGGGCAGTAGCTTTTGAAAGCTCCTTGGGAAAGAAGCATGACTTGATAAGCCTCTGAGTTAGTCATTAGCTAGTTAGTAAATCATACAAGAAATGATTTTAAAGGTATGACTATTATCAAATCAGTGTTTCTTAAGATTACCTTAATGTACACAACATAGTAACTTTTACAAACAGTCTTTTGCAAGCCTGAGTAACTCCTTTTATTTACTGTTTCAGGAAAGGGTCACCAAGCTTGCACCCCGTCCACAGTCAGAAGAGGATCTGTCTGCTCTGTTTGAAGCATCAATGAAACTATATTAGTTGCCATTTTAATTGAAAGAATTGCCATTGTCCACTGTAGTTTTGAGAACAGAAGCTGACCTGCCTACAGCATTGTCTTTTTATCTCCACACATAACTTACTTGCTATCAGTTTGAATGTGATAGCTATAAATTTATCCTACAGGAGATTCCCTGATGTTTGGAGTCAAGCTATTTCCATAAAATAAGCTAAACAAATGCTCGCTATCTCAGACCCTTGGAGCCAGACTTCAAGTGTTAGTGTTTCTGTGCCAAACACCACAGAATACTCTGCCTCTATTCCATGTGTCAAATGGGCAAAAACTCAGTATTTATCAAATATGTAAGTGTACATATGCTCTGCCCAGTAACTGCATACCTAGAAATTTATCCTATAGAAAGACTAGCACAAGTCTGTAAAGAAATAAGATGATTCTGGAAAGATTTTTTTTGAGTAACAAAAAATTGAAACAAACTAAATATTCACTAAGCCACATGATAGTCATCACATCTTCTAGTCCCCTACAACAGAAGGATAACAGACCACTGAGGAAGTATAAATAGCCATAGGAAGTGCGGGCTGTTTTTGCTGACTTGACTCATAACAATTGTTGAAAAATCAAGCAAATCACTAAAGTAGTTTGGAAAAGGAGAGCTAATTAATAGTATGTAAATCAATAAATCATTAAACATATACAAAGAATCAATTAATAAAGCATTAGTAGCATACAGATGAATAAACCATAATGTATTAAGCAGTGGAGTACTATTGTGTTATTAATAAGGATGAAGTAAATCTGTTGGAACTGTGTCTATTATATAATGAATATTGAGAAAAAAACAATTTGGAGAAAAATTATACTTTGGTATAATCTGATTTGTACTTTTTCAACTATATGTAAACATGTCTACATGCAGAAAAGATGCACATCAAAATATTAAAAGTTATTTTATAGGCATCTATATTATTTGGAAATAAGAAATTTTCTAATTTTTAAAAAAGGAGAAAGAGGGGATAGAGGTGAAGCTCAATGGTAGTGTCCAAAGGCAAGTATAAGACTTTACTAACAAAATTTCAGCTATACCTTGCAGACCAAATCTAGCTAAAGTTCCTTCTAGCTTTTTAGAAGAATCTGACATGAGAAGTTATATGTGAATGAGGCTAATCTGAGACTCTTAGGAAACTAGTAAAAGTTGTTAATGAATTTCTCAAAATACATGTGATGTAGCAAAACTATATGTATGTGTATGTATATTGCATATTATATACATATACATTTATACAACTGTATATGTACATAGATATATAGTTTTTCCCTCCTTCCCCCAAAAAAGAGTCCAGATAAATTAGAGAACTCTTGCAATACAGTTATCCTGCTATAACCTTGGAAGATTGGTTCCAGAACTCCACACAGATACCAAACGCTGCAAATACTCAAGTCCTTAATATAAAATGGCACAGTATTTGCATATAACCTATGCACATCCTCCCATATACTTTACATAATCTCTAGATTACTTGTAACACCTAACACAATGTAAATGCTATGTAAGTGCTTGATCTGCTATATTGTTCAGTGAATAATGACAAGAAAAAAAAAGTGTATTGATATTGAGTACAATCATTAAAGGCCTAACTTCATAGTACACAAACAAGACTCAGACAAAATTCCAACAACTAGTGCAGGAGGGAGACTGAGGGTCTGGAACTATGTGTCTACATCCCATTCACTAGATTTAGTGTATAGTTCAGTGTGCAGCAAATTCAAGTTTTTCACTTTATAACTTTCCGAAATCTTTTTTTTTTTTAATATTTTTTTAGTTGTTGATGGATCTTTATTTTGTTCATTTATTGTTTATATGTGGTGCTAAGGATCGAACCCAGGGCCTCACGCATGCTAGGCAAGCGCTTTACCACTGAGCTACAGCCCCAGCCCAACTTTCCGAAATCTTTTCCCTCAATATTTTCAATCTGCAGTTGGTTGAATTATGGGTGTGGAACCCCCAGAAAAAAAGGGCTGACTGTATATTCTGCAATGTGATATGACATCATTAGGAAAACATTAGACTAAAGGTCAATGGCCTTGGGTTTTGCCCCAGTCTTATCTGAGTCTTACTTTATTCAACCAATGCTTCTTCCAGTTTGAAAATTCTGTGACTAAATCTTTTAGATTACCTATTCCTAAAGGTGAAATTTTGAATTTGGGGGATTTAATATAAAATAATTTGAGACATAAAAATTAATTCTATGTCTCACTGAATGTTTGATTCCTTTCCTAACATTTGCCAGATGTCTAAATGTGACTCACCAAAAGGAGTGTTTGGTATTCATATTGACGATGACTCTGTAGAGGAAGAATTTAAAGATCAAGCATGAAGAAACAGGCCTCAATTTTTTTTATCTTGATACTCATCATTTTGGTCCTTACAGTTTGAAAATATTTATTCTTTTCTTTTTTTATGGTACTCGGGATTGAACCCAGGGCTTTGCAGGTGCTTTATCACTGAACCACATCCCCAGCTTACAATTCGAAACTATGAACAAGATGTGTTTTGTGACTTACCATCTATTTTTAGTGTGAGATAGGATACTAGGCCTATTTATGTAAACCAAACATTTTCATGTTGCACAGACAACAATTAAGTGCATTTTCCTAGTTTCAAATCCCATTTTTCTACTGATTTCCTTTTTAAAAAAATTCTTGAAGACCAACAATTCCACTTGCATGAACTAATATAAGGCAAGAAAAATTTTTAAAATTATATTCAAGAATTTGTATAATAGTACTTCCATTGAACTATCATACATGGCAGTATGTTCACTTAAAATATGTACACATTCAGTCAGGTGTGGTGGCACATGCCTGTAATTCCAGCAACTCAAGTGGCTGAGACAGGAGGAACACAAGTTTGAAGCCAGCTTCAGCAATTTAGGGATTCCCTGAGTAACTTAACAAGACCAAATATATACACACTACATCCCTGATTTATTTTGTGATATAAAACACCAATTTGCTCCTAGTAGGCCATGTTTTTATGATTTATTGTCAAGTGCCACAATAAATAGCTAACGCATTATTTTGCCCTCCTGTCTCTTTTTCCTGCAATGGAAGGGCTATGTTGGGCTTGGCATTGTTTGAGTTGCTGTGGACACAGCTGTGGGGTGTTTTCAAGTGGTCAATGAAGCAAGGCTGCTCTTGTCAAAGACAGACAAGTACAGTATCAAAATAGAGTGCATGCGCACAAAAATTGCTTTCCTGGCCTTTTAACCCTAAGAAAGATTAATGGTTGTTTGGATTAGAAACTGTACCCTAATGAGGCACTGTTGCCTCTGGGGAGCAAGTATGAGAAAGAGGACTGTTCACCTCCAGGTCAACATTGCACAGGCTGCCAGTCTCTGATGACCAGCAACCCCAAGCCAGACAGCTGCTATGGCTCCGCCATTAAGTGCCCACTCCTCTGGGAGCTATTGGGGGACCAAGGCCATCACCATCACAATGGCCTGGGGGAGGCAGTCTCCAGAGCCAAGCCACAATGAATGGACAGAAATCGTTCTTGAGGCCTTAGGTTGAATTGCTGGCAGCTGGGGATGGGAGGGTCTACTTTCTCCTGCTATTATTCCCCTGTTTTCCCAACTACCCCAATCACTCTCAGCATAAATGCAGCGCTCACACCCTCCCCACTCCAGTCCCCTACCCCTGCCTCCTGCAATAACTGTGTGAACTCCCCTGTGAAGCTACATTCAGGACAGTTAACTTGAAAGTAACCCATTTCATTCTTTCTGGCTTTAAATATTTGCTTTTTAATTTGGGTGCTCTAAATTGCTTTTCAATTTACAATGATTAAAATAATCATGAGAGAAAAGAAAGGAAAAAACTACTCATCATCACATTACCCAAACACAGCTGTTAACATTTGATATATTCCTTTCCGTTTTTTTCACTTGGATGGTACAATCTTCAGCTTTTTTCTCATAAGGCATGACATTTTAAGCATTTTCCATGTTGCCACATAATCTTCATAATCATTATTTTAAAAGGCATATGATAATTAATAGAATAGGATTTTAATAATTTATTCTTACTATACACAATCAAGATTGCTTCCAAATTTTTACTCCCACCAATAGCATAGCAATGAATAAATGAATAATGTGACATTTTCATATTTAAATTAATTTCATAGGTTAAGTTCTTTTGAGTTGAATTTTTATACTTTTATGGGTCTTGATTCATATTTTCAAATTATTATCCATTGTTTTAAGTGTTGCTTCTCTTCTCTTTCAACCTTATTTCTCTTCTAAATAAATACTAGAGCAGAGTGACAAAGAAATGAGACAAAGTTCATTCACATGAACAGACCAGGCTAGATTTGTGCTGACCCACAAAAGTCAACTATAGTTTTTCTTTTGTAGTGCAGTTGAACAGGATGCTGAAGTCCTTTATACAAAATGGCATAAGTATTTTTACAGAATCTATGAGCATCCTCCCATATACTTTAAATCATCTCTAGATCACTTGTAATACTCAAGACAATGTAAATACTGTGTAAATAGTTGTATGCTATATTGTTTAGGAAATGATGACAAGAAAAAAAAAAGTCCATACAACACTGCAAAGCACCAATAGCTGCACTCTGGAAGCTAAAAAATGTTTTACAGTCCTACACAATTTCTCACACTGGATAGTGGAGAAAGCACTTGAAAAATAGTAATTCAAGGGCTGGGATTGTGGTAGAGCGCTTGCCTGCATACGTGGGGCACTGAGTTCGATCCTCAGCACCACATAAAAATAGATAAAATGAAGATACTGTGTCCATCTACAACTAAAAAAAATATTTTAAAAAAATAGTAATTCAGTGGACTTCTGACAATGTCTGATTTCAAAGAGTATCATGCTACCAGATCTGTATAAGATTTCTTCACAGGCTGGTTGATTTGCAGGCAGTCAGCTTGGAATGAGACACGGCATAGAACATTTCTTCCCTACCACCTCCGCTGCTGTTAGTCTGGCATTCAGTGAGCTGGGGGTGGCACTGGTGCTAAAGATGGCTGCAGCAGAGTTCTGGGCGTGCGCAGTCTAGGGGCTGCATCTGGTAATAGCCTTCTTGTTGCCAGAGTTCCAAGGAGAAACAGAGCACCGCAGGGTGAGACAGGCTACACACATGTATCGGATACAATTTTTTCCTTCCAGGAGATTTTTGATCTGCAGCTGGCTGAATTCACAGATATGGAGGGCCAACTCTATAAAACAGTTCATATGAACTGATTAAAATTTTCATATAAACTTGGGAGATTTATTTTGGTGTTATATCATTATCTCTTTTTTTAAATAATTTTTTTTAATTGATGGACCTTACCTTTTTATTTATTTATTTATGTATTTATGTATTTATTTATTTATTTATTTATGGTACTGAGAATTGAACCTAGTGTCTCACACATGCCAGACAAGGGCTCTACGAGTGAGCCATAACCACAGCCCTCATTATCTATAAATCTATAAATCACTAAGTCTACTTTTTTTGTTGTTGTTCTTCTTGAATCTTCTATGAGTCCCTAAGCCTACAGGCCTGTATTGTTACATTCATAGTCTTTAGTTTTGCTGGCCAAGAAAAAAGCGGACCAACATATAAATGTTCTCTTCAAAAAAAAAATGTTCTTTTTAATAAACTATCTAGGCCTGCATTGTGAGAGAGAGAGAAAGACCAAGGAACCAACCTTCCAAGGGTCTAAGTTCTCCCCTCATCAGAAACCTCTGGAAGCTTTCCAGTTTTGCACATGGCTCTGATAGCTCTGACAACATTTTCTAGAAACCAGTAGGAGCTTCATACCATGCATTGAATATAAGAAAACAACATTAGTAAGGCAAACCACTATCTTTTTAGTCATTCTGGTAGGTTTGCAGTGAGCTCTTTTTGTGTATTTAATTTATATTTCTGTAATAATTTGTGATGTTAAACATCTTTTCACGTGATTTGCCATTTGTATGTGCTTTTCAGTGAAATGTCTATTCATGTCTTTCTGTCACTGATTTTCTAATTGTTTTTTTCAACTGTTGAATTTTAAAGATACTTTAGAGATTCTCTTATAGGGGCTTCCACAGAGCAAAAGTTCTTAATTTCATGGGGCACTTTATTTCTTTTTCTTTTTATGCATCACACCTTTAGTGTCAAGTCTACGAATTCTCCCTAGCTATAGATCTCTAAAATATTCTCTTTTAGTTTTTTCCTGTTTTAGTTTCACATGTAATTCGTTTTTTAGTTAATTTTTGCATAAGTTGTGTGTCTGTGAATGGAAGTACATCTATGGATAGTTCCAGCACCATTTGTTCATTTGTTGAAAAGACAACATTTCTTCCACTAAATTTTTTTTTTTCAATTTTGTAAAATCAGTTGGGCAGAGCCTGGGGTGTAGCTCAGTGGCAGAGCATTCGTCTAGCACAGGGTTCCATCCTCAGCACCGCATAAAAATAAATAAATGAATAAAATAAAGGTATTGTGTCCATCTACAACTAAAAAAAAAAAAGTTTAAAAAAATCAGTTGGGCATATTTGTGTAGATCTACTTCCAAATTCTCTATTCCTTTCTACCAATCCATATGTCTGTCTGCTAAAACTATACTGTTTGATTACTTAATATTAAACGTTAATATTAAGTCCTTCTACTTATTATTGTTTTTAAACTTGTAGTTGTTCTAGATCCTGCACCTTTCAATATAAATTGTAGGATAAGCTTACCTATGTGGGGGGGGCCTTTCTGGGATCCAATAGGGATTGTATTAAACCTATTGATAATTTGGAGAGAACTGACATCTTTAATATGTTGAGTCTGCCAATCCACAACATAATATATTTCTCCATTTAGGTATTCCTTAATTGATTTCATCAGCTTCTTCTAATTTTTAAGATAGACATCCTATATGTTTTGTTATACTTATACCTAAGTATTTCATTTTCTTGGGAACAATAGTGAATTGTATTGTGGTTTAAATTTTTGTTTCCACATGTACATGTTAGTGTTCAGAAATGTTATTAATTTTTGTATATTGATCTTGTATCCCACAACCCTGAGGTACTCACTTATTAATTCTAGAAGTTTTGTTGATGATTCCTTGGGATTGTCTATACAGATAATCACGTTACCCTTGAATAGGAACAAATTTTAGTCCTTCATCTGCAGTTTGTATGCCTTTTCTTGCCTTTGTACTGGCATAATGTTGAGTAAGAAGGATAAGAGCAGACATCTTTGTCTTGTTCCTAATCCTAAGGGAAAATATTCAGTCTTTCACATTAAGTATGATGCTAGCTGTAGATGCTTTTTACCAAGTTAAGGAATTTGTGTCATCTTTTCAAAATGTTATAATAACACAGCACTTATTATTACTCTCTGATATTTATGCTTAGATAATTTACTAGAGTTAGGTTATTTTTGTAACCAAGGAACATTTCCATTAAAATTCTGTTACGTGCCCATGCAAATATTTCTGTTTGACAGATAAACTTTTTAAAAATAGAGATTCTCAAAGGTAAAATCCCTTGCTCAAATTCACCCCCAAATTGGCTTTGTCAGACTAGGTCCTAAGGTGTGAGTTCAATAACATTTATTATAAACTTAGTGTCAATAGTCTGTTTGAGCCCTTATGTGCTAGACACTGTAAGTATTTTACACTTATGCCATTTAATTCTCAAAACAGCCTAATGAGGCAGATGTTACTCTTACCCCTGTTTTGTGAAATACAAAGCCTAGTCTTAGGTTATATAACTTGATCATGGTCACACTGCTAGCAAGTGGTAGCAAGTGATTTGGTCTTGCTCTTGACAAGCACTCACTTTCAGGTTCTGGGGCTATAAAGATGAATAAGGCACAATTCGTCCACTTAAGGACCTCACAATCCATCAGGTGAAACAGTCTTCACAGTTGCAGTTTGATTTCTGAAGAAGTAGCAGCCTCGGTTGATAAACTGATGGTTAAGTGGAAGGAAAGAAGGCAAGGAGAGGAGGAACCCAGTAACCTGATTCCTGGGACAAATCTAATGTTTCTCAAGCCTTATGTAGGAGACATATTTCTTCTTATAGAAGGTACTTTCTATTTGCTAAAAGTAGAATGAGTTCCTTAAGCCAATCATCCACCTGCCTGGAGGCATCCAGATCAGTTTGCACACTTAATGCTGGACAACAATGACTGACAACTATCAAATATAAAGGAAGTGTAGGGCTGGGATTGTGGCTCAGCAGTAGAGCGCTCCCCTAGCATGGGTGAGGCACTAGTTTGATCCTCAGCACCACATAAAAATAGTAGATAAAAATATTGTGTCCACCTACAACTAATATATATATATATATATATAGGAAGTGCATTAGTCAACTTTTTTGTCGCTGTGAAAAAATACCTGACAAGTACAGCTTAGAGAAATAAAAACTATTTTGGCTCATGGTTTCAAGGTTCAGTCCATGTTTGGCTGACTTCATTGGTCTGGACCTAAGACGAGGCAGAATACCATGGGGAAAGGGTGAAGCAGAGGCACACTGTTCCGTTCATGGTGACCAGGAAACAGGGAGAAGGTGGGAAAGGAGCTGCAGGGAAGATAAACCCTTTCTGAGCACAGCCCCAGAGACCCACCTCCTCCAGCCATACCCCCACCTGCCTACAGTGACCATCCAGTTAGTCTTTTCAAACTAGAGTGCAATGATTAGGTTACAGCTCTCGCAAGTCAATCATTTCACCTCTGAATATTCCTGCATTAACACAGAAGCTTCTGGGGGAAATCTCCTACCCAAACCATAACAGGAAGGGACTACCATATATGGAATACCAAGACAAAAAGTATATCAGAGCTAGTCATCCAGAAGAAAGAGCAAACTTTCCTCCACAGCCCCACAGAATAGTCAGGCTCAGCCACATCTACCAACCAGGGCAGGGTTTGCTGCTCAAGTATCTGTGACCTCTCTGTTCCCCAGACTCCCACCATCTCACAAGACCTCCCAACACTGAACTTATTCTTTTGCAAAAATTCTTATCCTAACCGGGTGTGGTGGCTCACGCTTGTAATCCTAGCACTTTGGGAGGCTGAGACAGGAGAATCACAAGTTCACAGCCAGCCTCAGCAATGGCGAGGTGCTAAGCAACTCAGTGAGACCCTGTCTCTACATAAAACACAAAAAAATAGGGCTGTGGATGTGGCTCAGTGGTCAAGTGCCCCTGAGTTTAATCCCCAGTACCAAAAAAAAAAAAAATTCTTATCCTCAGGAAGGTTTCCTCCAGGAAACAACTCCAGGAGACATTGTACAGTATGTTCCCTGCCTCTCCACTTTGTCCCTCTTCCCTCCCAGTCCCTAATAATCTCCTTTTACCCTTCCTCTTGGTTTTCCATTCTGTTACGCTATGACCAGGGGGCTTTACTTAGTCCTTGTTATGGACTGTATGTCTGTGTCTCCCCCAAATTCATATGTTGAAGCCCTGAACCCTGGTGTTTTAGCATTTGGAAGTGGGGACTTTGGGAGGTGATTAGGTTTAGATGAAGTCATAAGAATCTCCATGTTGGGATTATTGACCTTAAAAGAATATGAAGAACCAGAAGCTCTCACTCCCTGCTACACAAACACATAATAAGAAGTTAGCCACCTGCCAACCAGGTAGAGAGCTCTCACCAGAAGTCAGTCAGCTGGAATCTTCAGAGGTCTCCTCTGCATTCCCATAACATCCTCAGTGTGCCTCTACTTACCCTTTGTGCAGTCATTTATTTTCTTGTTCATCTCCCCTTCTAATCTGTTGACGAAGGGTAAAAGGCCTTGTCTCAATCATAGCCCATCCTTATAATCTAGTATAAAAACTGGTATATACGGTAGTAGGTCATCAATATGTTTGAAGAATAAAATGGAAAAGAAAGAATGAGACAACCAGTCTAATTCTTCACTTAGACAACTTTTCATTGACCAAAGTCTCAAACTTTTTGAATGAGTAAATGTGAAGCCTGTGTGCCCCAGATCTTCAACTATCACAAATGATTGGCAGAACCATCATCTCTTGCCTGTAATATCCTGATATAAAACAACCTGGCAAAAAGCAAGAAGTGTTTTAGAATTTACTTTTTAAAGTCCTGGTCCATGGCCCAAGAGAATGCTGAGAGCAGCCTGGGGATCTTCTCCTTCTACAGATCAGAACTCCTTTTACAGATCAGTGTACAGAGAATTTGTGTGCTAAGTCAAAGAGGAACAACTTTATAAAGAACAGACAACTATTTATTCACACCAAAGAAACTGGTCCTACCAGAAGTAACACCATTAACATCTCAGCAGGTTTTCCAGTATGAATCTAATATTTTCTTCTTCTTCAAAGCTCAATTTGAATGCTTGTGCCTTTTTTCAAATAAAATAATAAAGCCATCAACACACAGTAAAAGCTATGTAAGATTTATAAGCAGACATCTCTAGAGTATATTTTATGTTAAAGAAAATATTGAATTACTAGGCCTTCCCTTTTAAATCCCTTAAAACCCTCAGCTTTCAAATGAGACTCAAATTCTTCTCTGGGATCTTAATTTTTATGTGGCTTCTTATTACTTTTTTATCCCTTCTAAAACTCTAAATCCTTTCAACATAGCTTCAGCTCCTTCCACAGCTGAACTGGCAGCAGACTGATCTTTTTATTGGTGGGTAATGGATTTAGTTTGATTGCTGACACGGGAACAATGAGAGGATAAACAATTCCATTTGCAGCCATGAAATTCCCCATCTGTTGAGTGCATTCATGACTGAAGAGCACTGGGCAGAGACAGATGAATGAGCCCGTCATGCCTGATGTTAATGACATCCGTCATACAAGCTGAACATGTGGCTTCATAAATCAAGAGCTAATAGCAACTCTGGTTGCTCATGTCATTAACAAGTCACCCCAAGTTATCCATTTAAATACCTGGGAGTTTGCCATACCATTGAGCCTAGATACCTGCCTTGCAGTTCTGATCGCATCAAAAAAACAGAAGTAATGATGCCAAAAATCATTCTAGGTTAAAGAAATAAAAACAACTTTTTGAGATGCACACTCAAATATGTGCAGATGAAACCATTTGATGTTTGGAACTGGCTTCAAATTAAAATTAGATGCGGGCTGGGGCTGGGGCTCAGTGGTAGAGTGCTTGCCTCGCATGTGTGAGTCATTGGGTTCGATCCTCAGCACCACATAAAAATAAATAAATAAAATAAAGATATTGCATCCATCTACAACTAAAAAAAAAATCAGATGAGGGAGGATGGAGGGATAAGTGAAAAAAAAAATTGGCCATGAGTTGATCACATTAGTAAAGCTAAGTAGTGGGTGAGTGAGAGAGAGTTCATTGTACTATATTCTCCACTTCTGCATGTTTAAAATTATTCACAAACAAAAGTACATAATTAAAAAATTTTTGTAACTGGAAAATGGAAGCTTCCATTATTTCATAAACATTTTTGTCCAGCTTTCTCTTTTCTCAAAAAAAAAAAAATGTTCATATAACAGTTCAAACATTTATCAAGGCCAAGAAGCCATCACCAGCAAACACTTCAGAGAGACCAAGCAACACCCACTGCAGTTTTTCAGGGACCCATTCACAACCCCAGCTCCAATTCTAAGATAAGGATTTGAGTGTGCTCAGGAAGCCCGATGCCTCACCCAACCCTCTTCCCGTTTCATTTTTGGTGTGTTGCCACCAATTCTGCATTTCTCGGCTTTTTGTTATTGTTGTTGTATTTTGTTTTGTTTTGTTTTTACATAGATGCTCTTCTTAGGTGTTCTAATATATAGGTTGTTGTCAAAAAAGTAAAAAATGAAAGAACAGTGGGCAAAGAGATCAACAATAGGGAAGTGACAATGCCTTGAGCGAGGGCCTGCTCAGTTAGTTTCCGTGAAGCAGAGCCTCTGAATGCCACCCAGGGCACCTTGTTCAAGTTCAGCTGGATTCCCTAGAGGAGGTTGTAGGCATGTCTTCATTAATCCTGATATTGTTGGAAAGCCTGAAGGGGAAAAGGAAAGAATTCTGTGTCTCTAGGCATCCCTCACCCCCAATTTACATACAAATAGTGTTACTGTAATTTACTCAAGATAAAATCACTAAGTATTCTGCCCAACACTGTGCAGGACATGGAGATTCCCATACTGAATAGGGTGCACAGCATTTTGCAGGGCAGACATACCATTCTATAAGCAATTGCTACTCAATGTGAGGGTTCAATGAAATACAGCCTCTAACTTGACTTTGGGAGTGATGCTGGCGCTGAGAATGTCAAGTGCAAAATCTAGGAGCCAATGGAGAAATTCAGCAAGCTGAAGAATCTCTAGACTTTTACTCTACCATATGGTAGCCATTAGACACACAAAGCTATCAAGCTCTTGAACTATGACTAGTCCAAATTGAAATGTGTGGTCAATGAAAAACACATCACGTTTTCAAAATAGCATAAACAATTTTCCATTAGCCATAAAAAATCTTTTCATTAAAACTTTTTTTTAAAAAATCTGTCTCATTAATGATTTTTCATATTGATTGAATGTTAAAATGGTAAAATATGGGCTATATTCAATTAAATAAAATGTCTACTCCTTCCCTTGAACCTCTAGCTTTTTGTTGTTAATTGTTTTTGCTGCACTGGGCAGCAAAGCTAGAGCTTTGCACATGCTAAACAAGTGCTCTACCACTGAGTTACATACACCTCTTCCCTTGGACTTCAGTTTTTGTTTTTTGTTTTTTTTTTAAATATTTTTTTTTAGTTGTAGGTGGACAGAATATCTTTATTTTATTTTTATGTGGTGTTGAGGATCGAACCCAGTGCCTCACGCGTGCTAGGTGAGCATGCTACCACTGCGCCATAACCCCAACCCCTGGACTTCAGTTTTTTTAATTTACAGTTGCCTATATCGGTCTTCCTATAAATCCCACTTATTATGTACTTCACATCATTTGTGTGTGTGTGTGTGTGTGTGTGTTGGTGCTGGGGATTGAACCCAGGGCCTTGTTTATGCTATTAAGTACTCAAACATTGAGCTGCATCTCCAGCCCATTGTACATAACTTCTTAAAAATTTTTACTTAATGTTTCAAGCTTCTAATTCTACACATGATATATATTTCCACTTTCATCCTTCTCTCTTTAAATAAAATTCATACACTTATTTTTTTTAAATAATATACATAGAATATCCATTTGCCAAATTCCCTGCCCTGAAAGCAACCATTTCACAAGTACTTTTATATTTCCAAATATAATACTATATTTGGAATTATATTGAATTAAAAATACACATATGCCTAGATCTTTTCCCAAACTCTCCAATTTGACTCCTAAAAATTTGTTCTACTGATACAGTTGAACATGTGTGGGAAAAGTACTTGTTGCAATGTGGTAAGCACTAGAAACACCTAGAGTAAGTGTATCATGATGTGTTCATACTACTCATTAATGTAGAATTCAGGTGCAGTGGCTCATGCTATAGTTTTAGCTGCTCAGGAGGATAAGGCAGGAAAATTGCTTGAGCTCATGAACTCAATATTTGCAACATCATCTCCTCACCTGCAAATCTCTTCATACCCAAAGAACATCACTTTGCAAAAGTTAAAAATTGAAACTCTCAGCCGGGCATGGTGGCGCAAGCCTGTAATCCCAGCACTTAGGGAGGTTGAGACAGGAGAATCGCGAGTTCAAAGCCAGCCTCAGCAACAATGAGGCGCTAAGCAACTCAGAGAGACCCTGTCTCACATAAAACACAAAATAGGGCTGGGGATGTGGCTCAGTGGTCAAGTACCACTGAGTTCAATCTCCAGTACCAAAATAAAAAAATTGAAACTCTCTCTCAGGAACTGAGAGTATAATGTTGTACAAATGCTAAAATTACAAATGCATTTCCAGTTGCACAATAAGAGCCACAAAAGATTAAACAGAAACTTCTCAGAGGCCCACAATCTGATGTCCTGCAAGTCTGTAAAGATTGATGTCTGGGGTGCTGGATAGTCCAGAATTTGGGCATCCTGACTGAGCCAGATTGGGGGCTCTAATTTGTAGACTCACCATGCAGAGTTGTGGGGATCATGTCTAAAGTGACTGACACATAATAATTGTTCAACAGTAACATCATCTGCACAGTATGTGGCATATGATGGGATCTGAGACATGCAAAGTGAATGGATGAACACTGTAAAGTACAAGCCAGAAGGCATAACAGAGGCTACCATTCAAGAGCTACTATCCCTCAATGTGGCAACTGAATCAGCATCCTCTGGTTGCTTTCAAAGCCACATATGCATGGGAACAACTGCAGAACTTTGGAATCTGAAAGTTTCCAGGCGCGTGGACATTTACCAAGATGCTTAGTGGGTCTGATGTGCAACCAGGTAACCACAGTTCCAAATCTTAGATGAGGGCTTCATGAACAATCCTCTTCTTTACTCTGTTCACTAAAGGTTCTCAAACTTTAGTGAGGATCAGAGTCCCCTGGAAAGATCCTTCCCACCCTAGAGTTTTTGATTTGGCAGGCAGGATGGGGTCAGAGTAGTTGAAAGTCTAACAAGTTCCACAGAGATGCTGATACTGTTATTTGGTGACAATATGAGGACCACCGTGCCACATCCAGAGCTCTTGACCCTAGCATATTTTAACCACCAGTGTGCTTTTAAACACTATGCTTGGGAACTAGATAATTAGATTGATTTATTGATTTGATTGATTGAGCTAATTGGATTTAAATAGTCTAAGGGAAGAACTGAGCTCCTTACAATGTTAATGCATTTAGATGGGAACTTCTGTTCTCCTTAAGTGAACTCTTTTCTAACTCCAAAATGTGCCCTGGTACTAGCAACACCCCAACCTAGATTGTTGGAACCAAAATCTGCATTTTAGGAAGCTCTTCAAATGATTTATACACATGCTTAGTTTGAGCACAGCCTAAGTTTCAACCTAAATGTAACTTCCTCAGAAAGGGCTTTTTCTAGCTGGGCATGGTGGTGTACACTTGTAATTCCAGCAGTTTGGGAGACTGAGGCGAAAGGATTGCAAGTTCAAAGCCAGCTTCAGCAATTTAGTGAGGCCCCAAGTAACTTAACAAGTACCTGTCTCAAAGTGAACAAAAAAAAATTTTAAAAGGGCTGAGGGTTTGGCTCAGTGATTAAACACCCCAGGGTTCAATCTCAAAGAAACAGAGAGAGAGAGAGAGAGACAGAGAGACAGAGAGAAAGAGAGAGAAAAGAGGGAGGGAGAGAGGGAGGGAAGGAGGGAGGATTTCTTCTAGTGCCTTGGTGGGATAGATCTCTGGAGCTCTCAGGTTAGAGAAACACAAATACAGCACCACTCAGTGCTTCCCAGTAGCCAGTCATAAAAGTGGAAAGCATTTTGCAGATCTACAGGAAAGAAAGTTATGTGTTAAAATCAATCTATTGTTTTTTGAACAAGTACAGAAGCCAAATGTAAAAATCGCCATAAGTGGGCGTCCGCATGCAACCAGTTTGGAACCCTCAGCAGTAAATCCCTGAAACTTAGAGGAAGACCCCAGACCAGACCAGACTCAATCTTAGGTTTAGCCTCATCCTGAACCTGGGTTGTCACGGGATGTATAATCACTATTGTGTGTGGATTACACAGCTTACATTCTAAATGAGGACTCAGCCACTACCCCTCCAAGGATTATCAAGTACCAGGACAAGGAGGGCCTAACATGGCACAAAAACCAAACAGTATTATTTTGGCAAATACATAAATGGATTAATATAAAGTATTGCCAGAAGCCTCTCATATTCTATTTGGTGAAAGTGTTCACTGAGAGCTGGGGATGTAGGCCAGGGATAGATTGCTTACCTAGCATGTGAAGGCCCTGGGTTTGAAACTCAGCAGGAGGAAAGAAAGAGAGAGAGCAAGAGGGAGGGAAAGAGAGTTAACTGATACAGAATTTTTGGAAGGCAATTTTGGAAAATCCCTCATAACTTTAAATGTATATATGTTATGACCTCACTTGTAGTAATGTAGACTTTAGGGCAATTAAGAAATGTATGTAAAGACACATACTCTAAGATGCACTTTGCAGCATTGTTTCAAAAATTTTTAAATGTAAATAAACTAGATCTAACAACAAAGGAGTGCATAAATTCCTATAATTCAGAGGTCTTCTACTTAAGTATGAAAAGAATGACAACTATATATGCTGTACACATGTATATGTAGTACAAATCCATTTGATTTTTTAAAATCACATATGCATATATGTGTATATATTTATGAATAAGCATGGAAAAAAATCTGCAAATAGACCCTCCAACCTCCAACAGTGGTTGCTTTTAGGGAGTGAGACTATATATTGAGGGAAGTGAGCTTCACTCTTTCAGTATCCTTTCAGTATAGAAGTAATTTTTTAATTTGTTATAACAATCTGGTATTATTTTTATTATTTAAAAATATTTCAAACAGGTAAAAATTATTAAGAACTATTTTTCTCTGAATGTTTCCTTATATCAACCCATTTAATTATATGTTTCAGGCTCATTAATTAGAAATCATATAATATGCTATCATTGATTAGGTTTTGGTTTTCTTTCTTTTTTTTAGTACCAGGGATTGAACTCAGGGGTCCTCAACCACTGAGCCACATCCCCAGCCCTATTTTGTGTTTTGTGTAGAGACAGGGTCTCCCTGAGTTGCTTAGCGCCTTGCCCTTGCTGAGGCTGGCTTTGGACTCGCGATTCTCCTGCCTCAGCCTCCCAAAGTGCTGGGATTAAAGGTGTGTGTCACCACGCCCACCTTAGGTTTCAGTTTTCTTAGATAAAACCTAAACCAATCTGGACCCCTTGAAAATCCAAGTAAACCTGATTGGCTTTTGGATTTCCAAAAGCATTCTTAGTTTTAGTTTAGTACCAGGTCCTGAGAACTCCATTTGTATCTTTTAGCCCCCGACCTTTAATATTGTCTCTTATAGAAAACAAGATTATACAAAAGCCCAGATTTCTTTTTATAAATTGTCACTAAACCAGGTCTTCCAGATTCTGTACCTGATTGTCTATTTTTATAAATGTAAAGACAGATGTTTACATTTCATTTTGTTAAATTTCACCTTATAGATTTAAGTACTTCATTCTGAAACATGAACATAATTTTGGATCTTCACTTCTATTGCTCTAAGTACTCCTCCAAGTACTACATGGTCTAAAATTTTAATCATTGTGAACATAAAATATATAGACAACAAACACAAAGAATTTTTTTTTTTTTGGTACTGAGGATTGAACTCAGGTGCACTTGACCACTGAGCCACATGCTCAGCCCTAGTTTGTGTTCTATGTAGAGACAGGGTCTCACTGAGTTGCTTAGCACCTCACTGTTGCTGAGGCTGGCTTTGAACTTGCAATTCTCCTGTCTCAGCCTCCCAAAGTGCTGGGATTACAGGCGTGCGCCACCATGCCTGGCACAAAGAAATCTTTTAGACAGTAAAAACCTACTTAAACTTAACCCAAAAAGAAATTTGTTCAATGGAGACTGAGATATCTCACTAACCCCAAGAGGGAATGATGCTTAGCCTGGGAGAAGCAAGGCATGAAATAGGCAATACTTTCTCCCTTCTTATCTCTTTCTCAGTGCCCCTGCACCCACCCCCTCATTCCTCCTAACAGTCCTTTCACCCCTTACTCCCACATCCTCCCACTGGTCCCTGGTTGAATGTGTGCAGGACCACAGACCCACCAAATGTGGGCCTTGGTGTAAGAATCTACCTCTCCCCCAGCTAAAACTCTTTACCCTGGATTTTCATTCAGGACCCAGGCACCTTCCTGACCACCAATCCCAAGTACAGTATTTCTACTAGTGTCTCCTCAACTTTACCCTCATGGACCCAAAGAACCACCCAGATATTCAGAGTTCAGACCTTTTCTCCGGCCCCAGACCAAAGTCCAGTGTCAGTTTCCAGAAGGCAGCAGTTTGAGCTTAATGTCCACTTTGGGCCAATCAAATATGGCCAAGGGGACAAGTCCACGCAGAATAAACATGGCAAAAAAATAATAATAATTAATTAATTTTTTTTTAAAAAAAGAATAAACATTGCTTCCCATACCATCATCTGTGGCTGGGTTTCATCCTCAGAGAAAGAGATGTAATATTGATAATCACCTAATGAATAGTAAATAGCCCAAACTTGTTAACTACAGAAATATCAGTGGACAGAAACTCCACGACTAAGATGTTGTATATGAGGTCCATCTAAATTCAAAGTAAGGGCAAGGCTTCAGAGGTACAGGACACAGTATAATTTAGTGGTTAAGTGCATTAGCTTTAGAGTCAAGCTAGTTACGTATTCCTAATTCTTCACGAACTAGCTATTTTAATCTCAGGAAAGTTAATCTCTTTATGCCTCAGTTTCCTCACCTATAACATGGCAAAAATAATAGTTCATCTCATGGGGTAGGTTTAGATGTTAAATGAGATTATATATCAAGCTATCTAGTTCATAGCAAGCATTTAGTAAATGGTAACTCATTATTAATATCATTATATCATCATCAGTGTCATTAAGAAGTAGTAAAGTTGTAATAGTGTAATAAAAGGCTTTGGGTTTGGCATGATACACTTATTAACCATAGCCTTATTTTTAAAATGTATAGATATAGATATTAGAGAGGGAATGTATAGGGAAAATATACAGTACACATAGGATACATATGACAGTATATAGCATACATGTAATAATAAGATATAAAAAATAAATACATAGGATAAATATAATAGGATATATAGGATAATAAAAATATACCCTTCCTGTAACTGGGGTCTTTGAGTGTGGAATACTGCCTGTTTCACATCTCGTAAGCACCTGAAAGGTTGCACAAGGAGACACTAAACACAAGACTCTAGAAATGTCAGCCTTGTCATGTAATGGCATGAGGCGAAAATGCTCTGGAGAAACAGTCCTTTTGTTTAAAATAGAAACTTTGAAGGAAGCCAAGTTAACACATGACAACTGAATGTCTAATTCTCCAGGGGTGGGAGTGGGGGGGGGAAACAAATTCCTTCATTTCTGAAATGAGAAGGGGAATTACGGGTATCAAAATCCACATTTCTTTTTTTGGTGGAAAAAATTTCTGTAGCCAAGCCTGGCACTAACCGAGTAGGCGATTTCACTTCACCGTCACTTCACAAAAGACTTCCAAATTCACTGCGGCAGACACCGCAAAATAAAAACGTTAAGTACACCCTAGCTGGGAGGAGACGGAAGCCTCCAAGCTCAATCAAAGGTTTGCAATAATAGGATTCATAAAAAAAAAAAAAAAAAAAAAAAAAAAGACAGATGGGATTAGAAAATGTTGCAGTGAAGACTGGAATGAGATGAGCTCACAGCCCCAGCCTGTCTTTTGTGGACCTACACAATGATCCGAGAGCCAGACTGGATTAGGAAACCTCGCGACTAGGGGTCCAAAGACAGGCTGCCGGTTCCCAGACGCTTGGAGGAGAGAAGGCTGAAAAGATGCATCAGATTTACAGCTGCAGCGATGAAAATATAGAAGTTTTTACCACCGTGATTCCTTCCAAGGGTGAGTACAATTGCCCTTGACTGTCCCTTAGCGTGCCATCTGATGCGTGAGGGCGAGGACCCTCACGTGCTGTTGTACTACGGGGTACCCTGGGGGCCCTGAGGTCGAAAGGGTCCTTGGTTTTGATAGTATTGAATTTTTTCTTCCTTGTTAAAAGGAAACACAAGGATAAACATCAATCATTGACAAACAATCATCTATCAAGGGAGAGGGAAATGTGGGCTGTTAAATACTCCCCGGTTCACCTTTAACTCAATACCGGGCAACCCAACAGGCTGAATCAAAGTGACAGCCAGTCATTCTTAAGGAAACAGGTATGAAAACAAAATTCCCAGGACAGTTAGATTCATTTTCTCCAGTGAGCAAGTGGCTTCTGAAAAGAGAACCAGCTGGCTCAAAAGTATGATTTCTAACTATGCCATGAAATATGAGGAAAAATGCTCCCGGCAATGATCTGAAGTCCAGTGAAGCGGGTGAATAGTGCCGGGACCCGGGGCTGGCCTCCCCACAGAACACCGGGGTCACCCTCCCAAACCCGACCTGGACCTGCATGCCCAAGGGTGCAGCCGGAAAACCTTGACCTTATGGGCCTTTTATCAGCGTTAAGTACCAGGAAAGGCTTTGTGTGAGCTAAGTAGATCCAGAAAGTCCCGATACTGGGCAGTTCCCCCACCCCTCCAAAGCAGGGGGCCCTCTCTCCTGTCACTTCTGTCGCTCTGTTCCGGCCCTGCAGACCCTGTTTTGCCCGGAGAGCCTCTGGCTCAGACTCAGCCCTGGTCTCGCTGTCAGACGTGCATGCAGTGGGCTGGATGTTTGCTGGTGGTTTGAGACCGCACTCAAACAATTCCTTTCTTCCTTTTTTCCTTCCGTATCAGCCTCCGACAGGGCCAGGGCTCAGGGGGGAAGGGCGAGACCCAGCCTGGCCACAAAGAGACAGCTAGCAGAACATAAATTAAGCTTTAGACATCTATTTCCAGAGAGAGAGACAGAGACAGAGACAGAGAGACAAAGAGAGAAAGAGCTAGGAGTCTGCCCATGTGTAGGAGTTGAAATTTTCTCTGTAGATTCTCAAAGTCAAAGCTGACCCTCTGATCCAGCAGTTCCATTTTTGGGTAAAAAGCCCAGGGGTACTCTCACTTCTGAATGTTCACAGTGGCATCCATACTAAGAGGATAAAAATGGAGAATAACCTAAATGTTCATGAAAAGGGGAATGGAAACATGTGGTGCCATCAAAATATGGAATTCTCAACAGTGGTCCACAAAAATAAAATAGATTTATGTCCGGATGGATATAGATAGATTATTTAATATTTTGCGATGCTGGGGAGGCAGCATGCTAAGCAAGCACTCTCCCACTGAGCTATGCACTAGCCCCATAAATGCATGTTGAGTAAGGAGGGAAAAGAAGCAAGCTGAGATATTATACATGAATGAGAGCATTTATGTGAATTTGGAAATAAAAAATAATTCCATATGTTGTTTATGGATACATATCTGGAGAAAAGTCTGAAAACATAGGCCAGAAAAATATAGATAAAATTAGTGATCTCAGTAACCCTGGGGAAGGGAAGAAGTAGAATCAGGGAAGTTTAGAAAGGGGCCCTAAATTCTCTTCTAATTTTTTATTTCTTTTATATGAGGAGAGAGCAAATTGGAAGCAAAGATGAAAATGTTTAAAATAATGTCTTTCTTCTGTAATTAAAAATATTTAAAGGGAGAAAAAGTCAATGACAAAGTGGCTAAGAGACTGCTGTCACTTCTGTAAAAGTAAGAAACAGAACTCTAGCTCCCAGGATTAGCATGAGGAATAAATGAGTTAATATATAAACTATCTAGAACAGTAGCTGGAATGTAGTAAGCACCATTGAATACATCACTTACAAAGTGATTTCTATTTTTACTGTAAGTGGAGCAACAAATATATTCAAAGATAAATATTTAATACTGTATTCCTTCCTTACCTTTTCATTCATGACCTCTTCCCAGTATTAAACCCAGTACTCATCCATATTCACAGACATTTCACAGCTTAGAAAGTTCCTCTCTAGAAAAGGAGTATCTTTTTTATTTTTTCTATTTGTTCTAATCAGTTATACATGACAGCAGAATGATCTTTGATTCATTGTACACAAATGGAGCCCAATTTTTCACATCTCTGGTTGTATACAAAGTAGGGTCACATCATTTGTGCAATCATACATGTACCCAGGGTAATGATGACTGTCTCATTCCACCATCTTTCCTATTCCCATGCCCCCTCCCCTCCTTTCCCTCCCCTTTGACCAATTCAAAGTTCCTCTACTCATCCCATGCACCATCACCTCCTATCGATTAGCATTCACTCATCAGAACAAACATTCGGCCTTTGGGTTTTTAGGATTGCCTTACTTCCCTTAGCATGATGTTCTCTAACTGCATCCTTTTACCTGCAAATGCTATAATTTTATTCTCTTTAGAAAAGGAGTATTTGCAGTTTTCCATTGGATTATAAATGGATGGAGTCCACCCCTTTCACTTCTCTGCCTCCCATGGCTTTTCAAAGCCTTGAAGCAGAGGGCTCTGAGTGAGAGAAGTTGGTACCAGCAGCCCTTAAGTCACTGCTGATGAGAGAGGTTGTGACCCTTTCTCACATCCCCACATATCTTAACTGCAGAAATGAAAGTTGTCTTGGGGCTGGGGTTGTGGTTCAGCAGTAGAGCACTTGCCTAGCATGTGTGAGGCACTGGGTTTGATCCTCAGCACTACATAAAATAAATAAATAAATAAATAAATAAATAAATAAATAAATAAATAGAATAAAGGTATTGTGTCCATCTACAACTGAAAATGTATTTAAAAGAAAGAAAGAAAGAAAGAAAGAAATGAGAGTTGTCTTGACTTTATCTAACAGAAGTTATCCTCCCAGATGGGCCCCTTCTCAAAGACAATGGGTCAGCCATGATTATCAATGTGCAATAACCCAAACTTGCTAGGCACAAGCTGGGCAGTGCAGCCTAGTAGTTACAAGTGTGGACTTTGTTCCACCATTAACTGAGTGACCCCTCTACCCCTCAGTATACCCATCACTACAGTGGAGTTATTGAAGAGTACAACCTTGCAAATCTCAATGTAAGCTAATATTACATCCATCATGTATTACATTCCTTTTTCCAATACGTACATGTTGGGCTCGGTGTAATATCTACATTTTCAAAACCATCTTGATACTTCACAAAAATATGGCACGAGAAAATATTATAGTGCTTCTTAAATATCTTAAAGGCATAGGACATGGACCAAATCCATAACCGAGAACATGTGTGTTTTTACTTTGTAGACAGAAGAGAGCCCTTTAAGGAAAAGATTTTCACAGACCCAATTCACAGTAAATACAAAAGATAAAGATTGTGGTTTTACTAAGAAGTTGTACCAGAAGTTATTTCCTGAGCTACACCAGAGTAGATTCATTTCTGGGGTGAACAGTACGAAGGCATCAAAAACAATTCTTTTGGGGATAAGCAACAATGGGGAGGGAGAGGTGAAGGGAATCAGGGAAGAGCAGGAGGAAATGGGGAAAGTTTCACAAGGAGCAGAATGTCTAGCACAATGTTAACACTCACCAGGGGCTGGGGTGGTGGCTCAGGGGTAGAGCGCTTGCCTAGCATGTGTGAGGCACTGGGTTCAATTCTCAGCACCACATATAAATAAATAAAATAAAGATCCATTGACAACTGAAAAAAAAAGAGAGAATGCTACACTCTCCAGACATTGACCTATTCCCCCCACCTCTCCTCATCATGTTAGCAAAGTTCTAATAATCACCACTAATTTGTGTGAACTTGCTCTTTGCCAGGTTTGGGCAAGGGTTTATGAAGCTTAGTTCATTTAATCCTTGACAGAACATTCTGAATTAGATGTCATTGTTATTCCTGACATTATTATTTCCTGTCTTACACATGAGAATAGTGAAGCTTCCGGAGGATGAGTAATTTGCCCATCATACAACTGGCAAGTGGCCAAGTTCAAGTTCACACCCAAGTGGAGGGCATCTGGAGCTTGAACTGTTAGCCACACACTCACTGTACCACAGGCTTCAGGCTGTGAAGGCTTTGCAGACGATAACAAGGACAGCACTCCTGTGTCACTCATCTGATACATGATAAGAAGTCATTTCAGTTCCAAGCAAGGCAGAGACATGGTGGGATTTCAGTTCCAGAAAATTGCCCTAGCAGCAATGTGGAAAATACATGACTGGATGTCTTCATTTGCAATAAAATTCACACCTTTTCCCAACAAATCAATACGAATTTTTTTGGCTACTTGATTTCTTTAAACTTTTTTTTTTTTTTGCTTGTGGTCAAATATACGTGTCACGGAATTTATCACTTTAACCATTTTAAGTGTAGATTCAGTAGCATTATACATATTCATAGTGTTGTATAACCTTCATTACCATCTATCTTCAGAAAATTTTCATTTTCTTAAACTGAAACTCTGTTCTCATTAAACAATAACTCATCATTTTCCCCATTCTCCCAGTTTCTGATAACTAGCATTCTGCTTTCCACCTCTCTGAATTTGAGTACTTCTACCCCTGGTGTAAGGGAACAGTAACAGTATTTGTCCTTTTGTGTCTCACTTATTTCACATAGTACTCTTCAAGTATCATGTAGCACATGTCAGCATTCCTTTTCAAGGCTGAATAATATTCCATTGTATGGCTATACCACAATTTGTTTATCCATTCACTTGTTGATGATCATTTGAGTTGAGCTGAGTTCCAACTTTTAGCTGTTCTGAATAATGCTGCAGTAAACTTTGGTGTAGTCAAGCCAAATAATATCTTAAATTGAATGGAATCCTGCCTTTTTCCATCCCTTCTTCTATGCTCCTGTCCAGGTCCAAACTTTCTCAATGTTTTCAGGGTCATTCTCTAAAATTATTTTTTAAATCTCTTTTTGCAGTGTCCAGTCCAGCCAGGAGAAGAGTCAAAAGCTCTCAACACCTCTTGACCAAGAATGTAAGGAAACTTTAGCTTTGATCCTCTTTGACTAACTTTCATTACAAAAGCAATGCTGGCTTCTTTACTCCCCTGCTGTCAACAATACGAGTGTTTTCTATGTCCCATGTGCCATTGCTGCACTCTTTGTCCTCCACTTAACTGAAATAACTGACAAATGTCAAGCAGACACTAAACAGCCCTGAAGTGGACTCTCCTGCTCGATTTTCCCCAACACAGAGAATAAATCCTGCTTTACAGGCACATTTTATTCTTGTTTGAGCAGAGTCCATGACATGGACATGGTATCTCTGACCTAAGTGTTCTCCTATTGCGGGCATTACAGTTCCATTTTTCACTATTATAAACAGCACAGCAATAAACTTATTTGTAAAACATAATATCCTTTTGGATTAATTCCTTGGTGCATAGATCTCCAAGTAGAATTAACAAGTAAAAGGAAAAGAACAGTTTTATCTATACATACATACAGATATGCCTGCATACATTCATCAGATATTTGCATTTCTGCTATGTGGATGATATTACACTAGATGTAGAGAAAAAATGGTTTTGAAATATGGTTTCTACTTGTAGGTTTGCCACATTCTTCCAGAAATTCTGAACAACTTTTGAGCTTCCAGCAATGCTTTTTCCATTTACCTCCAACTTTACCAACATTGGCTTTCATATTTTATAATGTGTTGCTACTTTAGTATGCATGTGCAGTAACTTAAAATTTGATTATACATATTTAGACCCTAATAATGTTATGCATTTTATATTTTATATATTCATTTCTTTGTGTAAAAACTGTCCATATACCTTTGTACTTTAAAAGGGAAATGAATTGCTTCTTAGTTATACTGGAGTTTCTATTTCTATCACAATTTTTCATAAAATAATATTTTGGTTTATTAAGTATGTCAATTTTTCAAAGCCTATTCTCTATTTGGAAAAAAATTTTAAGTACTGGGAATGAGATTACGTTTCACTTGTTGTTTCTATATATATGATTTTCACTCAAAAAGCAATATATGACCATTATAAAAAATCAGACATTACAAAGATATAAAATATAGGATCACAAAATCCTGAGAAACTATAGAACATAATGGTCAGGTATGTGAACTTTAGAGTCAAACTGTCTGGGTTTAAATCCCAGTTCTAAGACAGGCATGGTAGTGCATGCCTGTAATCCCAGAGGCTTGGGAGGCTGAGGCAGGAAGACCGCAAGTTCAAAGCCAGCCTCAGCAACTTAGTGAGGCCCTAGGCAATTTCGTGAGACCCTGTCTCAAAATTTTAAAAAATAAAAATAAAAAGGGCTGGGGATGTAGCTTAGTGGTTAAGCATCTCTGGGTTCATTCCCTCCTACCAAAAAAAAAATCCATTTCTATCAATTTCTAGTTATGTGACATTAAACAAGTTTCTAGCATTAAAGTGGGGGATAATAAGCATACATATCTCAAGAACCATAGGAAGGAACAAGTAATTTAATATATATATACAAATGTTGAGTTCGGAGACTGACACATATTCAGCATTCAGTAAGCACTGGTGGGTTTTTTGGTTTTTGGGGGGGGGGTTTTGGTACTGGAGATTGACTCAGGGGCATTTGACCATTGAGCCACATCCCCAGCCCTTTTTTGTGTTTTGTTTATTTTTTTTAATGTAGAGACAGAATCTCACTGAGTTGCTTAGCGCCTCACTGCTGCTGAAGCTGGCTTTGAAATCGCAATTCTTCTGTCTCAGCCTCCCAAAGTGCAGGGATTACAGGTGTGCACCACCATACCCAGTTTGCACTGGTGGTTTTTTAAGTGAAAATTTCCCATATAATCACACTTTATCATCTGATAATATATTGTTTTGCAAATTGCTCTTTTTTTCCATTTAATGAGATCTTGAACATCTTTCCATGCCAATTAATAACTTGTAGATTGACCGGGCATGGTGGCACACACCTGTAATCCCAGAAGCTCCAGAGGCTGAAGCATGAGGATCACATGTTCAAAGCCAGCCTCAGCAACTTAGTAAGCCCCTAAGCAACTCAGTGAGACCTTGTCGCTAAATAATATACAAAAAAAAAAGGGCTGTGGATGTGGCTCAGTAGTTGAGTGCCCCAGTACAAAAAAAACCTGCAGATCTACCCATTCTTAGTGGCTACAGAGTATTCCGATGTACAAAATAAATGTAATATTATTTATCAAACCAAACTTGAATGCTTTTAGATTCATTAGTTAACCACATCATCCATAAATAAGTTTTCTCCATTTTTTTCTATTAAGAAAATGCCACAAGAAATATTACTGAAAAGATTTTTATTTATTTAATTTATCTTCAAAATGTTTTTAAAATTTTTTTATTCTTTTTTGTTATACATAAGAGTAGAATGCATTTTAACATATCATACATAGAGTATAACTTCCCATTCTTGTGGTTGTACATGATGTGGAGTTATACTGGTCGTGTATTCATATATGAACATAGGAAAGTTATGAGTGATTAATTCTACTGTCTTTCTTATTACCATCCCTCCTCCTTCCCTGTCCCCCATCTCCCCAGTCCAATCTGGTGACCTCCACTCCTCCCCTTCCTCCACTGTGAGTCAGTATCTGCATATCAGAGAAAACATTTGGCCTTTGGTTTTTTGGGATTGGCTTACTTCACTTAGAATGATAATCTCCAGTTTCATTCATTTACTGGCAAATGCTTTAATTTCATTCTTTTTTATGGCTAAATAACATCCCATTGTGTATATGCACCACATTTTCTTTATGCATTCATCTGTTGAAGGGCACCTAGGTTGGTTCCATAGTTTAGCACTTGTGAATTGAGCTGCTAAGAACATAGATGTGCTCGTGTCACTATAGTATGCTTATTGCCCAAACTTGGTCCTTGTCCCCGATGCCAATCCAAAAATGAGGACATGGTTTTGAGAAAAAGGAAAAATGGTTTATTGCTTTGCTAGCAAAGGAGAAACACAAGGGACTCCTGTCCTACACACTGATTCTGCCCATTAGCAGGAACAGGGGTTTTGTTTGTTTGTTTGTTTGGTTTTGGTACCAGGGATTGAACTCAGGGGTACTCAACCACTGAGCCACATCCCCAGTACTATTTTGTGTTTTATTTAGAGACAGGGTCTCACTGAGTTGATTGGTGCTTCACCGTTGCTGAGGCTGGCTTTGAACTCGTGATTCTCCTGTCTCAGCCTCCCAAAGTGCTGAGATTACAGGCATGCACCACCGCACCTGGCTCAGGGGGTTTTTAAAGAGGTGATTCAGAGAAAATGAGATTAGGGAGGAGATATCAGGAAGGAGCAGATCAGGAAGGAGTAGATCAGTGGAAGGAAGATCAGGGAGGAGAAGGTCAAAGAGAAGATGGTTGGGAAAAAGAAAGAAACATGTAAATTTCAAACCCACAAGGAATATAGTCAAAGCATCAAGTGAACCCCTGTTACATGCTGATTTTAAGTCCTTTGGGAGTATGCCGAGGAGTGGGATAACTGGGTCAACTGATGGTTCCATCCATGTTTTCTGAGGAATTTCCATACTGCTTTTCAGAGTGATTGCACCAATTTGCAGTCCCACCAACAATGTATGAGTGTAACCTTTTCCTCACATTCTCGCCAACATTTATTGCTACTTGTGTTCTTGATAATTGCCATTCTGACTAGAGTGAGATGAAATCTCAGTGTAGTTCTAATTTGCATTTCTCTAATTGCTAGTGGTGTTGAATATTTTTTCATATATTTGTTGACCATTCGTATTTCTTCTTCTGTGAAGTGTTTTTCTTCAAAATGTTTTTGAAGATAAATTTATAGCTATGGAAATGCAGGGCTAGAGAATATGAACATTGAAAACAAATTATAGCCATTGCCAAGTTCCTAACAACTACGTTTTAAAGCACCTTTTCCAGAACAGCATACCAATACGGCATGGTATCAATGTTGTTAAGCTTTGACAATTCAATAGGTGATGAAAATGTACTGTTGTTTTAATTTGTATTTCTTATTTTTTTTAAATATTTTTTTAGCTGTAGATGGACATAATGTCTTTATTTTATTGCTTTGTATGTGGTGCTGAAGATCGAACCCAGGGCCTCACGCATATGAGGCAAGCGCTCTACCACTGAGCTACAATCCCAGCCCCTGTATTTCTTATTTTTAATGTAATTCTTCATCTTTTCATAGACTTATGGATCATTTCAATATTTTCCCTCTATGGGTTTCTTCCTTGTATCTTTTGCTTATTTTTTTGTCAATTGCATGCCTTTTTGTAAAGATTTTTGAGAATATTTTACACATTAAGAAAGAGAAGGGCTTTTAACAGGTAGTAAGTTTGACGTATGGCACAAGATTCTAATGTATCTCATGGTCTCTGAAAAACCCAAAGTTTAGAAGAAAAGATCTTCTGATCTTCAAGAAACAGTGGTTGAAGGCTGGGGCGGTGGCTCAGTGGCAGAGTGCTTGCCTGGCATGTGAGAGGCACTGGGTTTGATTCTCAGCACCACATACAAATAAATTAAATAAAGGTCCATTAACAACTAAAAAAAAATATTAAAAAAAAAAGAAACAGTGGTTGAGATACTGTCAAAAATGGAAAGGAAAAGGAATGTTTGTAGGTAATTTAGACTTTAAGAATATTTCACAATAGATCTGTTGGTCTTTGGATGGAGAAGCTAGGTTCTTGGCTTCAAATATTCATTCTTCCTCCAGGTGGATGGTTCAGTGATGCCTTCTGGTCTTCTGAGCTCTCCTCTGAATCTCTAAATTTCCCCTAACAGTTGCCCAATCCCTCCTCTGCTTTTAAAATTCAGTCCCAGTCACACAGCTCATGCAAATTAAAAGAGACAGGTCTCTTATTCCATCTCCACCTCCACCTTTTACAGAAGGGGAAAGTGAGTCCCAAGAGGAAAGAACTGTCTCTGATCTCCTTTCCCCAACCAACTGGCTCTTGGCTTCCTTTTGAGTCCTTTTGGTCTTCTCTACCTTGGTGGTCTGGGAGCAATTGTGATTGATTATCTTGCTTGGGAAAATTCATCTTATTTTGCAACAGTACCAATCAATATTTACAGCTTTCTTTGGCTGGGAATTCTTGTTTTTATCTCCTCCCACCTTGGGCTACTCTGTGGATGGATGTCAGTTTCTTTCCTTTACAAATACTTCTTTCCTCTCTGAGCTATCCTTAATGTCAGGGATTCCTTCTTCTCTGACTCCTCTTGAGTTGCATCTTTTCCCAAACCCAGGGCAGTCACAGCTTCCCTGGACAGTCTCTCCAGTTTCTGTCTGTCTGCCAGTATATCTGTCTTTCTCTCTCCCTCCCTCCCTTTCTTCTTGCCATCCATCCTTCCTTTCCTCCTTCCTTCCTCTTTTTGATTCTTCAGCTACTTTATTGACATCCTTAAAATCCTGATGTCCACAGATGTCATAGGAGTAGCTCAAAGGAATAAACTTATGCAAAGGAGTGGATCAGTTAAACCTTTTGACCTAATAGAACCACTTCTTCTCCTCTGGAATTCAGTCTCTTCACAGTGAGCAGAATGGCTGTCATCAGGAAAGATGGAAAAATGAGATTGCAAATGTTACATTGTCCCCAGATTTCAAGTTTGTGGGGGAGGGACTTGTGTGATGAGCTCCTGGTTTTTAAAATGTACTGAGCAATCAATTGCACTTGAAAATTCTTATCTGGGTGTAGGCATTTGTGTGGGATTTATGAAGAGTATTCACTTTGGAGGCATGAAACCATGGTTCACATTGGCTCTGTCCCTTACAGCTCTGTGACCTAGGTAAGGCACACGGCCCCTCTTGGCTTCATTTTCCCTCTGTATAAAATCATAGAGTTGGACTAGAACATTTCTGTGGATCCATTCAGCCCCAAATCATGATGAATCTCCACCATCTAGGTCTTGACTGTCTTTCTAACTCCATATCAGCCCTCTGATAAACAGAAGTGTAGATCCTAGATGTCAGAGGATGGAATGAATCCTGGGGCTTTGCTCTTCCTATTTCTGATCTCTCCAAGACCAGTAGGGATGCATCAATTTATTATAGTAATACTTGTGGCTCCAATATATGCCCTTATTTCAGTAAGCTGCTTAATGACCTAGGAAAGGAAAATTCTAGCATTAAGCCCTTTCTCCTTCTTCTCCCTCCCCATTGACACCCATCACTGCCACCCCAGCTCTCCAATCTTACCCCTATTCTCAGGGTACTAAAGAGGCTGCTCTCAGACCACTTTGTTCTAAGATCACCAGTAGCAAGCCCAAGACTGTGTCCTATAGACCAGAACATGGACCAGGCTGTCAGGAGACTGCTGTTTGCAATTGGAGGAGGGGCTGGAGAAGATACCCTCAAGAGGAGCTTGGCCCTAAGTGGTGACCTAGGAAGTAGCTGGCCTCACCTCCACCCCAGGAAACTTCCTCCATCTACCTGGCTGCTGGGGTGAGCAGCCTATGCTCCTTCACTCTCTATCCTCCAATGGTCCCTCCTTGCTGTGCAGGGAAGGGATGGGAAAGTAGTATTTCTTGTTCCTGCAAGGGAACATTTACCTCCTCTTCGAAGGAGGAAATACTAGAAAGCAGTGGTATCTTCTTATGAAGCCCCCAGGCTTTCCCATCCTACTTCACTTTCTCCTTCCACAGGGTGAGTGTGAAAACACCACACAGGTCCTCACTCCTCCTCTCTCAGAGGAATGCTGAGCTTGTAGAAATAAAATCAGGCATCTCTGTGACGAAAGGTAGACAGTAAAGAGCCCCGAGAGTGCCCGTTTATTCCAATAATATTAAAGATTTAGTTTTTCTCCACTGAGTTGAAATGCTACTCTGTTCTCATATTTAAAAAAAAAACAACAAAACTCTTTCATTTTTGCTTTGGCATCCCTCAAAAGCAATAGCATTGTGTATGTGTGGACAACTGAAGGGGATCTTCATGCTGTCCTGGAGAGTCACATTCCCAGGGGGTTCCTTATGCCACATAGTACATGTGTCCAGGAGATAGGGCTCAGAACTACCATTAATCCAGGAAATTCCAGTACCCCGTTGACATCAATGGCAGAGATCAGTGCTATAAGGAAGAAAGAGAGCAGAGATGAGAAGCTCACACTCATCACTGCAGTTACACACACACACACACACACACACACACACATATGAGCTAGCCTAGGGTGGACCAGGGCCACCCTCAGCCTACGCTGAAGGCTTTCTGGAAACCCAACAAAATCACCACCTTCTGCACTGCCTCGAGGGAAAAAATAAATAAAAGGGATTTTTCAATGCCAGTGAAGAATCCTAAATGCTCCTGAATTTTCTTCAGCTTTTCCCAAGGCACAGAATGGGTGAGTCTGGGTCCTTAAATGGACCCAAGAAGAGTCATTTAAGACCAAATGTGAGATATATCAATTTTTTAAGTGGAAGACTATTTGTGGTAAACTAAAGCAAAGAGTGACAGCTTCTCTTATTTTCCTCTGTGGGAGACATAAAAATCTAGCCTTCAGAAGACTTAAAATCACTCTCAGTGCTGTAGATAAGTATATGGCATTAAAAAAGCAAAATGTGCTACTAAAAATCCTGCTAATGGCAGGCTTTTACTATGCCTCAGTTCAGCAAGAGTCAATACTAATATCCCCTTTCCACATAACTATTAAGTGTCAGAATTGGAGTGTGAACTCAGGTTGGCCTGACCCCAAATGGAGTTTTTATCTTCATTCATAATCTGATAGCAGGGGGAAAATAATTATTGTCTTAATTTGCATTTAATTATTAATGTTGGTCAGCATCTTTTCACACTTATTGACCATTTATATTTCTCCTGTCAATTGCCATAGCATGTTTTTACCTTATTTTTCTATATTTTCCAACTTTAGTGATTTGTAGTTTTATGAACATAGGGATAATTCCCCATTATATGTAACAAATGTTATATTGAGATATATTCTATTCTAGTGTTAGTTGTTGCTTGATATATGGCTTTGATCTGGCTAGTATTCATTTCCAGAAATGAACAGAGATCTATTTTCCCTAAAAGCCTGATATTTATTCCAATTACATTAAAGATTTAATTTTTTCCACTGAGTTTAAATGCTACTCTGTTCTCATATTTTTTTTAAAAAAAATTCATTTTTGCTTCAGCATCCCCCAAAAGCAACAGAATTGTTTGTGTGTGGACAACTGAAAGGAATCTGCCAAAGGCTAGACTGTAAGGGATCAAATTGTCTGCCTCACTCACAAATGCACAGTGAGTCCAAGATCTGGTACAGACCGTGCCCTTGCAGGACAGCTGTGGAAGGAAGAAGCAAGTGAATGGGTAAACACAGACCTCAGCAAAGCTGCAGAATATTGGAGGTTCTAATGAGGTTCAAGGAGTGAGGACATTCAGAATGAATGACCCCAGTGTCCTGGATATGGATAAAATATGCAGGATCTGAGCCCAGACTGCTAAGACTCCCTTCATGGCTCCCCATATTAAGATAAAATGGTTGCTATTATTTGTCTCAGGTTTTTACATGTAAATTATTTCAATGACTTAAGTACATTTGTCCTTCAGTATCCTCAGTACTGATACCCCTATGGATACCAAAATTCACAATGCTCAAGTCCCTTATGTGAAATGGTGTACTCACTGTACTCTAAAGCATTTCTAAATTACTTATATTGCACAAAATAATGAAAATGCCATGTAAACAGTTGTTATTATTTAGGGAATAACAAAAAAAAAAGACTATGTTCAATAATAACAAAATTTTTTTTTCTTGGTGATACTGGGGTTTGAACCCAGGGGCACTCTACCACTGAGCTACATTCCCCAGCCCTTTTTATTTTGAGATAGTGCCTCCACAAATTGCTAAAGTTGGCCTTGAACTTGTAATCCTCCTTCAGCCTCCAGAGTCGCTGGGATTACAGGCTTGTGTTAATGCTCCCGTTTTGCCAGCAGTTTTTGTTTGTTTGCTTGTTTTCTTTTTTAAAACCTGAGAATCAGCTGGGCTTCAAGTCTTTTTCCTAGTTCTTCCTCTAGAGCACCCAAAAAGCTTTCCTCTGCATAAACAAGGATGTTGGCCACTTAACTACAAAGACCATAAGACCCTGATTTCCAGGACCATCCTCCTTTCAAATAGCCTGTCCTGTTATCAAAACACCTCAGGCCATTCAGCAGCTGTCCTAATGGCACAGGCTTGCGACCAGAAACCTCATTTCCTTGCACTGTGACACTATTTGACAGTCTGAAGTCAAGTAAAACAACCATTTCTATTTAGTTTTGTACCCAGTCTTTCTTGCTGCTTCTATCATTCACTGGAATAAGGAAGTCTACAAAATTCCTTGTCAACACAATGTCCATCTTGCAAATCTCCAGTGCTGGGGCCACAGGTCTTGAGTCCAGAGAGGAATAAACTGACTGTCCCTCTTCTGCCCGGCAGGTGGTGATCGAGTCCGACCTCTACACTCCCCGGCCCCTGGAGCTGCTGCCTCACCGCAGCGACCGTCGAGACGCCGGCGAAGGCCGCAGGTTTGGCCGTCTGCAGAACGCTCGGCCTCCCGGGGGGCATCCCGCCAAAACCCCCGCCAGACCTGGTACGTGAGTCTCAGCCCGGTTCCTAAACCTCGTTACACGCAGTGACCTCCATAGAGCAGGTTACACGCCTACGTGTCCTGCGTGGCGTTTTTCAAAGGACTATGTGTTCCTTTGGCAGTCACAACCACTCCAGGTGAGCAGAGCACCTTCGGTGTGGGGCGCCAGGTGAGCCAACACCTGCGCCTTTCCCACACTATGCTGTTTCCACTACGAAAGCACCTGCTCTCGGGCCTCACCCACAGCAGCCCTAGGGTAACACCTGCCTATAAAGCAGTGGCTTCTGTGTGTGCGCACAGTGAAGACGCTCTCGTCTACCATCTTGCCCCTCAGGGAGCAGTGCTGTATTCAGGGGATGCAAATCATTATGGTTTGTGACGTAAAAACCTTGACCTATGAAGCGTGAAGGACGCTCAAATTATTTGCTTAACTCGTGCGTGTGTAAATGTTACAAGCTCTTCCTGCACTACCGTCTTAAAATCTTGTCCCCTTATTTTGAGTTCCAGCTCCTGCACCCCCCTAAAAGAAAAAGAAAAAAACAACTTGCCAATGTGCCACATTTGACTTAATGTATAGAAAGAATTTAGGGGCAAATCTGTTTTGAAAACTGGAAACTTTATAATCTTACCTTGGATACCGTGTTTTAAAATAGCTTCCACCCAAACAGTGAAATAGGATTCTGCCTGTGGCCCAGTCAAGTCTGTGATGGCATTTAGCCGTTAATTGGTGGTTTATGATATTTCTGTTATGCCTACAACCTGAAGTTATTCATATTTTAACTCCAAAAATACACAATAGAAAGTTCAGGGCATCCTTCTCAAAACTTTTGGGCATTAACAATGAAGTATTTTATAAGAACTGCAATAACCCTCCCTTGAGTATGTCCCTTCATCCATCTTCTCTTCCCATCCACCCATGCCACTCTTGTCCTGTTGTTTTGTTTTCATTTCCCCAGTTTGGTGCTAGGCTAGACCTCTAAGGTTTCTTTGGTCACTAAGAACCTGATCTTGCCCTTTTAACTCTATGTATAAAAACACACAAATTGAGCTATATTCTCCAGTTATGTGATTGTACATATGTATACGTATGTGGAGTGAAGGCATTAGGAAAACCACAATCTGCCTTGCAAATTAAGAGGAGATAAGATTTTTCTCTATGTCTATGTATAGGTGAGTGGGTGGATGCATGTGCGTGGAAAGAGAAAAAGAGGCAGAATATTTCTATTTGCTACCAAATTGAAGTGAATTTAGAGCCATGCTTCTCAAAAGTTAGTGTGCAAAAGAATCACCTGGGAGTCTTGTTTTTATGCAAGATTCTAATTTAGGAGAACTAGGTAGGCTCCAAGATTTTGTTTCTAACACCCTCCCTATGATGCTGGTGGTGCTGCTCCAGGAACAACAGATTGAGTAGCAAGGATTTAGACATGATCTAATGCAATGGTTCTCAAAGTGGGTCCTGGGAACAACAGCAGCAGCTAGAAGTTTGTTGGAAATGCAGATTTTATTGAATCAGAAACCTCTGGGTTATGACACATCAATCTGTGTTTTAATGTACACACACATACACACAATTCTTGTGCACGCAGGAGGCAAAGAACTTCTGATCTACTGCAGCTTCCCCTTTGCCAATCTGCAGAAGAGGAAACTGAAACCATAGAAACTGTTTGACTTAACCCAAGGTCACACTGCTTGTTAGCCACAAAGCCAAGATGAAATCTCAGGTCTCTGGATTCCTGAGCTAGTGTCCCTTCCCCCAGGGAATAATGTCTTTCCAACCATCTAGTTTAAGGGTCATTTTCATACCTTTCTAAGTAGTTTGTGTCAACTTGGACTGCCCAAGTCAGTCCTGAAAGACAAGAGCTATACATGATGAAATGAAAAGAATCTGCCCAACATGTGACAGCTCATGCAGAGATGTGCTAGTCAGATTTTAAAAAAAAGAAAGAAAAGAAAAGATTGAGCTGGGCATTGATTCAATTCCTTCAGCTCCCCCAGTCTGATAGATTCCAGAGAGGATGGAAAGGAGGGAGCTTTTTTGAGACAAAGCCATATACTGATGCTCTCCAAATAAAGGCTAGACACCAATCTATAGGTGTTTAGTCTCACTCCCTCCTGTCAGAAAGCTGTATATCTCTGAGGATCTTGAATCTAGGGACTTGCTTTTTTGTCTGAGCCATAGGAGTAGGCTCTTGGATGCTGTGGCCTTTTCACTTGGGAGAGAGATGCTTTGAGGAGCCTTAGGAACCTCAAGGACTCTGAAGTCAAAGACCAGGCTGGAAGCTCTCCGTATGAGATCTCAGGTGCCTGAAAAAGAGATAGTTCCCACCTCCTAGGCCTGGAAAAATCAGTTGTCTATGGGACTTGAATGAATTAAGTCAGGGCACCTCAGAACCAACTTGCTCAGACAAGTTGAAAGTTTCTTTCTCAGCTGGAGCTGCTATCCATAATTCCAGCACGTCTGGATCCAGTAAGGTCCCTTATACCCTCTTGTTTTGCCCCACTCCTTTATACACTGAACACAGACTGTGTCAACTACTTGATATTTCTCATCTTTCTCTGTTGTACTTACCTCAAGGTGCCGAATGAGATTCCCTGCATCTCAAGTATGTGGAGAACACTGTCAGCGAGGGACCTCAGAATCCAGTCCCCCTCCCTCTACAAGGCTACCAGCATGGTCCTCCTGAAGCAGAAATCTGCCCCTGTCATCCCTCTGCTTTAAGCACCTTCCACCTTCCCTATAGGCCATACTGGCATCTCCCAGTCCACCTCTAGTGACATTCCTGTTTAATCAAGTAGATAGACTGAGCTACAGTGCAATTCTGTGACACTCCTTATTATATTCTGTCTACTTGGACCTTCACTGGCATATTCTTTCTGTGGCTTACCTTTCCTGTCTCTCCCCACCTGGAAAATGCCATCTCTTCCTAGGCTTGGCCCTTTGGCCAAGCTCCCTGAGGCCTGCAAGACCACCAAAGAAGTCTTTTAACTATTCCATAATGGTGTCCTCATAATTGTTATGGATCTGTAAAGTTTCAGTTTCCTCAACTAGAAAGTGCAAACTATTATATTTGCCTCTTAGAGTTGCAGTAAGGATTAAATGAGATACAGTTGTCCCTTGGTATCCCTGATACATTAGTTTGAGGATCCACCTCGGATGCCAACATCCTTATATAAAATGGTGTCATATTTGCAGATAACCTAGACTCCTCCAGCATACTTTAAATCATCTCTAGATTACTCTTAATACCTAAATACATGTTATATAAGTTGTTGTAATATATTGTGTAGGGATTAATGACAAGAAAATAAGTCTATTCAGCTGGGCACTGTAATCCCAGCAGCTTGGGAGGCTAAGGCAGGAGGATCACAAGTTTAAAGCCAGCCTCAGCAACTTCATGAGGCCCTAAGCAACTTAGCAAGATTCTGTTTCTAAATAAATAAATAAAATGAGCTGAGGATGAGGCTTAGTAGTCAAGCAGCCCTTCAATCCTGGATACAGAAAGAAAGAAAAAAAAAATCTATTCACAGTCAGTACAGATGCATTTTTTTTTTTTTTTTTTTGTGGGTACCAGGGATTGAACTCAGAGGTACTCGATCACTGAGCCACATTCCCAGCCCTATTTTGTGTTTTATTTAGAAACAGAGTCTCACTGAGTTGCTTAGTGCCTCGTCGTTGCTAAGGCTGGCTTTGAACTCATGATTCTCCTGTCTCTGCCTCCCAAAGTGCTGGAATTACAGGCATATGCCACCTCACCCGGCTAGTACAGATGAAATTTAAAAAATATTTTCAATCTATAGTTGTTTGAATCCACAGATGCAGAACCTGTGGATATGGAGAGCTTACTGTATTCATGTGATTTGGGCTCGGTACAGTGCCTGGTATAAAGAGACAAAACTATGAGCTACTATTATTAATGGCCAGACACATTAAGTTTGATATCAGTAGTGTTAAAAGGAAACCCTCTTAGATCAATTAAGTTTAGTAGAGTTGAGGCTGTGGATGTAGCTCAAAGATAGAGTGCTTGCTTAGGTACATAAGGCCTGGTTTGATCCCCAGAACAGCAAAATAAATGAACTAATTAAAAAAATAAGGATTTTGTAGAGTTTATTTGAGCAAAATAATATCAAAATAATTCATGAATTGGTAGTTCTGAGAATTCCAACCAACAACATGATCATCTAACATTTATAGCTACTTAGGAGGCTCAGAAAAGAGAATCACTAAGTTGAAAGCCAGCATCAGGGGCTGGGATTGTAGCTCAGCGGTAGAGCGCTTGCCTCGCATGCGTGAGGCCCTGGGTTCGATCCTCAGCACCACATACAGAGCAATAAAATAAAGACATGGTATCCATCTACAAAAAAAAAAAATTAAAAAAAAAAAAAAAAAAAAGAAAGCCAGCATCAGCAATTTAGCAAGGCCCTCAGCAACCTGGTGACCCTCTCAAAATAAAAGAGACTGTGGATATAGCCTAGCAGTAGAGCAAGTACCACCAGGTTAATCCCCAGTAACGCAAAAGGAAAAAGAAGAAGAAAAGGAAAAAAAGAAGAAGCAGCTGCAGGCTTCATGGTACAAATTACAAGTAGATTGGGGCATCTGGAATAAAGGTATTAGAAGATTCTCTGTACATTCATCTGATATAGCCAGTATCTCAGAATTCTGAACCAGTGAACTCCAGTTCTTCCACTGTATAGGCTGTACTTCCTGCTGCAGACACAGCTTCTCTGCTCATTTCTAGAGAGGTGTCCAGAAGTTCCATGTTACCAAATTGACCCCAGGTGTAGAGACCTAATAACCTCTTTACCCTTCATGACCTGAGATGAGGCCTTAGAAAAGAAGGAGGAGCTGAGGGCACAATCTCTGACCACTTCCTGCATGCAGACATAGTGCTAAGTGCTTCCGCATGTGTGGCTTTTAGACATTGACTATTTTTTAGAGCAGTTTTAGGTTCATTGCAAAATTAAGCTGAAGGTATACCGATTTCCCATATGTCCCCCTCCCGTGCCCACACATGCACAGCCTCCCCCAGCTATCAACATACCACCAAAGTGATATGATTGTTACAGTTGATGAGCCTACATTGACACACTGATAGTATGTAGATCTTAGTTCCAGCCCCTGCCCCCCACTTCCAGAAGAGTTTCAGGGATGCAGGTGACCCCATTTGGCAGGTACCTTACTGCCTGGTTTTGCTTCTTGAGAAATTCCCTTCTGTGATTGATTGGCTAGAAATAATTGATGCAGAACCAGGGGGAAGCAGAACTCTGAGTACCACTGAGTAATGTCTTCTCTGTTCAACTTCACAGTGGGGATTTCTGAACCCAAAGCATCAAATCTGTGTGGGAATCGAGCATATGGAAAATCACTGGTAAGTAAAAAATAAGCCTGGTTAGTTAAAGCTGTTGTGCTTTAAACTTCTCACCATGTCTGATTCTCTTGTGCCATACAGAGAGACTAAGTATCCTTTGCCCAGGCCTGAGGATTATTAGAAAAGTGTAATTGAGGTCTTTGCTCCTAAAAGCTATTAGTTGACTTTGCTTTGGGTGTTTGTGGCACATCACTGATTGCTTCTCTTTCCCGCCAGAAGTTCAGTTCTTAGAGAATCAGAAGCTGTGACCCAGCAGACATCTATCTCATAGATGAGGGAAAAAACTGTCTTTTCACATAATCCCCACCAAGTGAACATACCTGAGTCCCAGGTGCAGTAATAGGGGTAAAGAGATGTAAGGTTCTCAAACACCTTGAAAGCACAAAACACTACTGTCTTAGTCAGTTTGGGTTGCTATAACAAAATAGCATAGATTTGGGAGCTGAAACAACCCTTTCTCTCATTTCTGGATTCTGGGAAGTCCAAAATCAGGTGTCAGCAGATGCAGGTTCTAGTGAGGGCTCTCTTCCCAGAGTGAAAATGGCTGCCTCCTGGCTGTGTGCTCACATGGCCTTTCTTCTGTGAGTACATGGAGAAAGAGATCTCTGAAATATCTTTTTCTTCTTATAAGTGTCCTATCCCATGATAGAAACTCTATCCTGATGATTTCACGTAAGCCTAATCACCTCCCAAACTCTCCACTTTCCTATACCATCACACTGGGGTTTAGGCTTCAGTTTGAAAGAAACAAAAACCAATCAAACAACCAGTCATCTCAGTACAGAGAAACCTCTGAGGTATCTGCGAGAGGTCAAATTCTCTCAAAGCAGACTCTGAGATTTGGAGTTTGAGGTGCAAGATGCATATTAGGGACAAGTAACAGGAGTAAGGAGGCAGGGTTTGGTGGAGGGAGTGTCTGAACCATGATGCAAATCCAACAGCTCCTGTTGGGGAGCTCTGAGAAAAGTATTATCCAACCAGGTCAATTTGAGTTGAGCCAAAATGGTCAAGCTTTTATGTCCCCTCTTCCCTCCATCTCAGCACAGCATGTGGGCTTCCCCTTGGGCAAGGTGACCCTCTGCAGCTGAGGCATACTTGAAGAAGCCAAGAACCTGCTATTCACCCTCTGTCCTTCCTTGAACAGGAATCAGGTGGTACATCTCCACATCCATCTCTTCTCCTATGTCATCTTCTGGGATTGAATGCTGGGTTCCCTCTGGTTTCGCAGGGTCAGCAGTGGCTGGAATTAAGGTCAGCTCAGGCACTCCAGGCCCTTTCAGTGTCAGCTCTTAAGATGTATAGATGGTGTGATGTGAGAATTAGAAGAGACCCCAGAGGTTATCTGGGCCAGCCCCTCTTCTCTGTGAAACAAACTGGACAAAGATGTGGGTGCATCACTCCTGGTCTGGGCAGGATACCTAATCCAGGGATCTCATTTAAGTCATCAGTATAGTAGGAAAACCACACAAAGGAGGAAAGGGGAAAGTTGTTGTCAGTGGGGGAGGGCTTCTTCAACCCTAAACTCAGGGAAGAGTAGCTTGATTGGGCAGTTGATGCCTCAGGTTGTGACAGAGCAGCTGCCCTTACACAGCACCCTTGGCAGAGAGGCAGCTGCAGTCACTAGCCAGGAGCCTGGTGGTGTAGGGTAGTGATGGGGATGAGGTGATAGTGATGAAGAGGAGGAAGAGGCAGCATTTCCTCCAGACCTGAAACAGTGGGGCTGAGTCCCATAGTTCATTACCCCAGGGCAGGAGAGCAATCCAGAACCCACACAACTAAATCCGATTCAATATTGATGTGCACTGCATGAGATGGGACTAAGGAAAGAAGGAGAAAAGAGAGAGAACAAGGGCCTTTCCTCCAAAGCTAAGGAGTGGTGGATGTACATTCACATGGCCACTGGCACCATGGGGAGGGAATACTTGGGAGGGACCACAAGGTGGCACAGTAACTCTGCCTGCAACCTTTGGCCAGCTCAGGAGAGAAGGAGGTGGCAAACAGCAGTGCCCTTGACCTGGAATTTCCCAGCAATTTCAGGAATGTGATGACTTGAAGCCTTTGATCTGGCTTGGGGTGGAAGAACAAAGCATAATATGTGTCCTTGGACAAGCAACCTCTGGACTTAGCTCTGGTTGGGCCATCAGTTAATTTTCAATTCAGTACATGCTCCTTGACTCCTTCCCACCTCCTGAAGAAGGGCTAAGAGGGGCTACCAAATGGTTAAGTCCCAGACTGCCACTCACCTTTCAGTCTTTCTAGAGAGACCAAGAGACTGGACAGTGGAGAACCATAAAGAAACAGAGTGGGTGGGATGCCATAATGTGTCACATAGATGGTGCTCTGGAGACTTGGAGACAGAGAAAGTGCAAGGTGGACCACCAGGCTGAGGGAAGGCTTCCTGGAAAAAGTTGCCTTGAAGGGCAGGTAAATGAGGTCTTTTTTTTTTTTTTTTTTTAATATTTTTTAGTTGTCAATGGACATTTTATTTTATTTATTTATATGTGGTGCTGAGAATTGAACCCAGCGCCTCACACTTGCTAGGCAAGTGCTCCACCACTGAGCCACACCCAAGCCCCAGAGATGAGGTCTTGATCCAGAGAGTGAAGGAAAAGATACAGAGCTGTGAATAGCATTAAAGAATGCAGGCCCACTCCTGCTGGAACAGGAAGTGGATCTAATGATACACATGGGGAATAAGAGAAGGCTGAGCTGCCATAGATAAGGCTGAATCCAGTGTTGTGGAACCTTCAAGAGCAGGCTTCAGAGTTGTCCTCAGTCTGCCCTGCTGTGGAAAGTCCTGGCCATTCTGGAGTCAGGAGGGGTGTAGGGAATGTAGCAGGTCTGATCAATAAACAAAGAGATCTGAGGTGACTGTCCCTTGAAGGCTGCAGCAGAGCAATTGGAGAGGCTGGCTGTAGTGTAGGCAGCTTGTTCAAAGCAAGAATCTGCAGGACTTGACAGCTGACACATGACGGAGGTGGGAGGGTAACAGCTCTCATGTAAGATTAGTGGCACTCTCTCAAGTGTCTCTAGGCCAGTGGTTCTGAAAGTGAGATCCCAGGACCAGCATCACCTGGGACACTGAATCAGACACTAGAGGTGGAGCCCAGCACAGGTATCACAGGTCTCTAGGGCTAATGCTGGATAAAGGGTGAAAGCTATTGCCCAGGTAGGTGGTAGTCTCTCTGGATGGCTCGCAGGGTGGGAACATGGACACATATTCCTTTCCTTACAACACAGATTCCTCCAGTGGCCCGGATCTCAGTGAAATCTCCAGCTGCAACAGAGGTGGCAGCCACAGGCTCAGAGAACGGAACCATTCTGGGGAGAGGGTAAGTACTGTGCCTTCCAGCCTTGCCAGCTGCAAGGCTCCTCACCCAGTCCTAGCCTTGTGCAGAAGAGAAACAGGTGGCCTGGTTTTCAGACTCTCAAAATACTAAAACAAAACCCATGCCAGCTGTAGATTACCTTGTAATGAGGGCCATAATCCTGGGTCTGAGTAGTGCCTCATCAACTGTTTCCCTGAGATTAAGCCGAAATGTTTTTCATGGTTTCCACTTCATTAACACTACTCTTTAGGCTTAGAGAATCGTCACTTGGGAGGGTTTTTGTTTAATTAGATGAATATAATTGTGAGCCATACACAGAACATCCCATTTGCCTAATGATGTCAGAAATGCCTCATGAATTCATTTAGAGGCCCCCTGCCCACAGGTAAAGAAAGGTATAAAATACAGTGGTTTCAAACCAAACTGTAACCCCAGTGCTCCTGTTAACACTGATCCAGAGCCAGCAGCTAGAGTAACAGGAGTAGCTATTCCCCTAACACCCCCTCACTGCCTTCAAGGCATGAAGACAGCAAGAGTCTGCAATTCAGTAGGGACTTCAATGTCCCCCCACTACTGCTGTCCACACCACAGGTAGCAGACAAGTGGTTCAGCGGGGAGGATGAAGGGAGTGGGCTCTTTGGCAGACTGCTTTCTAGCTTGGCAGTTCCACCCACTCCAACTTCAGGCAAGTTATTCTGCCCTCTACACCCTCATCTATTTAAAAACAAGCAGACAAACAGGAAAGACAGGAGTACCCATCTCTAGTGGTTCTTCTGAGAACTGAATGAAATCATGTGCTGAGAGTTTAGCTCAAACTTCTGTTAACATTTTTCAAGAAACTTCTAACCAAGTAGTTGGAAGTTCTTGGGAAAGTGTTCAGTGCACATCCAAAAGACCATGTGTGAAAATATTGTCTTAGTCCTTTTTTTTTTGCTGCTAATAACACAATATTGCAGACTGGGTAAGTTATAAAGAAAATAGCTATTTGGTTCATGGCGCTGGCCCAAGGTCGAGGGGGCTGCCTCTGATGATGGCCTTTTGCTGGCAGAGTCCCTGACAGCACACAGTGTCACATGGCTAGAGACAGGGAACATAGAAGAGACCTAGCCAAATTGTTTTTGTGGCACAACTACTCAGAGAGAACCCACTAATTGCATGAATGAATTAATCCTGAGAGCAGAGCCCTAACCACCTCTTGAAAGTATTGCCTGACCCCACCTCTTAATGTCTCATTATGGGGATTAAATTTTAACTTGATTTTGGGCAGGAAACAATCCATATTTAAGTATAAATTTTAAAAGCCAAGTCATGGCCAGGCACACACCTGTAATTCCAGCAACTTGGGAGGCTGAAGCAGAAACATCACAAGTTTGAGGCCAGCCTCCACAATTTCATGAGACCCTGTCTCAAAATAAAAAAATAAAAAGGGCTGAGGGTGTGACTCAGTGGTAGAGTGCCCCAGGATTCAGTCCTTCATTTAAAAAAAAAAAAAAAAGTTATGTGTCATTCAATGTTTTGGGACTTAACTGGAGAAAAGTAAAACAAAAAACAAAAATAAAAATCATTTGGCTTGTATTACATTGTAGTTAACAAATCCTTCTAAGTGGTGATAGGTGTTGCTGATAGCTGACAGTTTGAATAGGCCAGCAAAAACTTCACTGTACCTTAATAGAGGCCAACTGTCAGGTCCACATAGCTGCATTGCAAAGGGTTCTCAAATGACTTTTTTCTCTCTAAACTCAGTTATTCTCATTCCTGGACCCTGGGTGTTGAAAAGACCTCTTTTTTGCCTAAAAGGAGCACCGGAGAAAATGAACATTTATTGAAGGTCTACAATGAGCCTGTGCAGGGATGCTTAATTACTTCATTTTCCTCATCACAAAAGCCCCAGGAATTAGGTGAAATTATCCCTGCTTTGCATAAGAGTAAACAAGCTGATAAAGATTAAGTCACTTGGGCTGGGGCTGTAGCTCAGTGGTAGAGCGCTTGCCTCGCAAGCCTGAGGCCCTGGGTTGGATCCTCAGCACCACATACAAAAGCAATAAAATAAAGACATTGTGTCCATCTACTACTAGAAAAAATTTAAAAAAAAAAAAAAAGATTAAGTCACTTGCCTGAGGCCCCCAGTAAGTGGAAAGCAGGATTCAACCCCCAGGCTCAGTCTCTTTCAGCGGCTAAAAGAGCCAAAAGCTTTGGGGCATTTGTCCCTTCCACAAGATTGCTCGTGTGGAGGTGGGAGGGGTGGGAAAATAGAGGTTTTACAAGGTTAGGCCCCAAGGAGGGGAACAGGAGCAGAACTTGAGATCCCACGAACCAGTGTATCCAGAGTCACCTCCTCCCCATACCCTACAGGAGCCTCCCCCAGGAGGATATTCCTGTGGGTCTCCACAAAAACTCTTTAGCTATGCAGAGCCAGATTACAGGATGCAGAAGCCAAGGAGGAGAGCATCTTGTTCAGCGAAGTGACCACCTTACCCACTCCTGGCTTTTCCTTAGATCCAGACATCTCAAGAAGATGACAGAAGAGTATCCAACTCTCCCCCAGGGTGCAGAGGCTTCCCTGCCACTGACAGGCAGTGCTTCCTGCGGTGTCCCTGGCATCCTCCGGAAAATGTGGACCAGGCACAAGAAGAAGTCTGAATATGTGGGAGCCACCAACAGCGCCTTTGAGGCTGACTAAAGGTGACCCTTCCCAGGTGCCTTGCATTGGCCAAGGTTCACAGGACAAGGGAAGAAAACTTGAGGATTGGGACTGAGCCACATTCACCTGTGCTAGTAGCTGGTCCAAACGTCATCCTCCCTCACTAGCAATCACCCTGGCTTAGGGTGTGAAAAAGGAACGGTCCCTTGAAGGCAAAATAAAACTGTTGGTCTGAAAGTTACTTTGGGAGGTCATAAAATGTATATCCCTATCTTTAGGCATAACTATACCAAAAGCAAACCTTGCCAGCCATTTTAAAGACCCACAAGGGAGAACAAAGGCAATCCCTCTGTCTTCCTTGTGGGTTTTTCCAAAATGTATGATTTCTGGCATGAATTAAAAGCTTAACATTTGAAGGGTTTTTAAACCCTATAATTCTTACTCTTTCCATTTCATGTTTATTTCACCTTGATGAGGTACACATTTTAAGGACAAAGCACTATGTATTTACTTAATACTTATAATATCTACTTGACAGTATCATCAAGATCAGTTATGATGGTCATTTGGCATGATTGCATGAATTCTCTGTTCCTTTATATGCAGTTTTTCTATAGAAAAACATTAAAATTAAATGTTAATGTTTTCTTAAGTGGCATAATCTAGTAGAATTGACAATATCTTGCTTTGGTACAATGATTTGAACTTTCGAAAGTGCTTTCCCACCCATTATCTCTTCTTATCATCACAAAGCCCCAGATGAAAACACACACACACACAATGATTCCCAATCTACAGATGGGGAAATTGAGGCCTCAAAGGGTTATGTGAATAAATATGAGGTGGTGAGACCAGTGACCAGGTCCTCAGCTTCCCTCAGCAGATTCGCTGCTGTTTACTCTAGCAACCAATCTGAGGAACTTTTTAAATTGTGGGCATATGTCTCTGGGGACAACCATGGAGCAAAGAGTCTGATAAAGTTAGAACATATAAATGATTTGAATGTATTAGACCATTGCATATTGGACTGAACCAGAGGAAATTGCCATTTCTATAGGTCAAAAACAATTAAATATCCATTTTATATAAAGGTTCAACCTAATATATAATATGCTTTCCTCTGTCAATGGAAATGTCATCATCAGTTCTATTTTCAACATCAGTAGCCTTAAAATGATCACATAATAATGATGGTAATAATAATTATCATTTATTAAATGCCTACTATGTGCCAGGCATGATACTCAGCACTTTACATAAATTATCCTAATCTTTCTAACAACTGAGTTAAGTGGCTTTATCCATTTCATATGTAGATGCCAGTTCTAAAAGGTTAAATGATTAGTCCGAAGGCACCTAACATACCATGGGTGTCCAGCTTCAATACCTGTGTTATATATACTCCTTCACATGAAAGAGTTCACAACATAGAGAAGGACTAGCGTTAGTAATGAATTTTTGTCTCAAGCAGTAAAGCTAATGGATCGGTAGAGGCTGCCTGGAGTGCTGTGTGAAGAAGTGATCCGAGTTAAAAGAGTGCAGTGATCAATGAGTAATGCCGTGCCTGTGGAGGGGATTAGTGACCGGCCTTGAATACTCCTCATCTGGGACCTGAACTCTGCCTCCAGAAGACTTGTTTTCTAATTCAGAGGTTTAAATTAATTCAACCTATTTAATGAAATGAAAAATTCTGTGGTAAAATTTAGCCTATGACTTTGTTGAAATTGTGTCGTCTTTGTACAAAGTAGAGTTTGACCACTCTACATCTCATACTCAACTGATATTTCTGACTGCTGCACTGTGGTAACGTCTTGCTTTGTGCTCTTTGAATTTCTTGTTTCTGTATCTCCAGGTAAATTCCAAAAAGGTATGGTGGTAGGTAAGAGGCCTGGGCTTCTGGGCTTTCATCTTGCTGATCTTGCCTTCAGCCACTGTGCTCGATTCTGAGGACCTGATCCTGGCACCCAAACATGATTTGGAAACTTGTGCTTAAGGGCTTTTTCACCAAGGGCCTAATCCTAATGAACTATCCAATGTCTTATACAGTGTAGAAATTGGGGTCCAGAACAAAGTTAGAGAACAAACAGGTAATCTTGCTGGACCACACAGAGTCTCCTACTATTTATTTTAACTTATTTAATTTATAACTGATGTCTTTTATTTTTATTTGGCAACTGAAGATCCATGTAGGATGGAATGAACTTATTTATTTTTAATTTAAATATTTCATGATGAAGTGTTTGCCTTGTATAGAACATTTGGTGAGTTCAAATAAAAATAAAGTGTGCTTTGTGACATTAATAAACCACTAAAAGAGTGTGTCTGAGGCTCCCTCATTGAACAGGAGGAAGATTTTGCACAAAGGGAAATAATTATGTATCTAGACGTCACTGCTCTTTGAAATGAGAGGAATAATTTTTTATATAAAATAAATTGGGATAGTAAGAAAGAATCTAGCATGTTCTTTCCATCCTAAAAAAGGGCCATGCCCAGCAGTTACCACCAGGGCCTCTGTTAATAAGACCCTGACTGCATGACCTGACCTCTTGGAATCTCTCTGTCCTCCCTAATGGGACCCTTCAGTTCCCACCATAAACATCAGGAGATCCAGTGGCCATCCCCAGCCTGCCTCTCTCCACTGATGAGGGGAAGAAGCAGGCTTTCTCCTGTGTGCCCCCCAGGTTCGGCCTTGCTGGAGACTGCCTCCATGACTCATATCACAGCCACTTGCAGAAGGACGCCAAGGCTTGCTGCAGACAGCTGTCTGGGAATGACCAAGCCTAGAGTCTTCTCATGCCAGAGGCAACAGGGTTTCCAGGACATTTAGGGTAATAACATTGCCTCTGTTAGGATCAGGGCCAGTCAAATATTTCAGTTCTTACTTAAGAGCTCTCTGGCGATTCCCCCACCCTACCCAGCACCAAGGTTGCCTGTAGAGCCGGCAGATGGGCAGTGGGTAGGAAAAGCAGCACCAGCCAGAGCCCAATTTTAAAAGGAATCTTGTGACACGTTGTCTCTGACACTAAATTGGCAGAGACCGAAGGACAAGCAAAGAAAAATACAGGCAAAGATGACTCTCCAAAGGATTAGAATTTGCATTTTGTTTTTAATTTCTTATCACAATGTTAGCCTGCTCTGAGAGATTTGTGGCAAATGCATCAGTATGATGCACAGGGAAAGAGATCTTGCTCTGCAGGCCAGGCCACTTGCCTTGACACTTAATTTTTCATTCTGTCACGTTGGACCTGGAACAAGGCTCACGCCTATTAATACCCTTTGTTGGGAGGAAGAAGGAAGATTGGGTAATGGCAGCAGAAGGAACCTAACACTTGGCGCCATCATGGACACGATAGCTCAGCCTGTGCCAGCCTCATTCCTGTTCCCTTTTTGGAGTCTGTAAAGAAGCCAACCTGAGAGGCTAATAGAGTCCCACATCACAGGTATTCCCCTTAACTCTCTTGGAGACCCAAGTGCTATGTCCCCAGTTCTGGGCTGACCCAGAGAAGAACAGTTACCATGAATCTAATCCTCCTTTCCCAAGTGACCAGAGCTTCACTTGTGAAAATAAGAGGAGCCTGTGCTTTTCCAAAAGGACAAGGGATGTGGATCCTGCCCAGCCCCAGACAGACAGCGATACCCAAAGTTCTGAGCAAACGCCAACCAATGTTTGGGGCTCCATCTACAGAGAAGCAAATTGAAATTCCTATTTAACTCCAGGAACCCCGGGCATTCTTCAGGAAAAGACCCCACTTCGATGTCAGCCCACTTTGCTGATGTCAGGTTTTGCCGAGCTAAGTATTCTACCTACCCAGGCAATTGAGTGCTTGACAGGGGGCTGGTGGAACAACAGAAGTTCAGCAATAGCCCCTGATGAGTAAGACAGCCATTTCTAAAATCACAAATGCCACATGGAGTGCTCCAAGGGTAACAACGTTCAGATAAAGGGCAAGAGGCAATGTGAACTATGAAAATATTCTCTTGGTGTCATTCAGGACACCCAAAACTGTGGGTGAGGGCTAGCTTGTTCTGTTTCTCAGTACCCACCTACCAATCCCCCTCTACCCACCATCTTCCTAGTCACACACACATACACACAACCCTACCACTTCTGTTGCTTTTTCTCGTTTTCCCCACACTCTGTGCCTTGAATTCTGGTGGGAACTCAGTGTGAACCCTCACACTGTCCTCTGGCTACGAGGAATGCCACCTCCTCCATCCACTTAGGGCCTTTTATCTTGGGTGCATCATGATCTAAAACCCTGGTTGCCAGAAACACAGGCTGTGAGGGGTTGAGATGCTGTGAAACCTCATGGAGACTCAATTTCCTCAGCATTTGAAAATAAAATGTCATATCTTCCTCTAAAATCCTAGAAAAGATTGAAGGTATCAGCTGACATGCAGCTGATTGGCACCAATATGGTTGCACAGCCATGAAAATGCAGGAGTATTTCACACTGGCAGGCAATCGCCAATGCCCAGGCCTCCCTGAAGGATATGCCCTTGTCTCATCCCCCTATTGGCCCTGGTTTCCTCACCCCTCCCTTGAGCCTCTCACCAACCTCCCCATGGACCAGCAGTCATGGATAATGCCTGGCACAGTGGAGGGGAGTGGGACCAGGACCCACTCAACATGATGGCCGGCAGTTGTCTTCATTGGTCATTTGCCTATGCTCTGCCAGTTGTTACAAATCTGGACTGTCCTCTTGAAGACAACATGTTTGAATGTGCCTGTCATGTAAGCTGAAATAGAGAGCACATAAATGTAAGGTGCTAGAGTATCAGTCATTTATACCTTACTGTAAGTAGATGGAGAATGGAGATGAGGTTTCCTTATTCCTGGAAGGTAGGGTGAATGGAAGGGTGAAATGATGAGAAAGGGGAAGGTTGGAGGCCCCATGGTAGGACACTGCAGCCTACTTCCTCCACTTAGTCTAGAAACTGACTTCTCTCCAGCATTTAAATTCTTTGGATTCAAAGTACAACACTCCCAAGAAGCAAATGTCCACAGTGAAGATGACAGGAAATAGATAGCCCTGACAGGTGGTCCTACAGGGTGTCTGCACCCCCAGCCCAATAACCATGGGCCCCTGGATAGTGTAGAGATGGGAAGCCTGGTACAGAGACCCAGCCCCACATTTATTGTAGAGAGAGAGAGTTTCACTGGTCAATCTGCTTGAGGTTCTTCAAGCCTCTGTTCTGTCTCATCTTTGAACATGGATTAAATTACCTGCCCAGTCAACCTCGTGGGCTGATGAAAGATCACAGGAGAGCTAGTACATAACAGGGCTTTGTAAATTGTGAATTGCTCTTCTAACATATGGTGTTATGATTACCCACTCCATTCAGAAAGAAGCAGAGCTGGGCGTGGGGAGAAATGACTCAGGCAGCTCAAGTCAGGAGTGAGAGCTAAAGAGCTAGTCAGAGACTGAAAATAGAATCATCTTCAGAACTCAGGGGCCAGTCTCTCAGTGACTGTTAGGCAGGGCCTTCATGCTACCTGCTTCCTGGTGTGGCATGTGGAGCTGGTGCTTGAAGCCTGAGGTGGCCACATGCCCTACCAGGTGGGTTCAGGCCAGTGGCCCTCGGCTCACAGGCATCAAGTGGAGGGAGGTGACTCCTCGTTTGAATTCAAACAACTCTCTCTCTCCAGGAGCTGCCTACTTGCTGCCAAGTACTGCCCTTGGCCTCTTGCCTGCATTCCCTACTGGCAAAATTAGCCCTCAGATGAAACTGACAAAGCACATCAGCCCAGGAGACCAGAGGCCCTGCCTGCATACTCCAAGCCCAGAAGAGGGAAGCCAGGCTCTGCCCATCCTGCCTCACCCATGCTCCAGCCCCTCCATTCCAAGACAGGTGGAGGAACTGGGTACCCATAGGACTGAAGCACTGCTGAGAGATGGGGTCTGGTGGAGACCGGCCTGCTTGGGTGTAACTAGGCAGATATTGGCTGTTTCACAAACACTCTTCCAAAGCATTCTTGCTGCTTGCTCAGGCCAAGGAAAGCAAGGTAATAACTCAAGGAATAGTGACCTCACCAGGAAAACAGGCTCTGCAGTCTCATACCCAAGTCCCACATCCCCAGATAACCCAGGAGAGTCGTGTGTCATGAGAAATCCCCAGGAAGCACTGCCCTGCAAGAGGAGCAGGTGCCAAAGTAGAAGCAGACGGGCAGCAGGAATAGAGAGCTCCCTATACCCTGCTGTCTAGAAAAGACCACCCTCCCAGGGGCGGGGGTAGAAGGTGGAGGGGCTTTCAGCCTCAGGGACCTGCCCTCTGCCACCACATAAAGAAACCAGAACAAAGCCAGAACTATTTGTTATCTTGGCTCTCCAGGGCCTGACCAGGCTCTCGCTCCAGCAGGCTCCCTCACAGCCGCTGGGAGCTGGGAGCTGGGTGCTGCCACAGAACCACATTTCCCCATCTGCTACTTGTTCTTCCTCAGGATGTGGCAGAAGCTGGAGATTAGGAAGGAAATAGGAAGTAGGGAGAACAGATGCCTGAATGTTCTGGCTATTTATTCCCTGCCTTTCTAGCCCAAGAAGCAGGAGGGGAGAAAGCCATCCTCAGGCTCTGAATGGGTAGATTCACCCTCAGGTACCCAGGGCTGGGTGCCAGGGTCTGCCTGAACTCCCAGGCTAACTCCACACATCTTTCTGGGCCTGCCAGTTGGCATGTGGTGGACTGCTGTACTTTGATACAAATGCAACTGTGGTTATAGGGACTAACGTTTATTTTTTGATGTGCCAGGAACCGTGCATTAGCTCATGAAATTCTCTAAACAACACAGTGTGGTTCTTCCATTTACCCTACAAACGATTGAAAGGGTAGAAACTCCTTCAATGTTCCTGACCAGAACAACAGCTCATTTTCAGAGACAAAATATTGCCCGTGGCTCCAGGGAGGCAGGAGGCCAAGGCAGGCCCTCAGCCAGCCCATTACTCAGCAGGTGAGCTGATTGTGAAAGACAGCAGCTCAGTTGTCATTCCAGTGTCCAGAGCAACAGCACAAACAGTATGCAGCCGTGCAGGTCAATGACCTGGCCTCCCTCATGTAAAATCCCCTGTGGCATGTGCAGTGGGAAAGGGCAAGGCACAGGAAAAACAGGTGGAATTCCTTTTTTTTTTTTTTTAATTTTTTTTAGTTGTTGATGGACCTTTATTTATTTGTATGCAATGCTGAGAATCGAACCCAGTGTTTCATGCATGCTAGGCAAGCGTCCTACCACTTGAGCTACAACCCCAGTTCCCAGGTAGGATTCTTTTTTTTTTTTTTTTTTTAATTTTTTTTAGTTGTAGATGGACACATTGTCTTTATTTTATTGCTTTGTATGTGGTGCTGAGGATCGAACCCAGGGCCTCACGCATGCGAGGCAAGCACTCTACCGCTGAGCTACAATCCCAGTCCCCCCAGGTAGGATTCTTGATGTGAGAACATTTCTCCAGCCTGGAGATGTTTCTAGTCTCCTTACTCAGTCTGCAAGTGCAATAAATAAAACCATGGGCCTAATTCCCACCCACATGCTTCTTTTAGTGCTGGGGAGACCCTCGTCCAACACAAAACCTGAATTTGTGACAAGGATTTCAGAAACATACCTTCCTCCACAATTTAATGCTGAGTTTTGAAAAGTATACTTGCTTTCCCTACCAAATAACAAAAAGCAAAAGTCATCCTAAGGAAACACAGAATTAATAATACCTAACTTGGGCTCAGCATGGTTGGTACACTCCTATAATCCCAGCAATTTAGGAGGCCAAGGTAAGAGGATTGTAAGTTTGAGGCCAGGCTCAGCAATTTAGCAAGGCCCTAAGCAACTTAGCAAGACTCTGTCTCTGGGTTCAATCCCCAGTACTAAAAATTAAAATTAAAATAATCAAAAAAACAGTACCTAGATTGGAACTATTGGGCAGGCAAGAAGAGGTTAGGAAATATGTTCTAGAAGAAGTGAGCTGGAAATTAGATATGAGAATTTGAGGTGGCAGAAAATAAGAAAATGAGAAAAGAGAAGAAGTTTCAGACAGGAGCAACTCACAATTCAGTGATTGTGGACACTGGGATTGCAAAATGAAAATGCTTTTGCTCTTGGACGGTGCACTGGTTTAATTTGCCCACATAAACAACTTAGATTACCACATAGCCTGTGTTAGGCATTTATATGTTGCTTGAAGAAAATAAAAGAGTAAGCATCTCACAGGAAGAGTCAGGGACACTTGAGCTGGATATTGAAAGATGTTGCCAAGAAAAGAAAAGACAGGGGCCTACCAGCCTTCCCAAGAGAAGTCAGTTAGACAGGACCTAAAGAAAAGGTGCCAAAGAAACTGGTTTGGGGAGATTTCTCTTACTGTGAAAGCAGGAAGCATTTCTAGACAAGATGTTTGAACCCTTTGGCAAGAGGTTTGAGCAATGGCAGCACAGGTCAGCCTGAAACTCAAAGGGACAGCGAGCAGGGGAAGAAAAAGAGAGAAGGAGAAAGAGGGAAGAGGAGGAGGAGAAAGAATAGTTCTGACTGTACTTTGCATATAGACTCTCATCCCAGATTGCTTACCTATAAAACAAGGTCAAAAATTACTCCTCTGCAAAGTTAGGGTAAGAATATACATTATACGGCTGCATTATCCAAAGTCGTCAAACTCATAGAAACAGAATATAGAATGGTGGTTGCCAGGGGCTGGAGAGAAGGATAAAGAGGGAGTTGTTGTCCAACATATATAGACTTTCAGTTCTATAAGATGAAAAAGTTCTAGAGATTTCTTGCACAACTATATGAAAATACATAACTCTATTGAACTGTACCCTTAAAAACAGTTAATATGCTAAACTTTGTTATGCTTTTCTTTTTTTTCTTTTGGTACCCGGGGTTGAACTCAGGGGTACTCAACCACTGAGCCACATCCACAGCCCTATTTTGTGTTTTATGTAGAGACAGGGTCTCACTGAGTTGATTAGTGCCTCGCCGTTGCTGAGGCTGGCTTTGAACTCGCGATTCTTCTGTCTCAGCTTCCCAAAGTGCTGGGATTACAGGTGTGCACCACCACACCTGGCTATTATGCTTTTTTTTTTTTAAACCAAAATTGTGTCTACTTCCTGGCAGATTTACACATTTGGTTTAGCAAAATAAAGGAATAGATAAATAAGTAGATAGTTTAAAATAAGTTTAAACACCCTGTGCATAGATGACCTCTCTCCAGGCCAGCAGCCCACCACATGCTTTCTTCATGGTCCAGTGGATGTCTGGGACCCAGCAGAGGGCAACACATGGGCTGCTTCTGTAGATGTTGAAGTCTGGGTTGGGTATTTGTGGAAATGTCTTATTTCCCCTACCAATTTGTGGTTCCTTAAAGGCCAGGACTATGTTGTGTTTTGCTGTGAACAAGAACATATGTGGGTCTCCCAATAAGTATTTGCTAGATATATGAAAGAAAAGTAGCAAGAGAAGGTGACACTAATTTTATATTTAGAAATATATAAATACCATACATAAAGACATTTGTAGAGATTACCTTTGAAAGTGGGATTAGGTGAGATTTTTTTTTGTTACTTTCATAGCAGGGGTTTCTTTATTTCCTACAATAAACTTATATTATAATAAGATAAAAAAGAATATTTTGTTCTGACTTGTTTGTTGGGTTCAAATATCCAGAGCTGGTAGTCTGAATATTTGAGATGCTGAGACAAGTTTAATCTCATTCCTTAACAGATTATACCTGTAGGAAAATCAGGCCCCTGGGAAAGACCTGGGCTACAGTAGCATGTCCCTCTGTCCCTCTAGTCCAGGACATAGGTTCTTATGTTGAAAAATCATCTTGTCAGTCCTAAGTCCTGTAATGTAGAAGAAGGCCCCATATCAAGAAAGGGGTGAGCAGCTGGCCATGAGGCAGCAGAAATTCTACACAAAAGCCAGGGTGGTACCTATGCTGTTGGCAATAGAAGAGTCTTCCAGACATGTTGGGTGGGCCAGAGAAATGAGGCCCATGTCTACTCAGGGAACTTCCCAAGGCTATGGTTAGCCTGTCTTTTACAAAGTATGCCAGAGGTTTACACAAAACACAGCTCATTCTTGGGCAAATTCAGGATCCACCTTGGAACAAAGGTACTAAGACCCTCCAGCCCAAATGACCTCCTACTTTATCTGACAAGAAGGCCTCACATCCTCACTGCCAGAAGGATCCAAGGGTAACAGCACATTAACCCATTAGCATATCAGCAAAAACAGAGTCTCAAGGGATTGAGAGGCAAGCCTTGTGTATTTTGTTTTTTCAACTTTTCAATTTTATTTTAAATTTTTTGTTTTAAAAATTCAACAAAATTGCTTAATTGTGATAGGTATACTCATGTAATTTCAAATGACTATAAAAATGAGATTAGTGGTCAATTTCTTTGGCAAAAACTGAATGGCAGACAGTAATGCTAGACACACAATTTTGCCTTTTAGCCACCCACTATTCTTTCTGACACAGACAACAATGGCTTCGTTCTGCCTGGGAGACTAAATCTGCTTTCTTCATCCCAGTACTGAAAGCCTTCCATGACAAAACCACAACTGGTGCCTGTCCTCCCCTGTTTACGCAGAACTCTGGACCTCCCCTCTGGGATTGGCCAGTCCCACCTCTCATTGATCCTTTCTTGCCTGCGTTTCTCTGTTCTCCAAGGCCTAGTCTGGAGTTTCCTTTTGGTATTCCGGTCACCAGGGCTCCTCCTCCCTTTCTGAATACCATCTCATGACTCCATGTTTTCCTCAGAGCCCCTTTCTCTATGTGAGTTCTCTGGGGCCTCCTCCCTGCTCACGAAGTTCTCCCAGGGAATTCCATCCCACCGTCTCCCATTCAGTCACAAGCTACAGGCCTTGTATATTTTGATATGAGGAAGAAATTGAACAGCATCAGCAATAGTTTTTCTCAAACATAGGTGATATACAGACCTCTTTGATAGGAAGAAAATCACTTGTTTTCCCATGACTGACTCAATTTATTTAATATGTGCAAATTATAATTAGGTAGGAAAAAAACAAGCTTATAAAAATTAAATATGGATAAACCTTCAATATCAACAAAATCTAAATTACATGATAACTTTAACATAACAGCTTGAATTGTTTTGCTGAATCTCACCCACTGTACACAAAGCCTAGTGAGAGAAATGCAAGCTTGCAGTCTGCCCCTCACCGCTAGTTTTATTTAAGTACCAGGAAGCCTCTTTGTACCAGCCACTGGCTTATCATCGTGACCTTCTCTGGGCTCCAACCCATCATCAACTTATTATGTCCTCCTCCATTCTTTTCCTATTAGCCTGGGACAATCACAAGAATTCTCATCTACTTGACACCTGTGTAAGCACAGACACAATCTAGTCCCTGAAAGAATGGCTGTTACTTCAGTAATAAGGTGATTTATTATCTGGATGACACAGAAGATTCTAGATCATCACAAATGAGAGCACCTATTTAAAAATTCACCCTGATACACCTGTGGATCTCTAGTTAGGGTAGACTCAGGCGGAGAACCAAGTTTAAGGAATCTCAATATTTAATTTTTCAATTTCTTCTTTGCTTTTCTAGAGATAAATCCTAATATCTTCCTGTTTTCAATTTTGCTTCCAATAGCTACAATTTATTAAAAATTTTCCAACACTAAAATTTTTTGGCTTTTCATTCATTGAATACTTTGGTTAAACATTTGCAAATGATTTTAATATAAATGTAGCCAGAAGATTTGTTAACAACAAAAAGCCCCCCAAATTTACATCCAATTGCTTCACTTCTGTATGTAAAGAAAACTTGGCAGAGAAAATGAAGGAAATTAATTTAGAAGAAATAGCATTTGATCTAAATGAAAAGTCATGCTTTACTATGTAAATATAACTCATGCAGCTGTTAGCAGGAAGTTTCTACTGCTCTTCCTGGCTCTTCTAAAGCTCTGGAGACAGAGGTTGGTGATGGGAAAAAGATGTATTCAAAGTGAGCCTTGACTAAGATTGAGGAGACCTTTTCTGTCTCAATTCTCCATCTTCAGAGGGCTCAGGGTACAGTGGGACAAAAAGCAGAAAATATACATAAGTAGGTTTAGCCACACTGTGCTTGTAAAAAATATATATCTTTTTCAGGTTTGGGGTTTTTTTGGCACCTACCTAGAGCCAGAGGGTAGCTGCTCAGGAAAAGGGAATTCAGATGCAGAAAAGCAGTTATCAGGAAGCTGGGAAGCAACTTTTGATTTCAAGGAGGTTCTGTTATACAGTTGACCATTTTTTCTGCTCAGTCTTCTCAAAACATATGATAAATTTTTGAAGTAGAAGCCAATGGGTGTCTTCTGCTTCTCCTGATCAGTATGTCATGAAGTCCCCCCTGTATTGTGGGTAATAAATGTTGACAAAACTTTCTGCAAGCTACATATTAATTATGGATGATCCTGAGACACAGAAATCCAATATCTAATTTTTCTTTTCCAAACCCAGGACTTCATGCATGCTAGGCAAGCACTCTACCTCTAAGCCATACTCTAACCTTTAATTTGTCATTAAAGACAAATTTTTTTTGTTTTTTTTAATTGATTAGTGGCAGAAGTTGCAAAATTTAAAAGGCATTACTAAGTGTATTCGTTTCCTATACTGCTATAATTAATTACCACAAAGTAGTGACTTAAAACTACATGAGATTATTATCTTATAGCTCTGGAGGTCAGAAAAGTCAAGATCAGCCTTACTGGACTAAATTCAAGGTGTTGACCAATTTGGTTCCTTTGGGTTCCTCTTGAAGGCTCTGAGGGAAGAATCTGTTTCTTTGCATTTTCAGAAAACCAGTTGTAACAGGAGTTCACTTGATGCTTTGACTATATCCCTTGTGGCTTTGAAACTTAATATGTTTTTTTTTTTTTTCTTTTTCCCAACCATCTTCTCCCTGCACTTCTCCTCCCTGATCTTCTTTTCCCTAACCTCCTCTCTGATCTTCTTTTCTCTGATCTCTCCTCCCTAATCTCATTTTCTCTGAATCTCTCCTAAAAAAAAAAAAAAAAAAACCCTTGTTCCTGCTGATGGGCAGAATCACAGCTTTTGGGACAGAAGTCCTGTGTTTCTCCTTTGCTAGCAAAACAATAAACCTTCTTTTTCCTTTTTCTCAAAACCGTGTCTTTGTTATTAGATTGGCATCAGAGACAAGGACTGAGCTTTTGGCAACACAGTTGAATTCCTTGGCTCATGACACTTTCCTCATATTATCCCACCCTCTTACTTTGATTGCAATATCTACTACTGACTGCACTCCTGTCTCATTCATATAAGAACTCTTGCGTTATGGTTTGGATTTTAAAATTTCCCTGAAGGTTCATATGTGGAAGGCTTGGTTCCCAATGCAGCAATGATCAGAGGTGGGGCTTTTAGGAAATGAGTAGATGAGAGCTCTAACTTAGTCAGCAGATTAACTCATTTATAGGTTCCTAATTTGAATGGGCTATTGAAACTGGGAGATGAGACCTAGTTGAAGGGATTGGTCCTTGGGCTTATGCCTTTGGAAGTTGTATCTTGTCCTCAGCCTCTGCCCACTCCCCTTCCCTGACACCATGAGGTGAGCATCTTTGCTCCACCATGCTTGTCTGACATGATTGTTCTGACTCACTTCAAGACCAAAGTAATGGAGCCAGCAGACCTAGCAGTGAAACCTCTGAAACTGTGAGCGGAAATAAGTCTTTCTTCCTTTAAGTTATTTTTGTCTGGTATTTCATCACAGTGATGAAAAACTAATACAAACCTTGATTACATCAAGCCACATGGATAAATCAGAATAATATCCCCATCTCAAGATCCTTAATTTAGTAGTATCTGCAATTTTTTTTTGCCATGTGAGGTAACACTCACAGGTTCCTGGGATTAGGGGACACAGATATCTTTGGATACTGGAAGAGACAGGAGGGGGCACTTATTCAGCCTACTACACTAAGCAATATAAAAACTAGATGTAAATTTACACAATACAATAAATGATATAAAAATGTAGCAAGATCTTTCCAACTACTCCCTATATTCTTTAAGGTATAGGTGCTCAGCCTCTATTTCCCAAACACATCTATCCTATATTTTTTTTGTATTTTACATTGACTGATAGCCTGACACTTCAAACATATGACATCACACAGGCCAAGACATGGATCGTTGCACACCTGGCTGATACACCGAGTTGCTGAAAGCAATCAACAGCTAGTACAGCAGCATCAACTATCACTGCCTAGGCCAGAGGAAGTCGATTGTCCCTATTGCTCCTGTCTAAGAGCATTTCACTTTGTTAGCAAACAGCCTGATCTAGCAAAGCAATAACTAAGAATAACTGAGGTTAACAATGTAATTTAACCCATATTCAGTTGCTCTAAATTATGTATCACTTTCTTTTTTTTTAAATTTTTTTAAAATATTTTTTTAGTTGTAGATGGACACAATGTCTTTATTTTATTGCTTTGTATGTGGTGCTGAGGATCGAACCCAGGGCCTCATGCATGCGAGGCAAGCGCTCTACCACTGAGCTACAACCCCAGCCCTATGTATCACTTTCTTTATAATTATAAATTAATAATAATTTATTATAGAAAGAAGACATGTTTTTAGAAGAAAAAATGTGAAGAAGCTGAATTGTAGAATGAGTTATCATCTCTGTTATTCATCAATTCAGCCTAAAGAAGACAGCTCCTACATTGGCAACCATTCAAATTACAATAATGGTGGGCATGGTGGTGCATACCTATAATCCCAGAGACTCAGGAGGCTAACACAGAAACATTACAGGTTCGAGGTTAGCCTCCACAACGTAGTGAAGCCCTCAGCAACTTGGCAAGACCCTGTCTCAAAATAAAAAATAAAGAAGTACTAGAAATGTAACACAGTGGTTAAAGTTACATCTCCTTTCTTGAGACCCAACCAAATTCCAGAACTGAGCACTTTATGCTTTGTGTTTCAACTCACGTCTGTCTCCAGACCTCATTGATGTTTCCTTCTTGTGATTTCTAATAGCATTTGTAATCTATAACAAACAATTTAAAATTCAGCTTTATATATCCCTAAATTCTTACCTACACACTTCATGGATGTACATTTACTCCCTTTCTAACCACAGTGAAAATTCTTCCAGCCAGGAAGTGAGGTCATTCCTTCATTTATTCAACAAATATTTATGGAGAGCCTACTCTGTGCAAATGCTGATCTAGATACATAGTAATTAAAACAAAGATCCTTAACTTCATGGAGCTTCTATCTTAGTGGAGTGTGGTAGAAAGATGAGGTAAAGGTGAGGATTGAAAGAAAATGGGCCAAAAAAGTAACAAATAAGTAAATTGTAAATAGTCTATAATTAAGCGGTAAGTATTCAACAACTTCATGTGGCCAGTAGCAATTGTATTAGACAGTATAGGTTGAGTATCTTCATTTCCTAGAGTTCATTTAATTTAACCTGGATAAAATGTCAGAAACAAATCAAGCTGCTTTATTAATATTCATTTTCTCAGATGCAAAGGAGCATATTTCCCACAATGCATGTAGTGGGAGTAAGCAAGGGTGATGGGTTGGTTTGCTTTTTTATTATATAAAAAGCAGACAACAGGGTGAGCATATTGGCAAATTCAAGTGTACAGGCAGCTCTCAGGGCCTCAAGGCTGTGCTGTTAAAAAAAAAAAAAACATTCAAAAAGATGGTGGAATGAGATGGACATCAATGCCCTAGGTACATGAATGACTGCAATTATGGTGTGACTCTATACTGTGTACAACCAGAGAAATGAAAAGTTGTGCTCCATTTGTGTACAATTAATCAAAATGCATTCTGCTGTCATGTATACCTAATTAGAGTAAATAAATTTAAAAAAAGAAAAATGAAATTATGGTATTTTCAGGTAAATGGATGGAACTAGAGACATCATGCTAAGTGAAATAAACCAGTCCCAAAAAACCAAAGGCTGAATGTTTTCTCTGATAAGTGGATGCTGATCCATAGAGATGGGGGTAGAGAAGACTAAAAGAACTTTGGATTGTGCAGAGGGGAGTGAGGGGTGGGGCGGGGCTATGGGGATGGGAAGGAAGGTAGAATGAGACAGACATTATTGCCCTATATGCATGTTTGATTATACTACTGGAGTGACTGCACCTTGTACAGCCAGAGGAATGAGAAGTTGGGCTCCATCTGTGTACAATGTGGCAACATGCATTCTACTGTCATGTATAACTAAATAGAACAAATTTTAAAAATATATAGAAGGGAGAACAGGAGAACAGAAGAAGGGGATAAGGAGGAGGGAGGAGAAAGAAAGGGGAGGTACTGGGGAATGAAATTGATCAAATTATATTGTTTTATTGTGTGCATGTATGAACATATTGCAACAATTCCCCCATAAGTAGATAAATAGATAAACAAACAAACAAATAAATAAAGGATTCAAGAAAACAAATTGTCCTGCAGATTCTAAAGGACAATTACAAAGAAGAAGTTCCAAAGATGTTTGGGAGGTGATGTCACTGGATGAACAGACTCAGGGCTGCCAACTCTTTGGTATCACCAAACCCAATGTGCACCCCTGAAGTTTGCTGCCACCACTTATAGGAGATTTTGGCTTCCTGTCTTACTCCCTATTCTGTATTAATGTTATAATTTCTTTCTTTTTAATGAAATGCATATAGAAGTCAAATATTTGTATGGAAAAAAGGTAGGCTATCACACAGATACACATTGTACTTGGAGAGAATCTCTCTGGAGGGATATTTTAGAAACTGGCAATGATCATTGCCTCAGGGGTGGAATCTTAGGGACTGGGGAACAAGAGTGGGGAGAACCTCACTCTTCACAATACACGCTTTTGAATTCTGAATATTTTTTAATCAAATGCATCTTAATTTTTTAATCTTGCTTTCAAATTTATATTTTCATTTTTTTAGAATTACAGAAAAAACAGGTAGAGTACAAAGAGCTCCCATATGTTCCCTCACCCCTCCAACTTTATTATTAATGTCTTATATTAGTGGGATATATTTGTTATGATAGATGACTCAATATTGGTGCACCATTAATGAATGATCATAATTTACATTAGGGTTTGTTCTTGGCATTGTACATTCTGTCATTTTTGACGAATGTGTAATGACCTGTATCCACCATGATCCTATCAGACAGAATGGTTTTGCTGCCCTCAGCTCCCTCAAAGCTCTCCTATCCATTCCTTCCAGCCACCCCTAAATGCCTGGCAACAACTCTCCTTTGTATTGTCTCTAGTTTTTCCTTTGATTTTTTTAAACTATGTGTCTCTCTTTTTTTAAAAAAAATACATATTTTATTAGTTGTACATGGACACAGTATCTTTACTTGATTTATTTATTTTTATGTGGTGCTGAGGATCTAACTCAGTGCCTTACATGTGCGAGGCAAGCACTCTGCCACTGAGCCATAATCCCAGTCCTGTGTCTCTTATTCTTAAAAAATTTAATTTTAAAAATATTTTTGAAATGCCTGTTCAAACTAGGTGAGCTTCAACCCATATCATAAAGGAATTTAGCAATAACAACTAACACCAATGCAAATTATGTTAAGATAATTATTAGAAATATAGTTGAGACTTCTGGACAGCTTGTTGCTAAGGACAGCCTATTGTTATCGCAGGTATCCCCTGCTTCCTATTCTCCCTGCCCCTTCTAGTGTCTGAAAACTAATTCAACTGACATAATCAAGAAACTTAGAAAAAAAACTGAGGTATTTACAAATCTATCATTAACTGAAAGTCACAGAGTCTGAGTGTTGTAATTTAACAAGCAAAATCAGAGGATGTGAGATGTAGAACTCTCAAGACTCCCATGGATTCTTAAAAAAGAAGCAAAATTCCCCAGGGATGACAATATGCTTCCTGAGAACACATGTGAGGGAAACACATGACCGCCATGTTATTACTTGTGGTTTTCCATCAGCTACTGGACTTGACACATTCCTGCCCCCCACCTAAGCCCCCATCCCTACCTCAGAGGCCTTCTGAAGCATCACTATGATGGTGAGTTTTGAGAACTGAACGAGCTCCCTACTTACCGTGCCCTCCAGTTAGGATGAATGAAATTCTTTATTTGGTAACAAAATCTTCTAAAAAATTAGAGTTATATAGGGTTGGGGTTTTTTTGTTGTTTTGTTTGTTTGTTTGTTGGTTGGTACTGGAGATTGAACTCAGAGGTACTCGACCACTGAGCCACATCCCCAGCCCTATTTTGTGTTTTATGTAGAGACAGGGTCTCACCGAGTTGCTTAGCGCCTCGCCCTTGCTGAGGCTGGCTTTGAACTCACAATTCTCCTGTCTCAGCCTCCCTAAGTGCTGGGATTACAGGCTTGCGCCACCGCACCCGGCTTATATAGGGTTTTTAATGGTCTTTTTTTAGACTTCTGTTAAAGTCTCTATGAATGTGCTCGTGTAAAACATTGAATTGATGTGAAATACCATATTCCCTCCCAGATTTTATCTCCTGCTCCAAGGACAGGAAACAGGCAGGCACAGGTAGAAAAACCACTGGAGCCTCTGAGCAGCATGAGGCAGAGGGAGCCCAACACCCAGAGATGCTGTGGCCCTACCGTGTGCACAGCTGGGTTTCCCTGAATTAATTACTCCACCGCAACAGAGCAGTTTCGTGCATTTCACTTTTCCTGTAGAGACCGTCAGAATTTCTGAATTATCAAAATCAATTTTAGATATCAATACCACAACTATCAAAATCAATCTTCTTGTTTGCTCTGAATCATAAACTGTGATATAAAATCCTAGTGCTGTGAATAACACAGCAATGACAGCTTAAGTCTATTATCTTCAATTTTCCTGCCAAAACACATCATGGTGAATGACCTCCAGGCCTGAGGGGTTTTTTGCAGAAATCAACAAGGGGCACCATAAGTGCCAAATATGGGCCTGGGAGCTTCTGAAAGCCGGGAGTGGGGACTGGGTGGGGTGACCAGAGCAGACAGATGAGCTTTCCAGTATAGCACCTCTTGTTGGCAAGTTTTATAGGGTTAAGAAAAGCAGCTGAAGCTGGGCGCGGTGGCTCAAGCCTGTAATCCCACCACTTTGGGAGGCTGAGACAGGAGAATCGCGAGTTCAAAGCCAGCCTCAGCTACGGCAAGGCACTAAGCAACTCAGTGAGACCCCTTTTCTCTTCATAAAACACAAAAAAATAGGGCTGGTGATGTGGCTCAGTGGTCAAGTACCCCTGAGTTCAATCCCTGGTACCAAAAAAAAAAAAAAGAAAAAAGAAAAAGAAAAGCAGCTGAGCCATTCTAAAGTCTAAATATTCACAGCAATCACCTGCTGAGTTTACATAAATGCATATTCCTGGGTTTCACACCCAAGCAATTATGATAGGTTAGGGTGGGAAACTTAAAAAATGAAATAAAAAAAATAACAGCAACAACAAATATCCAGAGAATTCAGATGATAGCAGCCCAATGGCTCCTATATGCTTATATAGGATAATAAATAAATAAGACTTTCACCCTTTTCATATTACTTTCACTTCATTTCCCCACAGTCCATGTTTTTTAGAAGAAGAAACAGAATCCCAAAAGGCACCCTTATTTAAATAATCAGATACATCATTGAACATTTACTTGTAATTTATAGCCTACCATTTCCAGAATTGCTTACACACTTCCATGCTCAAGCAGGATTGCCAAGAGAGATGAATGTTAGGGAAGACTAGATCTGGGACCTCACATTCAGCAAACATGTGAGTGGCTGCTACGGGCTCAGCATTTATTTTCACAAATACTCTCAGGTCATCCTCCCAGCAACCACATTCTCTAAATGAGAAACCAGAGGCTCAGAGAGGTTCACTAACTTCCTCAAGGTCACAGAGATACTAAGTATGTTTGTGTCCACTCTGATCCCAGATTGGCCTGTTACCCAACAGCTGCAGTGTGTCTCAAACACTAGACAAGTAAGCATGAAATCACTTATTTTTAAATTTCATTAAAGAAGAAAAAACAAAAAGCTTTTGAAATTTTTTTTCACTTAATGGTTGCATAAGTATGATCAGCAACAACCCCTCTTGAAAAAGAAAATAATTTGGCTACTTGTGGTTTAGAAATATTGCTCCACCCTCAGTGTCATACCTACCAAGTCAGCGAGCTCCCTACTCACTGTGCCCTCCAGTTGAGTCATATCAGTGTACCAGGGACAGGAAAAAGGGGAAATTCCATTAAATATCTGAGGTCTTGATTCAGGAATGAGTGACTCAGATGCCACTAAGAGCCTCCATGCCCAGCCTATCATCCTCATTAAGAAGACTCATGCAGTCAGCATATGCTTACAGAACTTTGACTTCTAGAGCTCCAACTTTCAGCTGATGGCTAAATCTTGGGCCCCAAATCTGCAGAAGGTCATGAGGCAAGTGATTTAACTTCCCCGGTCCTCAGTGTTTTCATGTGTATGATGAACATAATAACTAACCTACTGCATGGAGAAGTTGTAAAGCATAAATAAGATAGGAAGCCAGGCACCATGGCACACGCCTGTAATCCCAGCACTTTGGGAGACTGAGGCAGGAGAATCGCAAGTTCAAAGCCAGCCTCACCAAAGGTGAGGTGCTAAGCAACTCAGTGAGACCCTGTCTCTAAATAAAACACAAAATAGGCCTGGGGATGTGGCTCAGTGGTCGAGTGCCCCCGAGTTCAATCCCCAGTACCAAAATAATAATAATAATATAGGGAGGTGATGAAATTGGCACATAGCGAGTGCTGGATTGATATGAATTTCTTCTGGATTGTCAGAAGAAAGGAAAATGTATTGTAATGAATAGTGGATGGTTAAAGTACTTCTCTGTTGACTTCATTCTTTGTGATTGAGTGCCCACTGGGTGCTGAAGAAAAAAGGAAGAAGGCAGGTGGGATCTCGGCAGAGCTCTAGCTGGGATGCAGTGTGAGAAATGCAGAAATACAGGGGTTGCAGAGTTAGAATTCCCAGAGGACTGACTCACTTATTCTACCTGGGGCATCAGGAGGCCCTGGGACAAACTAGGATTGTGTAGGATCAGGAGCAAGAGGTGAACAAAAGAAGGTTTTAGGTAAAGCAACAAGCAAAACAAACAAACAAAAACAACTTGGGGAAGACAGAGGATGTGCTACAGGATTGGAAAATGGTTCATTTAACAGCAGTAAAACGTATAGAGGAGAAGTGGAAGACAAGACTGGAAGGACCCAGAATATCATGTGTTAACGCTTGCTTGTGACTGTGGTTAGCAATGGAGTATCATAGGAAGCTCACAAGAAAAGTGGAATGCTCTAAAGAGATCTCTTATAGAAAGCTCTCTGTATGACAGGCAGTTCTGTCAATGAGAGATGATGGGTAGTGCCAAAATGTTAGAAAATGAGCAAAAAGAAACAAGGATGAAGAAATAAGAATTAAAGGCTAATATCCTGGATACTCCATGGGGTCTCTAGTTAGCACTTGAGTAATCACGAGAATTACAAGGAAAAGTTCCCAGAGGTGCACAATACTAAAATTTTATACATGGTGATTGCCATATGCTAAGCAGCCTATCCTTTCCAGTGACACATCCTTAAGTGTAATTGGGAAGCCACAGCATCCAAAAGGACATTTGGTCCAGTTGATTCAAAATGGCACGTCCCTTAGGCCTGAGGCCAGCTCCTGAGAGAGGGAAGCTTGCACCCCTCACCTTGCTTGTTCACCTTGCTTTCCTTTGCTGGACTCAGTTTTCTCTGAAGGGCACAGTCATGCCCAGGAATATAGTTTTATAGTTATGCTTGCCCACTTGTTCATTCATTCACTAATTTATTTTATGAAGACCTACTCTCTCTCCTAGCAATATGACGGTTACTAGGGAAAAGGAAAAAAAATAGAAATAAAAGAAAGAGATGACTGTCTCAAGGAGATTACTTCTAATGTATGGCATAGCTATAACGAAACAAAATCTGCTACATGGGCTTTAAGCACAGACTAAACAAGATATTGTGAAGATTCAAAATGGCAAAGGTGATTTGAGAAACTTAGGTTCTGCCAACAATTAGAAAATTGTCAACAGACCTTTGCTTCTTTAGGTGTGGTCCATGGAACCAGAGCAAAGGCACCACCTGGGAGCTTGTCAGAAATTCAGAATGACAGCTTCCACCTAGACCTACTGAATCAGGATCTGCATTTCAATAAGTCCCTTTAGCAGTGTGTATGCACATTCAAGCTTGAGAAGCACACTTTAGAGCCCCTGAGATGCTAAAGTTTGCTTTAAATACAGTCTTTAAAAAAAGTAAGTAATAAGGGGCTGGGATTGTGGCGCAGTGGTAGCGTGCTCGCCTAGCATGCGGGAGGCACTGGGTTCGATCCTCAGCACCACATAAAAATAAAATAAAGATATTGTGTCCACCTACAACTAAAAAATAAATATTTTAAAAAAAAAAAGTAAGTAATAAGTAGATAGTGATCAAAACTAAACTCCCTGTATTGTAAGATTAGTCTAACCACAACATAATCTTTCCAAATTAGTACTTCTTTTCCTTAAGTGCATCTTATATTTCCAATTCTTCCATTATTCCTCCTGAGAGGCATGCAGGTGTGTGGGGCTCAAAGACGAAAAGAGAAGGGGAAAAAATAGAACCTCATTGGGAAGTAGACCAGACTGGCAAGCTACCAGCAGATACAATTCAAGGAAATAAAGCTTGTGTGCTTTGAGGTGGTCAGGAGTCATTTGCTCTTAGATCTCCATTTCACCTGCTTTGCAGCTGTCCTGCTCTGTCACCACATCAGCACTGATGCATGCAATTTTGTGAATTTCAGTTCACATGTCAATTAAGAAACATCTGAGCACCTACTAAGTGCATTACATGAGCTACATGCTATCAGGTATATAAAGACATGATCAAAGATGTGCATAAATAGGGGCTGGGATTGTAGCTCAACGGTAGAGCGCTTGCCTCGCATGCGTGAGGCCCTGGGTTCAATCCTTAGCACCACATACAAAGCAATAAAATAAAGACATTGTGTCCATCAACAACTAAAAAATATTTTTTAAAAAAGATGTGCATAAATAATTATAGGAATAGGTAGAAAGCAAGTAATATCAAAAGAGAAATACAAACAAAAGACTGAATGTTCAGATAATGGAAAGAAAATTCCTGGCTCAGGACACCCAAGAAGGTTTCATGAATGAGGTAGCAGAAACAGTTGAGCCTTCAAGAGATGAAGACAATTTTAAGTGGTAGAGATGAGGCTAGGACATTTTTTTAAAGGTCTTCTAGGACTGTAAGTGTAACTCTGTGGTAGAGCACTTGCCTAGCATGTTCAAGGCCCAGAGTTTGATCCCAAACTCCACAAAAATAAATAAATAACTAAAGATAATAGACAGATGGTATAAAGGGCCTCTAGCCCTGAACAAACAATGGTGGTGGGGAGATGATAGGTTTTTCAAAGGAGATGAGAGAATTTGTTTGGTGTATGAGAGAACAGTGGAAGGGAGTACTTGAGATTAGGTCTCAGGTAGCCCCAGATGTCTAAATGTGAGCCGCAGTGAGTCACCAAAGATTTTTGAGTTCAGGAGTGACATGATCATATCTGGGCTGTGGAGTTTTCATACACATACACAAGGTGTGCTTGGCTGGAAAAGGAGTAAGAGGAAAAGGGTAAGAATTATGAGACTCTTCCTAGAGCTTCCTACAATTTCCGGTAGAAGACATCGTTATTATTCTCGTCCATCATATCTTTCTAGCCCACTACCCACCCACCCCCACTTCCCGCCAACTATGCAATCAACAGACACTCCATACCTCAAGTTCAGTCCAGCCCCCCTGAAGTCTTGTCTGAGGTTGGAAAGCAGCCTGAGCCGTGTTCCCAGGAAGACAGGCATAGAGCAAGGGGTGCTGTGAGAGTATTGAAGCCACTGTTTTGTCAAAGTTGGGGTTTTCATGATTATCACTGGGCATGCTCATCATGCAAAAGGTGAGGAAAATCAGATAAAAAACCTCATTTGACAGTAATCTCCTTTCACCTGTGCTCATTTCTGGGTATCATGGTTCTAAGAAGCAACCTTCAGTCCCCTTCTCTGTGAATCTGATTTTCCTGATCTTGCTATTTCTTCTTTCTAACATTAGACTCAAGAATTTTGGAACTGGGTAGAACCAAGAACACTTTTGCCAACTCTGTTAATGGAGAAGATAAGTGTACCTGCCCAACTGCTGTCAGCCAAGCTTAGAATATAGCCTTTGTAAAATATATCTAATATAAAGCTGGAGAAGTGTCCCTGGCGTGCTCCCACCCTTGAAAGTGGGGACTTCTGTGTCACTCATGTCCACAAGGCTGCTGTTTCCAGTAAGGGTGTTCTAGCCTCATCCTGGGCTGCAGACCAGTTGAAGAGGACCCTCATACAGGATGCGAGAATGGGTAGCACCTCTGACCACAGAACCAGGCAGCCCACCTACACAACCCAGCAGGGTACCCCGACCTGTGCTCTAACTCCATCCCAGTGTTCTGTTTTTACTTGTAAAAACAAAAATGCAACAGGATCTTAAACAGTGTAGAAGAGAATTTTAACTCAAGAAAATCCAACTTATCCTGCTTGGCCTAGACTAAAGTACAAAGAGACTGGTGTGAAATCACTTCCTCAGAGGGAGCTAAGTGAGACACGCTCAGTGCTTCCCAGTGGAGGTGAGAAGGAGTTATTCTTCTTTTGCAATCCCTGTGGATAATTAGTGTGTGGAGGATGTAACGTCCTTCATGATGAAGTATGTGGGGCTTACCTTCTTTCTAAAAGAGAAATAAGGACCCCTTTCTCCAAGTGGTGCCTACAGTTTTCCCCGTGTCAAAATATCCTCTCAGGCCTAACTGTCTTGTGCTTTGATTCAAACTTATAAAGGAGAAAATAGAATGCCTATCAAAGAAGGTATCATAGCATTTCTGAGCATTAAAAGTCATTGGCAGAGGGCTGGGATTGTAGCTCAGTGGCAAAGCACTTGCCTTGCATGCGTGAGGCACTGGGTTCCATTCTCAGCACCACATAAAAATAAATAAAGATATTATGTCCATCTACAACTAAAAAAAATTTTTTTAAGTCATTGGCAGATACTCCTTTTGACTTTCTCTTGTCACTTATGCTAACAGGTGAGGCAGAGCTTACATTTTCAGAACAGTCTTGGTCAACCTGAGAGCAGAGCCTGGCTTTGGCTCTTCATCTATAAGAACAAGGCAGGGCTCATAGCCTCTGTCAGAAAACAATAAGGCCAGGATTGGGCTTCCCAAGGGTAAGACAGAGACAGATGAGAGCATTCTGTCATCAATCCAAACAAGCCTTCTGAGAGCACATAAAGGGCTGGACATTAGGAAAGTAGTCTTTTTCTTAACACTTACATAGCAGTGTCCCATGGCAATGCATTCCACAAATATAATTTTGCTTTTTTGGAAGCCACATTAAAAAGAAAAAGAGAAATTAGTTTTAACATTTTTATTTAGCCCAGTATATGCAAACTATGATCATTTCACCATATAATCAATATGTGAGCTGTTTTACATTCTTTTCATACTAAGTCCTGGAAATCTAGTATGTATTCTATACTTAGAGTACATCCCAATTCCAACCAGCCATATTTCAAGTGACAAATAGCAATGTGTTCTTGCTAGGTATTGCACTGTACATCTCAAAGTTAGAGAAGCAAAAAAAGTAAAAAGATAATCTAAGGATACTAATAGTCTGGGGGGAAATGCCTATCTATTAGAGTAAAGGAAATGAGGAAGAGTGGCTGGTCCTCTAGAAAGAGGCCACTACAAGTACTGCAAGGTCCATCATCTTCACCATCTTCATCATCATCACCCTAACCAACACTGCCATGATCTTCAAAGAGTTTATTCCATCTTTACCCTGACCCTAGGGATTGGATATTAGTCTGTCCTGATTAGCAATAAAGAAACAGTCCGTTGACTTGTTAGTCAAGTTCCTGTCCAAGGTCAGTCACACCATGAAGAAGTGAATGCAGGGTTCAAGCCCAGGGCTCCTGACTCCTCACGCTGGCTGTGTTATGCCAGGAGACAATCGCTGAAACTCCAAAAATGTCTCTGTGACATCGTTCTATCTCATCCCACACAGATTTCACCCTTTCAGAAAATTAGTGACACACCACTTAAAGGCAGGTGCACATTTGTGCATATCCCGGATGGTGTCTTAGGATTGCAGGGTTAGAGGGGAAGGCAAGATCTAAGCAGGCTGGCCATAGGCAAACATGTCAGAAGTAGCTTTCAGAGTCCCCTGCAGGGCCTTCTCTCTTGCCACATTCCCTCAGTAGAGACCCTCTGCTGTGCTTCCATCTTGATCTGCATGTCCTCTTTCTCCTACTAACTAACTTCTCCCAGCTCTCATGCCCCAGAGTACTTTTGGGCTGAGAAGTATTACCTACCCACGATGCTCCCTGCATCAGTAATGAGGTGTGCTAATGCATTAGACTCAGGCCACCATTGCAGATATAATGGGCACCTTCTAGAGAGAACACCCAGACCTAAGGAGACCAAGTCAGTGGAGCCCTAGTTCAGAAGACAGAGGTGCCTTTCATATACTCTCTCCTTGTGTCTACTGGCCCAGAACAGTAATGTTCTAGAACTGAACACTCTGTTCAAATTCAAACAGCATTTACCACTCTGTCTAAATTGTGGTCAAGCTGCAGGCTTTACTATAATCGGTTTTGCTGGATCCAGAGAAAGGGCCAGGCCAGAGGCCAGAGGCCAGGGCATGTGGTTATACATAGGGCAGGGATCTGCATGTGCTACCTGCCTCTCCTACACAGGTCATAAATCCACACCAGAGAGAGCACTGCCCTTATCTCCCCCTCTGGCCAAGAACGCTGAGCCAAGATGTACTTGGGGAATTCTCTCTTAGGATCCTGGGGTCTCATTCCTTACTGAAGTCCTGTCTGTCCGCACGTGCCCACCCCCTAAGCGCTCCTGGGGGCAAGCCCGGCATGGAGCACAAATCCATAATCCATCCTCACCGACACTTTTCATTCAAAAAGTCCTCCTAACAATGGCCAGCCGGTGCTCACCCAAATGCAAACATCGCTCTGGTCTCTGCCCTCAAAGGCCAGATGGAGACTCCCCCTCATTTGTTGGCCCAGATCTGACAGAGCAAATAAATAGCTTTTATCCCAGAAGGAAAGAGCCTAGTTCTGAGCGGCAACCCCGCCCCCACGCACACACAAAGTCAAAAAGACATTTGTCTGAAGGGCCTGTCACAGAGAAAAAGTTCTTTTATTTATTTATTTTGCGCTTCTCTTCCCGCCAAAATGTCTGCAGCAGCGGTAGCAGCAACAGCAGCAGGTCCACGGGGAACCTGCCATCTGACCTGCTGGTGCCGTCCCTAATTGCGCCCCATCTGGCGTCTGGCAAGCACAAAGACCGGCGCCCGACTGGCCGCAGCCACGGCGCTCAGTCCGCTCAGTCCGTTGTGCATTAGTGCGGCTCAGGCTGCGGCTGCCTCGCGTCAACCCTGACGCGACACACTTTTGGCAGGCACCGGGCCAAGGGGCCATACGCGTCCAGTTCAGACCGCTGCGACTCTGCAGGGCTTCCGGGTCGCGGGACAGACAAAGGCTGTCAGCCCGGGGGACCCCCTCTGCGCTCCTGCGCTTCCACAGAGGACATCTAGTCAGCCAAAGGACTGACAGTTGATGTCGGTGGACTGGTTTTCAGCAAGAGAAAGGCGATGTACGAGCCTAGGACCCCATCCAGAGTTGCCAATATGTGCTATAGTATGTATGGCTCTAAATCCGCTGTTCAAATCTCAGTAGACAGTGCTGGGAACTCCAATATATAGCAGTTGGACATAAAAGGAGACAGGAAAGGAAATCAAGAAGGAGAAAACAGGAGGAAAGGAGAAAAACCAGAAGGATCCCAGAGGTCATGTGAAGGAAAGGATCCAGGTAGAGGAGAGAAAGGACTCTCTCAGTGCCCCTAAGAGAAAGAAGTCAGATATTAAGGGACCGACTGCAAGTGAGCATTGAATTGGCCAGATGGAATTTTATCAGAATGACAGGGAAAGTGAGGAAGTCGAGTTTTTTTTTTTTAAATAATTTTTAGTTGTTCATGGGTCTTTATTTTATTCATTTATTATGTATATGTGGTGCTGAGGATCGAACCCAGTGCCTCACACATGCTAGGCAAGTGCTCTACCACTGAGCTATAGCCCCAGCCCCAGGAAGTAGAGTTTTGACAGGAAGAGCTGCAGAGAAATGGGAAATGTGGAGAAGGTGTGGGTCAAGGGAAGGTTGTGTTTTCAAGGTAGGGATCATCTCCACACTGTTGTAGATGATGAGAGTGATCAGGTAAAGAGGAAGCAAATGATCAGGTATTGAGGGATCCTGGAGAAAGAAGACGCTTCAAGGGTAACAAGTTTGGATGGATGAGAAAGCATAGGGTCCAGCTTCTAGGAAGGTAGCCTACAGCAATCCACTCTCTGCCAAGGGAGAGAAAGCAGAGGAGAGGTGGGCATTACCCCTTAGTAGGTATTTCTGGCTGGTTGTCACAATCCTGTTCAAAATATCGTGCAAGTTGAGAGTGAATGGGGATCCATGGTGAAGAAGGTGAGAGAAATCCCCCAGAGAGGGGAAGAGTTTGGTCACCACATGCACAGGGTAAAATTGAGCCCCAGCTCTAAGGGGTTACTTGAGGTGTGTGGTCATCATGCGTTTCAAACTTTAGTTGGCTTTTGTGTGTTTTCCTTTTGCAACAGGTGCTTTGGTGAGGAGCCAGCCAAGGAGACTTGTCCAGAGTGATGCAGAAAATGTTAGGAGGAGAGCCCTGCAGAGCATTTTTGGCATCAGAAGATTGAGTCCTGATGTTCTTTGGCATTTTGCTGGAAATAGTTTCTCTCACCCCTGCCTAAAGTCTATTATGACTTTAAGACTTAATTTAGTGGACACATCCTGCAGAAAACCAAGGGAAGTACTGCCACTGAGCACATGAAGTGTAATTATGCCTATGAATCTGTTTCTAAAATAGACTAGGAGTTCCTTGAGGCCTAGGAATGGGCTACCTTTATCTTTTGGATTTCTAGTATAGAATTTTAAAAATAGTAGGAGCTCAATAAATATGTGTTAAGGAAGGAAAGCAGGACAGAAAGAAGAAGGTAGGGAGGAAATAAATTTCTTTACTTTAGAATTGAGGAAATCCTGCTAGGGTTGTAGCTCAGTGGCAGAGAGCTTGCCTAGCATGTGAGAGGCACTGGGTTTAATCCTAAGCACCATATAAAATAAATAATATAAAGATACTCTGTCAATCTACAATGAAAAATTTTCTAAAAAAAAAATTGAGGAAATCAAAGCTCAAAAGAGTAAACATGGCTGCTGATTCTAAATAGTACATATAAAAACAGCTAAGAAGCCAGGTGCAATGGCACATGCCCATAATCTTAGCAATTTGGGAGGCTGAGAAAGGAGAATCACAAGTTGAAGGCCAGCCTCAGCAACTTTGCAAGAGCTTGTCTCAAAATGAAAAATAAAAAGAGCTAGAGGTGTAGCTCATGGTAGAGTGCCCTGAGTTTGATTCCCAGTACCACAAAAATAAATAAATACAACAAAGAGTTTTGTATAACTATTTGCTTTATCATCAGACATATGATTAGAACTAGAGAGACTGTGCACATGATTGCTTTATGCTTCTTGTCCCAGGGTAATTATTATAGCACCACATTTCAAGCTCCAAACTATCCCTAATTTAGATGATAAATTATATGGTCACTTCAGTTACAGCTGCTCTCAGGTCAACCAAGACTTTTATGTCACCCTCCACTGAAAATGTGGTTCCCGTGGGCACCTCAGTATTTGAATGGAATTGTCGGTGCACACTGGGTACTGAATTGTTGTGGGGTGATTACAGGAGTATAAGCATTCAAAACAATCTGGAAACTGAAAATTCAAAACCTTTCCATTTTTTCAGTTGTTTAGTATCAGAGTTCAGTTTTAGCTATCCTTCTATAGCACTACAATATTATCCATGTGTGTGAATCAAGTTATATCCTTTTGGTCCTATTTTCTTTTGTTATAATTTGGTTTCATGTGTGTGTGTGTGTGTGTGTGTATGAGTGATCTCAAACAAAACAATTTTTTTCCTTTTGCAGTGCTGGGACCTTGCACATTCTAAGCAACTGTTCTACCTGTGAGATACGTCCCCAGGCCCCAAATAATTAATTTGTAACAACTTTATTAAGAAATATTTTATTAGGTACCATAAAATCCACTCATTTTAGGTGTTCAACAAATTTTAATATTCAGAGTTGTGCAACAAACACCACAGTAATTGAATTAATTTTATTTATAGAATGGAAATCATGTATATCTTGAGCTTTTTATTTTAAAAATTATTTAATACACATAACCCTATTCACAAATATATACTTCTTAACTCTCTTTCTCTACCTCTCGCCCCTCCTCTCTCTCTCTTTTCTCTCAATACTTCAATTTTGTAATAACTTATACATGTCTCAGGAAATGACTTCAACCTCAAAAAAATGGGAATTATAAAACAATGAACATACTCTTGAACATGATATTACTTTAGAAGATTTTTCCTGAACACACTCCATCTTATGTTTTCATGAAAAGGGGAAAGGAGGATATCATAAACGAGAAGATAGCTCTTTACTTACAATGTAGGAGAAAGTCGATAGCTGACATCTGATGATTTAATTAATAGCCCCGAGACATTCTGCTTCCAGAGTTCCTCTCCTCACTATCACCCATTATACCTCCCCACCTAGCTACTTGTGCTTTGTGGCTATAACTAAGTAGGCATCTGCTTTGTCATTTAAAGCCATTTTCTCTGGGATTATAAGAGAAGATAATCCATGCAGCTGCTGAGAATGCAGTGGGTCTTGTTTTCCTGTGGGCCTCTTTGGTCTTCATCACAGATTGACATTCAGTATGAGGGTCTCAGGCTTAAAATTGCTCATCAACATCTCTTTTATCATAGAACTTAATGAAACACCATCATGGCTACAATGCTCAGTTTAAATGAAATTTGCCACTATCATGTTCTTATGTATTTAATATCATAAAATCAAGGACTCTGTTAACTATATAAGTGGAATTTCTGATATCAATGTTCCTAAGAAAACTTAATGGCAACAAAGCTAAATCTCATTTTTTACCAAGTTTTGTGTCATAGTTCACTGACCACAGAACATATTCAAGAACATCATTACAAGAAAGTACCTGGAAGAGAGTAAAAGACAGAGATCTTTCTAGAACCCTCCAACGAAACGCCATAGGGATGGGTTTTCTTATCTAAGAAACTCAGAAGGGACACCCAAAATTTTGGATTTCATTTCATGATTTCAAAAATATTGGGGGTTTAAAGAAGTGATAGATTCAGAGTCTGGCCTATTTTGGTAAATGGGAACTATATTGTTTTAAAAGGAAAGATTATTATTTAAACTCCACCCAGAATAAGAAGAAAATGTACTCAGAATAAATGGCCATTCTGTAAGTTAATTAAATTTTGTTTTACTTAAAAAAATTATGCCCATCCACTTTCCTTAAATAAGAGTATATCCTTAACTTGAAACAGAATTGTCTTTGCTATAAACAATTACATTAGAAAAATATTTGTTTATATTCAGGTTTTTTGTTTTTTTGTTTTTAAGAAAAGGAAGGAAATTCCTACCACTTGTGATGACATTTATAACCTGGAAAACATTATGCTAAGAGAAATAAGACAGAAACAGAAAGAATAATATTACCATCTTACTTATGTATGGAATCTAAACATAGATAATAAAACAAGGGAAATTTACCAAGGGGCAGGGGTAAAGGAAGTGGGAAATGTAGGTCCAAGAATTCAAAGTAGCAGATATGTAGAACAAATAAGTTCAAAGATCTTAAATACAATATGAGGATTATAGATAATGAAATTGTATTATATTAGGGATTTTTGTAAGTAGACTTTAGTTGTTCTTATTACACAAAAAGTATGTGAGATCATGGATCTGTTACTTAGTTTAACTATACTAATCATTTTACTATTTATATGTATCCCATACCATCATGTTGTAACCTCATATAGACATAATTAAAGTTACTTTGTTAAAAGAGAAAAACGTTTGTTTCTAATTCTTTACTCAAATTGAATGGCTGATTTAAAAGAAATTTAATTCTAGAATTCAGGCAATAACTATGGAATCAAAATTATCTAATGAATTGTAGACATTCTCTCTTGTCCCCCTTCTACCCCTTAAGCTATATTATGACCTAGGGAAATACTTTCCTATGTCATTCTTTCTACATCAGCAAACCTGAGAAAACATTCACCCTTAAAATCACATCATAAAATGTTATAGAGAGAAAAATTGATTAAAGGACCCAAACTCCAGAAATAAACTACCACAAGATCAGGAGTGCTTAGAAACTGTACCAAGTAGAGATGCTATCATGGCCTTGACACCCCAAATTCACTTTTGGCTCCCTGATGCCTTTATATATTTTTTTCCTTTGGAAAATGAACACTAAACCAAATATAAAGTGAATATCAACTACACTCATTGCTTCAAATTGATTATATGCATCAGAGGTCTATTAACTCCCAGTTACTGTACTGCTCTCTCTAGGTGCTAGGAAATGAGACAAAGCCCCGTGATCTCTAAGAAGGGAGGTAAAACCTGACTCGAAGAACAGCCTCCAGAACCATGTGAAGCTGAGCGGGGCCAGAGGCACAACTTTCATAAGCACAGTGTGACTCAAGGGGGCGGGGTGTTTTCCCATCTCTTTCACAATGGCAGCTTTCTTTCATTTCTTCCAACATCTTTGGTTTAACTTTTCATTTTGAAATAATTTCACCTGAGAGCGATGTAATGAGTAGTACAAGAAATTCCTGAACAGCCCTTCCAACCAGGTTCACTTTTGCTGTCATTCTAGACATATTTGCTTTAGCATCCTCTTTCCACCTATACACACACACACACACACACACACACACACACACACATACACACACTTCTTCCTTGAATTCTCTAAGAGAATTCCTCTCTGGCTCTATGGGCTAGATCTGGAATATCTCCCAGACTCATGCGTTGAAGGCTTGGTCCACAAAGCAATAAACGTTCAGATGTGGGGATTTGGGAAAGTGAGGGCTCTAACTTCCTTAGTGGATTAATCCATTACTGAATCCATAACCTGATGTCATTATTAGGAGATCATGGAAACTTTAGGAGGTGGGACCTAGTTGAAAGGGGTGGGTCCTTGGGGTGTTGTTCCCTTGAGGACTATTTCTTGTCCCTGGCCCCTTCCTTTTGGTCCCTGCTTCCCAGTTGCCATGAGGTGAGTATGTCTGTTCCACCACACCTTCTCCACCATGATGTTCTGCCTTCCCACAGGCCCACAGCAATAGAGCCAGCTGACCATGGACTGAAACTGCTGAAACCATGAGCCAGAATAAATCTTTCTTCTTTTAACTTTGTTTTTCTCAGGTATTTTGCCACGGCAAGGGAAGACTGACTAGCACTCCTTCATCTCTAAACACTTCAGTGAGCATTTCCTAGGAATACAGATGTTCACTTAAGTAACCAGAATACATACAACTATCAAAGTCATAGAATTTAACACAGATACAGTATCATGACCTAACCTATGAATATTATTCAAGTGTTGCTAAGTATAAGGACAGAACATGTCTCTCCAAAATCCATATGTTGAAGCCCTAACCTCCAGCATTTTGTATTTAGAGATAGAGGCTCTAGCGAAGTAATTGAGGATAAATGAGTTTATGAGGATAGGACACTGATCCAATAGAGCTGGTGTCCTTTTAGAAGAGATGCTAGAGAATTCAGCCTCTGCACAAGCACAGAAGAAATACCAAGTGAGGACGCAGCAAGAAGATAACTGTTTATAAGCCAGAAAGACAGCCATTGCCAGAAACCAAAGTTGCCAGCTCCTTGATCTTGGACTTTTCAGCCTCCAGAACTGTGAGCAATAGACGTTGTTTAAGCCACCCAATCATGTATTTTGTTATGGCAACCCAAGCAGACCAATGCACTAGTGGTCCCAATAATGTCTTTTATAGCATTTTCCTCTTTGGCTCAGAATCCAATCCTCCCCAAATTTTAAAACATTTTGTCCAAGGCCAAGTGTGGTGGCAAACACCTATAGACCCAGCTATTTGGAAGACTGAGACAGGATTATAAGTTTAAGACTAGATTTGAAGGCATTTGGGAGCTTATATATCTCTTAGCATTATCAAAGACTTATATTGTAAAACTAGAGCATAAGTATGAGTACAATACAAATATGTATTACTTCCACCAAAAAACAAGAAAGTTTGTCCTAGCAACAAATGAGGCAGTCTATTGAAGCCATTTGCCCCAAACTACAGTGCAAGTAGTAGTTACAACTTATTCTGTTTCAATCAATCAACAATACTCATTATGTACCTCTTGTGAGCAGACCATGTGAGCAACTAAGCAAGACCCTGTCTCAAAATAAAATATAAAAAATGGTCTGGGGATGTTGCTCAGTGGTAGAACACTTGCCTAGCGTATGTAAGGCCCTGGGTCAACCCCTAGTACTGCAAAAAAAAAAAAAAAGAGCATTTTCTATATCCCTGCCTTTGCTCACAGGAACTACCATGTTTTGAATTAACTTTTCACATGTGTATGCCTAGGTCCCTAAGGAAGCTTAAGCAATATGAATCTTCACTTTAGTCTCTGCTTCTGTGATTGCTACACATGGTCTATACACAGGAGGTTCCCAGTGAATATTTGTTGATTGAATGGGAATAAGCTTTAACCATTGGCTTCATTGCAACTTGAGGCAAATAGCCTCAGTGGATTGTCTCATCTGTTGTCAGGACAAATTTTCTTGTTCTTAGGGGGAATAGTACATATTCGTATTACATTCACATTTATACTCTAGTTTGTAAAAATAATTCTTCAATAATGCTCAGAGGCATATACACTCTCAATTGCCTTCAGGATAAAGCTTCAACCTCCTACCAGGATTCTAAAGCCCCTTTAGCATCTTGGCCCCAGTGCATCTTTCACAGTTTTTATAACCAAAGTGGATTACTTGTAATTCTCTGAATATGTCCTCAATTTTCCATTCTTCAGCCTTTAGTCATTCTTATTCTCTCTACCTAAAATGCAATTCCTTCTTCTCCATTAATCAAAATTAGACTAAAATTGGAGGACGATATTGGAGTATGGCAACAATTCAATAGTTTTGTCTCATTTTGGTACCAGGGTTTGAACCCAGGGGTGCTTAGCCACTGAGCCACATCCCCAGCTCCCCCACCTTTTTTTTTTTTTTTTTGAAACAGGTCCTTGCTAAGTTATTGAGGCTTGCTTTGAACTTGTGATCCTCCTGTCTCAGCCTCCTGAGTCTTTGGGACTACCGCACCTAAGAAAAATTCAATAGTTTTTGCATATATGCATCTATACATTTTTTCTACAAATGTTTATTGAGCACCAACTATATGTCAGGCACTGTACTACATGCTTGAATTATGGTAATGTATACATGATGGTTTCCTGCCTTCTTAATCATCCTCACCTCTGTTATTTGGGCCCTCTATTCTGAGAATTTAAATCAGGATTTCTATTTACAATGATTTATTTTCTTGATGTAATAATACAATGGTTAGTCATTTGGCCAAAAAGAATGCCTCACCTTTACAGACAATTCAGTTGTTGACGTACACATATACAATCATCTCATTTTATTTTAACTCAGAGGTTAGTAAAGATAATCTATTCTCATCTCATAAAAGAGGAGACTGAAATTCAAAGAGGTTAAGGTAAACTTTTACTACTGTCAGATCGAGGACAAGGATCCTGGCCTTTCTGAGTCCTCACCTAATTTTATTACCTCTTTTATATACAAATGTAACCTTACAGAAAATGATAATGTACTGTAAATTTCAAAAACTATAAGAAAGGCTTTTGAATGTTTCATCTTGAAACAATGAGAAATGTTTGAGGAGATAAATATGTTTAACCTGATTTAAATATTATGCAATGTATACAGGCATCTAACCTTGCATGCTACCCCATAATAAGTACAACTTTTAGGGTTTTTTGCATCAGTTAAATGGTTGTTTTAATGCCAGGTGTGGTGGCACATGCTTATAATTCCAGCTTCTGAGGGGGCTGAGGCAGGGAGATTGTAAATTTGAGGCTAACCTCTGCAATTTAGTGAGACTCTGTCTAAAAATAAAATTAAAAGGGCTGGGCTATAACTTAGCGGTAGAGTGCTTGCCTAGCATGGGTGAGGTCTTGGGTTCAATTTCCACTTCTGCAAAAGAAAAAATTGTTTAATTTACAAGTGAAACTTGATGTGGCACATTATTACCTCTATTCTAAAAGAAGGGTGTATGTGTGTGGTTAAGCACAGTCAATGTCAAAAACTTGCTGTAAAATAAATGCAACCAGTGGTATTTGGAAATAAAATTCTATCTTCCTTCTTCCACCAAAATAATATAAACAGAGCCAGGCGTGGTGGAACATGCCGTAATCCCAGCACTTTGGGAGACTTACACAGGAGAATCACGAGTTCAAAGCCGGCCTCAAAGCCAGCCTCAGCAACAGCGAGGAACTAAACAACTCAGTGAGACCTCATCTCTAAATAAAACACAAAATAGGGCTGGGGATGTGGCTCAGTGGTCGAGTACCCCTGAGTTCAATCCTTGGTGTATATATATATATATATATATATATATATATATATATATATATGTAAATCAGATATCAATACCTTGAGAAAAAATTAGTTATTCAACAAATTTATTTGAATTTGTAAGTTTAATTGTTGGTAATTTAGTCCTTGCTTTATGAAACATAAAACTTGAACAATTAGTATTCTAATTTGTTAAGCCAGTAAAATATGTAAATGCAAGCAACTCTTCTGTATTTCCAATTGTGTCTATACTATCAAAGTTACTTAGCATTTCAGAAAATGTTGGAGGGGAAGAAGAGGAAGAAAAATATCACTAATCCACAAATCTTAACATACTCTTCTTAGCTTGATAGCATTCCCTTTCAGTCATTTATCAGATACAAAGATTTACATTATTGCAATTATATTCTTATACCTGGCCTTATTTTTTTCACCTGATGTCCTATACATATTTCTCTGTGTTTCTGCAGAACCTGAAAATCAAACAGGTCTTGGATTCAGAAAATCCAAATTCAAAACCCAGCTCTATGACTTACCATCCATATGCAAAGGCAGATGCAGGTTTAATGGGACTCACACCTTTCATAATTTGTGGAACAATTTGTATTTTAAAATACAAAATTAAGAGCAGAATTGATTATTGCTTTGGAATGAAAAAGGAAATCACAACACATTTCTGGAAATATCAAGATTTTGATCTTCTGAGAGGCAGCTTACCAGAAATGCTTATATAGAAAATCTTGCTGATTGCAATCTTGTTTCTTCTCCTGCATGCTACACCATGAGACTCCCTATACTCACAGGGATGCGTGCAAGTAGCAGCCATGACACTTAAGCTTCAGTCCCTTTGTGTGTGTGTGTGTGTGTGTGTGTGTGTGTGTGTCTGTGTGTGTGCATGTTACTGAGGATTGAACCCCAGGAGCTCTACCACTGAGCTACAGCTACAGCCATTTTTATTTTTTTATTTTGAGATAGGGCCTCACTTAAGTTACTGAGAATGGCCTCCAATTTGCACTCCTCCTGCTTTAGCCTCCTGAGTTGCTGTAATTACAGGCATGTACATGCCTGGCTCATTTGCTTCATAATAAATTCACCTCTGCCAATATGATCTTGGGCAGGTCAAATAATTTCTCTAGTTTTCAGTTTGCTTGTCTATAAAATGGAATCCTTACATCCACCTAGAGAGGTTACAGTTAGGACCACAGGGAACCATGCAAAACCCAGTATTATAAAGCATAGAGCACGCCCAGGTCCATTATTCCCCCAATGCCAGTGGTCAGGAGGCAAAAGTTGTACAGTACTCTGGCTCCATGGAGAGACCACTTCCTTTCCATTATATTATTATCACTTTTCAGCAAACAATCCCTTCTTATGTCACATTTAATGAATATGTGGACTAGCAGATTTTGTATGTTTTTATAAATCCTCGAGCAATTTATGACCAAAGTTAAGTAGAGCAACACATTTTTCCATTTGACTATTTCTTCTGAAAACAATGCCTAATAAAATTTGATTTTATTACTATTATTTATCCCTGGATACACTGAAGCAATTAGAAAAGAGGGTAGGGGACTCAGAGATTCAATGGCTCTGGCCTGTGAGCAGACGGGCCATTCATAACTTCTTAGTTCCTAATTTGCAGTAGTCTCTGATGAATTTCCTGCCCAAGCTGGTCTGTGTATGGAACAAAAGCCTGGAGATGAGCATTTCACGCCCCACTGGAGGTGCACATGCCCTGGGCTGGCCTCTTTGGTGGCCCACAGTCATCAGAGGGACTGGCCACCCTCAATAATGTAGCTTTTACAAATCATTACAGAGAAATCCACTTAGGCAACGTATAAACATTTTCTTTCATACCACTGGGACACTACTACTGTCCTTTAATCTTAAAAGTACCCACAAAGGTTTCTATTAACTATTTCCTATTACTGCTCCCTCACTAAGAAAGACCACCTTTCCTATGGTGACTTTTCTAAAAAGCTAGGAAAACCCTGAAAGTAACCACTGAAAGTTATCCTTAAATCATCTGTTCCACAATTTACAAATAGATTCATCCAAGGACCATTTGTATGGCTAAATTTTACCTGATACTTAATGACTCTGAAAAATAATATGCAAGCTTATAAAAGATATTAATGTTACAACAAGGGAGTTATGCCAGGTTGTCTTGTTCCAGTTTAAACAGGGAAACTCGGTTTTATTCCTGCCTTTTTTGGGGGAAAAAAAACAGCTTCAGCAATTAAAATGACTTCAACCTCAGCTCAAAGTTACCTCATTTTGGGCTGGGGTTGTGGCTCAGTGGTAGAGTGTTTGCCTAGCACATGTGAGGCCCTGGGTTCAATCCTTGGCATCACATAAAAAAATAAATGAGTAAAATAAATCTATAAAAAATGTTATCTCATCTTACATAATAATGGAAGAAGGCAGGGCTGAGGTTGTGGCTCAGTGGTAGAACGCTTGCCTAGCATGTGTGAAGCACTGGGTTTGATTCTCAGCACCACATATTAATAAATACAATAAAGGCCCATTGACAACTAAAAAATATTTTTTAAAAAAATAATAATGGAAGAAGGGGCTGGGCAAAGTGGCACTTGCTTGTAATCCGGCCTACTCTGGAGATTGAAGCAGGAAGATTGCAAATTCAAGGCCAGCCTGGGCAACTCAGGGAGTCTCGCTCTCAAAATTTTAAAAATAATAAAAATTAAAAGGTCTGGGGATGTCAATCAATGGTAGAGTGCTTGCCTAGCATGTGTGAGACCCTGGGTTCAATTCCTAGTACTACAAAATGATGATGATGAAGAAGGAGGAGGAGGAGGAGGAGGAAGAAGAAAAACAATGCAAGAAATGGAGGAGGAGAACTACAAGGTGAATAAGAAAGACAAACCCAAAACAGAGGTTGGGCATCATCTCATAAGCAGATCTGAGGTGAGAGAACAGGAAAATGGGCCATATATAACACTGGCGTAATGGAGAGAGCAAGCAAGTTATTAACTAATTATAAACAGTAGGTGGTAATGTATTACTTCCCATGATTTCTCTAAATCTTCAGCTTTCCTTCCTTCCTTCCTTCCTTCCTTCCTTCCTTCCTTCCTTCCTTCCTTCCTTCCTTCCTTCCTTCCTTCCTTGCTTCCTTCCTTCCTTCCTTCTTCCTTCCTTATTTATTTTGGTACCAGAGATTGAACTCAGGGCACTCCACTACTGAGCCACATCCTCAGCCCTATTTTGTATTTAGAGACCGGGTCTCACTGAGTTTGCTTAGCAAGTCTCGCCATTGCTGAGGCTGGTTTTGAACTCACAATCTTTCTGCCTCAGTCTCTTGAGCCACTAGGATTACAGGCATGTGCCAACCACTCGGCTTAGTTTTTTTTCCCTTCTCATAAAAAAGAGTATACTGCATGTTTCAAATACTTGGAGAGAGCTGAATACACATAAGCAAATTTCCTTAAATAATCAAAGTAAGTGTCTAATAATTGTCCATTCTTTAAGTGATAGAATTGACCTCAAATTTTAGGTTAAGTTGCTGGACCTGATGATATATGCCTATAATCTCAGTGACTTGGGAGGCTGAGTCAGGGATTGCAAATTCAAGGCCAGCCTTGGCAATTTAGCGAGGCCCTAAGCATTTTAGTGAGACCCTGTCTCAACATAAAAAATAAATAAAAAGGGCTAGAGCTGTAACTCAGTGGTTAAACGCCCCTGGATTCAATCCCCAGTACAAAAGAAGGAAAAGGAGAAGTTTAAATTAATAAAAGTGAAGGAAAAAAATACCTGCTATATCAACTTTTGATGATATTGTAAACCTCATGATTTTACCTCGATTAAGATATCTGGCCCACCTGTTTATATCTGGCTAAAGGCATGATAAATTTGGACCAATCTCTACTACTACTACTACTTTCCCAAAGATTAAACCCAACTTTCTTCTCCACATCTTGAATTTCAGTTTTTATGTTCTTCAACCACTAGTTTGGATGGATTTATTATTATCATTTGTTGCAATATCAGTGTAGTTTTATGAATGATCTAATAACAACAGAAATTGTGCCCCAACTAGTGCCAGCATAGAATGCTTCCTACATTGTACATGGATGTATATTTATTGGATAAGTGAACAAACAGTACCAAAACCCTCTTTTATGCTTAAAAAGTTAAGAACAAAACTAACATAATTTAGGACTGAGGATGTAGATTAGTAGTAGAGGGCTTGTCTTTATATGTGCAAGGACCTGGATTCAACCCCCAGCACCACAAGGTGGGGGAGTGGGGAAAAAAAACAACCATAATTTAACAGGGGAAAAAAGAGCATTTAAGAGAAAATCCACCTTCCATTAGGCAAATTCACCTTCCATGGGGCAATCTGGATAGCTGTTTACATTGACTACAATTTCTGAGTATTATGTAGTATGTTGCATTCACTCCATTACCCAAAATTTGTTCATGGACTATACATCTGCCAAACACAATTCACAATATTCTAATAGCCTAATGTGGGAGACTAAATAATGATCCTGTCAATGATGTCAACATCTGACTCCCCAGAACCTGTAAACATGCTACTTTACATTGTTAAAGGGACTTTGCAGATGTGATGAAGGACCTTGGGATGGGGAGATTATCCTGGGTTATCTGGGTAGGCCCACAGTAACCACAAGTTTCCTTAAAGAGTGAGGCAAAGGGAGCTTTGACTGCAGAGGAGGAATGTCAGAGGGATAAAGTTTTAGAAAACTCTGACATTCCTGGCTTTGAAGACAACAGAAGAGGTCAGAAGCCAAGTGAATGGATCCTCCCCAAGAGCTTCCAGAAGGAATGCAAGTATGTTGCCACCTCAATTTTAGTTCATTGATACTCATTTCAAACTTCTGTCATATAGATTATAATACATTTGTGTTGTTTTAAGCCATTAAATTTGTGATGGTTTGTTATAGCAGCAACAGGAACCTAATACATCAGAACCTAATACATCTGTTTCAAATTTCTGTGATCCAAAATAATTGAGCACAGTGAATTGAATAAAATAAGTTGATCTTCCTTGAGCAAGAATGACAAAATAGGGGATGGGGTTGTGGCTCAGTGGTAGAGCGCTTGCCTAGCATGCATGAGGCACTGGGTTCAATTCTCAGCATCGCATATAAATAAATGAAAAAAAATAAAGGTCCATCAGCAACTAAAAAATATTAAAAAGAAGAATAACAAAATGATGAGTCAGAGCCAGATGGCTGACAAGAAACCAACTAACCCAGAAGATAAGTGTCTCAAGAGAATCCAATGTAGACTATTTGTGGCATTGTTTATAAATAAGGAATTTACCCAATAACTACCACTATATGCCTTGCAACTAATTGCAAGGAGGTTTTTTGTACTCTTTTAGTAAACTGGAGTGTCCCATAGGGCTTAATGGTAAGACCTAAATGTGTATGCTGGGTTTGATTTTTCTAGATTCACCATAATCATAGTAACAAATTGTAGATATTTGTAGAAGTTTCTATCAGAAGTATCAATAGTTGGAAATTATAAACTAGGAGGTCAAAGGAAAGGAGGTCTAGGAACTGACTTTCCCAGGCCAAGTGCAGTGGCACACTCCTCTAATTCCAGCTTATTTCCAAGACTGAGGCAAAAGGATCACAAGTTTGAGGCCAGCCTGGGCAATTAAGTGAGATCTCTCAAAATTTAAAAAGAGCTGGAGGTGTAGCTCAATGGTAGAGCATTCACCTAGCATGCACAAGGCCCTGGGTTCAATCCTCAGTATGAAAGAAAGAAAGAAAGAAAAAGAAAGAAAGAAAGAAAGAAAGAAAGAAAGAAAGAAAGAAAGAAAGAAAGAAAGAAAGAAAGAGGGAGTGAGGGAGGGAGGGAGGGAGGGAGGGAGGGAGGAAGAAAGGAAGGAAGGAAGGAAGGAAGAAAGGAAGAAAGGAAAAAGAACTGAGCTTTGATCTTCCCACATACCCAACCAGTTACCACAACTCTCACGTGCCCTCCTAAAACTTTAAAAGATCCAGAGGTCATATCCAGGTATGCACCTGTGCCTCCTGATCTTAGAACTTATTTTTACAGTAGATCCTTTAGAAGGGGAGCTAAAGCATACAGAAACGGTGTTTTCTCGTTCTTCTTAGTGATACATGTTAGTATAATGTATTTTGACATGTTATATATACATGGAGTATAGCTTCTTTTTTTAAAATATTTTTTTAGTTGTTGATGGATCTTTATTTTATTCATTTATTATTTATATGTGGTGCTGAGGATTGAACCCAGTGCCTCACACATGCTAGGCAAGTGCTCTACCACTGAGCTACAGCCCCAGTCCCGGAGTATAACTTCTTATTTTTCTGGTTGTACATGATGTAGAAGTACACTGGTTGTGTAATCATATATTCATATAGGATAGTAATGTCCGATTCATTCTACTGTCTTTCCTATTCCCATTCCCCCTCCTTTTCCTTCATTTCCATTTGACCAATCCAAAGTACTTCTATTCTTCCCTACCCCACCCCCTTATTGTGAGTTAACATTCACATATTGGAGAAAATATTCAGCCTTTAGATTTTTGGGATTGGCTTATTTCACATAGCATGATATTCTCCAGCAGGAAGGGTTCTAAAAGAAGAAAAAATAAATAAAAAAACAGAACCAATGACAATCACAAGTGAGGAACAGACAAGGCACAATTGGAATTCAGAAGGGACAGAGTGATTTCCAATTTGAGGGTTATCCTGCCTCATTCCATTAACCATTGTTCTTGATGATATTCCACACTTCCTTGATTCTCTATTCTTTCACACCCATTTGACAAACAGACATTGTCTGCTCCTGATGCTGCTACATAGAATCAATCTCACCTTCTGAAGTGTATCACTATGCATTCATGCAGGGGCTAGCTAGGGGCCTGAATTCATGTTTGCCAACCTAAAATGAGTCCTCAGTGCTGCTTGTCAATTCCACTGTGTTTCCCTAATCAAATCTCTTTCTCATTCTTCTTAAGTATTATTTCAAAAATTCTTCACTCTCCTGAGATCACTAACCATGCTTCCACAGCAATATTCCTTCCTAGTACTCTCAGCAGATGAATCTGCCTCCTATTCTATGAACACACTGAGGTTAAGAGTTTGCCTCTCTGATGAGTATCCTGGGGCAGGCCTTGCTTCCTGGAAAGGCCTTGCTTCCCACTTGCAATGATGAACCCATGACTATAAAGACTTGATCTTCTCAGCTGGACCTGGAACAACTGGAAAGGCCCTTGATCCTCACAGCTCCCCATAGAGTTGGCTGGGGCCTTAACTGAGACTCTGGGCAGTTCAACTTCTCCCTCTGCCAATACTGCTTCATCCCTTCCTCAGGTGTCGATCACCTGAGCACTCCATAATGCATTTCTGATGTTAATCCCTGTCTCTAAATCTGTTTCCCAGGGAATACTTGGCCCACCAAGTCTGGTCCCTCTGCTTCCAGAGCCTCCTCTGCACATCCCCTTCCCCACCAATCTACTTAAACAATCTTAGCCTTAGGTTCTTTGAACATGGAACTGGTTAGTTCTTCTGGCCTTTACCTGGAATTCCCCAAGCCTCTTTATCTATTTGCCATATGCCTATCATCTGTGAGATACATCATTTCAAACATAATTGCACCCCTCAGAAAAAGATCAGTTTCCTATGTCACAATCCCTTATGGAATCATATTTTTTCCTTTGTAGCACTTAGATTTATGTCTATCTGCCCTCTAAGAATTTAACCCTGCTAGCAGGGCTGCTTGGTCTTGTTAACCATTGCATCCTGGGTGTTTTGCATATTTCCAGACGACATGCTGGAAATGCTGGACATGGAGTGCTGAGCAAGACAAAGGTTAAAAATGTAGATCTCTATTTTACTAATGAAGAAACTGATGCTAGTGTCCTGGAGAAGTTCCCATGGTCAATAAGGAGAAGAACTGAGATTAAACTCCAACTCCAGGGCTGGGTTTGTGGCTCAGTGGTAGAGCGCTTGCTAGCAAGTATGAGGCACTGGATTTGATTCTCAGCACCACATAAATAAATAAATACATAGAGGCATTATGTCCATCTACAACTAAAAATATTAAGAAACAAAACAAACAAACCTCCAACTCTAGAGTCAGAGAGGTAGGGGGTTGGGAGGGATGGCAATGAGTATAACTACGTTGTTCTGTTGCAGCCTAAAATAGGTAGCGTTTCTTCTGAATTACAAAACATTTTTCTCTGTGAGTTCCTAGTAATTTACAACTGTATTGCCCAGTATACAGAAGTCACTTGCCACATGTGACTACTGAGCCCTTGAAAGGTGACTGGTCTGAATTGAGATGTGTTCTAAATATAAAATGCACATTGGATTTCAAAGACTTAGAAAGAATGACAAATGCAAAATATCTCATTGATAATATATATTAATCACATTAAAATTATAATATTTTGGATATATCTGAACTTTAAAAATGTAGAAGCCCTCTTATAAGATGTTATTTGCACGCAGAGGTAACTGAGCAAAAGTGTTCAGTAAACTGGGAAGAGGCCCACCAGCTCTGGGTAATAGGGTCCTTGGGAATAAAGAATGTAGGCAAATTGAATGAATGAATTAAATGAATGTTGATTAAGAGAATATCAACTTTAAAATAATCGAGATAATAACACATGTCAGAGAAATGTAGTTGATAAGACACAAAGCAATTGGTGGAACACATGAGGTAGATGAGTATTTGGTGACAAGTGACTTGGTGACTATGGATATCTCAGTGGGAGTGGGAGTCAAAGCATAAACTTTAAAGTGGAGAAAATAATCTGGGCAAAGGTTAAGAGATGGGCAATTGAGAGTATTAAGAGGAATGTTGTCTATTTAGTTTGGCTTGAGTCAAGGTTTCATGCAGTGGAGCAGAGTAAGTTCTCAACACATAAAAATATGACATAAAATCACTCCAGAAAGCACTCATTTAGGTAATGTAGAAGTTTAGCATAAATTTAGTTTACTGTGGGAAATGAGCCTACAATATGCTGGAGAATAAAGCCAATAAGCTGTGAGCTAGGTTTGTAGAATCAGAAGCAAGCATATAAGTGGAATAATATAGGGAATAATTCATTGCATTTTGCTCTGGCTAAGCATTTTTTATTTTTCTCTATTATCCAACCTAGGTTCAATTTTAGACTTATTATTGAAGTATAATATACATACAGAAAAGTGCACATATCATTAATAGTGGAGCTTGAATTTTTACCAACAGTAGACATATCCATGAAAATCAGCAGCCAGAGCAAGAAATAGAACATTGCAGCATCCCAGAAACACTCTTGTGTTCCTTTCAACAACCCTCCCAAGCAGGGTAACCATTATCCTGACTTCTAACAGCATAATTAGCTTTGCCTGTCTTTGTACTTCTGTATAAATGAAATCATATACTACATAATGTATGCCCTTTGCTTAATTTTAAAGAATCAACCCAAGCCTCAAATGATTGAATTCTAGACTCAGCATTTTATTGAGTTTGGATAAGCCTCTTAACCTAAGCCTGTTTCCATATCCATAAAAGTGGATTACAACAGTGTTTACCTCATAGAATTATTGTGTGGATTAAATGAGATTGTGTATGTAAAGGGTTTAGCATAGAGGCTGGCATATGGCTGCAGCTGCTACAATGAACTCAGATTTTGAGTCTGCACAATTCTCCACTGAACCACCTAACAACCAGTTCTGCATACTGGAGGGAAAATATCCACCCTCTCTGAGTGGAGTCAACCTTTCCTCTACGCACAAATGAGCAGCTACACATGTAATAGGAAACTTGGCTACTTGATGTCTAATTTTTCTTTTTTTTTTGGCCAAAGAAATATTTCTGTCCTACACTTATTAATTTCCCCTTTAGAATATCAGCTTAAGGGAAGGGTATTATTTACCACAGTATTCTCAGTAACTAGCTCGGGATATAGTAAGTGTCCAGTTAAGCTGAATAAATAAATAAGTGCTAACTGTATTAGGACTTGGGAAATTATGTCAGCATCTGCTCAAACCTTTGCATTATGGTTGGCAACATTACAGTAGTTCAGAGTAAAGTGAATCTCCCTCTTACCAACTGTGCTGGCCAGGAAAATCTAATCAAATAGAGAACACTCTGTACTTGGAACTTGAATAAGCACACCAAGTCAGAGAATTTCAGAAATAAGCGCAATACATTAACTATTTTTGATACCAAGTGCGTCTCAAACTCAACAGTTTTTAATGTACTCATGTCAAGATACTGAAGTTTCAAAAGCACTCTTCCTAGCACATTGGTCACAAATAATCTTTTTCTAAGTACACTTTTTCTTGGTTTTCTGATATATTTCAAATATTCTTGACCACATCTGCACTTATTTTTAAAAAGGACTGGAAAAAGTATAATATTCTAATGGAATTTTACTTGGTCCAATTTATCCACTACTACTTAATATATTTCACTTCTCAAAGTAAGAAGTAGCTCTTCAAAATACTACCATGTTTTACATTGAAATTAAAGGTCCAATTAGCTGGCAGGAATTTGATTATATAACTAGCTAAGTCAAGCAGGACATTGCACAGTTATAAAAATGAGCTAAAAAATTTTAAGAAATAGTTTCTTAGCTATAAAGCAAAATTAGCTTCATGCAGATAACTAAAAAACAAAAGCTATTTATATCATATAAGTATCCTTAACATTCTACAGTAATCATGACTAATTTTTAAAATTTTTAAAATTTTTTCAATGATAGACATAGAAATGAAGTAGTTATAAATAGCAATTCCTACTCTTCAGAAATATAAAGTTTAGTGGGAAAGTTTTATGGAAGCACTAGTATACTTAGGAAATGACTCACAGCTTGTGCCTTGAAGGACAAATGAGATTATAACAGTCTAGAAAGAAAGAAAAGCAGTTATGCAGAGAGAATATAAAAACAGGCATGAAGAGAGGTGCATGCACTTGTCTCGGCGATCCAAGACAACAGCATGATTGAAAAATGTAATGTGGAAAGACTAGCCAGGTCTAAATTAGGAAATGAAGAATTATTTAGGCAACAGAGATCTGTGAAAGGTTTTTAAATGAGATGTGATCATATCTATGTGCTTTTTATATTTCTTACATATAAGGTGAGAGATGTACTTAGTTCTCTCAGCAATTTAATTTCACATTGTTAATAGACTGGCATTCATGTTACATGTATTGGTCTTATAAACTTGATATTAGCCTTCTACTATGAGGTAAACTCATTTTCAGTGAGTTAATTCCAACAGATTTCCGAACCGAGAAAGCTAAATTAAGGCAACAGTGAAGTCACCAAGGTATGTGATGCTGCCAAGACCTGATTGGGTAACCAGGTGGCTTTTCCCAGAAGACACCCTGATGTCACTGCAGTTTCTTGATATTTCTATAAATAAAGCTGAGAGAGATTGGTGCAATAATCCAATGCAAGTGTAAGAGAAAGAAATGGAATTAGAATGGTGGTGTTATGAAGGATGAGAATTTACAATAGATTTCAGTGAAGGGGTAAGGAAAGGTAGAAGATTATTCAGTGGATGAAGGAAGGGAAAAGCAATACCATTTAGAGAGAGAACAAAGGAAGGACAGGCCCAAGCTGGGAAAAAGGAAATCTGCTTTGGACATGTCATACTTGAGGTGTTGATATAAGATTCACATGAAGTATCTACAAGGCAGTTGAAAATATGGTTCTGAATGAGGTTCAGTGAAGAGGGCATGTTGCATTAATAGATAAAAATCACCTGTAAAGAGAATTCTAAGAGAAAATAAGAGTCTAAGAACAGAATGTTGGGTTCGGTCTCTAAATGTTATTAAGTTCTTAAGATAAAAAATGGAACTGAAATGAGCAAGGCCAAGTCAGCTTGTACACAGATGCTTTATTTGATGTTAATATATGTCAACACTGTATGCAAGATTCTCTTACAATAGAAAATTTCTTCATATACCAAAAAAGCTCAATTTAGTCAGGGTAATTGCTGTATTAATGTGAAAGCCTTACAACAAAATGTAGTATGATATATTGTATGATATATGTGTAGTCAGTTTCCAGGAAAGTATGGCTGCTACATGTATGTCTGGCATTTTTATAACAATGAAAGAAATTTAAATGAACACAACCCTTAAAAGGGTGACTTAAGATGCCTGACATATTTACAACTGAAAATCTTGCAAAAAAGCAACAAAGCAGTTAACTGGAGAATTCAACCAATACCAATCCAAAAATATACTATGTCCAACAAGCCCAGGCTTATCCACAATATACTTCCATTTGGGATAATCATTTAATGCTCAAGAAAAATTAGACTTTAAAAAATATAGCTCTTCTAAGATACTATACTTTGGTGGTTAGAGACTATGTGTATCCAATCCAGCCAAGGGCTACATTAAAAAAACAAAAAACAAAAAACAAAAGGCCATTATATGCTATCAGTTCAAGGTAACTGAAATGATCCAGTATGATTCTATCACAATCATTGGTTTTACAAAGTGAAATTTCTGTGAGAAGTTCATTAATTAGAAAGCAATCAACACACTTAACAAACGTGCTAAGAAGATTCAAATTGGTTTATCTATTTGTTATCAACAAAGCATAATCTTAGTACCATACATATTCTTTACTTCTCACTAACATATAGTATGCAAAACTAGCAAGTGGATTTAAATAGCTTAAAACCTTTTAGGTCTACTGTTCAAGAGCTAGGCATTAAAATACTAGTATTTCCATTTCTATTAACAAAAACAGATCAGAAAACCTTAAGCTGTTTTGTTTTGTTTTTAAGGCATAGTAGTATTTTGGTATTGATAAGAATTTGCCTGGTAATGGTTGATTCCATTAAGTTAACTTGAGAACTTGCCATCATTTGCTTTTTATCTTTTCACACAGTGCAAGTGGTGGTCGCTCTTTCCATCTCTCATAGCAGCAAGCCGATTCTGCTATTTTCTATAGCAGCATACTTCAGGAGTGGAGAGGGAGAGAGTGTGTCAATTATAAATAATTCAAACTACAGTGTACAATTCTATTTGCCTGTCAGTGTTTAAGTTGACAGCACACCATTATGTTTCAAAAAAAAATTACATAAAATCTCTACCACAAAAGCAAATAAAGACATTCTTTCAAGAAGAAATAAAATAAGTGCAAACACCTAAAACAGGCAACTGAAGCAACTGTTGTAACCTGTAGAGAAACACAAAACATTTATAAAAGGACAAAATATTTTTATAAATAAAAGATAATGTTCTCTACTACTGAAACATTGAGTAAATATAATAAACTTCTAAGTGCAGACTGTCTTTAGGGACCAAGGTACCATATTATTTTTTAAACAAAATGCAAAAATTCCAAACACATATACAAATCACCAGATTAATTTATATGACCCCCCAATATAATTTAAAAAGAAAATATTAAATTATTATTTAGTACATTTTTAGAACTATTTTATAACCAACATGATTTAAAGGGCATAGTGCAATATTTAGGTAGATGTGACATACAGTATAGATATTGTATTCTTTGCAGCTATAACTTACTGTTTCATACTTAAAGGTCAAAATTGTTCTTTTCTATGTTAGCTGTAATGACAGGAAACAACACTGGCTTCTAGACACCCTGTATATGTATAAATATCTACATTTAAGCTTTAAAAATGAAAATAAATTATAAAAACAGACTTCTGTCCAATTTACAAAGTTTTCCTGCTCCTACGTACTGTACAATACATTCAACAAAACTCTCAGCTCTTCTGAGATTTATGAAGAAAATACTGACTCTTTACTAATTAGGAAAAAACCTTTTTCAATGCTTTTTGTCTTTAGTACTATGCTCAAATAAATACACTTAACACTGTAGTTAATTTTACTGTTTCTGAAAAATACCAAAAATTAGTAGTGCAACTTTCTATCTTCCTTTAGACTCCTTTTCACTGTGTTTCTTTTTAAATGGTAGCCTAAGTAAATCAGCACATGGGCAAAAGTACTTCATAAAAATCATGTGTGCTTCCCTTGGCTAATTTCAGAGATCATATGTACTAATACACCTGTCTATAACAAAATTGCATCCTCAAGAGAATAGCAACATATATCTTGTAAAGAAAATATGTGAGAATTTACTTCTGAAATATCCATGAACATTCTTATTTCCCATCTTGTTCTTTAAAAATAATTTTTAAAAAATCTCATCTCTTAAAAAAATAAACAATGAAATTACCCACTCCTTATATAAGTGGCTTATTAGCTTTTTTTTTTTCCCCTCCTTTCCCACTACTGGAAGAGCTTATTAGCATTTTGCCTGCCCAACTGTTTTAAGGCTATATTAAAACTTTAAAAATAATTAATTGAAAAAAATTTCACCGCAACCTAATTTAGTACAGAATACAGTAAGGGAATGGGGCATTTCATCAGCTTTAGTAACAATTACAGTATTAGAGCTCTTGAAGTGCTGCTGGTAGCTGTGTAAGTACTCAGATATCTTCTTGCTTGTTCAGTCATGATAAGCTGGTCTTCTGTCTTCCCATAAACCACTGTTTCCCATTCACAATTTGACTAGGAAGGAAAAAACAATAGCAATGTGAAAAGTACTAAAATAATATACATACCATTTCATGATCAGACTTTAAAAAATCAATTATTTTAATTGATCAGGTATTTTACAAGTCATTACTATAAAATGTTTTGATAATGACACTGTTTCTTTTAAAATACAATATTTTAAAAATACCTACAAAATATTTATAATCAATTTTTTGAAGTCAATTATTTTTTAATGCACAACCTATGATCCCATTTTATTTAATTAATTTATTTTTAAAACAGCAGAATGCATTTCAATTCATAGTACACATATGGAGCACAATTTTTCATTTCTCTGATTGTAAAGAAGGTAGAGTCACACCATTCATGTCTTCATACATGTACCTAGGCCTAGTAGGTAGTGTAAAACTTTTCTCCCCAACAGCTCCCCCCAAATTAAATGAGTCTCAACATGGAAAGAAACAGTCTTAACTGTTTTAAACTTTTGCCAAAATTTTAAAGATAGGGAGTTGTAGATCAGTCATAGAGTACTTGCACAACGTCTGTGAGCCCTGGGTTATATCCCCAGCACCACCACCATGAGAAGAAAAAAAAAAAGATTTAAAGAGAGAATGTAATAGCAAAAATTAAACCAAGAATGTTTTGTCTTACCAATTAGCAAATACGTTCATCACACAAAGTCAAGTTTGATTTGTTTTCTTCCAAATTAAAGAGTAAAGATTACCATATTATAGGTAGGATCTACTATATTAATGAACTTTTCCAAAAGGTTCCATGTTAATTAAACACTGAGATTGAGAGAATGGCTACACAAAAATCAACTCAAAATAGATCAAAGACTGGGGAATTAGACCAGAAACTATGCAACTCTTAGAAGAAAACCCAGGGTCAACATGCCATCATACAGGCACAGGCAATGACTTTCTCAATAGGAGCCCTAAAGCTCAGGAAATAATACCAAGAATTAATAAATGGGATGGCATCAAATTAAAAAGTTTCTGCACAGCAAAGGCAACAATGAGAAATGTGAAGATAGAACCTACAGAATTGGAGAAAATCTTTGCTAGCTACTCTTCTAACAGAGGATTAATATATAGAATATATAAATAACTCAAAAAATGCCAAAAACTGCACAAATAACCCAATTAACAGGCAAATGAATTAAACAGACACTTCTCAAGAGAAGAAATACAAACAGCCAACAAATATATTTTTAAAATGTTCAATATTGTTAGTAATTAGGGGAATGCAAATCAAAACTACACTGAGATTTTATCTCATTCCAGTCAGAATGTCAGTCATCAAGAATACAAACAATAATAAGTTCTGGAGAGGATATGGAGAAAAAGGAACACTTTTACACTATTAGTAGGATTGTAAACTGGTACAACCTATGGAAATCCGTATGACAGTTTCTCAAAAGACTAGGAAGGGAACCACCACAAGACCCAGCTATACCACTCCTCAGTATATGTCTGAAAGAATTAAAGTCATCATACTATAGTGATACATGCATATCCATGTTTATAGCAGCACAATTCACCAATAGCCAACCTATGGAACCAGCCTAGGTGTCCATCAACAGATGAATGGATGAAGAAAATGTGGTATACATACAAAAAATTAAGTTTTATTCAGCCATAAAGAAAAATGAAATGTCATTTGCAGGAAAATGAATGAAAGGAACATGAGACCATCATGTTAAGTGGAAATAAGCCAAATTCAAGGTCAACAGTTATGTTTTCTCTCATATGTGGAAGCTAGAGAGGAAAAAGAAAGATGGAGGGGTGGGGATCAAATGAAAATAAAAGGAACATCAGTAGAGGAAAAGGATCAGGGGATGGGAAGAGGGAAAGAAGCAGGGAAGTGATGGGGAATGATATTGGCTAAATGAGATTGTTATATTGTATGTATGTACGAATATGTAATAATAAATCTTACCATTATGTACAACTATAATGCACCAAGAAAAAAGATGGAAAGAAAAAAAAGTGCTATATAGCTCTTTGAAAGCAGTAGTTCAAGGCAAATGGGAGGTGACCATATCTGATTGCCAAAGACATTTCCAAGTAATGCTTAAATGTCAGGAATGCTATGCTGCAGTCATTATGGCACAAAGAAGAAACCTTCCTCTATTAAATTACATTCTTACATTCTCTGGGGTGAACTCTTAAGATATTAACACAGTAAGCCAGGCACAGTGTCACACGCCTGTAATCCCAGCACTTTGGGAGGGTGAGACAGAAGAATCACGAGTTCAAAGCCAGCCTCAGCAATGGTGAGGCGCTAAACAACTCAGTGAGACCCTGTCTCTACATAAAACACAAAACAGGGCTGTGGATGTGGCTCAGTGGTCAAGTGCCCCTGAGTTCAATCCTTGGTACCAAAAAAAAAAAAGCAATAAAAAAAATTCTAGCCTTTATTTGCAGCAATATACTGGCCACACAGCACCAGATAAAAGGATTTTGTTTCACAACTTCTGAGCCAAAAAATTTACTAGGAACCATTATAGCAATAAAAGCATGCTGATGCTGCTTCCAACCACTTACTCTTTCAGGACAGCTATTAAGACTATTCATATTTATTATAGAAGAGGTGCCAGAAATGGATTTAGGTATCTTTAAAGAAGAAATAATACTTAAGAAATCATCAAGCATCTCTGGCTACAACTCCAGTTGTATGGTTAATATGTACCCTGATGAATGAGTCTCTCAAACCCAAATCTACTTTGAGTGACAAAATAATGATGAATGTTTAGGTACTGTTATCGTCAATTTCTAATTTAAAATAAAAAGTATAATTTGTGATCAGTAAGTCTAAAGTGATTATTGAATAAACAGTAACAAAATCACTAAAAAAATTTAGAAATCCATACCTGAAGATTCTTTTCCAATGTGACACCTTTGGAAGTGTTAGGGTTTGGTTTCTTTCTAGTAAGTGTATATGTTTTGTTGGTTGAATTTATATCTTGTTTTTCAGGAGTCAAGTTGCACCTATTGTCATGTATTTCCAATAATGGTATCATTAATAAAGATGTTGTAAATATATTTTCTGACTAAGAGAAAAAAGAAAAAGGAAAATAAAATAACTAATTCAAAAATGGAGACAAACAGAGGGACTACTGAGTAAGTGGTAATGGAAGCCCTTGTCATTTCCCTCCAAGAAAGCATTTGGCTCCAATGCAATGTCCAGTAATATAGCAATATTAAATATTTTGGGAATGAACCAAAGATAAATACTGAAAGTTTTACAAATTACCATTTTTGACATAATACATGAGAAACTAACTCCTCTCAAAATGAAACAAGTATAAAAAAAAAAAGAAGCAAATAAAATATTCTTTATAGTTAATAGTTTCTCTTTGCATTAGGCAGAATGATACCAAAAGAAACTCTATGAATCTCTAACTGGCCAAACAATAAAACTAGAAACACTAGGACTTAAAGCAACCATTTTTAAAAAATACTTTAATTCTTTACAAACCTGCATCTCTGAAATGTCTTCAGTCAACAGTTGAGTGCCTGGTTCTTCTTTTTCCCAATTATCTAAGACTAGTGACTTTCTGACTTTCTTCACAGAAGCAGTATGCTAGAATAAATAATTTACAAAGAAGCATTATAGCTAAGTCACTTGAACATGATAAAGAGTTTTATTTACAATAATACTAAAATATTACCTCTTGTTTACAACTTTTATAAGCAGGTTCATCTTCCTCTTTGAGGAATATGTCTGTTCCAGTTTCTTCTTTTAAAACTTCTCGAATATCTTCTTCCAAGAAGGCAAGTGGCTGGGACTAAATTGTTTTTAAAAGGGTTTTTAAAAGTTGTTGCTAACAATTCATTTTTCTCCCTATATATGGAACACCTATCTTTTATACTGTGCCATTATTGGCATAATTTTCTCCTATTCCCTATAAATACATAAACTAATTAATCAGTTTAATGGCAAAAACAATTATTTAAAAATAATATTAACTTTGTAATGAATTCACCCAAAAAGTGACTAAAAATGGAAGAATTTAACTAAAGTACCCTGGAAATAATTGATATTTTTCAAATCATACTCTATTTCTAATGACTTTATCAAAAATATGTATCTGTCTAGAATGCCCATAGTTTTTCTATATTATTTCAAAGATGACAGTATTTATGAGAGCACTGCTTCCCAAATCAATTTGTTTATGTACTACTGCCACCACTACTGTGAGAATATTAATAGCAACTCAGTACATATAACTTTGAAACTCAGGTCAAGTCAATTTATTTCTGTTGTCTCTTTCAGCTTCACCATAAAAATCTGGGATGTACTTTATGATCTCCTGTGTATAGAAGAGAAAACTGAACCTCAGAGAGGTACCCTGATCAGTTTCCTATATACTATTATTTAAGTGCTTGAGTGTATCAAAATGTTAAAATTACTTCAGTCTACTGCAAGTAATGCTAGTGAAACTACTAAATGTACATTTTAATATTAAGAACAAAGTTCCACTGACAACTGTTTTGCTTTCTCTAAATTACACAAAGAAAGTAAAACTCATTTAATGGTCAAGGGAAAAGATAAATTCAAACTTATAAATCAAGAGATAAAACTTTGTTTCATTTTCAGTAAGCATCTTTTTTATTAATAATCAAAGTGATAAAAATCATTTTATTAAAATTAGGAAAATTCTTAAAAATAAAGAGTATACATACCACAATTTTAAGAGGTCCATATTTTTTCTCCTGAGCAGCAAGTGCATTCTTAAAAGGGGTAGGAGTTCTTGGTGTGGTACCCAATATAGATCTTCTAATAGTAGGTGTTCTAAACCTATTCAACCATTTAGAGATTTGTGTTATTGATACTACAGTCACAATCTGCTTTTTACAAGTTAAGGAAGGCACAGCCATGCCAAAGGCATATGCTACACTTTCCTTGCATACACATATGCTTTATTTAGACATTCTAGAGCTAAAGTATGGTTGCCTAATCATAATACCAGACCTTAAATTATACTACAGAGCTATAATAACAAAAACTGAATGATATTGGCATAAAAACAGACATGAAGACCAATGGTACAGAATAAAACACACAGAGACAAACCCATATAAATACAGTTATCCCACCGGGTGCAGTAGTACACAATTGTAATTCCAGCAGCTTTGAAGGCTGAAGCAGGAGGATCACAAGTTCAAAGCCAGCCTCAGTAAAAGTGAGGCACTAAGCAACTCGGTGAGACCCTGTCTCTACATAAAATACAACATAGGGCTGGGGATGTGTCTCAGTGGTCAAGTGACCCTGAGTTCAATCCCTGGCACCCCCCCCCAAATAAATAAATACAGTTATTTCATACTAGACAAAGGCATCATATACATACATTGGAGAAAACATGGCCTTTTCAACAAATGATGCTGGGAAAACTGGAAGTCCATATGTAGTAAACTGAAATTAAACCCTAATCTCTCACCCTGCACAAAACTCAACTCAAAGTGGATCAAGAACCTAGGCATTAGATCAGAGACCCTACACCTACTAAAAGAATAATTAGGCCCAACTCTCCAACATGTCAGCTTAGGAACCAAATTTATCAATAAGACTCCTAAAGCACAAAAAATAAAATCAAGAATCAATAAATGGTATCAAACTAAAAAGCATCTTCACAGCAAAAGAAACAATCAAGAATGTGAAGAAAGAGCATACAGAATGGGAGAAAATCTTTGTCACCTGCACCTCAGATAGACATTAATCTCCAGGATATATGAAGAACTCAAAAAACTTAACACCAAAAAAATAAATAACCCAATCAATAAATGGGCAAAGGGACTGAACAGGTACTTCATAGAGAAAGAAATATTATCAGTCAACAAATATATGAAAAAATGTTCAACATCTCTAGCAATAAGAGCAGTGCAAATTAAAACTACACTGAAGCTGGGCATGGTCGGTTATGCCTATAATCCTAGCACTTTGGGAGGCTGAGACAGGAGAATTATGAGTTCAAAGCTAGCCTCAGCAATGGCGAGGTGCTAAGAGACTCAGTGAGATCCTGTCTCTAAATAAAACACAATAATAGGGCTGGGGATCTGGCTCAGTGGTCGAGTACCCCTGAGTTCAATCCCGGGTGCCAAAAAAAACAAAAAAGACTACACTGAGATTTCATCTCACTTCAGTCAGAATGGCAATTATCAAGAATACAAGTAACAATAAATGTTGATGAGGATGTGGGGAAAAGGTACACTCACACATTGCTGGTGGGACTGTAAATTGGTACAATCACTCTGGAAAGCAGTATGGAGATTCCTCAGAAAACTTGGATGGAACCACCATTTGACCCAATTATCTCACTCCTGGGTTTGTACTCAAAGGACTTAAAATCAGCATACTATAGTGACATGGCCACATCAATGTTTATAGTAGCTTAATTTACAATAACTAAACTATAGAACCAGCCTAGGTGTCCTTTAACAGATGAATGGATAAAGAAACTGTGGTGTATATACACAATGGAATATTACTCAGCCATAAAGAATAATGAAATTAAGGCATTTGCCAGTAAATGGATAAAACTGGAGAATATAATGCTAAGTGAACTAAGCCAGTCCCAAAAAACCAAAGGCCAAATGTTCTCTTGGATATGTGGTAGCTAAGACATAATAAGTGGGGTGAAAGGAAGAACAGAAGTTCATTGGATTAGACAAAGGAGAATGAAGGGAAGGGAGAGAATAGGAAAGACAGTAGAATGAATCACACATAACCTTCCTATATTCATACATGACCAGTGTAATTCCACATCATGTACAACCACAAGAATGGAAAGTTAGGGGCTGGGGTTGTGGCTCAGTGGCACAGTGCTTGCCTAGCATGTCTGAGGCTCTGAGTTCAATTTTCAGCACCACATATAAATAAATAAAATAAAAGGTCCATTGACAAATAAAAAAAATATTTTTTAAAAAATGGAAAGTTATAATCCATGTATGTATGTCAAAATACACTCTATTGTTATGTATATCTGAAAAGGATTTTAAAAATGAAGCACACACAATAAAAACAACAACAAATTTGTGCTATGTAAAGACAAGAGTGGTTGTATTTTTAAATACAGTATTGCTATTTTTCTGGAATAGCTGACTCTAATGGTCAGTACTTATATACTATGTTTTGCTATATTATACGAAATATCTTGCTTTATAAATTTTGTCTGATGTCTATAAATCCTGAGGTATCGCTCATCTTCTTCCTTATCTATTTGCTTTTATGTGTGTTCATTCAATATTAAATAAAATATTAAATTATAGTTTTCCACAAAAGGATTCTAATAGAATTTAAATAGAAAAGTCCACAAAAGGATTCTAATAGAATTTAAATAGAAAAATCCAAACATACATCATGATCAATTAAATGTAAAAATTATAATTTTTAGGTAGTCTATCAGCATGAAAATGAAAAGGTAATTCATCGTAACTATGTATAAACAGAATTTTCTATTATAATTTGTGAAAACTTAAATGTTAGATGAAATATCTTGCTTTTAAAATTTTAAAAATCATTTATACCTAGATTTTTGAGTCTTCATGAGAGTTTGTGCATTTTTTCCAATTAAATTATTTTCTTTAAAATAATTACCTAACCTTGGCAGGACTGGGTAGAAGAAGTGGGAAAATGGAGAGGAGAACTCAAGAGCACATACATAAATTGTCATAATTCTAAGAAGTATGGGCCTGACAATCGCTTAAGACAATGTAGTTGATATAGCTGTCAGGATGGACTCTCTTTAAAAGGATGTTTTTATAGAATATCATTGTGGCACTTTTCTTAGATGTATGTCTTTAGTAGTATTTGATTAATGTAGCATAATAAAAGAGATGCACACCAAAAAAAAGGTATGGTGCCTAAAGTAATTCTTATTCTAATCAATTATCTTAAAATGAAAAAAAAAGGACGAATGTTAGAAAAAAGTATTTAGAAGGTTGCTTTGCCTGCGATCAAAGTTTTACACTAATACACTATAATTTAGCAGGTCTCCAGTGTCCCAGGGATAAAACATTAGGTTATGACTTTATAAAAGTTCTAAGTCCTGCATAGATAGTGATTATAATACACGCTATTTTAAGCATTTGGACAAAAAGCTAATCTACCCTTGATGTTATGCTTCTCATTTTCTCTAATACAATTATTCCATACCTACTTACCCTACATTTTCCTTTTGATCTTTGGGAGTTGTTTCCTTCTGAAGAGGAGTTGTAATGAGAACTTTTTGCCCACAAATAGGGGTTGACGTAAATGAAGGATTTTCTATATTAAGTTGTTCATTACCAGGACATGTGTTGAAAAACTAAAAAGAGAATACAGTTTAAAGACAATTTTAGAATATCAAAATTCACATACAAATACTAAGTTGATAAGACTTCCAATTATTTTATTTGCTTTAGGAAAAGATTATCAATAATATTACATGTACACTCCACTTTATGGAAATTAAGCTCCATAACGGCAGTAACTTTTGTTTTGTTCACTACTCCCAGCACTTAGAACAGCATTTAGCACATAATAGACATTCAAGAAATAGTTATTTAACAAATGTTCAAAAGTTATAAAGAACAGTACCAAGATTTTTAAACAAAAGAGTATATTATCAAATAGGGATCTATAGAAACTTCTGTTAAAATGTAACAATTTGTACAATATAACTGAAATAGATCAGTTTTTAGCTATTAGTAATGATCTTAAGGGAACTTTTCTATGACAGTACCATTAATTCAGAATAACATAAGCCTATATATAGAATATAGGCTGGACACAGTGATCATCACCTGTAGTTTCACTCACTCAGGAAGCTGAAGTAGGAGGATCACTTGAGCCCAGCAATGGGCAACAGAACAAGGCAAAATACAGCTATCTGGAAAATTTGCCTATCTGGAACACAGCACAGAACCTTGGAGCAGACATATTTTTATCATAAAATCCATTTTCTAAATTACACAATGTGCTCATCAAATCATACAACCGTGAAATACTAATCTTTGTGGCCAAAAAAAAAGAAGCAGAAGTTGCTTCAAGACTGCTTCTTTTAAGCGAAATGATTCTAGCTCTATCATTCACGTCTCCTAATATTTAAATTACTTTACCCTAAGATTAGCAATCAAACCCTCTTTCACAGAATAAAGTCTAAACTCTTTGCGTTGGGGACATAAGCACCTTTCAGACACTTTCCACCTTAGAATTTACACTTTAATAAAAATTGCTGGGGCTGAGATTGTAGCTCATTGGTAGAGCGCTTGCCTCGCATGCGTGAGGCCCTGGGTTCGATCCTCAGCACCACATACAAAGCAATAAAATAAAGACATTGTGTCCATCTCCAACTAAAAAAATATTAAAAAAAAAAATTGCTAGCATGCAAAACTCCAGAAATGGAAAACTACTAGTGTGCCCAAACCTGTTTTACCTTTCCTGGGATGTTCTTTGAGGGCTGGGGAAGAAGTAAAGGGATGCACTATTCACATTTAGTCTATGTAAATGGTGTCCCATAAAGCACAGGGGCACAATTTTCAGAGATCACATAGCTGTGTACTATTAGATCCTATTCATCTTTTCAACCTCAAAACATACCTCCAATAATATTCCAGCATTCTCCACGTATGTTTGACCACTAAACTCCCTCCTTGCTCCATAAATTTTGGGGGGTTTTATTGTTGTTTTTGTTTGCTTGTTCTTAGTACTGGGGATTGAACCCAAGAGGCACTCAAACACTAGGCAGTCTTTTTTTTGTCTTGAGACATGGTCTAAATTGCCCAGGCTGGCCTTGAACTTGAGATCCTCCTGTCTTAGCATCTCAAGTAGTTGAGAGTATAGGTACACACCACCACACCTGGCTCCCCAGTAAAACTTTTTTTTTTTTTTTTGGTACTGGGGATTGAACTGAGCCACCTCCCCGGCCCTATTTTGTGTTTTATGGCGAGGTGCTAAGCAACTCAGTGAGTTGCTGAGGCTGGCTTCAAACTCGCGATTCTCCTGTCTCAGCCTCTCTAAGTGCTGGGATTACAGGCTTGAGCCACCGCACCCGGCACCCAGTAAAACTTTTAATCTCTGTCAAAACACTTCCGACAAACAGCAGCTCCATCTCTTACTATGACATGTGACACAACTTCAAAATTTCATTTTATCCAACTCCTAAGTTTTTCTAAAAGATTAACTGAAATGCTGTAATAAAGGTGATGGCACACAGCTTAGAAAATAACAAGTGTTCAATAAGAATTTATTCTAATGTAAACATCTGCTGTTCAGGGACATTAAAGGAGAAAGCAAGTAGTTTTGGACATCCTAGAAAACCTCCTGAGATGAGATTCTTACAATAATATAAAAATCTTTCTTCCAAAGAATGTTAAGAAGGAAAACTTAACAGGTAAACTCAAACCTAAATTACTCTAAATAGGTGAGATCTCTTTATACTTTGTTAGATGTATCTGTTGAATAATCAAGGATAGAGGAGTCAGACTAGTTGTTTTAGTCTGTATCAGATAACTTTGGGCAACTCATTTTACCTTTCTGGTTGGTTCTGTTTCTAAGCTGATGAGTCCTATAAAGATGTGGGACTGCATAATAAAGAAAATGTTACCGGGCACAGTGGTGCACACCTAAAATCCTAGTGGCTGGGGAGGCTGAGGCAGGAGGATCTTGAGTTCAAAGCCAGCCTCAGCAAAAACAAGGCACTAAACAACTCGGTGAGACCCTGTCTCTAAATAAAATACAAATGGGGGCTGGGATTATGGCTCAGTGGTAGAGCACTTGCCTCGCATGCGTGGGGCACTGGGTTCGATCTTCAGCACCACATGAAAATAAATAAAGATATTTGTGTCCATCTACAACTAAAAAAAATATTTAAAAAATAATAAAAAATAAAATAAAATACAAACGGCTGGGGATGTGGTTCAGTGGTTGAGGGCTCCTGAATTCAATCCCCAGTACCCACCCCACCCCCACAAAATAATGAAAATGTCCCTTTTAGCTTTAATAGTCATAGGATACTATAATGCAGCTACTATACTTTGTGAGACACTTTCTAATCTTAGTTTAGCACTCTTGTGCACACAATTAAACACATCTTTGTGTATTATCAAAGCAACTGATTATTAATAAAGATACTAAAGATCTAATTTAACTAGCTCATCAACACTTGGAAACATAAATAAAAATATTACTACCTGTGAAGGAGAAAATGGTAGTGTTTTCACCGGTGTGTGCTTTAGTGCTGTATTACCGCCATCACTGAATGTGCCATCACCAAGTTCACTGCTTGGGGACTGACCTATTCGCATTCTTCTCTTCTTTCTGAGGATGGTTGGTGGAGTACTAAACTTAGCCACACTTGGGGATGTTAAAGGAACAGCCTCATTGTCTCCACCATTACAACTGTTTTTTTTCCCTTCAACTACAAGACTGACATTAAATTGACATTCCATGGCTCCTTCATTGTGTTGAATTCGCATTAGTTTAACTGGGGTAGACTTGACAGGAGAAGCAGCAGCATCAGAAAGATCAAAACTGGTAACATCACTCCATGCTACAGGATCCTGCAATAAATTAAATTCTTAATTAAAGTTAATGCTGTAACCTAGTTTAAATCTGATCTTGGACACAGGATGATGATTTCCACTGAGTTACTTAACCATTTTTATCAGTAGAAACAGACTTTACTCAGATATCTTTTTTAAGTAACATCAAAGAGGAACAGATTATGACTTTCTTATCATACCAATTTGGAACATTCCAAAGTATTATTTCATCTCATTCAGGAGCTGAAATTTACTGTTAAAGTATTTCATATAAAAAGAACAAATTATTTCAAATTATTATCAAAAAGTATAGCTTATAAAATTTCATATTCTACTTCCCATCAGGAAAACAATATTAAAATCTACATAATCATTTAGTAATATGTATGAAATATCTTAAAAATGGTGATACACTTTGATTCAAAAATTCAATTTAATCTAAAGACATAACACGATTTTGCACAAAACTTCATATAAATATTTTGTTACTAGTAATATTGAAAATCTAGATACCCCCCCATGTGCAATAACAATAGCATATTGGGTAAATACATTTTCTTATATTCATATATTATAAAGCCTACTAAAATTTAAGTTTAAAAAACAGTTAAGAAAACAAAGACATGCTCATGATATGAACAGAAGACAAAAGACACCCAAACATAATATGAACTATATGTGTACTTTGGTTTAAAAACATATATATATATACTTTCTATATATACAAAACAGACTGAAGGAGTACATCATATTAATTCTGGGTATATGGGAGATTTTAATTTGCCTCTTTACAGTTTTCTCTAGCTTCCAACTTTCTCTAATGCAATTGTACAATTTAATAAAAATGAATTATATTTAATTATAAAAAATTTACAAGGCACATACTTGAAAAATATTTAATTTTTTGCTAAAATAGAACAAAATTAATTAAGCATGGCATATATAAAGTAATGCCTAATATAAAATTGGTCAATGCCCATTAAACTGAGTTTCTGAACACGAAACCATGTATCTAAAATCAAGTGTTTGATAATTTCACAATTTTAAACTTACAGATTCAATAAGTTCTAAAGTTTCTGCAAACTCTGGGATGGTCTGTAGAGAAGACAGCACAGCATTTGCCTCTACAGCTAGGAACTTCGTGGGTGAATTCTGCTGAGCAGATGTAGTTTGATTTTCATCCATACCATAAAACTCAGTAGCATGTTCCTCAAGGCTATTTAGAGTATTAGACATGCTATCATCCATGAGGAAACTACCAGACCAGCTAGAAAAGCTTCCAGGTTGCTAAAAGTACAAAGGAAATTTGAATATTATTTGTCATTCTCAGTGTTAAGCATAAATTCATATATTAAATAACATTTTTTTCTAGAACAATACACTTCATACCACATCAGCTAAAAATTCAGTAGCAAATATGTTCTTTATTCAAAATTGCTATAAAATTTATTTTCATTAAATCCTATACCTCACTATATTTTCTTTAAACATTTTTAACCATAAAATCATGGTGAAATAAAACAAATACTTATATTGTGACATAAATTCTAGGCTCCTAAAATCTGACCTTTCTCTTCCTTTCTAAATCATTTCCCAACACTTCCACTTACAAGCCCTCTTCCCAGGGAATTCAGCTGTAGTATTTTCAACTCCCAAAGAATAATGCTCTTTTGCCCTGGAGTGCCTTTACAGACTTCTGCTCACTTTATCTAGAATGTTCCCTAACCCACTAACCAGGGAAACTCCTATTCTTCATTGAAGATACAATTCAAATATTGAGAAGTACTTATGATTATATACTTTTATCTGCTCCATAATGTCCTATTTCATCCATCTTGCTAATATATATCATTCCATCTTTCAAGAATGAGCTCAAATAGGACTTCTTCCAGGAACTCATCTTCCTGACTACATTAATTTAGGCACCTCTCCCTATGTGTTCCCATAACATTTCACAACTTATTTTATCATACTATTTCCTATTTCTTGCCTATGTTCCCATGGCAAAATATATCCTTTGACATTAGAGACTGTCATTTTTCTTTATCTCTTTAGAGATGTACCCAGGAAATTGACTCATTTTGTAACCCTAGCTTCCTATTGTTTTATAATAAAAAATTAGAAGACACTCTGAAGACCTGTGAATGAGAAATAAGATGCAAAGTATATAGCAATGTCCAACACAATTTTCTGAGATTATGAAAATGTTCTATATCTGCAGCTGCTCAGTATGGAAACCAGTAGCCCTATAAACAACTAAAATGTGGGCAGTGAACTAAGGAACTGGATTTTAAATAAAATTTAAATAAATTTTTATATTTAAAATTTAAATTTTATTTAAATTTTATTTAAAATTCAATATGGCTAGTGGTTGCTATATTGTAGAAAGCACACTGCCCATTCCAACTTATAAGAGATTTAAAGCTATCTTTTGATTTGTCAGTGCTGCTAACCTATGCAGACTTGTCATTAATTACCCTACACTATGGATTGTAAATTTTAATTAAAAGTAAAATTTTCCTTGTCACTCAATAAGTAATTGAGTGGGAAGAAGGGAGGAAAAGGGTAAGTACTGGGGACTGAATTAGAACAAATTATATCTCATGCTTTTATAATTAATGTCAAAATGAATTCTATTGTCATGTATAACCAAAAAGAACCAATTTAAAAAAAAAAACTGGTTTACATCTGTTTGCTTTGAATATATAAATGTTTTATTATTATATAAATGAGATTTTTTTAGATTATTTTTTAATTTTTTTTTAAAACAGCAGAATGTATTTCAATTCACAGTACACATACAGAGCACAATTTTTCATTTCTCTAGTTGTACACAAGGTAGAGCCACACCTCTTCATACATGTACCTTGGGTAATGATGTCCATCAATGAGATGCATTTATAATCAGATAAGTCTATTTCTAACCATTAACATTGTTCCCTAAACTTAAAGCTATCCTTTGGGTTTTTTTTTGTCAGTGTTGCTAACCTATGCAGACTTGTGATATTGTTACTCTACACTATGGACTGTAAATTTCACTTTAAAAGTTAAAAGTAAGGGGCAAGGATTGTAGCTCAGTGGTAGAGCACTTGCCTCGCATGCATGAGGCACTGGGTTCAATCCTCAGCACCACATAAAAATAAATAAAATAAAGATATTGTGTTCATCTACAACTAAAAAATAGTTTTTTAAAAAAAGTTAAAAGTAAGTTAATGTAAAGACATCAATGTAATTGTGATGCTAATTATTACTGGCTTCTTTGTATATTATATGTCCTCCAATTGTACAATTCTTTTAAAATATAAAGATTAGGAAAGCACTTTACCAAGCTGGTGTTCTACCAGCTAAAATTGTGGCAGTAGTGTCCTTCAGATTTATATAAAAATGACAAATTTAGTTGGTGATCTACTTAGGCCATTTAATGTTTTGTAACTGGATATCATCAATAAGTGATAAAGGTTTTATGTTATTCTTTACACTGGGATGAGAAATTAAATGTATTTTTGGAAGGTTAAAAAAATGATTTCTAGGGGCTGGGATTGTAGCTCAGTAGTAGAGCACTTGCCTCGCATGCGTGAGGCCCTGGGTTCGATCCTCAGCACCACATACAAAGCAATAAAATAAAGACATTGTGTCCATCTACAACTAAAAAAGTATTTTAAAAAAATGGTTTCTATTACAATTACAAATAAAATTTGTTAAACTGTGCTAAATATTCACAGTAACAAGCCAGGCATGGTGGTGCACACCTATAATCCAAGTGGCTCAGGAGGCTGAGGCAGGAGGATCACAAATTCAAAGCCAGCCTCAGCAACTCAGTGAGGCCCTAAACAACTCAATAAGGCCCTGTCTCTAAATATTTTAAAAAGATTCAATCTCCTGTACAAAAAAAAAAAGATTCACAGTAACAAAATACTAAGTTTCAAGCTAAATAAGGTGAAAAAAAACATTGTTGCAAAACAAGTTCTGTTCTAGTTTCCTAAAAATAAAATAAAGACAAGCTTATTTCATTAGCATAGCTGCCTCTTTTTTTTTTTTTTTTTTTTTTTTTGTGGTACTGTGAATTGAACCTAGGGCCTTGTGCATGCGAGGCAAGCACTCTACCAACTGAGCTACATCCCCAACCCCAGCATAGCAACCTTCTGAATTAACAATAACTTTCAGGAGATAGCTTCCAAACTATACGCCTTTCAATTGATTTTGCAGGTGGGGAAAAAGATCCAAAAGACAAAGAGGGAAGTCATTGGGCCTAGGAGAAAAAAACAAAACAAAACGGCTATAATCATACAAACCTAGATCTGAATCTCTAAAATCATTTCAGCTACTTAACAAAATTAATGAGGATTAACAAGAATACACAACAAAAACAGATACAACAGTGGAACATAATAGATCCTCAGTCAAATGGTCATTATTATCATGTAATTCTTTTAATAAAAAAATGTGTGTATGCAGTCTGTTCTATTGGCAGCAGCAACTTCCTCTCTGGAATTCAAAAGATCCTTATTCAACCAGATCTTTATGAGAGTGCATTTTAGATAGCAAGTTTTTAAAAAAATTAGTAACTTTCTCCCTTTTTTAACGCAAAATACTAATTAGTTATATTTTCCCAGTTAAAATAAGACTTTAAAATAAGACATTAAAAATGGTTTTAACAGCCGAGCACAGTGGCACATGCCTGTAATCTCAGCCACTCAGGAGGCTGAGACAGGAGGACTGCAAATTCAAAGCCAGCCTCATCAACAGTGAGGCACTAAGCAACTCAGTGTGACCCTGTCACTAAATAAAATACAAATAAATAGGGCTGGGGATATGGCTCAGTGTTTGAGTGCTCCCAAGTTCAAACCCCAGTACCCCACCAAAAAAAAAAAAAAAAAAGGTTTTAACATGATATAATCATCTACAAAAGTTAACTCTTTGTTATGTGTAACTTTTTAAAAAAATGAAAATTAACTAAGTAAAGTACACCGCATGTGTCTTCCTTTTGTCTATGGTTTTTGCAGTTTCAAAACAAAAACTGCTTTTCCTACAGTATATATCTCACCTAGTACAATTAATAAATGTTTTTTTAAATAACCATTTAAATAATATAAAAACACCACCAGTTTCCTCATAATACTATTTCAAGATCTCAGGTTATTCTATCTCAGTGAAGTTGTCTGAGTTCCTAGACATTTTCAATTCATTCATCCCCTAGTTAAGAAAATCCTTTTCTAAGCATAAAAAGGCTCAAGATGTTATTTTAAACTTTTAAAATTATTGATGAAGTTTAAGTTTCTTTTTTCTTTTAATCCATTTAGCATGGCCTATTTAATTCTACTAGAATGATCAGTATTTATCCCAGTTTAATAGTATTAGGTATTCTCATTAACCATATCTCAGACAACAGTTTTTACACCCAGTAACCAAACCAACATTAATACAAAATTTCTTCTTTTGAAAGTTTTTTAGAGAGCATAAAATTTTCATGTTCTCTTTCTGCATATTTTTATTATTACTTTTTCTAATTTGTTGAATTTATATTCTAAATAGTTATTAAGCAAAATTTTTCAAAAAGAATTAATGTTCAAGCTCTCTCTTTTCTATTGAAACCATCATTATACGGAATATCTAAAATAAAGTCAAGGCAGGTACAGTGGCGTACGCCCATAATCCCAGCAGCTCAGGAGGCTGAGGCAGGAGGATCATGAGTTCAAAGCCAGCCTCAGCAACTCAGCGAGGCCCTCAGCAACTCAGTGAGATCCTGTCTCTAAATAAATAAAAAGGACTGGGGACATGTCTCAGTGGTTAGGCATCCCGGGGTTCAATCCCTGGTACCAAAATAAAGAAAAATAAAATAAAGTCAAAGCCCAATCTAAATTACACATAGTTGTCACAAATATACAAGACTTTACCCTAAGTCTGCTTGACATTTATGACTCAAGAATATCTTTTAAAAAAATAAGTATTCTAATAGAATACTAAAATACACTAAAAAAAATGCATATCAAAATCAGGCTACCTCAAAGTTGCAAATTAGAAAAATAATTTCTATACCATATTAAAATCAGAAGTGAAGTGAATATGCTTTATACCTGATAAAAACTATAAAAGCATACATATGAAGAAAGCATTCTAACAATAAAATAAGCTAATTTCTTACAGATGGAAGTCGTTTTCTTCTAACTTCATTCTCTGCTGACATAAGCAGCATCTCAAGTTCCTTTATTTTCTTTTCCTTATCAGGATCTTCATCAACAAAGGGTTGCTAAAGCAAGTTAAATAAAAGAGAAAAACAGGTTTTTTACATAATTGGTTTATTATTATTAGTGTTCTAATTTTATTTTCTTGTATATAACCTAAGATATATTTTCTCTAATAAAGCTTAATATTACTAAATCCTAGACACTAGATATATCACAGTGCCACTGGTATTTAAAAGTATGCTGGTAAATATTTTTAATTCAGCAGAAAAAATTTTGGAAAATTTGAATGCATTAAAAAACACTATCATCTATATGAGTTGAAAATTTTATGTCTGGAATATATTAGTTTATTGAATTATAATATATATTCTATTCACTTTAGTAAATGACTGAATGCTTTAAGTTGAAAGAATGAGAGAATTACCATTCCAATCATCTTACAATCATCTTATATTTGTACGTTTTATGTTTTTCAAACCCACTTACATACTCTTTCAATGTTAGAATACACAAAAAGGACTGTTTCATTTTTATCCTAGTTCAACAGATGAGGAAATGGGTATTATTCAACCTATTCAACTTTAAAATATGTTTGAAAGCATTTCCTTTTTTTTGGTTACAAATAAAAGTTACCTGAATAAAAGCAGAAGTAGTCTGAACATGTTCTACACAATTGCCTTCAGGTGACACGTACTGATAACCAGGGATCTAAAAATTAAAGCATTACTATTACACATATAACACTATGCAACTTTTTAAAATCTGAGGCAAATTACAAAAAGTTTTGATAAAAAAGTATCTCTAATAATTTTGCAAATTCATACTTGCAATAGTTTCCTATCTAATAACTACACCTCTGTTCCTAGAACCTACAAAGCTATAACACTAGGAAAACCCCTCTTAACGTCTCCTACATGAAATATGAGAATTACTTAGTCTAGTTTTATCAGTCAATCCATTTATCTATTATCAACATTATCCACCAATTTCTTTAAATCTGCTATAGAAGTATTGCTCTACCTCATGGAGAAAATAAACACTATCAGAGGAAGGGACTAGTCCATATGAAGCTCTCACAAGGATGTTTTCATCTCCTACTCCTCCCACACCACCTCATGCAAATGTCAGTAGAAAGGAAAATAGGCTATTTTATATTTTACATTACTTATCTTGGAAAAATAATAAGAAACACTCATGTACTTTTAATAGATGCTCAGAGCAACATTTTGCTTCACTTTTAAAACATAAATACAAGCTGGAGACTATAAAGGAAAGGGTGCTTGTGTAAAAGTCCCTAATAATGATCACAAGTGCAAATTTGTCCTGAGTTAATTTGAGACTGATTTCATAGACCTACAAATCTTCCTAACCTCCTACATTGATGAATTTGATCTGCTTTTCACTGATAAGATTATAAATTACCGTCCTTCTGGTTTTCAGAGACTGGCTGAAATACTAATTGTTTCTGTGCTATTTATAAAAAAGTTATGCTTTGCTGACTTTATTGTTGTCTTAGCATGATCCCAGCCCTATGTATGCCCTGTCCAGTCACCTGCCATCTGTCACTGTGGATCTCTGGACTGCTCTGATGCTGAATGCCCTTAGTTGTCCGTGCCCCACCTGATAGAAAACAAGGACTTTGTGTTTTCCCCCAACTTCGCTCCCTTTCAGCAGGAACCAGTTTAGAGATGTTGTCGCTCATTTTTCCACAGAAATGGAATGTAGAAATTGACAGTGAGGAAATGTTAACAGTGGTCCACTTTATGCTTTTAATATAACCCTTGCTGCTCTGCCACTACAATTTATTTTTTAAATGGACATATTTCTTTCTTTTCCTCTCCCCCTCCCTAATCTCAGGGGCAACAGGATTAGTTTTCTTCCCCATCACAGGTAGAGTTATCTGTCCCTGAGTACACACCCACCATAGGAATGAAGTAATCCAGGCTTTGGGGATGGTACCAGAAGATTTCAGAGAGGACTTAAATTAACATGTGAATTACAACTCCTATAGAGAACACCTGGAATGTATGTAGTCTGAGTCTTCTCTTTAAAAGCGCTGCCCCTGCCCCTTCCTGCTGATGGGCAGAATCACAGCCCTTGGGACAGGAGTTCCCCGTGTTTCTCCTCTGTTAGCAAAGCAATAAACTTTCATTTTCCTTTTTATCAAAAACATAAAAAGGGGGGTTGGGATAAAAAAGGGAGGGCTCAGTGGCAGAGCTCTTGCCTTGTACATGTGAGGCACTGGGTTCACTCCTCAGCACCATATAAAAATAAAGGTATTGTGTCCATCTACAACTAAAAAAAATTAAAAAGAAAAAAAGAATTGTGAAGTTGCATGTGAGCAATGGTGAAAATATTTAAAATCAAACAAATATAAATATGAAATTGTCTACTTTCTATAATGACCTACCCCAAACACCATCTGATGCAAAATCATACATTACTTCTAACAGAACATTTATAATACTCAATTAGTACCACATCACTTGGTAACACCAATGAATTAGAAACTTATCTTTCTCAAATTTTTCAAATTTTGTGACAGTATTTCGAACCACTGCATTTTTTCTCAAAGTACACTTTATAATAAAATTAGAATTACCCTCTTAGTTGTTTAAATTAATTGAACTATGAATATATAAATCTAAGATTATTAAAAAGGCAACAATTCTTAAAATAAATGTCCTTATAATTCCAATTTTTATTGAGAATGCTAAACACCCCCTTGGTCCAACCAATTTTTAAAATTATCTTTATAGATGTTAAAGAGATAAACTTATGTAGTAACTTTTCTGAGATAGAAGCAGAAAGTTTCAGTTTATGGTACTGAAATTTAAGACTCTAAAGAAAAATGTAAAGAAACAGACAGTAAAAACCTTAGGGTTGAGTATCAGCAGATAACTATACTGTCTTCACATTTTCTTATTTGTAGACTAAAAATATCATAACTTTAAATGGTTCTTTTAACTGTATGTCTAAAAAACAATGTCCATAAAATGTACAATAAAATAAAATCTGAGGTATAATAAGCACAGATTAACACCTTGACCTACTTTATCTTTTGACAGATACTATTAAGTTCTCACTTAATCTTTATATTTTACATGAAGAACCTAGAAGATTTATCACAAAAAATTAACAGACAGATAGGGAAAGGTAAGACAAACTTTATGAAGATTCCTAAACTAAATTCTTGCAGGTAGGAAGATGCACTGCAAGGGACAACAAAGAGCTTGCCTTGTTTTGAGTTGGGTAATCTCTATTTTAATGAATCTGCCTAACAAAGACTATAATCTCCCAAGTGATTGGTTATTAGAGGAAAAGCAAAGCTCAAAGACATCAAATTATTTGCTCTACCCTCAAAGTGATGGCTTGAATGATTATTGACTATTTTTTCCCTAAACCATTTTCTACAGACCTACAAGAATACTACAATTATACATACAATTTTTAAGTGGAAACTATAATATATTTGTCAAAATTATGGCATTTGTTTTTAGTTTGGAAATGTATGTCTTTCTCCCCCCTTAGTTGTATTTGTCCTATTAAGAAATCAAACACCTTTTCCATATAGCAACTAAATAAATTTTTTAAAAAGAAAGGTATTAAAAATATGTGCCTGAACAGGTATGTAAAATTGATTCTGGGTTTGCAAATGGTCCATAGTCGCACAAGGTTTGTGTTGAAGTTTTGATGTAGCTCTTTCTGATTTTATTCCATCTTGTAAGTAGCCCTCCTGTTCCACTTTTCTTCGCATAGTAGAATTCCAATGATTTTTGATAGAATTATCAGTCCTAAGAAATAAAAGTGTTCAATTTAAGGAAAAAAGGATTCCACAAACTTTAATACTGTATAACTTGCACAAAGCGCTTAAAACAAATTTCCATAACTGATGAAATCAAATACTTTTGAAAAATTCTAACGATAAACTGTATGTCTATATAGTTAAAACTGTCAGGCACAGTTTAAGCACCAGAAATACTTCAGTGAATGAGACAAAGAAGGTTCCTGCTCTCATGAATTTACATACTCATTGGAAGTGTGGCCATAGGGAAGGAAGGAAGGAATAGAAAAAGAATACGAAAAATACCAATGCAATGCAGATAATTAAAGTAGGATGACAAAAGTGGGTAACTGGGGTAATTTTGATGAAGTGGTTCAGGAAGCCATCTATGAGGTGACAGTGAAGCTAAGATCTGAATGATGAAAATGACCAACCATATGAGAACAGAAAAAAAGAGCATTTCAGATAAAGAGTATAGAGAATGCAAAGACTAGGAATAAACATGTTCATGAAAAGTAAACCACAAATTATAGAATCCTGGTATTCTTTTTTCACTTATTAGAACAAAATATTTATAGAAAGAGTTCACTTGCTCCCTTTTTACCTAAGTTTACCTTTATAAAAATGTAAGTCTAAGCTAGGTTCTACCCAAAGTACAAAGATGTATAAGAGACTGAAAACATCAGAAGTTCTTAGTCCAAGGTTAGTAACCTGGATAAAAAATTTAACACTATGTCTTGATTTCCTTATCTATAAAACAAAGACAGTAATGTTTGCTCTGCATATTTCCCAAGCATGCAAAGATTAATCAAGAATACATGTAAAAGCACTTTATACACTATAAAGTACTATACAGAGATTACAGCAATAAAAAAAACAAATGCATATCTTCTGAGTGAGGTATAAAATGCCCCAAGATTGGTGGTCTGCCATACTAAAGACCATGCAAAAAACATCCACACCAGTGCAATGTGGAGTGAACATAAGATGACATCACACTGCCTCTAAGGGAACACATTTGCTATATTTTATATTTTATATATACACTTACTTCCATGGTTGAAATTATACCCCAATTAATTAAAAGCTGATTTTTCCTAACATATTTTCATGGTAGTTTATTTCGGCCAGTGTATTTGTAATTCTCTGGTCTTATATATAGTATTAAATATGAAAAAAATCTGATTCAGATTTCATTTCAACATAGTTTGTATAAGGAGGGTCTGCCTGCCTTGATGTGTAAACATGAGTTTTTGAATGTCTTAAATGTTTACATACTCTAAAGGTCTATCATTTTATTGCAGAAATCACTGCTATAATATTTCATTATAAAAGTGATAATATTCCTTACCCCAGAATTTATTATAAATGATCTCAAACAGATGCTTGTATTATGTAGTCTAAATTTAATTATAAATAAAAGCCATGGGGTTCTTGCAAATATATTTAATAGTAAAGTAATAAAGATCATGTTTAAGTACAGAAAAATGTATATACATTTATATAAGCACCTTCCAGGAAGCAGTTTGGCAATTTCTGCCCAACGATTTCCCAACCGCTTATGCGCTTCATAGATAATCCTGTCTTCTTCTTCTGTCCAGGAAGATTTCTTTACCTCAGGATTCAGATGATTATGCCATCTTTCTCTACACTGCTTGCCTATTCTTCCTTTTAAATGTTTTGCAATTAAAGACCACCTTTTTGGTCCATATTTCTGAACGAGTTCAATAACCTAAGAAACAAAAAGTTCAAAAAAAGCATTTTAAAACATAACTCAAGACTGTTAGGGCTAGGGTATTTCTAAGTAGTAAAGCACTTGCCTAGTATGCATGAAGCCCTGGGTTCAATCACCAGCACCACAAAAACATAAATTTAAAAAGACATTAAGAATAGCATTTTAAATAAATGCATAAAATTTAAACCACAACTACAATTTACAAAATAATTTCATTAAGCCTAGTGCAGTAGCGCAAGCCTGTAATCCCAGCGCTTAGGGAGACTGAGACAGGAGAATCATGAGTTCAAAGCCAGCCTCAGCAATGGCAAGGCACTAAGCAACTCAGTGAGACTCTGTCTCTACATACAACACAAAATAGGGCTAGGGATGTGGCTCAGTGGTCGAGTGCCCCTAAGTTCAATCTCCAGTACCAAATAATAATAATAATAATAATAATTTCATTAATAAAAATTCTTCAGTATTTGACAAGTTTGAACACAGATTCCAAACTTATCAAAAATCCAAAGGTTTTATTAAAGTAACTTATAAGTAAAATTGTTTCCATACAAAATCAATAGGAAATAACAGTAAAAACATTGAGACATGTATATTTTCTATTCTTATATCTTTAAAAACAAAACCATCAAGTAGAAAGTCAAATAAACCAATTTGGAAGCAGGAAGGATCTATAGTTATTGGCTTTTCACATCTTCCTTTCTTAAACAAAAAAAGTACAGGTTATACATTCTTTTCCCTATATTTCAGGTTTGTTTTAATTTTACTTAAAATTGTAAGAATACTTATTTCTAATCTACTTTACCTCATCACCACTTTGTGTCATTGTCAAATATCACATCATTAACAGTTTACATAAATTTAATATATAATATTTTCACTATATATATATCTATGAACTATGTTTAAAAAATAAAATTTCAGGATTTATTAAATGTACTTCTAAACAAAGTCACACATTTTAAAACTTACCATCAGTTATCAAGCAAATCAGATTCTAGTAAAGTAATTTCCCAATTAGCAACTTACATGCCTTAAAGGTCATGAAATAATTCCTAGTCAAGGGGAAAAACTCTTGTATTCTTCTCCAACTTTTATTGCACAACAAATGATCTTAGTTTTTTTAAATTATAAACTCTTTGGAAACTTGATGCCCTAATATCTAATTTTGGGGTTCATTAAAGATCAAGAGGAAAAGATAAGAATGATTTCCTTACATTTCAAGTTAAATGTAAAAATAAAATTAAAATGTTTTTAATATGTAAATTCAATTTTTGACAGAAAAGTACATCTAAATGTTGCTAAACCAAGCTTTAAACAAGATAACTAAACACATAGCAAGCATTTTTCCTTCTTCAAACTCTTAGAAAGGGCTATATATATTACATTTGGTTTGACTCGATTCAGAAAAAAAAACTACATTTTAAGATACTCACATTCAATTCTTAGCAAACAGCCTCTAGAGCACAAAATCAAGTAATTTATTTATTTATATATTTACTTATTTATTTTGGTACCAAGGATTGAACTCAGGGGTACTTGATCACTGAGCCACATTCCCAGCCCTATTTTGTGTTTTATGTAGAGACAGGGTCTCACTAAATTGCTTAGCGCCTGGCCATTGCTGAGGCTGGCTTTGAGCTCGTGATTCTCCTGTCTCAGCTTCCCTAAATGCTGGGATTACAGGCATGCGCCACCACCACACCTGGTTTCAAGTGATTAAAATACATAATTGTGTTAAAAAAAAAAAACAATTAGTGAGAAATAAAGCTAGTGCATCTACATAGTGAGCATAAAAAACATGAACATATTACCCTCTGATCTTCTTCTTTAGTCCAAGGACCCTTTATCAATTCTGGATTTAAAACTTTCTGCCATCGATGTTGGCACTGAAAATCAGAACGATTCTGAAAGAATTTGGAAAATATTACTGAACAACTGTCTTCCAGAAAGCAAGTCAACCCAAACTTATATCTTATACCCTTTAGAACAAAGTCTTCAAGAATAGTGTAGTCAAAATGTAATGTTTATTTTACATGTCTATACCCCAATTCTGTTTTTTTAAAAATTAATTAGCAGGAGCCAGGCACAGAGGCGCACACCTATAATCCCAGCACTTTGAGAGGCTGAGGCAGGAGAATCATGAGTTCAAAGCCAGCCTCAGCAATGGCCAGGCACTAAGCAACTCAGTGAGACTCTGTCTCTAAATAAAACACAAAATAGGGCTGGGGATGGAGTTCAGTGGTTGAGTACCCCTGAGTTCAATCCTTGGTACAAAAAAAAAAAAGAGAGAGAGAAATTAATTAGCAGGGTTTAGACTACAAATCCACGACAATTTATTTGAAATTAAATTATGTATCTCTACATTATGTCTTATAATAGAGCAAACAACAAATGTATTACACAGATCCTTCCATAAAGAAATGGATCAAGGATTGAGGAATAAAAGACCAGAGGCAGAAAACTACTCAAAACAGACATAAGAACTCAAACAATATAGCAGTCCCCGATCCAGATAGTATAGATTTTAAAAACCCTAAAGGCATGGCTTGACTACTGACATTAAAAGAATGTCTATAAATGATCCCCAAGTTATCATGGAAACACTAAATATATCTGTACAGAAGTCCTCCATTACATCTCAATTAAATTGGTTAAGAGTTAACACTGAAAAGGAAAATGAGTTCACCAGAATAAGAAAACTTTATGTAGAAACATCTAAACTCCAAAATTGATTAATAAATGAAGTCTTATTTTAATCTTCTCATGACCTAGTAACTACAATGTATTATAAGGATAATACCTAATATTTCATTATGGATTCATAGTTTACAAAGTTACTAGTTCATACACAAGATTAAAGATAACATGGAAAAATATAAAGGGATAGATATAAATATTTTGTCTGCCAAATTACTCTTGTTCAAACTAAGCTTCTTCAGTTATGGCTTGTGTATGTCAATGTGTGTATCATTTTAAGGCTACTCCTTTCTTCAAAATAATCAGGTTATTTTCGTATATCCTTGCAGCACACACATACTAAAAAGACATAAAGTTAAATAATTTTTCTAATTTAGCTCCCATTTATTGAACACCTGCTAAGTGTCAGGAACTACACTGAACATCTTATACATTATTTCTAATTCTTACAACAATACTATAGAAACAAGTACTATTATATACCTATTATAGATAGGAAAGCTGAAGGTCAAAGAAATTAAGTAATTTTTCCAAGTGAGTAGAACTAACATTTGAACACAATTCAGACTAATTCCAAAACTTATTCTTTCCATTATTTTATCTCAATTTTCAAGTTATGTTAAGAGGCATTACAACAACATAGAAAAAATACAGATAATGTGGTTTCTGAAAACAAAGTAATCAATGCCAAAATTAAAATGTGAGTATTTTGTCTAACTACCCACAGTGTATTAGGAAGCAAATAAAAGTATATGTGAATATAATTTGTAGGTTATAACATTACATAATAACAAATAGTATGTGAATCTTAGCATGAAGAATAAAGATAATATTTTTTAAAAATAAGTAACACTTTAAAATCTAGGCATTAGATGACAAATTTTTTATACAGTTCCTCCTGATTTCACTGGTTAGCTATAAAAATATTTCACTATTTAAAGTATCTCAGAATATTTTAACATAATATCACAAGTATTTATAAAGCCATATCCAAACTTTATGTTATTTTTGTTTTATGATAGTCTTTTGGGTCCATGAACAAATGCTTTACAGGTTGAGTGTCCCTTATCTATAATGCTTGAGACTTCAGGGTTTTTTGTTTATTTGTTATATTTGCTTATACCTAATGAGACATCTTGCGATGGGACTCAAGTTTAAACACAAAATTACTTATGTTTCATACATACCTTATACACATAACTAGAAGAAAATTTTACATAATATTTTTAGTGTGCCTCCATTTTTACCATGACCTATTACATGACAATAGGTGTCAAAATTTTTCTACTTATGGTGTCATGTAGGCACTCAGAAAGTTTTAGATTCTGAAGAAATTAGATTTCAAATTTTTGGATTAGGGATGCTCAACCTATACTACAAAATCCGATTCTCTAAGCCATTAGCAACCAACTACAAGCAGACCAGAAAAACAAGGATATTTTTAGAAAGAAAACCTAAGTATAAAATACGTAGACACATTTTTAAAAAATAGCAAACATAGGGCTGGGGAGATAGCTCAGTGGTAAAGCACCGGCCTAGCATGCATGAAGCCCTGAGTTCAATCCCCATAACCACATAAAATAAAATACAACAATAAAGTGATATTTTAAAAAAATAGTAAACATAACCCAATGTCCTAAATCAGTCATGTTAGATATATAATTTAATGCTTCACTCACTTGAAGATGACTAGCAATTAGTGTCCAATCATCAGTTCCATGTTGCTCCACCAACTTCTTCAACTTATCATCCTATTAAAACATTAAAAAATTAGAAAGCTTTCCCTCATCCTTTTCCTCTACCCTTGAACACAGATAATGTCAAGTCATAGTTGGTGACCACTTATAGGACTAAAGCCACTATCATACAAGTTCCTCCATGTTTCTGTCATTCCCAGTATCATTCATGTCTCTGACTAAAGAAAAAGAATGTGCAAGTTAGTTAATAGACAATTTTTCCTTACATTTGTTTTTAAACATCTTCCATAACTATAATAGTATTAATTGATACATGTAAATATGAGATTAAGAGATCTTGCCAGATAACTACCTCATCTCTTGTCCATTTTACTCTGTTCCAGAGTTTTTTCAATCCTTTTTGTTGTGGTACTTCATAATCATGATCAGCATACTGAAGGTCATCATCCTCATCCTCACTATTAAAAAAAAAAACACACACACAATTTGTAAAATAAGGAATTTTATTTAAATTAGTCAATTCAATCATTGAAGCTGTGCGTGAAAGTATCAATGAAGAAGCCACTCAGAGTAAATGATATACACCCATGAGATTACTCAAAGTATAAAAAGTTAAGTCATACAATGGGGAAGAGCTACAGTTCTTACTGACATCAAATAGATAAAGCTGTATATATCACCACTAGCCAAATCATAACTTTATATGTCATTCGAAGGAGTTGGCCTTTATTCTTTATTTGATCTTTATTCTTTAAATGACTTTAATGGGGAAAAAGACAAATATCTTGCGTTTTAGGAAAAAAATCAACGACACAACTATGGTGAAATAGAAGAAAACCCAATTAGTAACACTCATAATAACCTAAACAAGAAATTATTATGTCAGACAAATGGAAATGGTAAAATACAAACCAAAGCCAGTTCAAAGACACAATGGGAGAAATGATCCATTACTGATATCAATGACAAAAACAGTTAAACATCTAGAAATAATTTTAATGTATAAAATCAATGTATGACAAAAGGTAAGCACTATTATGAAACAGAAAATTGAACAAATGGAAAAATATCTAGACCACATACTTGAATAACAGTATTATAGAGATTGTCCATTCTCTCTAATTTAATTTATAAATTTAAAATAAATGAAAATACCAATAGATTTGGCAAGGAATTAGACAAACTGATTCTATTAATTTTTTATATATACTTTTTATATATATATAAAATGGACCTTATTTATTTTATATATATATATAAAATGGGCTTTTATTTTATTTATTTTTATGTATTGAGCTGAGGATCAAACTCAATGTCTCACATAAGCTAGGCAAGTGCTCTAACATTGAGCTACAACCCCAGCCCCTAATTCTATAATTTATACAGAAAGGAAAGGTCTAAAAACTAATAGTAAGAGTAATTAATAGTAAGCACTACCTAATATGAAAAAATATACTGTAGAGAAACAATAAGTATAAAACAAAATGGTACTGGCACACGAATAGACACATACATAAATGTAACAAAAGAGAACATTCAGAAAAAAAAATCCATATGGAATTCAGTAAAATACAACAGCAACATTTCAAATCAATGGGATAAAGATAGACTCTTCAATAAATGGTGTTAAGACACTGGGCAGTCATTTTAAAAATTACAGTTCTACTTTACAATAAAATTAATTTACATTAAACAAATATTTACATTTTTTAAAATGAAAATCATAATAGAACTATTAAAAAGTAGAAAATTCTACTTTATGTTCTTGAGCAAAAGAGAGGTAATGTGTCAAAATCCAGTATCCATAAAAGTGACCAGCCAAGATACCATAGTAAATGGAAAGAAGTACATGAAACTGACAAATATTTAAAATGTGGAAATAAAAGAATTTTGAAACAATGGTTATGAGGGACATGAAAGGAGGAGGAATCAAGGATGACAACAAAATTTCTCACTTTGAGAATATAACTAGATCTATTTTCTTTTTTTTTTTTAAGTTGTAGATGGACACAATATCTTTATTTTTATGTGGTGCGAGGATTGAACCTAGTGCCTCACGCATACGAGGCAAGCACTCTACCACTGAGCCACAATCCCAGCCCTAGAGCTATTTTTTAAGGAAGGAAACAGAGGGAGGAGAAATAGGACCTTTATTTATTTTAGGAGAAAAGAGGGAATGGAGAAAGTAACTACAGTTTAGACTAGGTGTATTCAAGGTATTGAGAAATACATAAGGAGATATGGCTAGAACAGAACTACCCCCCAAAAATATAATGCAAGCCACATGTGTAATGTTCTTATAGCCATGTTTTTTAAAAAAAGAGAAATAGTTGAAATTAATTTTAATAAATATTATCTATCCCAGTATATCAAAAGTATAAACATTTCAAGACATAATCAATATAGAAATTAGAAATGAAATATTTTACATTTATCTCTGCTGAGAACTTCAAAATCCAGTATTTTGTAGTTATAGTGCACTGCAATTCAGACTAGCCACGTTACAATTGCTCAATAGCCAGATGTGGCTAGTAGCTATCCTATTGGGTCAAACAATATTCTAGTGTCTCTTCAGATCATGTAAATCTTTCACCTTTTACTACTGGGTAGAGCAGATCTAAAAGGCAATGAGCACATGGATCTTCAGTTCAGATATAAGATCTAGAGTAGAGATACAGATTGGCAATCAGCAGGATACAAAGAATAGTTGAGGCCATGAGATGACCCAAGGAAAATTATCAGAGTGAAGAATCCAAAGTCAGAATCTGAGTTTTTATGAAGTGGGGGAAAAAAAGGAATTTTAAGAAATAAAGCCCCCCAAAAGAGGGCAGGCCTCTATAATAAACTAAGTTAAAGGAGTTGAGTATCCAGAAGACTATATAAAGTCATGGGCATCTGAAAATAATGCAAGCTAGGGTTTATTTAAAACTTTTTAAGTACCAGACATTGTGATTGTCCATGAGATTCTCTCTTAAAACTTTACAACCAGAAGAAGTAAGTATTATCATCATTGCCATTTCACAGAACATAAAATTTTGAGTTACAAAAGTTAACTTCTTGCCTACTGTCCCATGAAACATGGTATGGCTGACTTCTGACTCCATTACTTAACCATTTTACTATAACAAACTGGAAACACAGGAAAGAGTACTAGGCAGCTGGAAGATACCAAAGACAAACCTCAAGTGCATTCTGAAATCAGAACAAGGCTTTAGTTCTAACTTCTCTGTAACCAACAGCATACTAACCTCAGTAAACTTGTTTGCAAAATGCATATAAACCTACCTGCCTTTATTAACAGTGTTGTTTTAGGGATAAAATTAAATGAGAAAATATATTGAACACCTCATACAACACTTGACACAGAAAAGTGGTACCTACTCTGACTATCCAACAATTCAAAATTACTTTTGCCTTACTAGACTTAACTCTTTTCCAAAAATTCATTCTGATTTCAAATAGCAAAAGTTTGAAGATTTGTCTAACCTTACCATAATACAGTTAAGAACATCTGAGTGCCTAATATCTATATATATTATGTACATTCAATCTTACAAAATTGAAATATGAAGCCCTAGATTTAATGTATATTGTCTACAGATCCTTTGCAGGAACCTCTAATTTCCTCTGACATGCCAAATTCCACAGAGACAAAACTTTTTGTTGTTTGTTATGCATATTAATAATGCAGAACGGTGAGTTTCATTGTGGTGTATTGGTATAGGCATGTAATATTGACCAATTTCACTCTCCAGTAACCTTCCATAGCTTCCCCTTCTCCCAGGCTCCTTTTCTCTAACATGATAAGGATCAAAATTATTCATATCTGAACAGGGATAATATTAAGATCCCTATTTTCCTATTTATGATGTTCATCTATTTCTGTATTTCAAAGCACTTTAAATTTTCCAATGCTTTCTTTCCCTGAAGCCAATCTCTCTTTGTAACAATAATCTGCCAGCCCTACTTCCATGTTTTTTTGTTTATTAAACTATGCACAAAACAAAAACACAGGTTTAATTAAGAGAAATACCTGCTACTGGCAGCCACCTTCAACTGTCAGAAATGTCACCTGATTACCCAAGAGTAAAATGTTAATTTGGAGATGCTTCAGGGTCCAATGACTTCAAAAATTTCTAAGCTACTCAGTTATATAAAGCTTCGTACTGTAGTTTACTCAGAGCATCCACTATTTCTTCTATTAATGTTTATCACAACCTTCTCAACAAAACAATAAGCTAAAGAGCACAGAGGCCATGTTTATCATGCTCACCTCTCAGGACCAAGCTCAGTACCTACCATTCAAACATTTGTAAGATTAATGAGCAATCTTCCTATCCTTCCAACTTCCTCAAGTCCTGTTTATATTCCAAAATTACCTCATTCCCTTCAAACCCAACCAAAATTTCCACCTTCCTCAATACAAGTGTGATCTCAAAGGGGATATGAGAAAGAAAACTTAAAAAACAAAATGAAAATACCTCTAGGAGGAGGTGGAAGGCATTCCCATTTGTTAAAATGGACTTTCAGAATCCAAATTCACCTCCAAGTGGTAGAATTTTAAAAAGCAGAACCTGCTGAAACAAACATTTTTTAAAATTCAGTACAAAAGTTCTTTGAGTGTCTCCTATGCTACCTAACCTTCCCTAGAAACGAGCACTCTATTATCACTTTCTGATACCCTAAACAACTCTCAAGCATGCTTTTTACAGGTTCTCCTGTCCTCCTTCCTCTCACATCCAAATAGCTTCTTTAATAGCATATTTGATTGGTTTTTTAAAATAGGTTATTTCTAAGTCAAAACAATTTTTAACTTGGGAATTTGCCCACACAAGTCTAGAATATTCACAAAAGCATCAATATCACATCTAATCTGTACAAAATCCACCCTAAAGTTCTTATCAAAATGTCGTAAGGCTGTGTGTCCAAAAATGTTACTTTGGTCAAAAAGACCAGCGATCAAGGAATAATTTTCCTAAAAACTTGTTTTTTAACTTTAAAACTCTGCCCCTTTTTTTAACCACAATATTTGTGAGAAATTTCTATATCTACATGAGGTTTCATTATATGTTTTACATTCATAAGTTTCAGGCAATGAGTTATATAGCCCATTCAGTGTCAGGAAGCTGGGTTTTTTGAGTTGGTGAGTGTGAGGGAACATTAACTTAGAATTCTTAGAATCATCTCTCTACCACTGGGACTTTCCTAGAGTCTAACTGACCTACTTCTTAGTTTTGGCATCAAGTTATTATTGTGTGTGTGTGTGTGTGTGTGTGTGTGTGTGTGAGAGGGAGAGAGAGAGAGAAAGAAAGAGAAACTGGGATTGAACTCAGGACCTTGTGCATAGTAGGCAAGCACTCTACCATTGGAACATACCCATTTCTATACATATTTAAATGATTATTGAAAGAATATAACTTTCAAATAAGTGTGACAGAAGATCCCTAAAATGTATGTATCATCACTAACTACAATAGGAAGATGCCCAAGAAAGCCTATAATAATCTCCACAAATAACTTCACCAACATTTCACTTTCACCATTTAAAAATGAAACGGTCTCATTGCTCAATAATAGTTAGAAATTATCAAAACAGATCTGCTCTATTTTTCTATTTGTTATGCCATCTTTTGACATTTCTGTACTGTGGTAATCAGTTTTAGTAATATAATTAATGAAATTTAGTTTCCTACTATGTAGTTAAATAAATGAACCATTTCTAGCCTAATGTGATTAGGCTAGAAGACAGCAAAAGAAGGTAAATTATTTTTCCAGTCACAAAGCAAAATATTTCTCCAGTCTAAGATATGGTTTTCAGAATTATTTTGCCAGTTTCCTTTTTTTCAATCAAAGAAAATATTTATTCTATAAGTGCCTAATACATAACCAAACTACTATATTCAAATGGAAATAGTTTTGAAAATTATGACTGAACAAAGTGATCAGGGTAATTATGAAACAGCAAAAGGAAGCATTAAAAAATTCTACGACACATCAAACCAGGAAAATGGTTAAGCATAACTTCACATCTTAGATATAAACTAATAGGATGTGACAGTCATGTCTTTACCCATGAAATAATACCAAACTATCCTTAGTTGATGATATTAAGATTAAAGCATTTGGAAGAAGTTTGATTTTAAAAGATAACAGTTATATCACAAAAAAAAAAAAAAACAGTAAAATGAGGTAGCCAAAGGAAGAATTTGAAAATTTTTCAAAATTTATCTTTATTGGAAAAGTAACTAATGGTTTGAAATTAGAGAAATATCAGTAGTTCCATGGAATCTGCTGTAGTAAAATTGCTTCAACTCGATCACATTTTTAATCACAAACTGCCTCACGTCTGATATCTTTGTCATAATCAAAAAAATACATCTTTATTATACTTTTTGATGACAGAGTAACTGAGCATTTAATTTTAAGTCCATTGCATTCAAGGGATGAAATTTTACCAGATTGATTTAAAAAAAGTGAAATCAGGCCACCCAGTGGTTAATGTAATGTACTGCATACATGAATATTTATTTCCAAATGTGGACTGTGCAAAGTAACATTATAGTAAGACAAATTTGATAATTAACAATTAACTAAAATGCTAAATAATGTTCTACCTAGCAATCCATAAACAAAGAACATTCCTATTTGATTCTTTTAGAGTGTTCACATTCTTAAATAAGAAAAAAATGATCACAAAACATTGTCGAAATAGGATATACATTTAAGCAAGAGCCACCTTACAGACCATAAAATCTATATTCCCTATATTAAAAGATAAAAACAGGTGGCAAAGTTTATCTGTTTTCCCAAAGCAATATCACCAGTTAATGACAGCTCATTAAAAAATCATTTCCCATATTTTGTTAAACTTTCACTCCACCCATTTTGCTGGAAATAACATAGCAAAATAGCAACATACAACCACTGAAAAATAAAATCTTCCAAAGTAAAATCTGGCTTTCACCTTTTAAGTTTAGTATATGATAACCATAATGTGTTACTAGTGAATAGGCTCTGTAGATTTTTTTGCTGTTTGTAGACAGGTTCTCACTACATTACCCAGGCTGGCCTTGAAGTCCTAATCCTCCTGCTTCAGCCTCCCAAGTAGCTGGGATTACATAAATGATCTTTTAAATTTAGATCATTTTTACTGGTATGTTATAATTATAACTAATAGTGGGCTTTGTTGTTATATATTCATATATGCTCATAACACAATTTGGTTAATTTCATTCCCCAGTACTTCCCTCACATAATTTTCTTAAAGTTTATTTTTAATGGTAGAACTGTTTAATTATTGCAGAAATATGCTTAAAAATCAAGTAAATAATAAATTAATAATAGATATCCCAATTTTAGTGTTGTCTGTGAATTATGTCATTAAAAGCCCCAGTGAGATCTAAAACTATTTTAAGTCCCAATACTAAATGAGCCTTTTCCTTTATGTAAATTTCAATGAGAGATTCTACAGCTATTACAAAAGATCAAAGGAGCCAACATTCTTCAGTTCTTTCACAATTGAGGTACCATTTGATTTTCTACTCTTAGGTGTTTTTTTCAGATCACACAAAAAGTATATTACAGGGGCTGAGATTGTGGCTCAGTGGTAGAGCACTTGCCTCACATGTGTGAGGCACCGGGTTCAATCCTCAGCACCACATAAAAAAATAAATAAAATAAAGATATGGTGTCCCTCTACAACTAAAAAATATTTTTTAAAAAAGTGTATTACAGGATTTATGCCTATACTTATGCAAAAACTTTTACACAAAAAAGTATAGTTTTCATTCAAATTCTTAAATGGTTATATACTGGATATCTGAAAGTATAACTTGAAATCACTGAATGATTTTCTTTCTCTTTCTAATATACATTAAGTTCATGTATATTAAGCTTCTTAGCCAAAAGATGAATGGACTTTTATGAACAGATTATTTCTTCTTCAAAACATTTCACATTCCATTATCTTCTAAGACACAGTCATATTTACTTACTTATACAAGAAAAACATTTTAGAGCATGAAACTCACTCAACTATGAAGACCCTAAGAAATGCACCAGAGATGATTATTTCTCACTACATCCTCTACCTGTATACTCCCCAGGGGAGTGTAGCTTCACTTCAGCATGCTTAATTATTCCAGGCATATGACTCTATAAATCATTCTATAATGTTTCAATTAAATTACACAGCTGACAAGGAATAAAAGCCAACAATACAATTAATGATTAGATCTCAAGCTTACAGTACTATCGATAAAAGAAAATAATTTACACAGACAAGCTAATCATTAAATAATTTTTCCCTTCTGGTCTACTATTATGGAGCATACACAACTATGAAATGAGAAGACAGAAAACCAACTGGGAAGAGAGGGTTTTGACATTCAAACATCAATGTCTAAATATAACTTCAGCTAAATGCTGATAACAGAATTAGCCAAGAAACTGTTTGAAATAAGATTAACATTAATGTTAAGTACATAATGCTACACATCATCTACAAATACATTTCTGTAACTGACATGTTCACTTTCACTTTGCATAATAAAGTTATTTTTAAATTTTTTTAGACTTAAAAATTCAAAAGGCCTAAGCCAGTACTTCCACAAACATAATCACAGGAGCTGTCGATTTGTCTCTTTCCTGCAGATGGAAAGGTTAATTGGGTTCTTGAATTTCTAGACTAGTACTTTTAACCTACATGATTTTACCCTCCTCTGCCATAAAAAAAACAAAAACAAAAAAAAAAGACATTTGGCAATGTCCTGAGGCACTTTTGATTGTCATGGCTGTGAGAAGTGGGCATTTTTGTCTTCTATTGACCAGAGGACAAGGATGCTGCTGAACATCCCACTACAAATAATTATCTGATCCAAAATGTCAATAGTGCCATGGTTGAAAAGCCCATTTTAGAGGGGTTAGGTGTATGTGTGTGTGTGTGTGTGTGTGTACACATTTGCTCCACCTCAAGGGTTTGTCTTACACTGCAGTTGCTACAAAATAATAAGCTAATAATAACAAATTTTGTGCTGAGTTTGTGCTGATTTCTGCAGAACCATCTTACAGCAGATGCTTAATATATGAATAAAGCAAAGAATTTGCAATTTTAACTCAAATCTTCTATAAATGATTCCTGGTACTAAATTTCAACTCAGGAAATACAACTCTAGATAAGCTGAGGCTTTGGATATAAATAAATAACAATATTTGGAAATTCTGCCAAACATTTTTTCAGGTTTGTTTATAATACTGAAAATCAAAAGGCACTTCAAATTTTTCTCATTTCAGTGATTACTCCAATTCAGGAGTAACTACTTCTTAGTATATAAATAAGACTTAAATGCATAAATTCAGTCTAGCACATTTTTCAACAAAAAATGTGCCCTACACCTTTATGCATGACCTAGGTAAAGTCAGAATCAAAACATGGACATTCAAAATATTAAGTGAATAAAACACTTTGTTTTAAGATCAAGCTACTGGTAACAGTGTGACATCTCCCAGAAGAAGATATTAAGAATATATACATAATGCTCAGAACATGAGAATGGTAATAACAGAAAGGATCAAAAACATCCTCTCTCCTCAGCTATTCCTCAGAGGATTTTCCATAACCTTTCAAGGTAGCAAAGTTGGCAGAAGGATGCCCGCCCTGGTTTGTCACGGAGTTCCTGTTTTGACTGGCACTGTAATTCAAAAGAGAGAACCCCATTTTCAAGTCATCCAGGCAGGACACAACCACTTTTACCTGCGTAGAATATTCCCCAAGAGTGCACAGACTTACCTGGGGAAAAACCTCCCTCCAAGAAGTGGATGTGAGAGATTAGGAATCTAGATGTGTGCTGTGGGAACAATCAACTCAAAGGAGCAACCTGAGTATTTGTTACTTTTTCTGTGTCTTAAACACACTGGTCCCCAACTCTCCACACGTCGCGGCCGCGCTCCATCCAACGGGGATGAACACGCTGTGTGGCAGCGAAAAGGAAAACCTCTACTCCGACTGGGGAGGGTCTGGTGTGGGGACAACCAGAAAAGAACGAGAATCTGACCGGAGACGGTGCCGATAGGCCTGGGCGAAAGGGATGTCACCCACCTGCGCGACCTCTTCGCCATCCTTCAAGTACCGCATAGGCACGGGCTGGGCGGGGACGCAGGTCAGCCTCCTCCAGCCTCAGGCGAATGCTCCTTCTCCCCGACCCTCCCGCCTCTTCCCTCGCTTTTTCCCCGAGGCGGCCGAGTGCGGAACGCAGGTCCTCGGCAGGGCAGGACGGAGGGACAGAGGGGCGGACCGCGACCCGCCCCCGGCCCGGGCGCCGCTCCTAGCCCCGGCCCGGCCCGGTCAGGGATGCCCCCAACATGTCAGGAGGCGCGCTCCCGCCCTCCGCTGGCCCCTCCCGCCGCTTCTCAGCCTCCTCGCAGAGGTCCAGGCGCGGCTCCGCCGCGGGCGCCGACCCCCGCCCTCTCCCCGCAGTGAGCAGCTCTGCAGCACTCGCAGCCTCCTGCAGGGTTTTGTCCGCACCGCCGAATCTCGCGCCCAGCCTCCCTCAAGAGCCGCCGTTTGAATCTGCGCACGCGGCCCCAAACCTCATTGGCTGTGACGGCTGCACGCGGGGGGGCGGGGGCGGGGCGGGGAGCGCGCGCGCGACTGAGGGCGGGGTTGGGGAGCTGGAAGCCGGGACTGGAACTCGCGGGAGTCGGGGAAGGAGCGTGGAGCCAGGGGGAAGGGCCGCAGGCGGGGCTCGCGGGCTGCGCTGTGACAGGACCCGGAACGCGCCGGGAGAAGCACCACGAGGAGGCAGGGCGCCCGGGCCGCGCGGGGCCTGCTGGGAAAGCGAGTTCTTGCGCTCTCTGAGAAGCGGGTCCGGAAGCGACAGCTGGACTGATCCCGCCGCCCCAAACTTCGCTGGGTGAGGCAGGCCATGTCCCTGGGTTTTGGGCGGCCCTGGGGCCTGAGAGAGGAACGTCTCTGCAGGCTTCTCTTCATCACAGTTCCTCGTTCCTTGGGTATATCCTGCCTTATTAGTTAGGAGGCGAGGTCTTCGTATTTGAAACAAATCCAACCATAAAATTTGCGCAGTTTTTTTTTAACTCCATCTGCTATTTTTTGTTTATTTTTATGCAGCGCTGAGGATCGAACCTGTGCCTCACATACCTAGGTGAGCACTCTACCACTGAGCCACACCCTCAGCCCCAGCCGTTATTTTTAAGCAAAAGATTTGAGCTATTTTTACCCAGACATCATAGCTATGAAAGAGGGGAAGATTCTGTGGCAGGAAACGGAATATCACTTATTTTCTTCAAGAATTAACAGAAATGTGACAAATGGAAAACATTTTTAGCTGGAGACCTGCTTTGTAGCAGGAAAGGGAAATGATCCATGCCTGCTGTTGGTCCCCGAGGTAGTTAATCCTGTACCTCGCTCTGCAGGAAATAACTGATTTGTGCGGTGGAGGAGTTCTGAGCCTGGGGAACTAACTATTCAGGAAGATTCGCCCACACAAATGAGTACGTTGGTCAATCTTAGAAGGTGACTTTCTCAGGTGACCTCCTACATGAGAGTCAGGAGGCAGGGCATACTGCACCAGAGGAGCTTCAATCAGTTGCAGTTAATAGTGATTTTAGGTCTAATTTAAACTAAGAATTACTCAGTTGAAGTAGATTAACTACAGTAACGATCACACTTGTTAAGGATCCAAATTTGCAAGGCAACATGCTCTACTGCATAGAGCACTGAACCACATGTTAATATTGTAACAATTTTTCTATTTTGAAATTCACACATCCTTTGCAAATCAGAGATGCAGGTGCAAATATGAATTAAAAGGAGCTTGCATGCTTCACTGTCAAACACAGGTCTTTTCTACAGTTCCTTTTTTCTCAAGGTATATACTCTGGGAAGGTAAAGCAGATTTTCTTTCAGTTCTTTCCGTACAGGGTTGCTGATTCACTTCAACTAATTTAGAAATCAGTTTCCAAATTTCATTAGATTCCAAATGTCATTTCGATTCAGTGTTTTCATGTTCCTGGGTTGTACATTTCTCTGCTTACACTCTAACAGAAAGCAGAGCTTCTGCTTTGTTTTAGGCTAGTCATTTTTTATACAGAATACATTTATTGAGCTTTCAGGCAAGTGTTTTAGATTTGACAATAAAAATTCCCCTCATTTTACATATAGAGGAAAACAATTTCTCATATAACATTGTAAAATCATTTAAATCAGTTATAAAACTCGAGACAGTGGAATTAGTTCATAGTCACCAATACACATTCTCAAATGTGTCATTTATGAATTGGGGCTTTTCTGTAACATGACACATATGTAGAGGTTTTATTCAGACTACCTAAAGAACTCTCAAAACCCAAGCATGAGCTGAGGGCATTGGCGCTCTCCTGTAATCTCAGCTGCTCCGGAGGCTGAGGCAGGAGGATCCCAAGTACAAAGCTAGCCTCAGCAAAAGCAAGGTACTAAGCAACTCAGTGAGACCCTGTCTCTAAATGAAATACAAAATAGGGCTGGGGATGTGGTCGAGTGCCCTTGAGTTCATCCCTGGTACAAACAACAACAACAACAAAAAAAAACCCTCAAGCATGAGAAAAGAAAAGCAACTGAAAAGTAGGCAAAAGATTTGAACAGATACTTCATCAAAGAAGATATATAACAAGATAAATGACAAGCACATGAAAATATAAAATCATGAGAAAAATGCAAATTAAAACCACAGTGATGATACATATCTATTAGAATAAGAAACTAACTATAGAAGTATTGGTGAAAATGAAATTTGCAGAAACAAATATAACTTTCATGCATTGCTAATAGGAATGCAAATAGTTCAGACACTTTGAAAACGTTTATGGTGACTTTATTTTTAATCACCAAAAACTGAAAATGCATAAAGGGACATTCTTCCTTACTTTTACTGAACTAAGAATTGGTTTTGACTAGTCTATTAATGCTTGTCACAACTTCCCACTGATCTTACCTTCAAAGTATAAAGGACTAATTACCAAAGGGAAACAGGTGTTAAAGGCAAGTGTTGGAAATTTCTTTGAAAACTGTTTTACCTTTAAAAAACTCATATAAAAATGTTTTTCTACTCTGTGATAAATATATTCACATTTTTATATGTATCACTCAGGGGTAGAGTGCCTGTTTAATGTGCATAAGGGCCTGGGTGCTACCTCAAATACAACCAAAGAAATTTTTTAAAAAACTTTACTAATTCACTTTCTTACTTTAAATCTTCAAGTAAATTGCTTCCCCAGGAAGATGCATGTTGATATGGCTGTGCCTACTTCTACCCATCCTCCTAAAAATGTAAGGTCAAATACTCTCAAGGTTTGCTTAAGCTAGTTTGAAAAGACCTGGTTGGTATAGTACCTAAGAGACTATAGTTGTTGTTGTTTGTAGATATTTTTTTAGTTGTTGATGGACCTTTATTTTATTCATTTATTTATATGCGGTGCTGAGAATCAAACCCAGTGCCTCACACATATGAGGCAAGTGCTCTACCACTGAGCCACAGCCCCAGCCCAAGACTATAGTTTTAATAGATCTATATACACAATCATTCCCATAAGGGGATTTTTGTGTTTTATTTACTACTATATCCCAATCCCTAGAATAGGGACACCGCCATATGCTAAATAAACTAAGAATCTGTAGAATAAATGAAAAAAGGCAAATAACAGCAAGCATTTGAATAAATATGCTCAGAAGAATGTAATAAATTACAAATTAAAATAGATTTGATATACCCATTGTATGACTACTGAGATAACAAAAATTTTCTAAATTCTGCCAAGAAGGTTTGAATAATTTCTTGATAATGATATTGAAAACTGGTATAATCCTTTTGGAAAACAATACTGGGCAAAAGTCCCAAATAATTGCACAGGCTTTGACAGATATTTTAAGAAAATAATTCAATAGAAGCAAAAAAAAAGATGTGTTTGAATATTTATAGTAGTATATTTCATTAGATCTCCCTGGAAGGATTCACATTTTGATACTAGTTTAAATGATTCATCAGCATAAAATAATAATTATATAAGCAGTAAAAAACAGTATAAAATTGAGAAGATGCCATTAAATGGCTATTATATTGCTGGGCCCCTCTAGGTGTGATATATATATATATGCATTTGTCTTAGGTGATACTCACAAATTCTATAATCATAACAACTCAGTGAAATAAGTATTACTATTTCCATTTGCTTTATAAATTGGGTAAAATGTGCACCAAAAAGCTAATTTGTCTAAAGGCTTATCCAGAACCAAGACTGGAATTAGAACTCAGGCTTTCATTCTACTACCTTAATATCTATGGGCACTCAACTAGAAATTAGTATATATATAGTATAGAGTCAGGAAGATGTAGTACAAAGAATATTGGAACTGTATAATTACTATGATGTTATTTATGTAAATAAAAAGTCAAAGTTTTTGTGAGTTTATGTCTGCTATTCTAGAAAATGGTACATGAAATGCACAAACTGTTAACTATGTTTTACTATGAAGAAAGGAATGAGATATGATAGGGTAGGCTTTAACCTTTTTTTTTTCCCTCCAGTGCTGAGGATTGAACCTAGGACCTTACACATGCTAGGCAAGTGCTGAACTATATCCTCAGCTCCAGCTTTTAACTTTTCACCTTATGTATTTTTATATATTATTTGACTTTTTAAAAAAGCATGAATTCATGTAAATTTTTTAATTTAAAAAAAATGAGTAGATGCTAAATTCCAAAAATATCTGAAAATCCTAGCAGGAAATAGCAAAGTATGGGATATGCTCTAGGTTGGATCTTGAATGCCTTCTAAAGGCCCATGTGTTAAAGGGTTGGTCCCCAGGGCAGCACTATTGAGAAGAGGTAGAACCATTGAGAGGTAGGGCCTACAGTGAAGTCATTATGTCTTTTGAGGCATATATCTGATGGAGATTGTGGAACTCCAACCCCTTCCTTTTTTCCCTTCTTTTTCCCTACTTCTAACATAAGTGGTTTTGCACTTCAATCATGATATGCTGCCTCACCACAGTCCCAAAACAACAGTGCCAACTAATCATCAACTGGAACTCTTAAAACTGTGAACCAAAATAAACCTTTTCTTTTTTTTTTTCTAAATTAAATCTTTTTTTTTCAAACCTTTATTTTATTTATTTATGTTATTTTGTATATGGTGCTGAGGATCGAACCCTGTGCCTCATGCTTGCAAGGCAAGCACTCTACCACTGAGCCACAACCCCAGCCCAACCTTTTCTTTTTTTTTTTTAAATATTTTTTTTAGTTGTTGATGGACACAATGTCTTTATTTTATTGCTTTGTATGTGGTGCTGAGGATCGAACCCAGGGCCTCACGCATGCGAGGCAGGCGCTCTACCGCTGAGCTACAATCCCAGCCCCCCAACCTTTTCTTTTTATATGTTTATTTTCTCAGGTATTTTTTATAGTAATGGAAAGTGGACTAATACAGTATATAAAGCTTGCCTCAACACTGATAATGCTTTTTAAAATGTGGTATGGCAGAAATGATGAAACCAAATATTAAATATTCAACTTGAAAACAAAACTCAGGCTTAGAACTATATCTTGTATACAAAAATATATGCTCCAACCTCTCCCCGCTACCATCAATATTTTGGTTAATCCCTGTATTTAGGGTGCTATTTAAAATTTGATGGAAATTAGAATTCTTAGTTTAGCTTCAAAATTTAAAAGGAGTTGCAAAGAGGAAAATAAAATGTTTTAAAGCATCCCTATTTCAACCTGTACTACATACTCTACCCTTTTGGGGTAGATGGAATAAAAGTTCCCCAAAGATGTCCATGTCCTAATCTCCAAAACCTGTGAATGTGTTACCTTATATGCCAAAAAGGATACTGACATGGAAAGACTCAGGTGGGTCCATAGTAATCACAACGGGATTTAAGAGCTAAAGAGGGAAGCAGCTGAGTTAAAGTTAGATTTTAGCACTAACTGAAAACAGAGGAAAGGGCCATGAGTCAAGGTCACCTTTAGAGGCCAGAAAAAGCAAGGAAACAGATTATCCTCCAGAAAGAAGTATAGTCCTGCTAACACCTTGATTTAGCCCAGTGACATCCTTTTCTCACTTCTGATCTCCAGAATCTTAATATAATAAGTTTGTATTGTTTTTAGTCACTACATTTGTGGTAATTTGTTGCTGCAGCAATAAGAAACTGATACACATTCTCTAGAATTTTCAACATTTTTGACTTGTAATTAAAAAAGGAATGTTTCCCTTTAAAGATGATCTTTCATAGTGTTCAAATTTTAGTCTTTATTTACAATAAATGGGCCTACTAGCCAAGAATTCAAAATAAAGACTAGGAACTCCAAGTTAGAAGAGGGAGTACTTAAAGAATTAAAAACAGAAATAATTTACCAGCCAGCAAAATCCTCAAAGCAGGGTTATCACTCATTGATGGGAAACATGACATCCACAGAGATATGAATATATGTGCTGCTCAGTGTCTAAGCTTTCTAGTTTTATTCTGAATGTCATCATCTTCCACTTTATCAGGGACAATGATATCTTGTCTTTTTTCAGTCTCCTTTTCTTTACTGGCCTCACGTATACAGACATTCCCATAGGGAACTGTGAATTTGGAAATTTTAGGGGAATCTGTGGTCATTGAAGGTTGGTACTGACATTTAGTATGATGGGGCTAAATGATTCTTGCAGTGTTTGAGACAGTCCTGCACAAGGAAAAAGTATCCTACATTTCATTCAACTTTCAACCAGGCAGTCACATAAATGAAACACCTGGTTATAATTATTTAAGCCTAGACCCAAATTCCTTTTCACACATTAACACAAGTGCATGAATTTTTTTTTATACTATTTTAAAATACACTTGAATAGTTCAAGAAATGCAAGGGAAGATTGTATTTTATTTTGTTCACACTGGACCAGAAGTCATTTCCCCTTTTTTTTAAAAATCACATAACTGAAAACAATATAGCTCAAGGTTTTGAAACACTAATATAGCACCAGTGTCTGCCCATATTGGTAGCAATTGTGTCCATAATGATTCTATATCAGCTGGATTAGTTGTGCCTGAGAGAGTTTTTATTATAAATTTCTTCTGTTTCTCCCATATATTGTGGATAGAGCAGTATATTTGTCCATTTTCTGTTACTCTAATGAAATACTTGAGCCAGGTGTGGTGGCGCAAGCCAGTAATACCAGCACTTAGAGAGGCTGAGAGGCTGAGATAGAAGAATCGCGAGTTCAAAGCCAGCTTCAGCAATGGTGAGGCACTAAGCGACTCAGTGAGACCCTGTCTCTACATAAAACACAAAATAGGGCTGAGGATGTGGCTCAGTGGTCGAGTGTCCCTGAGTTCAATCTCCAGTACCAAAAAAAAAAAAAAAACCAATTTCAAAACAAAAAGCAATCTAGTAACAGATTGAAGTTTTACACTTGGAACTGCTTTTAAGAACAAGCAGAAAGGTTCAAAGGGGAAGTAACTTTAAATATTTGAGAGTTTATATAATGCAACAGAATAAACACTTGATTAAAATTTAAGAAACCTGGGAACTTAGAGCAATTCATACAATATTCTTGAATTATCTGTACATGTCTTGCTTTTCATGCCTCTGTGTTTGCACATAATTATCCGTTGTCAATTATGTTCTTTGCCTGTGAGACTTCATTTTACCCATCAAAGTTCACGTTACCCTCTCTTAAAAACCACCTATCACTCTACCTAAAGAGTTAATTATTTTCTTCTACTTCTGTCTTTCGGATATATTTCTACTAATGCTCCTTACATTTAAGTATAATGTATGTATCTCTCTCACACCTATTGGACTATCAGTTCTTATTTATCTCTGTAGTCCCATTGTATAGCATGATTAGGTGCTCAGTATCTGTTAAATTGAAGTAATTGAAAAAGATTAATACTAATAAACATTCCACTCTTCTAAGCATAGGAATTTCCAATTTTTATATATAGCACCAGTAATTTATATGAATATGTACAGATGGACCAACTTTACATTAATTTGTTTACTGTGATATTAATCAATAAATCAACAGAGAACAACGAATTCCTATCTCTAGCTTTTCAGTGTTCTAGTCCAGTATTACAGCTCTTAAAAGTAGATTATTCTAAGAAAAAAGGAAAGAAAAAAATTAGATTCTAAAGCTAAAAATCAGACTGTTCAGATTTTCATTTTCAAAGACTTTACACTTTTACCAAGTAACACAAAAATCAGCCATTAACAAAGTTTTAGAAAGGAGTCAACAATAGATATAGATGCTTTCATACCTCTGGAGCTACATATCCAATAAAACTATATCTATGAGAAGGTGGTGATGGTTACTTTCAACCATACTTTCTCTCTTCCCACCCTCTGTGTTACTGAGTATTAAATACAGGTCCTTGCATATACTAGGCAAGCACTCCCACTGAGTTACATCCCAGCTGAAGACACATTTTATCCAATAAAAGCTGAGCTCAGGAATCCAGAAACTTTTGAAAGACAAAAATTAAGTTCATGGAAATTTAAATCTAATAAGGAGAATGACAGAGGTTCCAGAACACTGAGGATTTGATTTTACACTACTTACAAGCTAAATTAGTCTGTTATTAGTTCACAAATGCCAACAAAAGACACCAGATTCTTAGGTAAGAGACAAAGGATTGTTATTGCTTACAGCACAGCAAACTATGAGCATCGACATATTTGCATCAGTTCTCTTGCCTTCAGATCCCAGGGGGCAATGTGATGGGCCCAGATGAATGTTATGCACACAGTGGATTTATGCTGCAGTTGAGAAATAACTGAGTTTGGGAAATCCACTGTTTTAATAGTAAGCAAACCTATTTGTTTGAGGGTCAGATGCTACCACATCTCTCAAGGTTACTAGCCGCAGTTACTCTTAGAAATAGCCTGGGTAAAAGAGGAGCCAAGATTTTGCAAACTTGATACACTCAGCAAGACTTGTGTAGAAGTATGAGAAGCCTAAGGAAGACTGTCTCTCCAGATGGTAACCTCACAAAGATTTCTTAAATGATAGCCCTATAGTCAACTCTTTGAATGTCTTTTTTTTTTTGTCTTCTGTTTTTACACATTAAAAGGATAAACGAAAGAAAGAGAGTAGTTTTTACTTATATTTTTAGCATTGCTTCTTTGGCAAAACAATATGTAATTGAAAACCAATATAATTGGTTTTCAAAATCCTGGAGTCATCTAAAGGTGACCAAAACAAAGAAAATTTTGAAAATTATCCTTGCAATTTCATTACAAACATATGACCTTGGTTTTTGGTTAAAAATGGTCAATGGAACATACATTGATTATGTCTTCTCTGAACCAAATTCATATTAATATAATAAAACATAAAAGGAAACAAACCCAAATCAGCTAAGGGGAAGAGTAGCAAGAAAAATATCTGGACCTCAGTTACTAAAGCATATCTGGAAGACAGGAAATAGGAATATACCGATGTATAAAACATACTGATGCCTGGGACTAGGGCATAGCTCAGAGGTACAGTATGCACTTAGCATGCATGAGGCCCTGGGTTCAATTTCCAGTGTTTGCACACACACAAAACAACCACCTTGATGGTGATAATCATGCCTTGGAAACTATATATATACAAGATTGCAGCAAAAGTGGGAGCTGAATTTCCCTGTAGGATCTTAAGACTCCAAGTTAAGAAGTGAAGATATAGCAAGAGTGACTAGTGGGACATAAAACACGATATCTGATGAATCCATATGACAACTGTGCTAATTAATCTCCTCTATAATAGATTTCTACATTCTTCTTGTGGAGTAACTCCTGATGCCAGTTAGTCCCAGGCAAAAAGCAAGTGTCTCTAATTTAATTAAATTACAGTATCTCATTGGGAAAGCTCCAATTTCTAGTTGATATCCCAGAAAAAACCTCTTTCAACATTTGATATAACCATAGCTGGCTATTTAACGAAACTACAGATTTTTTTTTAAAAGCAATTATGGTTTCAAAAACAACTTTTGAATACCATAAACTTTGACAATGTAAAACTTGTAAGTAGTAAAGTTGATAAAATTTAGGAAGTAGAAGGGGAAGGGATATTTGAAAGAGTAGAAATGCTAATTTCCTCATTTTACATGCTAGAGACAAGGTAATATCTAAAGTTGATGGCTCAATAAACAGACTTAACTATATTAAAGTATATTAATTAGGGCAAGAGGCCTCATCTTTCTGATGAGGAAATAAAATACCATTTAATATCGATAAATCAAGAGATTAGATCTATAAACATCTGATTTCTCTCACCAGAGAGAAATGATTGATTTAACAACTGGGGTGGGGATACTGGGTGCCTTTCTGTTGTTCTAACCATGTGTGTATATTGCTTTGAGAACAACTTAAATGGGAAAAAATGAGGGTTATTTCAATGAGTAGTTTTTATTGATTACTTTTCAGATATTGATCTAATTTTTCTAATCACTTTGATGTAATATTTACTAAAGTAACTCAAATCACTTTCCATAAGAAAGATTACATAATGATAACTTAAATTGAAAAGGAATATCATTAAGTACAACTTAAGCTAGACATTTGGGGCTGGGGCTGTAGCTCGGTGGTAGAGCGCTTGCCTAGCATGCATGAGGCACAGGGTTTGATCCCCAGCACCACATAAATACAAACAAATAAAAAAATAAAGGTATAAAAACTACAATAACATTAAAAAAAAAAAGACATTTGGTTGCCAGCCACTCTGGCAATACTACTGATAAAAGGAAAAGAGAAGGTGAGAGATACAGTTAAAGAACCATAAGAATCTAGAGAAATGGAATGAGACTTTCTATAATCCTGGTAATGTTGAAAGAAAGAAAAACTGAAGGCTTCTAACCCAAATTTGATTCTTTTTTTCTTCTGTTATAAACAACACCAGGACATACCTTGACATGGTTGTCACAAAGGTATGTCACTCCAATTTAATCCTCAGTACTTCCCTTCACCACCAGCTCCCTCCAACCCACTGATCTCTTTTCAATCCATTTAGTTTCTTTTAATTGGTGCCCAAATTTGATTTTTGCTTTACTCTTTGCTTGCATTTTTGTTATGCATATATGCATCTAATTTATCTAATTTACTTCATGTTTCTGAAGTTTTTACACACTCTATGCAATTCACTACAAGTTTTTCTCTTTGCCTAGCAACCTTATTTTCAGTTTTCTCAAATTCTCATCCTTCTCCATTCAACTAGGCCACCACCAGTAGTACTAGGCTAGAATTGGGATCCACACTGTGGTAAACATAAGCATCCCACTTAATTTTGCTTGATGGACTGGCCTCATAAAAGATGATGAATTTTACCAGCTTTTTTTTTTTTTTTTGTACCAGGGATCAAACCCAGAGGTGCTTAACCATTGAGCCACATCCCCAGCCTCCTTCTTTCTTTTTTTTAACATTTTTTTTTTAGTTGTAGATGGACACCTTTATTTTTATTTATTTTTATGTGGTGCTGAGGATCGAATCCAGTGCCTCACACATGCTAGGCAAGCGCTCTACCACTGAGCCACAACTCCAATTCCCTATTTTTTTTTGAGACAGGGTCTTGCTAAGTTACTTAGAGCCTTGCTAAGTTGCTGAGGCTGACTTTGAACTTGTGATCCTCCTGAGCCATGGGATTACAGGCATGTGCCATAGCACGTGGTGCCAATTTGATTTTTAAGTGTCCTATTAATTTTTTAAGTCTCAGCTAGCGGATCACCTCTCAGGAAACATTCCCTAACCATTGGCAAGTCAGGTTAGTTTTTTCCTCAAAGTTATTCCCACCACCCAGTACTCCCCTTCTCTGTGCACTTAATTACTTGCTTAAAAATCCTTCAACATAAACATAAGCATAATGGTGGCAGGAAGTCTTTCTTTCTTACAACCTTATTATTCCTTAGGCTTAGCAAAGTACCTGACATATGATGTAGATTCCACAATTTTCTGAGAGTTGCACATGGTCCATAAATTGTTTATTAAAAAACATCACCTTTAGGGAACCCTCCTGCAAAGCAACAGATCTACTTAGGAAATAATTATTCTACATCCTTAAAGGGAGGCAATTGGGCTTTTTATCTAACCACTGATTCTCAAAATTTGTCCAGACTAGTCAACTAAGAAATTCTTAAACCTTTTCTGAAAGCACCTCCAAATTTGGAGGCAGGAAAATAAATCCAAGGAAGAAATTTGGGGAAGAGGTTTGGAGTTCAAAAGGGAACTATTAGGAAATGAAATTAAAGTCAGGTACTATACATTGAAACAAGTTCAAACCAAGCTGGTGTACCCAAAACTAAGCTATATTTAACAACAGATTTTATGAAGAAATGACCAGCATATTTTACTTCTTTGCTAAATTATGAAGTACAGATTGAAGTTAACAGCAGAGACTGTGGAGTCATAAACTTAATTATTATATGTTAATTTAATTATTATATGTTAAATATTAGCCTATTGCCTGATATAGGTAAAAGGGTCACTAGAAGTTATTATGAGTGTGGTTTTTTGTTTGACTCCATCACTGGGATATATATGCTCTTAGAGCATGAAATTTCTCTCATTTAGAACTGTTTCCCCAGCTCCTAGAAAAGCTTGGCTTTTGATCACTACTTGTTTTGAATGAATGTGTGATCCACATATAACTACATAATGTGCTGATTCCATAAATCAAATGTAAAAATAACTCATTATACTATAATTTTTCTATATATAAAACCAACAAACAAGAATGATGCCCCCAGATTCTCACACAATTTGTTTTCAGTTGGGAATTATGTAGTATGACAAGTAGACCAAAGACAGGTTTAATTCCAGTGAGAGGACAAATCTGAAGAGCCTGCAAGTTTTTCACCTCAGTGTACCATATACGGTTTAGAAAAACCAATTGAAGACTTCAATTTTTCTATATACATTTTTAATTATTTGAAACAATTATTCAGTCAGAATTGCAGTTACTGGGGTCTGAAAGAGCCATTCAATAAAAATAAAATTCATAATGAACTGTCATAGTAGGATGTTTATCTTTTATTCACTGAAGTTTTTGAGAGCTCTACCTTGATGGTCAGACACCAATGGTTATGCATGCACAAGACCTCAAGTCCAAGACTGGGACAAGTATAGCTGCAGCATAAAGCAAAAGTTATTATGATTAGTTTACTTGGGGCTCATACCCATGTTACCTGTTCCATCAACATGACCCTCAACAAGAGAGACCATGATGACATCGTCAGCAGAACACAATGGTAACAACTGTGCAACCACAAGGTTACAGCAGAAATGGAGGCGTTGAAAACTCCACAGCTTGACTCAAGTCACAGAACATAGACTGTCATTTCTCCAGATTCTCAGTTTTGCATGTGATCAAAAAGCCCTCATATAAATATTGGAACATACAGATATCCAGTTTTTAGTCCATTAGTGATATACCACAAATTAAACAAATTTTAGATGTAACAGAAGCTATATAACATGAGCCCTACATGTGAGCACTTTTCCCACTTGAATGTCAACTGAACTGTACCACATTACTTTAACATATGACAATGACAGCAAATATTTGAGTGTTTACTATGTGTCAGGCACTGTTTTAATCATCAGATAAGTGTTAACTCATTTAATCCTACAAGATCCCTAGGAGTAGACGCAATTATTCTCTGAGAGGAAACTGAAGCAGAGAGGTCACACAGTAGATGGTGTGCCAAGATTTGGACCTGGGAAATCTGGCATCTGAGGCTATATTCTGAGTTAAATGATCTACTCTAATAAAATGAATATTAAACATATATGCTAAAAAGTAAATATGTTGATTGAACTATACAAATGTAGTTTAGTACTATTTTCTATATTTCCCATCATTTCATTATCAATAACCATTATCTTTAACACACACGCACACACACAAAACCAAGTTCTCTTTGCGAGAACATGTCTTTAAGTATTCAGTAAGCATTACATGACCCCATTGTCGTAAAGAAATTTTACCTACTTTTTCTAATTAGGTCAATTTCATCTAACTTTAAAATCCACATTAAGGGGATTATAATAACTCACTTGAAATAAAAAAAAAAACCTTTAATACACTTAAGAATTTCTTTATAAAACTCAACTGTTTGTTCATGCATTATAATTTTAAGGTGTAATTCCATGAAACTTAGGAATAAAATATTACTTTAAAAAGCTAATGTGGAGAGGTTGAGGGGAAAATTAGTATGTATTAACTTATAGTTTTATTATTGATATAAAAGAAAACTTCAAATACTGTACAGCGAGGTGTGCTGTAGAACACTATATACTGTTATAATACACTATACCAATTACTCAAATGTAATATATACAGCAATCACAAAATCAGAAAGTAATGGGTAACAGCTAGTGCCTTAAGCATAATATAACATCTATACTATTTTACTGAGCAGTTAAAGCACTTGCTATTTTTTTCTAAATATTTACACCATTACTGCTTATTTTTATGTATTCTAAATAGCATTTCCCTCCAAAAAGAAAGACTCTCCAGTTCTTAGCACTAATTCTTTAAAGTCAAATAAACCTGAAAATACTGATAACCTTTTCAGTCTTTTATTGCTCTACCACAGGCATAAAGGCTCAGGAAGGAATTTCTGCATTCTGAAGAAAAGGTATGCAATACCTCAAAATTTAAAATACTAAGTAATTGATACTCACAAGCAGATAATATCAACTATAACTTTTTTCTTTACTAGTTTTCCTTTTCTTTTACAAGAGAATAATCATTGTATTAATATTATACTACAAAAGCATGTATGTAGACTCCATAATTTAAAAATTTAAATGTCAGATATACAAGTAATGGCATTTTCTCCAATAATTCACATTTTTTTTTTTTACAATTTCTGCTATTTTGGAACAAATGTTAAAATTTCCACGATTTAAGTATCATTAAATATGAATTGAAACACTTAGCATCCCAAAGAATTATCAAGAATGGTAGAACTTTGCAATTAACATTGGTGATGATTCTTCCCTGTTATTTTAATCCTTAAATATACATTTTACTATGGTATGTGTTCATGAGTAATTCTGGTTTGAAAAATTGTATTAATTGTGAGTAGTCTTGAGGTTGTACAATTTTGTTAAATTATGGTAACCTTAAAAAATAGGACATGTATCCAACTTACTTAGTATCTATTACTGTTATAAAAGGTTATTTTAAATTCATAGAGTGGAAAGCAAAGGCTTTTTCTTTTATGAAAATCTTAAGATGAAAACCTTGCTTTGAGAACCATGTAACTCTCAAAATCTGCCCTGCAGTATTTTAAATATGGGCTAATTAAAAATACTGCTTAAAAATGAGAACAAAACTGTATTGATATTCTGAAATAAACTTTGATCACTATATTGACAAGTGAAAGGGTAATTGATAATACAAGTTACAGGTTTATACCTAAAGGTTAGTTATTAGTGAGGTCTAAATATTTAGAGAAATGTTCACTAGGAGTATTAGAAGGTAACTACATAAAACGATACTGTTACAAATTTTGCATTTAGTAGCTAATGTGATAAATCAGTGTAATTCTCAAAAATCTATTAGTAGTAGTATGTGAGTTGCTAGCAAGTGATCTTCCCTGAGGTAAGAGACCATATGCAAGACACTGCTCTCTCCAATGAATTCAATACTTAAAGGCAAATTAGGACTGTGGCTGAGAAATAGTTGCATTTCAGATTGAGATCTTAATTGCAATAAGTAGGCTTGATTGTAAAAATCAAACTAAAACTCAAAAAGGAAAGTATAAAGCAAATTTCAGTCAATAGCATTTGCTAAATTTCTCTGGAATCTATCCTAACCTTTTCTAATAAAATACCTGAAATGGGTAGGGGTGTAGCTCAGTGGTAGAATGCTTACCTAGCATATGTGAGGCTCTGATTTCAATCTCCAGTATAGAAAAAATTAAAATTTAAAAACACCTGCAATAGCTGAGAATGGTGGTACATGCATGTACTCCCAGCTACTTGTAAGGCTGAGGCAGGATGATTCAAAGTTCAAAACCAGCCTGGGAAACTTAGCAAGAGTCTGTCTCAAAAAAAAAAAAAAAAAAAAAAACAGTAACAAAAAACATACACACAGGGCTGGGGTTGTGGCGCAGTGGTAGCGTGCTCGCCTAGCATGCGTGAGGCACTGGGTTCGATCCTCAGCACCACGTAAAAATAAAATAAAGATATTCTGTCCACCTGCAACTAAAAAAATAAATAAATATTAAAAAAAAAAAAAAAAACATACACACAAAAAAAAAACCTTAAAAAGAGGGAGGAGAGAAGCTGGGGATGTAGCTCAGTGACAGAGCATTTGCTTAATATGGGAAAGGCCCTGGGTCCAATCCTTAGTACCACCAAAAAAAATTTTTTTTTATATCTTTATTTTTATGTGGTGCTGAGGATCGAACCCAGTGCCTCATGCGTGCTAGGCGAGCATGCTACCACTGCGCCATAACCACAGCCCCTCCAAAATTTTTTTTAAAACCCTGGGTAGGGAATGGGCCATATGTTTGTTCTCTAGTCCCTTGGAGTTAATTACATTCTATCTCATATTTGGCAGTGTCTTGTTTCTTCAATTTCAATCGTTTTCTCATTACCAATATTCTAGATTTATATCACCTTCAACCGACTTCAACTCTACCTGGACTTCGGTTTGTCACCTCAAACTTGGTATGATGAACTATAGAATGGATACTGAAGAAAAAAAATTAACAATAGTATTTCACTGTTCGTCAAAACACTGCAAATAGAACAAAACTGTTGGACTGAATTATGATTATGTTACATCTAGAACTAAAAAATATTTTAATTGATTTTAAATCTCTAGCTTGGACTCAAAGATTCAGCAATATCACAACTAGTAGTACTAAAATGTAATCATTCTATAGTCATATGACCAAATATAAGAGTCATATTTAAAATCTTAAACTTTGTTCTCAAAATTGTGAGGATGATACTTGGCCCACTTATTAAAAACCATTAATTACCCATTCAAACATTCAGTTGATTTAAAGTAAATTCAAGAAATCTGATCAGAGCTCAGAATCAAGCCTTTTATTCCTTATCAAGGAAGAACCAAAATTGTTACTGTACTATTATACCTAACTAGCTTCCTAAAAGCATTGCTTTTGCTAGAGAAAATATTGTCAGAGATTAAGTACATCTTCCAATGTTCACATGGTGTTATAATTTACACTAACTTTAAATATATAATAGGGAGATTAAATTATTTGATATTTTTACTTTAATGATTTGAAATTCTATTTGGCAGTTATTAAATATACCAAGCCACCAATGAAGAAAATACTTGTTATGGAAAGGTGATTATATAATTTACTTGGAAGCAGCACATTTTTTGCTCAGTTTTCCTATACTTAAATCCAAAAGAAAAAAATGTTTCAGTGGCTAAAAAGCCAAAAATAATTATAGTGGTTTAGTGAATTGATATTTGTAATTTTTAGTTTAATACAGAAGCTGGCTATGCTAAGTGTTAAATAGTATTTGGTGGCTCTCTTACTTTAAGAAAAACTAGTGTACAAAATAAAAGTTCTAAATTTTTCTGCTATTTTGATGTAGAAAGAAAGTAAATTTAGAAGTGAAAGAATGGAGACAAAATATTACAAAGAAAAACAAGTGATACTATGATTAAAAACTAACAGATACACTTGTAAAATGTCTAGATTCTTTCTTTCCTAATTCAAAATGGATAGTAACTTTAATATGCAGATTCAGTTAGAGATACTTTTCATAAAGACTAAAACCTCCCTTATCTGGAAAAACAAGTTAAAGTACTGTCTATATCCCTTATGAATCAGCAGATATTTTTATACACCTGATAATATACTTTCTAATGTACATTTTCTTAGAATTACAAATAGTTCTGCATCTGTTACATGTTCAAACAGAGACAGCCAGGCTTTGAATGCTCTAAGAGATTGTATTAACATACATTTTGTTTTTCATCCATTCAAATTCAACTTAATTTCAGTGAACAGAGGAAGAAGATGAATTGAAATGTGCATTTCAGAATACAGATCTGCAGAATAGGATAAAATAGTGCAATACCAATCTCAGGATAAACACTCTTTGTTTTAAGGAATAAGCATGAAAGCTGCTTCTTTAGGAAACTGGCACTAAAGATTTAATGAACACACTATTTAAGCAAATGCTCAGTTGATCATCAGGGTATGTTGCGGTAAAATCTGCATCCAAACCAAACTGAAGCCAACAAATAAAGAAAATCTTAACGACTCTTAAGAAAAAAAGGAAACATTTTTAGTTCAAAGGGGCTCAAAGACACTTAGTATATACAGGCTTAAATATCATTGATCAAAATTACAGAACAATGTAACTCATTCATAAAGATAAATTCTTATTTATAAATTCTCTGTGAATCTGACATACTCTGAAAATTAGAAATTAACTACTGCTACCATTATTTTTAAATTTTCTAACACAATTTGCAATCAACTTTTCTGAAAGAGTTAAAAAAAAAATTAGGTGACACTTGACCAGGCCAGGATTCATAAAATAATGGTAACATATTATCAACAGAGCACACAGTTGGCTGTGTTGGCTCAGACAGCAACTAACTGAATCACACTGACTTTATCATTCTATAACAGATATTTTCCCCCAACTTTGCTCAAATCAGCAAAATGCTGTATTTTCAAGATATTTTTCTAAGAATAGCTATCTCTATGAATCTGTTGACGTTCATGGAAATGTCAGAATACCACTGTCTAATAAATCGTTTGATGAATTTTAATATACAATTTAGTTCAGATAACCTTCAAATTTACACAAATCTTTTGACACTCTAATATATATGTAGGATGGTTATCTTGATGGCATCAACATTAGCAAAATCTGATTTCCTCCCCAGTTTTGGTCTTTTTAGAAACCAAACATATTTAGCAAGAGATTTTCATGTTTGAAACATTAAGACTTTCATAGAATTAAAATTACAAAAAACTTCCAATGAACCACATATATGGAAGAAACTCAGCAGATCTAATAACTAGTTTATAGGAATTCAGAGCCAGCCTGGGCAGCAGTATATTAAAAGCTATTGCCAATCACACATTTGCTGTCATGCAGTGAATAACAAGATATAATCTTTGAATTATATACGTACAAGATTTTTAATGACTAATCAAGTTATGTGGCCCAGCCAACAAATATTACATATTCACAATAAACATTCTGCCTTTATTAGCCTCTAATTAAATCAAGAGTGATCCATTGGCTCAGTTGTGTTAGTCATCTCAGCATCTTGACTATCCATCTCTTCAGGCTCCTCCACGGAACTTCCCTTTTGTGCTTTTGACCTTGTAGCAAACGCTGCTCCCAGTGCATCTGCCACACAGCTATCAGTTGTTTCCGTATTCAAATTTTCAGTGCCACCAGTTAAAGAAAAAGACTCAGGCAAACCAGTTTGAAGACTCCCAGACCTTGCAGAACTCACAACTTCTACTTTTCTTTGAGGAAGATCAGATGGTGACTGCTCTGTACTTTGATCCCGCAAGTGTTTGTCCATTGAAGCCTGAATAGAAGAAACCATTTCCTGCAATTTTTTTCGCTGGGCCTCAACCAAATCAGGATCAAGCTGCCTGCTGTCTCTCATTGTTACTACTCCTGGAGCTATTCGAATAAGCTCACTGTTACTAGGAGCAGCTGTGAACACAGGAGGCTCTGTTTTAGTGGAACTATTACTAAAGTCTGTCCCTATATTATGCTTTCTTACAACTGAAGTTTCCCTAGCTCTTGGGTCAAGATGTGGATTACTGGATGCAGTTCCTAGAGAATGCCCCTTTCCCTGAAAGGCAGTTACATTATGAAGTTGCTCAGATTTCTTTTTCACTACTCCACCACTACCTAGTTTTAACAGCCCATGTGAGGGACTTGATTCTCTACTTCTTGTAGTTGCCTCTGCTCGAACCTGACTTACAGCCTCTTTAACTAAATCTTCAACATCAGGACCGATGGGGAAATGTCCTGCAGCATCCACACACAACTCCAGTCTATCTTCAGAAGCATTATAGACAAAAGTTTTGCCAGGTAGATGTGGAAAAGTACAATGCTTGCCATCAGCCATACCTAAAGAAAGGGAAAAGATGTTTAACATATTAAAATTATTAGCAAAAGTGTTAAGACAATTATGGTTAAAATAGTGAAATTTCAATAACAATGTACAGATAATTTTCAAAACAAGATGAGAAAATAGTTTATTATATTACAAAAAAGTATATCACTACAGATCTTTTAAAAAATTTTTTTTAGTTGTAAATGGACACAATACCTTTATTTTATTTATTTATTTATTTATTTATATGTGGTGTTGAGGATCAAACCCAGTGCCTCACACGTGCTAGGCAAGCGCTCTACCACTGAGCCATAACCCCAGCCCTCACCACAGATCTTAAAGTAGTTCCTCCAAGGGATGTTTATAAAACATCATTATTTTATTAACAAAGTTAGGAAAGAGGTTTGAAACAAACAGTTAAGGTATAAGGAAAATACAATGTAGGACAATATTTTTTAATTACTCAAATTTCAAATTATAATTTCAAATAAATATTTATTTCAATGGTAGGCAAAGTATCAATTGATAAAAATCCAAATAGAATTTTCTCTTGACATACTTGCAACAGAAACAACTGACAAAAACAGACTTGCAAAAATTAAAGTCATCAGTGGTGTAACTTAGTGGTACTGTGCCTAGTATGATGGAGCTATGGGTTTCATCCCAGCATGGCAAAAAAAAAAAGTAATAGTCACAGATGTGGTCCAAATAGTATTTTTCTGGGCACATCCTGGATTCAGTTTACTATCTCCCGATGCCCTACCCTAAAGATCTATTCAACTATGGCTCCAGACACAAGGTAGCAAAGACGAGAATTCTGTAATGCCAGGAAGCTTTTTAACATCCACTTCAATAGATAATACCTACTGAGCTCACTATGTACCAGGAACTAAAAAAGACTGGGAGGATTTAAAAACAAAATATTATAATTCTTTGAAAACACATAAATAGATCATTAGAATACAATCAGTTAAGTATAATGATAGGTATTCCACTTCCTCTCTCCTAATTACTCGAGGGTTAAATAAGAATGCACAGAAAGCACATACCACATTGCCTAAAGTAAATCAGAGTCAAAACATTTTAATTCTTCTATTAGGTTTTAATTCTTCTATTAGTTTTAAAGGTTTTACAATAGTTTCCAGGCTGCTACCATGATGCTTACCCTTGAAAGAGTCATAGTACCATACCATTTATCACATACCATTCATCAATATAATTTATAATGAAACACAGGGAAGCAATCTATCATTTCAACAAGAGAATGATTATGACCTATCTATTCAATATGCAGCTATTAAAATTTACATAAATAAGATAGTTATGATGCCTGTTGTATGCAGTAAACCAAATGAACAAAAGTGTTAGTAAGTGCTGTAGAAATTCAGAGGGAAACTGAATAAATTCTGGAATGCTTTGTGGGCATTTAGGCAACTCGAATTTTATAAGATTTTACAAACGGCTCCTCTCTCCCTGCAAAAAGTTAAGAGTGGTTCCAATGTACCTCTTTGAGACTATTCCAATGTACCTCTTTGAGACTGTTTCAAATAATCAGAGAAGAGAATTAAATTGCAAACAAACTATTTAGGTTTTAAATAACTTGTAGAATCCTCTGAATTTTAAGAATCAGTTGCATTAAAATTTCTATATTACATATCAACAACTCCATTACTCACTTATGTCAAAGACAACATATACTAGTATTATGGCTACACTGATTCCTTATGTCAAAAAATTAGAAACTATCCAAAAGTCCATCAGCAGAACAATGGATGAATTGTGTTAAAATGATACAATAGAATCGTATGCAATAGTGAAAACGAATGAACCATAGTTGAACTCATCAACATGGATGAATCTGAAAAAGTGTACAAAAGAAGGAAGTCACAGAAGAAGGTATATGGCATAATTTCATTTTTTATAAAGTTTAAACACAAGCAAAGTTGAATATTACATAAAGAATACCTACACCAGGGTTAAAACTAAATTTGCCATTCATCTCTGCTTTTACCCTTGTACCAAGACCTGCAAGGAAATGACTACATTTTAAGCCAATTAATTTAAAAATACCTTTCCAAATATAAAGAATGGGAATAGTAGTAGTCCAGTTTTGTTAAGTTGGTCAATATTTTTACTCAAGTATAGATATTATCATCTATCTGTTACAGTGTATTTGAATGAAGAGAGGTATGTTCTTTGCCAATTTTGGAGGATGGAGGTATGGTATACTTGGAGGTGAGGAAGGCTTGATATGCTTTGATTCATTGACCAAAAGATAATAATACTAATTTGCCACCTGAATCTATCATTTAAAATAAAGAAAATTTTACCACAAATATTAGGAGAAAGTATTTGGGGAGGTAAAATAATTTTATGAGGATGATCCATTTCAAATGTCTGTGTTAGCCAGGCATAGTGGTAATCACTTGCAGTCCCAGCTATTCACAAGGTTGAGGAGGGAGGACCACTTGAGCTCACAAATTCAATATCAGCCTGGGCAACATAGTAAGACTGTCTCAAAAACTGGAAGAAAGAAAACAAAAAACAAAAAAACAAATGAACAGAAAATGTCTTTGTTATAGTCAAGAGAACTTTATGGGCTGGGGATGTAATTCAATGTTAGAGCATATGCTTAGCATTTGTGAGGCCCTGGATTCAATTCCCAACACTACACACACACACACACACACACAAAAAGTTTAATTCTCAATAAACTGGAATAATCATAATCATAACAGCAAACATTTCCTAATTGTTTATTAGGCACCAGACTCTCTGTTAACCACTTTACATACAGGATCTCACTTGATCCTCACAAACCTGATATTACTGTCATATCTCTTTATAAATAAACAGACTGAGAAGTAACAAAGAAAGTGACAGAATTTGCCTTCAGATATTCTGACTCTGGAGTTCTACATTATCTCTTAATAAGGTTAATGGTACACACAAATTTTTTAAAAACAACTCTACTAAGGTAAATTCATATACATTTCACCCATTTTAAGTATACAACTAAATGATTTTTAGTACATTCAGAGTTGTGCAACCATCACTACATTTTTAGAACTTTTTCATTCCCCCAAAAAGAAACCTTAGCAGTGACTCTTGATTTCCTCTCCCTTCATCATCCCCAGCCCTAGGTGACCACTGGCTTACTGGCCCTTTAGGTATGCCTATTCTGTACACTTCATTTTTTTTTTTTAATATTTTTTTAGCTGTAGATGGACATAATGTCTTTATTTTATTGCTTTGTATGTGGTGCTGAGGATCGAACCCAGGGCCTCACGCATGCGAGGCAAGCGCTCTACCGCTGAGCTACAATCCCAACCCCCTGTACACTTCATTTTATGGTCTTTTGTGACTGGCTTCCTTCATGTAGCATAATGTCTTCATGTATTATGTAGCATGTACCAATACTTCATTCCTTTTTATATAGATAATATTCTGTTGTATGCATATACAATGTTTTATTTATCCAGTCAATTCATGGACATTTGTGTTGTTTTCACTTTGGGATATAGGAATAAGGCTACCAAGTTTTACATGGATATATGTTTTCATTTCTTGTGGATAAACACCTAAGAATGTAATTGCTTTGTCACATAGAAACCCTGTTCGATCTTTTTTTTTTTTTAATTTTTTTTAGTTGTTAATGGACTTTATTTATTTATATGTGGTGCTGAGAATCGAACCCAGTGCCTCACACATGCTAGGCAAGTGCTCTACCACTGAGCCACAATCCCAGCCCTCTGTTCAATCTTTTAAGGAATTGTCATATTGTTTACCCAAATGGCTATGCCATCTTATAACCCCACCAGCAGTGTATGAAGATTTCAATTTCTCTGTCCTTGTCAGCAGTTATCATTACCTGACTTTTTTAAAAACTTTATTTATTTATTTTATTAATTTTTGTATGTGGTGCTGAGGATTGAACCCAGTGCCTCACCTGCACAAGGCGAGTGTTCTACCACTGAGCCACAACCCCAGCCCCCACCCTTTTTTTAATATTATAGCCATGCTAGTGGTTTTAGGTTTTGTTTCTCTGATAACTAAACACCTTTTCATATGCTTGTTGGCCACATATATTTTCTTTGGAGAAATGTCTATTTAGATCCTTTGTTCATTTTTTAAAGTCCTGAATAATATGGTTATGTCTTTCTTTTTTTGTTGAGCTATAGGAGTTCTTTATATTCTGAATGCAAGTCCATTATCAGATATACAGTTTGTAAAATCTTTCTTCCATTCTCTGGATTTTCTTTATGTTTCCTTTATGGTGCTCTCCTCAAATACAAGTTTGCTTTTTAGTTATCTACTTTTTTCTTTTGTCACTTATATTTTCAGTGTCATATCTAAGAAGGTTTTACACCTATGTTTTCTTCTAAGAGTTTCCTAGTTTTAGCACTCACACCTACATCTTTGATCCATTTTTTGAGTTAATTTTGTATATGGTGAGGTAGAGGTAAAACTTCATTCTTTTCATGTAAATGTCTAGCTGTCTTGGCACTATTTGTTGAAAAGATTATTCTTACAATAGTGAATGATCTCAGCATCACAGCTAACATTTTAAAGCTAATTTCAAACTAGAATCATAAAACTATTTAGAAAATAACCAAAATAGTTACCCACTCCCTCATCTCCAACCCCTCTCATATACAAAAAACAACTGAGGGAAATTGTTTTCAGTTGCATAAGACTCCCATAAGCAATTCTAAATGAATACTAACTTTTAGAAACCACTAATTGGTATCAACTTGTTTCAAATCACACGGAAGATGAAAAGGTAAAAAGGGATGAGAAAAAAACTGATGCTTAGAGAGAGAAGTATAGCTTTGAATGCTTATACTAGAAAATAAAATTTATAACCAATAACCCAAGCTTCTACTTAAAGAATCTGTATGGAAAAGAATAAATTTAAAGCAAAAACAGGGAAGAAAAAGATAAAAACAAAAACAGAAATCAATGAAACTGAAATCAGAAAAGAAGAAATAATCATATGAACATAAAAGTCAATTCTTTGGAAAGATCAATGGAATTGATAAAGCATTAAGCCAAGTTAAAAAAAAAAGAGGAGGCATAGATTATCGTACGAGAAATGAAAGAGCTACAGACCCAACAGACATTGAAAGGACAATAGGTAGTTATTATAAACAACTTTATGCCAATATGTTTGATAACATATATGAAATATATCCATTTCTTAAGAGACAAAACTAACAAAGCTTACCCAAGAAGAGATAACTTGAAGAGTACTCTGTTAAAGAAGTTAAATTCATACTTAAAAACTGCCCAATAAAGAAAATTTCAAACAAAGATGACCTAACTGATGGATTCTACTAAACCATTAAAAAATATGTAATATCGAAGCCATTACAAAATCTAATAGAAAACAAGAGGAAGGAATGCTTTCCAAAACTATTTTAAGGAATGCTTTCCAAAACTATTTTACGAAGCCAGTAGTACCGTGATTAAAGTATCCTGAAAACTATACACCATTATTCCTCATAAACATAGTCATAAAAATATTCAATGAAATATTAGCAAATTGAATCCAGCTTGCAAAGTTGGTTCAACATTCAAAGGTCAATCAATGTAATTCGCCCTATCAAGAAACTGAAAGAAAAAAACTATATGATCATCTCAATAGATATGGAAAAAGAACATCTAACAAAACTCTACATTCATTCCCAATATAAACTGTTGGCAAACCTAGGAATAGAAGAGAATGTCCTTTACCTTATAAAGGGTATCTCTGAAAAATCTACAGGCTGAATGCTTCCCTTCAGGATAAGAAACAAGGCAACAAGTCTGCTTTCATCACTCCTATTCAATACTGAACTGAAGGTCATAGCCACTTCAATAAGGCAAGAAAAAAAAATAAAAGGAATACAGATTGAAAAGAAGAAATAAAATTGTCTTTTATTCGCAAAAGACATGATGACCTATATAGACAATTCCAAAGAATCTGTTTTAAAAAAAAAACTACTAGAACTAATGTGAGTTTATTAGCAAGGTCACAGGATACAGGTCAACAAATAAAAACAATTTTATTTCTATAGATTAGCAATAAACACCAGAAAAATTTGATTTTTTAAAAAGCATCTTTTATGAGAGCATCTGAAAAACCATGAATATTTAGGTATAAATCTAACAAAGTACTTTCAGATCTATATGCTAAAAAATTGCAAAATTTTGATGAAATTAAGACTTAAGTAGAGAAATATAACATCTTCATGAATTGGAAGACTCAATGTTGTCAAAGTATCAAGCATCCCTGATTTGATCTATATAATCAATGTAATCACAATAAAAATCCCAACAGACTTTTTTGTAAAAATTGACAAGCTTATTCTACAATTTATGTGGATAAACAAAGGACCCAGAAAATCCAAAACGATTTTGAAAAAAACTAAAGAAGAGGATTCACAGTGACTGACTTAAAGAATTATGATAAGGAAACAATAATCAGGATGTGGCATTGATGAAAAGAAAGACATACACATCAACAAAATAGAAAAAAGATTCTAGAACTAGACCCACACATGTGTGGTCAATTTTTTAAAAATAACTTATTGAGGTATATTTTGTATATGATATTAATTCATTCTTTTCAAGTGCATAATTCAGGGTCAATTGTATTTTTAACAAAGACACCAAAGTAATTCAGCGGATAAAAAATATAGGCTTTTCAACAAAATGTACTGGAACAACTGAACATCCATACATTAAAAAAAATGAAGCTTGACCTACATCTTGCAACAAAGTAAAAAAATCAATTTTATTTTATATTTAAGATAAAATATTTTATATTTAATATCTAAAATATATTTGAATCATAAATTTTAATATAAAATATAAAACTATAAATCTCCTAGAACACAAAATAGGTCAATACTGTCCAATAAATGATGTGTGTCCAGAATATATATAAGAACTCTAAACTCCATAATAAAAATTGAAAAAATTGAAAATGGGCTAAAATTATAGCAAATAAGCACATCAAAAGATGTTCAACATCATTTTTATTAAATGCAAATTAAGACCACAGTGGAATAGTACTATAAACCTGTTAGAATGGTTTTTAAAACAAAAACTAACTACCAAATGCTAAGAAGGGTACTGAATTAACAGAACTCTTGTATGTGCTAGAAGGAATGCAAAATGGTCCAACAACTTTGGAAATGGTTTGGAATTTTCTTATAAACATATATTTAGTATATGACCTTGCAATTTCAATCCTAAGTATTTATGAAAGAGACATGAAAGCAGGTCTATACAAAGACCTGTATATAAATTTTCATAGTAGCTTTATTCATAATAGCCAAAAATTAAAAATAGCTTTAATGTACCTTGGCTGGTCATGGATTTTTAAAAATGTAATTTCATCCATTGAATGAAATATTATTCAGCAATAAAAATGAGTAAACTACTAATACATGCAACAAGACAGATAAATCTCAAATGGATATTACAAAAGATATAGGGCACACACATGCTCACTGTTCTCTTGCCATGTGATGGCCTGCACTGTCTCAGGACTTTGCCAGCAAGAAGGCCATAATCAAACTTTAGACCACAGACAGACACATGGCCCCTCAACCTTGGACCAGAACCACGAGCCAAAATAAAATTTTGTCCTTTATAACAAAAAAACAAAACAGAAATAGGCAAAATTTTTTTTTTTTTTTTTTTTTTTTTTGGTACGGGGATTGAACTCAGGGGCACTCGACCACTGAGCCACATCCCCAGCCCTATTTTGTGTTTTATGTAGAGACAGGGTCTCACTGAGTTGCTTAGTGCCTCGCCGTTGCTGAGGCTGGCTTTGAACTCGCGATTCTCCTGTCTCAGCCTCCCTAAGTGCTGGGATTACAAGCGTGAGCCACCGCGCCCGGCTGGCAAAAATTTTTATTAAGGGCAACATGATAAATATTTTAGGTTTTGTGGATCATAATGTCTCTGTCACAACTATTTAACCCTGGGCTGGAGCTGGAGCTCAGTGGTAGAGCGCTTGCCTAGCACATGTGAGGTCCTCGGTCCGATACTCAGCACCACATAGAAAAGATAATAAAATAAAGGTAGCATGTCCATCTGTAACTAAAAAAATGTTTTAAAAAAACTATTCAACTCTGTTCCTATACTGCAAATGCAACCATAGACAACATGTAAACATGATTATGGCTGTATTCCAAAAACACTTTATATAGAGTGGGCAGCAAACCTGATATGGCTCTCAGGCCATAGTCTGTCAATTCTTGTGCTAAATTAAAAGAAGCCAGACACAAAAAGGTTACCCTAAGAGATTCCATTTATATGGTAATATGAAAAAGACAAACATGGATGCAGAAAACAAATCAGTAGTTGCCAGGGAATGGAGGTAAAGGAGGAGAGTTGACTACAAGGAGCACAAGACAACTTTTTGGAGTAATGAAAATATTCTGTATCTTGAATGTGGCAGTACATGACCATACATGTCTCTCAAAATTCATATACAGATTGAGCATTCCAAATCCAATAATCCAAAATCCAGCGTGCTCCAAAATCCCAAAATTTTTTGAACCCCAACGCAATGCTCCCAATAGAAAATTTCACATTTTGAAACCCTGTCTCATGCACAAAATTATTTAAGCTATTTTATAAAATTATATTCAGGGCTGGTGTTATGGCGCAGTGGTAGCGTGCTCGCCTAGCACGCATGAGGCACTGGGTTTGATCCTCAGTAACACATAAAAATAAAATAAAGATATTCTGTCCGCCTACAACTAAAAAATAAATATTTAAAAAAAATTATATTCAGGCTTTGTGTATAAGTGAACTTTGTATTTAGACTTGGGTCCCACACCCAAGATATCGCACTATCAATGTGCAAATATTCCAAAAATCAAAAAAACTCCCAAATCTAAAATACTTCTGGGCCAAAGCATTTCAGATAAGTGGTATTCAACCTGTACCTGCATACATAAGAAACATGAATTTATTCTATGTATATGTCTCAATTATCCTGTCTTAAAAAAATAAATACAGAAAGAAAGGCATTCTTTGGTTTCTGATTCAAATGAACCAAAAGAAAAAAACATTTTTTTTGGATAATCAAATATCAATGAAATTTAAACACTGAATGACTATTTGGTGATACTAAAAAATATTTTAGGTAGCTGGAGTTGTAGCTCAGTGGTAGAGTACTTGCCTAGCATGCACAAGGCCGTAAGTATAGGCCCCAGCACCATATATACATATGGTTGTTGTTGTGTGTGTGTATATATATATATATGGTTGTTGTTTTTGTTTTAGATGTGACAATGGTATTATAAATTTTTTTTTTTGGTACTGGAGATTGAACTCAGGAGCACTCGACCACTGAGCCCCATCCCCAGCCCTATTTTGTGTTATGTAGAGACAGGGTCTCACTGAGTTGCTTAGCACCTCACTGTTGCTGAGGCTGGCTTTGAACTCACAATTCTCCTATCTCAGCCTCCCTAAGTGCTGGGATTACAGGCTTGTGCCACTGCGCCCGGCTTTATGATTATTTTTTAAAAGAAAAAAAAGAGCATTTATCTTTAGAGATACATACTTAAGTACTTACAGATGAAATTACACTATGTCTGAGATTTACTTAAAAATAGTTCAGTTGAGAATGGGGTAAATGGTGGGTAAACAGGGTTTCATTATATTTTTTACTACTTGTGTATATGTTTGCACATTTCTATAACAGCCACATTGGAGGGATTTTTTGATGAAAGAAAGAAAAAAAGTGTAACAGGAAGAAATGAAAACCATAAAACAGAGATTTTGCCCTTCCTATCTACGAAGGCCAGCCAGGTAGGTGAAATAGTGAGATAAAGCAGTGAAAAATCTGGGGCAAAAGCATTCATGTCCAATCTTTGAAAAAATGTGTGAGGTTGAAACACATGACCTGGCAACTTCTTTCTTAAGACTTTAAAACTCTGAAGGTACAGTTTTACAGATACATATGAGTATATATATCTTTATGAATAACACACACACATCAAAGAAATTAAGTGTAAAATGGGCTATTTCCTAAAACCTAGAAAACAATGAAATATATTCTAATTATGGCTAAAACACAAAAACAACAAAGATACTATATTATCTGTATCTGGGATACTCACCAGCATTAAAACCAAATATGATTCTAATTTCACAATTTGTCTTTTAGTTGTTAAATATCATATATATAGCCGGGTGTGGTGGTGCACGCCTGTAATCCCTGCACTTTGGGAGGCTAAGACAGGAGAATCGTTGAGTTCAAAGCCAGCCTCAGCAACAGCGAGGTGCTAAGCAACTCAGTGAGACCCTGTCTCTACATAAAACAGACACAGAAAAATAGGGCTGGGGATGTGGCTCAGTGGTCAAGTGCCCCTGAGTTCAATCCCCAGTACCAAAAAAAAAAAAAAAAAAAAGTCATATATACAAATTTAAATGAGAAAATGGGAGCAAGGGAGTGATAGGAAATTTTTGTAATTTTGTAACTGCATAGAAAACCAGCTGACCATGTCAGGATAATTATCTAATGTAACTAGGCAGACTGCTAAAGAATAGTATGTACCTAAAATTAACTTCGGAAATACACACACACACACACACACTTTTTCCTTTTTAAACAGGGTCTCCCTATGTTGCCCAGATTGGCCTCAAACTCCTAGTTCAAGTGATCCTCCTGCCTCAGCCTACTAAGCACCTGGGACCATAGCCATGAGTGGCTATGCCTGGCTGGAAATATTTTCAACAGAATATTTGAAATATTTGAACTTTCTGAATCTTATAAAAGCTCAAGTGGAAATATTATTTAAGAATAAAATGAAAAATTAACTATACCCATGGTTTTCTTCATAATATTGTAGAATACGCCACCCTGCTGAAACATGTGAGGAAGTCCCTTTGCATAAGACCATACATCTTCACCTGTAAGACAAAAATAAAAATAGGTAACAGTTTCAGCAACAACAACAAAAGAGTCCTGCATAGGGTTGCTTTAATACAGATTACATTAGAACAGAGATTGCAAGGCAGAGCTCTTGAATGAAGCATCCAGGTACACATAGAAAAATGCTATAGTGGCACCCCAGAAAATGCATGGACTATTTAAAGGTAGCAGCCACTGCCAAGTGCTATCATGAAGAGTACAGACCCACTGTTTCAGTACCATGTGGCTTTTCAATAGAGGCCAGAAATCCAAAAAATTTTTACCCCTGCAGAACTGGGGATTGAATCCTGGACCCACGCATGCTAGGCAGGCACTTTACCACTGAGCGACATCCCTAGCCCTTTTCACATTTTCAGACAGGATATTCATAAATTGCTCAGCCTGACCTCAAACTTGGGATTCTGCCTCAGCCTCCCAGGTAGCTGGCATTACAGACCTGTACTATTACACCCAGGAAATCCAAATTTTTAATATGTAGGAGCTAATTTTAAAGTGTCTTTAAAACTGAGAGAGTTGACTAGCCATGTTAAATAAAATATATCTGAACAGTCAATCCAGCTCAAAGGAAACTAGTTTGCAAACTCTGGACTAGAACAGAAAAAGTTATAGAAAGATATCTATTTTTTAAAGTAGAATATAAAATTGAGTATTTTATATTTATGTTAAAAAAATAAGTAAAAATAAGGGGCTAGGGAGAAAAATAGACTGCACACAAATAATGTATCCTGTTGTTCTAAAGTTGACAATAAAAATAAAAATTTAAGAGAAAAATTATTTGTTGAAGACATTTAGAATAATCTTTAAAAGACCATAAAATATCCACAAGCAAACAATTATTTCACAAACACATTTTTTTCCAAAGGCATCCTTTGATAGTATCTATTTTAATAAGAAGTTTCAAACAAAAAGTTGGGAATGACTGGCTGGAGGTGTAGCTCAGTGGTAGAGCATAGAGCACAGGCTTAGCATGCACAAGGCTCTGGGTTCAATCCCCAGCCACCAAAAAAAAAGTTGAGAATGAAAATCACTTTTGGAGATTCAAAGAATGAAAAGGACATTAAAGTTAACTTCGTTTGTGGAATATGGTTGTCTTTATTTCTTTATATTTTCAGGATTTTCCAATCTGTTAATGTACATGTACCACTTTCATTATCAGAAAATTTTTAATTTTAACAAAGAAATTGTTAAATTGTCTTTGCTACTAGAAAATTATCCTGTTTGACTTAAGCTTTGGATGAGAGTAACTAATGATCCTAATTAATCACTATGTACTTATAATCTGAGTTCTAATCCCTTTCCATATTCATGAATAGAAATATGAATTTGTGTGGTAGTTGGCTAAAATTATCCTCAGTATAAAATATACAAATTTAAAAAGTCTTGGCTCTTGAAATTTTTTGAAATTTCAGTTAACCAGAACATTCATTTATATATAAACATTTTATTTCCTAATGATGCAGTATTATTACTAGAATGGCTATATTTAAGGGTAAAACACAGATGTTTAACTAAAATTTTTGAATATTGGGCTGGGGCTGTAGCTCAGTGGTAGAGTGCTTGCCTAGAGTGGACAAGGCACTGGGTTCGATCCTCAGAACCACATACAAACAAGTAAAAGAAAGGTTAAATTCCAAAGAAAAGGAAAAAAATTAATATTAATAGTAACTCCCCACATATGGAAATATTAATAACTACTTGTAGAAATTCCTGATTGCTGAACTTATCATGAAACTTTATTTGGATACATTATTTCTGTGGCAATAACCATTCATTTATTTATTGATAATGTTATTATCAACATACTCAGTATTTTCTAAAATACTTTAGGATATCATTTATTAGGAAAACATTGTAAAAACATTTAAAAAATTCTTTTTGGTAAGAAACTGAACAGGTGCCAAAATGATGAACTATTCAGAACTGACCACTGTATACTAACAAGAAAAATATCACGTTTTTTACTACTTTACATACTTGACTATTCCTTGTTTAAGCAGGCTTACTCTATAGCAGTCAACCTTGTTATCATTATCTCCCCCTAAAGAACATTTTTAGATAATATTTTCCTAATCTGCCCCATTCCTCATGGCATTCGAATGCCATAGATATACTGTGTATATTTATTTATACTGTATGCATATTTTAGTTTTATTCATTGGGGTGTTTTTTGTTTTTACCCTCCCTCTGCTAAGAACCAACTTTCACCACCTTCAAATTTAAGGGAAAATAAGCCTCCTATCCTCCTAAGCTTCTATTATCTACCTATCTCTGAGAAGACACTTTTTATATAGCTTCATCACAACTAAGCTCTACTTTACTGACATGGAAACAAATTCAGATTACTTTAAAAGATCTCCTAAGAAAACACAGCTAGTAAGTTGCAGAGTCAGAATTTGAATTGTTTATCATTCCCAAAGCTTATGCCCTTTCCATTGATACTAAACCTCCACTAGAGATCAAATAGTGTTAAATCTGACAGCAAGTCTAGTCTTTTCTTATAGAAATTTATGGTATCAAGAACTGGTTTGAGGTAAAAAATAGTGAACTATTTCCTTTGGTTATACAACTAGAGGCCAAATAGTGTTAAAACAAATTTGGCAGCATGGTGGATGGTCTTTTCTTATAGAAATCTACAGCATCAACAACTTGTTAGAGAGGAAAAAAAAAAAAAGGCCAATTATATCCTTTGGTATACAAATTCCTCCAATGATGTCATGTTTATTGGTAATAGAAATGACAAAAGGGATCAGAGATCCCTTTGCACAAGTCCACCACAGTCTCATATTGCTTTCCATCCCTTCTACTGCTCTGTTCAGGCCTTGTTTTTTGCTTAGATTACTGCCACTGCCTTATATGTGATTTTCCCTTGAATCTTGTCCTCCCCAACTCCATCTACCAAACAGCCTTCAGAGTTAAATCTTTACTGATTTCCCAAAACCACATGGCAAAGTCCAGGTTTCTTTTTCATGGCATGCAAAGCACTGTGGAAGAGTTGACCCTTACCTGCTGTTCCACTTCACATCATACCTAGCCTTGATTTTTATTAAGCCACACAATCACACTGCTCTAATTCCCTAAAGGCCAATAATTGTTACACATTCTTCAAAACTCAATTTCAGTGTCACTCCTTCTAGATTTTTCTGAGAGGTGGTTACATAGGTATCCTTCTTTGAGGTTCATATGTACATCAATATCATAGACCCTATCATACTACAGGCTAATTTAGTTTACCTTTTCTCTTTCTCCTTCTAAACTAAAAGACTTTCAGATTCAGGGAAAGGTCAGTGGCCTATCAGACTTTCTATTCCCAGGACTTCACACAGTGCTAAACAAACAATAGCATTCTTAGTAATGGCTGAATGAATGTATAGAAAGAATATTACAAATGAGGTTTTTCCTTTTAAACAATGCCTGAAAGCAATCCAGAAAAAACTTAACTGAAGCAGCATAATGGTAACTTTTTTAAAGTTATATCTACAAAACAGTTAATAGTACCATCTGTTTTCAAGAATCTAATAAACCAAAATAATAGCAGAAAAAAAGTGACAATGATTTTTCTACCATTTCACTAGAAAGCAAACTCTTAGAGAATAGGAATGGTATGGTAACACCTCTAGCAAATATGTTAATGCATATTTTTCTACTATAGTCTTCTATTAATTTTACTTTATAATTCAACTGTTTCTTCACAGTACAACAGTTTCCTTCTTTCCAATGTATTGTATGTGTATATAAATATAGAAAAAGTCTATACCACCATACCACCATAAATGATCTCTGTTTACACCTTGTCTTCCACCAATCTTTTCTTCTACATCCTTCACCTTCTACATCCTTCTACCTAAACAGTGGTTAAATATGGTAATGGTATTATGGATGGTTTTTCCTTTCATTTATCCAATTTTTTCCCCATTTGATAAGAAGTATTTTTAATTTTCAAAAAATTTTTTAAATGAACTGTTTCAAAACGTTTTCTAACTTTTTCTAATAATCAAATGAGGTTAAAAGTGAGTTAAAAAGGTCATCGTACAATTTTCAAACTTTATTTTAAAAAGGCAATTGGGGGAAGATTATGGGGAAGGGAGGAATGGAAAAAGGATGGTTAATGGGTAGAAAGGTACAGTTGAATAGGAGGAATAACTTCTAACTTTGTGCAACACAGCGGATAGCTATGGTTGACAACAATTGATTGTAGAATTCAAAAGGGCTAGTAGAGAGGATTTTCTAATGTTCCCAACACAGAAAATAATATGTGTCCTAGGTGATAAGCTAATAACCCTAATTTGATCATTATACATTGTACACATGTACTGAAATGTTACCCTGTACCTCATAAATATGTACAATTACTATGTACCAATTAAAAATAAAAATATATTAAATAAAAAGGAAATTTGAAGTTTCTATTTTGTAATTTATGAAGCGAGGTCATAAATTTTAAAATCTAACATCTGTATGAAATATCAAGATCCAAAAGAAATACTTAAAACTCTGAAATTAAGTATTTACCATCATAACCACACATTTGAGATAAACAATTTAAATTTTTAAAAAGAATTTGAATAAGTAGTTCTTAATTTATAGTACTGCTTCTACTAGAGAGAATCCTAAAGGTATTCATTTGCTAAAAGGATTCTTGCGTCTCTCCCTTCTTCCTTTAGGTTCCCCATTTAAAAATTTATTTACTCTACCAATAGTCAAAACTTTCTAAGAAAAGTATACCAGTTTCTCATCTCACACTTAGTCTCTTAAGGGTGATATAGCTTTAGGATTAGAATCAGTATTAAAGGATATATTTCTAACACACATACATGCACAATAGTGTATAAATGTGTACACACACACAGTCTGAAAGGACACATTCCAATACATTAATAAAAATTTTTTCTGGGAAGTGCAAATTTTAAGTAATGTTAAGAACTACCATATTTTACACCCTGTCCCTCCCTCCCTCCTTCACCCTCCATATATACATATACATATTTAAATTCTTTGAAATTTTAAAACTATTATCTTGTAGTTGAAAAACATGAAGGAAAAAAGAGAGCACAGAATCAGTATTTCAATCTCCAAAGCATGATTATATAAAATCCTCATTTACAATGTGCATTATTTATCTTAAGATACATCTATATGTATTAGTTTCTATTCAATTTTATGAATGCTGCCCTATCATAAATACACTACATGTGTATCAACAGAAAGGCTATCAGCTAGCATATAAAGAATATGTACAAATACTACCTACATTTAAAACTGTCCTTCACACATTTGAAAACAAAATGAAACAACAACAACAAAAGAATGCAATAATAATATTCAGATTCAAGGTCATAAAAAATAAGCATCTGAATCTCAAATATGATTCTGGAAAATCCCAAGGCATTTATAGACATCAAAAGGTATTATGGGACTTGGGTTGCAGTTAGTGGTGAAGCATTTGCTTGAAAGCATGCACAAAGCCCTGGGTTTGGTCCTCAGCTCTACCAAAAAAAGAAGGAAAAAAGTATAATAAAATAATAAAATTACAAAATATTGTGTATTTTTTATTTTTGATACTAGGGATTGAACCCGGAGCCTCATGCATGCCAAGCATGTGCTTTACTTCTAAGCTACACTTCAAGCCCCTGTATTTTAAAAATATATATTAAAAAGTAAAGTAGTTCTTTCATGAGGAGAAAAGGTATATAAAAAACAAGTTTCTAAACTTCTGAAAGGTTGGTAACCTCTGTAGTCAAGAGAAGCAAAAGTAGACTAATTCCATTTAAATAACTCCAAATGACATATTCTATTTTTCTCCTTAAACCTGTCTCTACCTCTTGGGAAAACAAAAACTAGAAACAATGAAATACAATACTAAGAAAAAAGAAATTAGCCTAATATTTTTGGTGCATATTTACCATGAAAACACATACACACACAAACATTAACTGATCTACAAGAAATTTGGTAACGTATTTTGCAAAGCTAGGACTGGGATCATGCAAGTACTATCTGAAGATGATGCTCTATAAAAAATTAAGTTCAGTGGTCTGAACAAAACAGATTAAAACATGGGATATAGGTAGAATAAATTTATTCTATTTTATAACACCATATGATTCAAAATGACTAGTTCCATGAATGGTACTTACTCATTGTTTTGATACATAATATAAATGGTACATAACAGACATTCTATTTAAAAGCAAGAGAAGGAATATGTTCCTGGATATTATACAGTCAGCCTATTTAATGAAGATAAACAATTTCTATGTATACATATGAAAATGAGTTTCCTAAAATATTATGTAGGTCATATATTGGGGTTTTATAATTTTTATATCTGTAGAAAAGAAGGCTGGCAATGTGTTGATGAAAGCTATGAAAGTATGGGACTCCATCAGTGGAGATACTGCAGGTAAGTTTATAGAGGGCAAGGCCAATGTCTCATTTATATTTGTACCTCCAGCACGGTCTCGTGCTCATAGCATATATCCATTTTGCTGAAATAATGTGCATTTATTCATTCAGCAAGCATTTACTTGGTATCTACTATGGGCCAGGTCTCGTCTTAGGTAATCACATTCATTAGTGAATAAAAGAGGCTCCAGTCTTTGCCTTTGTAGACTTTATGATCTTCTGAGGGAAGTAAACAAATAATTAAACCAACAAATAAGATCATTAAAACTTGTGATAGATGCTGTAAGGGAAATGAAAAGGGTACAGTGATAGAGGGTACCTACTCTGAATGATCAGCAAAGGTCTCTCAAACCCTGAGAGGGAGTCAGGGGTGGTAGCACATGCCTGTAATCCCAGTGACCTGGAAGGCCAAGGCAGGAAAACTGCAAGTTCAAGGTAAGCCTGGGCAACTTAATGAGAACTTATGTCAAAAAAGGGCAGGGGATGCTGGAGTGTAGCTTGGTGGCAGAGCACACCTGAGTCCTGAGTTCAACCTCCATTACCAAAATAAAACAAAAAAACCTTAGGGAGGGACATTGATTTAAACCCTAACCCTAAATGACATGGAGCCCACTATTTGAACAGCATAAAGCTTGATAAACTATTTTCTAAACATAGTAGCAGCTTATTTCACATTTGGTAATTCACAAAGTAATTTCTGCATTTCAAAATTTGCAATTTTCTAATCTTTTCTAATTTTTTTAAAACACCAACAGTTCCCCTGTACTCTTTACATACAGTTGTGTGTATACAACTATCCCCAAATTGACATTTTTATATACATATCTTTTTTTTTTGGTTTCGGGGATTGAACTCAGGGGCACTCGACCGCTGAGCCACATCTCCAGCCTGATTTTGTGTTTTATGTAGAGACAGGGTCTCACTGAGTTGCTTAGCGCCTTGTGTTTGCTGAGGCTGGCTTTCTTTGAACCGGCGATTCTCCTGTTTCAGCCTCCCAAAGTGCTGGGATTACAGGTGTGTGCCACCGTGCCCGGCTATAAACATATCATTTTATTAAGAATATCTTCTAGGGGCTGGGGCTGTAGCTCAGTGGCAGAGCGCTTGCCTAGCACGCATGAGGCACTGGGTTCGGTTCTCAGCACCACATATAAATAATAAATGAATAAAATAAAGATCCATCAACAACTAAAAAAAATTTAAAAAAAAAAAAAAGAATATCTTCTAGGGTAGCTGGGGTTGTGGCTCGGCAGTAGAGCACTCGCCTAGCCATGTGTAAGGCCCTGGGTTCAATCCTCAGCACTACATATAAATTTTATTTATTTATTTATTTTTAAAATATTTATTTTTTAGTTGTAGGTGGACAGAATATCTTTATTTTATTTTTATGTGGTGCTGAGGATCGAACCCAGTGCCTCACGCGTGCTAGGCGAGAACGCTACCACTGCGCCATAACCCCAGACCCTACATATAAATTTTTTAAAAGTTTTTTTTTAAAAAAGAGTATCTTCTATATAATTCATATAGTTATAAGAGAAGTAGAAGGATAAAAATAATATTGAGAGTCACTGTCTTAGTACTTTAATGCAGAAAATCTCTTAAGTGCTACTACTATAAAATTAAAATATCTCTACATCCAAATTTTGTGTTGACAGCAGAAGTAGAAGATATAAAGAAACCTGCAGATTTGTGGACAGCAACATAAATATAGGTGAAGAGGGAACAGAAAGACATTATCTTGGTGAACTCAGCAGTTCATGGTCTAGTTCTCAGATTTTCAGGTCTAGGAAGCTCACACCAAATTCAAAAAAAAAGTAACTTTAGCACCCATCAACAACTAAAAAAAAATTTTTTTAAGGTAACTAATTATAAGGCAGAATTATATTTTAGTAATTTTCATTTTGAAATATATTATCCTTCTCCAATATTTAAGACTACTGATCATAATCCCACTCATGGAGATTTATTAATCCACAGTGGAGAACATAGCCTTTAAGTGAATATAATCCTTATCTGTACTCTCACCTGTACATCACAATTTATTATTAGGAAACTAAGTAAATAAGAATAAATCCTTCATGAATATGGAATCAGGGAAAGAGACTGAGATCTCTTGGAGGCCATGGCAGGACTGATAAAATATTCCTGTCCTTCAGCAAAAATTACCTTGCTATTTACCAGAATTATCATGAACCCCAGATGATGTATCTTTTTCCTTTGTACAGCAGTGTATAAACATTGCCAAATTCTGCTTTTCAGACTCTTTTTCAATGTTCAGTGCTGACCATCCATTCCATTTCTGCAGATACAGCCTTTCTTTAGATGTGTTAATGTCACCTATTGAATTCAATCAAAAAAACATTTTGAAGTGCCTACTACCTGCTGGGCAATATAGTAGGAACTGAATATACAAGGTTAAATAAGATATGAGCCACATTTTCAAGAGTTCATCTTGTATTGAGGAAGACGATCTCTTCCCTGTTTTTGACCAGGGAGACTGCTAATCTTTTAAATTGCCTTCTACATGTATATAATTTTATCCATTTTTAAATGGATGTTATTTAAATTTTTTTAGAGTTCTAGGAATACTTCACCATTGCCCTTACATACAAACTTCAAGGGTATTTTGTATAAAGAGGCAACTTAAGTACTGGGGAATTAAGTAGCTTGCCTGAAATCACTAAGTTAGTAAGTAGTGGAGCCAAGATTCAAATTCAAGGTCTGACTCCAAAGATCACATCATCTTTCCTCTGTTCCCATATAGCTTCTAAAAAACTAAAAACTCTTAAAAGATACCAATATGTAAATGACCTAGGACAATTTCTGACATATACTCCAATTCAATTACTATGTCTATCAAACTAAAATCAACAATATCAAGTTATAAATTTGTGCAGTTTTTAGATCTCCCATTAACTAGTAGGTCTCCAAATTTAATAATCCAGGAATAAATAATCTTCATTATGGCAGGTCAAGGCCCAATTCACTGCTATTTAGCACTCTTAGAAAACACAATCAAAACCCAGATCACCTTTCTAGTTGAAAGCTCTAATTTCAGCAAAAATAAGATCTAACATCTAACATATTTAGCTTTTACTTCATGCTTTAAAAGACTCAGTAAAGCATATTAGTAATGACTTAAAAACAAAGATTAAGCAAATAAAGATAACATAAAAAGTGCACCACTGTAGAGTATCTCAAATCATCTAAAGCTTTAAATTACACATTTAGATGCTATTTTCCTTTTTGTTGCATTATTAAAAAGAAATACTTCTTAACCCCATTAACATCTACCTGTTTCTTATGTTTCTCACGAGCTGTAATAGTTCATTATAATAGATGGTAAAGATTCACTGAGCACTAAAATTCCCTAAACACAAATCCTATGTAAACATAAGAAAACTGTGATGAATTAGGAAAGAGAGAACAGGAAATGGAAGAGACTATTAGAAGGGAGAGCAGCAAGAATAAACACCAGAAACTGCAATTCATCAAGCAGGAAGTCCTGAAGTCACATGACAGGCAGGAAAATGAAATTTAAAAATAAATGAAAAATAAGATGGAATGGCCAAACAGAGCTTAGGGGAAAAAATGAAAAGGCTTTAAGTAAACACATTAAAAATCTAATTTTTAAAAAGAAAAACGATTGTAAAATATATTTAAATAATCTGCTGACAGTTGAGGAACTACTTTCGCTTTGTAGTTGTTTTCCTAATAGTCACTCAATAGTCACACTAAACACCTATCAAAACCACCAAATAATTTTCTCTGAAAATATATAATCAAATATTTACAGTAACCACAGATTTCTTTTTCCTCCAAAAAACCAGAAAAATTCAAGTGTATTATATTCACAATTAAGAAATACCATTGAAGTTAAATTGATCTTACCCATTAATGTTGCTAAAAGACATAAGGAGTACATCTCCTTGTCAGCTTGCTCCTGAAGTTCCTTAGATGACAATTTACCAGTAACAGCAATCTCTTCTTGTTTCACAGTGTGGGCAGAGTGCGCTGCAGCAGACTGACCACCTTCTGCTTTGCTTTTTAGAATCTCTATTGTAATTCTGTCACCGTGCTGTAAAGGAACTGGCTCTTTTTCCATCCCTGCCTGTGGTGCCATTAACTCTTTAGGAGGAAAGCCATAGCGAATACACTGTAAATATGGAGGAATGTTGAATTCTCTGGCTATACTTTCCTGAAGTTCATAAAAGGTTGTTGAAGATTTAAGTGTAACCATTGACTGTCGTCCATCGTTAGTTGTTATTCGAATCTTCTTCTCCTTAGAAGTTGTAGGTGAATAGGGAGCCTTGGTAGGGGTAGCAGGTGCAGAGGATGGCCCATCACGAATGGCACTGGGAGAAACAGTTCTGGGCTGCCCCTTTTGTTCTTGTTTTAACTTCTCTGTTTTCCGTTTCTGCATTACAGAAGCCTGTTCCGTAATATTCTGTTGAATAGTTCTTTCAGTTTTGCTCATGTTTAACTCTTCCTTGTGCAAAGTTTTTGTTTTCTGTCCAGTAAGAATAATTTTAGTTGGAAGCTGAGATTCTGATTCTTGTCCTTGCACATCTCCAACTCTTTGGGCATGAGCACCATCTATATTTACAGGAGTATAATCATCAGGATTCTTTTTGGCAGTCTGATGTAATATGGTGTGGACAACTTTCTGAACTAGGATTTCACTCCCAAATTCACCTGGAAAATGCTTGGTAACAAGTTTCATTGCAACATCATAAACATTACTATTCAGAGATGGATCACTTTCATACTGGAACCAGTACACTGTTTCTCTGACCACTCTTCCTCCCCATTCCAAAGTTATAGGGAAAGCTTCTGGCAGATTGTCATACTCTTTACCATCCCAAAAGTGTTTGAAGCCACAACCACATTTGCCACCAGTAGACCTAGAATTAGTTCTGTCTCCATCCAAATACACAATAGATCCATCTCCTCTGACTCTTCGCACAGATGTGCCATGGCACCAATTACAAGCCGTTAGGTTACTCAACCCATAGTCTGGTACCAGAACATCTTTCACTGAATCATATGAGCAAACCAAATTGTTCAAGGGAAAGCTATAATTTTTGTCAGGCCTCAGCTGTCCATGAGTACTTTTTGCCAAGTTATACAGTTTCCCTCCTGGAGCCAACCACTCTGGAGGAACATGAAGTTCAGAAAGGGCACCACAGAGCAAACATTTGTGAAGGCGATTATCCATTACTGCTTTTTTAGCAGCTGCTGTAACCTCTTCAGGCTGAACTCCTATCACCCCAGTCCTTCTATAGAAATACTGATGGACATCAGCAACTAAACTAGGATGGATACCATGTTTATCCATAAAGACTTCTTCCATAGCAGCAACAAGCCTAAGTAAGTATTTATCTTGCAAACTTCTGTCACCTCCAATTACACAACCACCATCTTCCTCGAGTTTGATGTACTTTTTAATAAGGTCCTGAGGCACACCCCATGCTTTAGGAAGCAAATTCATAGGCAGTTTGGGCAAAGCAGCCCCTTTTATGCCTACCAAGGGGATATAATGGTTTCTACCAGAGCTACTCCATGCAATACAGATTGGTTTGTTCAAATGACCATCTCTTCCAGTGCACTTCTCTGCAGGTATGAGCCCAGGCAAAAAGGTGGCTGAATAATCACCAGAGCTTCTCATACCACTAAGGGAATCTAACAGAATTATGGGACGATGCAACACATTAGCAAGGCCAAATATGTGGATGTTTCTCAGACCTAAGGGAACACCCTCAGGTGGCACAAACAGAGGGTCACATTCATTGATAATGTCCTCCCACTCAGCGGCATCGATAAAGTCATGAAACAGGGCTTGATATCGGGCCAGGTGTTGCTGAAAGTGTTGTTTTAGATTCTCTCTCAGGGCATGCCAGAAGAGCTCCCGGCCTACTAGAGCTCGAGACACAGCATGCACCAGGCAGTGTCCATCCCCGTCCACATGCACTGGAATGAGGCATTCCTGACTTTTATTGGCTCGCTTGATATCCTCAAGAGTGTCATGCAAATATAGGAGGCTTCCGGAGCGGTCCTTGCCGTAGCCGACCGTGTTAACGTGCTCTGGTTCTATGAGGAAAGCGCGGTCACCCAGTAAAGCGCAATCGAACAGTTCACCCTGGTTCATGTCCCGGAGAAGCTTGGCCCGGCCAGTCTGTTTGTCCATTCCATAGCGAGCTAATATGGGCGACAACAATTTGCAGTGGTAGTTGGAAAGGCCCATCACCTTTACCAGTTCCGTGTTCTTCTTGGGTGCCCCCGTCACCCCGAGCAGCGCGTTCCGCAGCAGGTTGTGCAGCACTACGTCCGGATCGGTCACCTCCTCCACACCCAGCAGCTGTTGCTGCTCGTGCCGCTGTCCGCACTCGGTACACTCGATGCTGACAGTACCGGAGGCCGGGAAGAACAGACGCGCCTGGCACTTCGGATCCGGGCAGCTCCCGGAAAGGATTCTCCGGTCTCTCCGCTTCGAGAGCCCCCCCGGAGCAGCTGCCGCCGCCGCCGCCAGAGACGACGGAGTCTGCGGAGCCTCAGGGGGAGGAGGTGGCGGCGGCAGCGGAGGCGGCGGCGGCGGCTGAGACATAGCTCTCGGCTCTCGTGTCTCGCTCCGCGTCCCAAGCGACCCTCAAAGGCTCATAGCCTAGACCCCACCGGCCCGACTCGATCTAGTCCAGGCCCAGGGCGAATCAGTTTCCTTTCCCTACCAGCTCCTCCTCCTCCTAAGCGAAGGCGGAAGCGCCGGACGTTGTTTCTCTTCTTACTTCTCACTGCCGTAGCCGTTGCCCCGAACGTAACGGCCACCACCCCACCCCGCACTCAACACTCACTCACTCTCGCTCTCTCCGCCTCAGACAGACATACACGCCCTCACTGAGAGTGCGCAGGCGCAGCTTCCGCTCTGCCCTCTGGGAATTAGAGTCTTCCGGCCGCTCTTAGCCATCGAGTGTTAAGATCTTTCTTTCAGAAGGAACTACAAATACGATGATGCCACGCGATTCAGAGCCCACGGAGAGGAGGAAGAGGAAGGCAATAGAAAGCGGGGGGGAGAGGAAGATGGTGTCTCGCGTGGCCTGCTGGGAGTTGTAGTTTTAACTGGATCTCCTTTGTCGTCTTCCCCACTCTACTGGCCTAGGCGAGAGTCAGAAAGACCACATTTCCTAGGGTTCCCCGCGGTGCGTCCAGCCGCACTTCCTCTTTGGGCAGAGGGGAGGATGCAGGGAAGCTTGTTAAAAACAGAGTTTAAGGGATTGAGTGTTGAAATGAGGAGCGTAAAGTTCACGACTACTAGAAGGGGAGGGAATGGAAAGGCTTTCAGTGAAGAAGGTACAGTAAATAAATGCCCAGGGATATAGCGCGCCTGGAAGTTGAATTAAATGGTTTAGTCCGATTTGGATATCATAAAGGGTGTGAGTGGAGGGAGGGATAGTGGATTGAGTCGCAGAGTGCTTTCCAGGGTCTTTTTTTTTTTTTTTTTTTTCCTGCTCCTCCTTTCTGTTCTCATTCCCACAGCTATTCCAAGCCACCGAAGCACTAGAACTCTCTTTTCTGTTTTTCCTCCTCTCTAGTGGAAGTTGCCTAGGCGCCATTTGGCTTCTCATACCCTGTACGTCTTTACAGTTTACAGTACAAATAATACTTTGGATGTGTGTAGAGTTTTATACACACATACAAAATCTTAACTGTAGATATAATTTTGTTTGTTCCTTATAGCCCTCTGTAGTCTATAAGCTACACATGAAAGGTGTTAGTACTAATTTGCCCGTAATAATTGTTTACAATTTTCTTCAAAATAAGTTTTGTGTTTGAAAGAGAAATCCTTCAAATATTATTTTCTCGCCAATTTTCCCTGCCCCATGCAAAATAATGTTTCCTTCATAGTGTACCCTTATATAAGATAGATAATGTTACCACTTTGAAGGGGACATTTTTCAATAAAAGTTTTTTGCAAATAATTCAGGCTGGAAGAGTTGTTTGTTTTTTATTCTGAAGGTAGTTTGCTTATAATGACATAGATTTATCTTGAAGCTAATTTTTAATTGAATGCTTGTAAAATTGGATATGTTCTGTAAGTGGAAGGTTTTTGTTTGTGACTGAAAAGTTACACCTGCAGGGAAGCTTCACTTTTCTCATACACAGGGCAAAGAACTGAATAACTAAAGCCTTAGAGCACATGAGATGACAACAGTTTGCAGTTCTAACACTGTCATGCTATTTTATGTCATAAAAATTTTTTTCCTTATTTGAGATACTGCTGAGTAGAGGGGTGTAACTCAGTGATAGAGTCCTTGCCTAGTAAAGCTACAGGTTATGCCTTCACACAGTGTTCTCAAACTTTAGCAAGCATCAGAATCAAATGGAAGGCTTGTAAAACTACAGATTGCTGGGTTCCACCACAGCCCCCAGATGAATGTAGAGGGGAAGTGCCTGAGAATTTATATTTCCAGCAAGCTCTTGGATTGCTGATGCAGCTGGTCCAAGGATCACACTTTGAAAATCACTGCTTATCTGGTTGTGGGCACTTTGTAAGGAAACATCTCATTACTGCCTTGCTGTCATTTTAAGTACAAAAGGAATTGCTTATATCAAATGTTTAGGAAAAGTTTTTCTTAAGGAGGTTAAAATTACTTGTTATCTCATCTTCAGTGGGGAAAAATTAGAAGAATTCCCTCTAAAAATGGGAACAAGACAGGGATATCCTCTTTCACCACTTTTATTCAACATAGTCCTTGAATCTCTAGCCAGAGCAGACAGACAGAAGAAATTAAAAGGATATGAATAGGGAAAGAAGAAGTTAAACTATCATTATTTGCTGATGACATGATTCTTTACTTAGAGGATCCAAAAATTTCCACCAGAAAACTTGTAGAATTAATAAATGAATTCATGAAAGTAGCAGGATATAAAATCAATGTCCACAAATCAAATGCATTTCTGTATATCAATGATGGATCATCTGAAAGAGAAATTAGAAAAAATACTCCATTCACAGTAGCCCCCACAAAAATTAAATACTTGGGAATCAATTTAACAAAAGAGGTGAAAGACCTCTACAATGAAAACTACAGAATACTAAAGAAAGAAACTGAAAAAGACCTTAGAAGATGGAAAGATCTCCCATATTCTTGGATAGGTAGAATCAATATCATCAACATGGCCATACTATCCAAAGCATAATACAGATTCAATGTGATTCCAATTAAAATCCCAACATAGAAATAGAAAAAGCAATCATGAAATTCATTTGGAAAAATAAGAAACCCACAATAGCCAAAACAGTTCTTAGCAAGAGGAGCAAAGCAGGAGGCATCACAATACCAGACCTTAAATTATATTACAACGCTATAATAACAAAAACAGCACGATATTGGCACCAAAATAGACATGGAGATCAATGGTATAGAATAGAAGACACAGACAAACCCACATAAATGCAGTTATCTCATACTAAACAAAGGTGCCAAACACATACACTGGAGAAAAGATAGTCTCTTCAACAAATGGTGCTGGGAAAACTGGAAATCCATATGCAGCAAAATGAAACTAAACCCCTATTTCTCACCATGCACGAAACTCAAAGTGCATCAAAGACCTAGGAATTAGACCAGAGACCCTGCGCCTAATTGAAGAGAAAGTAGGTCCAAATCTTCACCATGTCAGATTAGGCCTCAACTTCCTTAACAAGACTCCTGAAGTGCAAGAAATAACATCAAGAATCAATAAATGGGATGGATTTGAGCTAAAAAGCTTCTCAGCAAAAGAAACAATGAGATGAACAGAGAGCCTACATTCTGGGAACAAATTTTTGCCACATGCACATCAGATAGAGTACTAATCTCCAAGATATTTAAAGAACTCAAAAAACTTAACACCAAAAAACCAAACAACCCAATCTATAAATGGGCTACGGAGCTGAACAGAAACTTCTCAGAAGAAGATACACAATCAATCAACAAATATATGAAATAATGTTCAACATCTCTAGCCATTAGAGAAATGCAAATCAAAACTACTCTAAAATTTCATCTCATGCCAGTCAGAATGACAGTTACCAAGAATACAAAGAAGTGTTGGTGAGGATGTGGAGGAAGAGGCACACACATACATTGCTGGTGGAACTGCAAATTGGTGCAACCAATCTGGAAAGCAGTATGGAGATTACTTAGAAAACCTGGAATAGAATCACTATTTGACCCAGCCATCCCACTCCTTGGTCTCTACCCAAAGAACTTAAAAATGGCATACTACAGTAATGCAGCCACTTCAGTGTTTATAGCCCCACAATTCACAATAGCTAAATTGTGGAACCAACCTAGATGCCCTTCAATAGATGAATGGATAAAGAAGCTGTGGGATATATACACAATGGAATATTACTCAGCATTAAAAGAAAATAAAATTTATGGCATTGGCAGGTAAATGGATGGAGTTGGAGAACATCGTGCTAAGCCAAGTAAGCCAATTCCAAAAAACCAAAGGTCAAATGTTCTCTCTAATAAGTGGATGCTGATCCATAATGTGGGAGGGGGCATGGGAAGAATGGAGAAATTTTGGTCAAAGGGGAGGGAAGGGAGGGGATGGGACATGGGGGCAGGAAAGATGATGGAATGCAATGGACAACAATGCCCTAGGTTCATGTATTACTGCACATATGATGTAATTCTATATTGTATACAACCAGAGAAGTGAAAAGTTGTGCTCCATTTGTGTACAATGAATCAAAATGCATTCTGCTGTCACATAAACCTAATTAGAATGAATAAAAATATTTTTTTTAAAAAAAGAACAAAATTTAAAGAAAGTGGAGTTAATCCAGCATAAGAAATGCAGAGAGAAAAATATTGTTTTCAAATAGGAAAAAAAAGTTTTTATATGAATACTAATCAGCTGATTTTAATAAAAATATATCTGCAAAAAAATTACTTGTTATCAATTAACTTTTTTGAGAGGAGGGTATTAGTACTGGGAATCACACCCAGGACTTTGTGCATGCGAGGCAAGCACTCTACCTTGAGCTACATCCCCAGTCCAATTGTTAATATTTTTGATGAATCATTCAAATCATTCAAGCTTTTCTTATATGCATATATAGCATGTGCTCTTTTAAGAATCCCAAATTGGCCCAGTGCAGTGGTCCATGCCTGTAATCCCAAAGACTGAATGGGGGGGAGGGTGGGGGGCCGGGGGAGACAGGAGGATTGCAAATTTGAGGCCAACCTCAGCAACTAATTGAGGTCCCGTTTCAAAAAGTGAAAGGGGCTGGGGATGTGGCTCAGTGGTAAAATGCCTCCAGGTTCAATCCCTACTATCACCCAGCCCATTAAAAAAAAAAAAAAAAAAAAAAAGAAAGAAACCAAAATTATGTCATCATCATAATAGCTGTTAACACCTATTGATCATCTACTGTGTACAGGTTTTGTTTTTTTTTTGGGGGGGGGGTACCGGGAATTGAACTCAGGGGTACTCAAACACTGAGCCACATCTCCAGCCCTATTTTGTGTTTTATGTAGAGACAGGGTCTCACTGAGTTACTTAGCGCCTCACCATTGCTGAGGCTGGCTTTGAACTCACGATTCTCCTGTCTCAGCCTCCCAAAGTGCTGGGATTACAGGCGTGCACCAGCATGCCTGACTTGTGTACAGGTTCTCTTCATGCTTTTACTTAATCTTACAATATCTTTCTGAGGCAGTTCTATAAGATGAGATGAAAAAACTGAGACAGAAAGGTTAAGTGTCTTGTTGCTAGTAAATGGCATAATTAGGATTAAAACCAAAACAATCTGTTTGCCAGAGCCTGTGGACTTAACTATTATGCCATACTGACACTTCTATGCATATTGTTTTTAACCTATGTTGTTTAGTCATATCATGAACAATCTTGATGTCATAAAATACCTTTTTTCAACATTTTAAATGAAAGCTGGCCTTTTTCTTGTAAAAATTCAAACATTGAAAAATATACAGAAAAAAATATTTAAAATACTCATTTATTTACTATTAGATTTAACAAATGTTAACTTTTCAGTGTATTTGCTTCAGAATTCCCCTTTTTAAAAAATTGTGTATTACATATAATTATATTGTACCAATAAACATAGGAAAAAAACTATAGATTTAATGAGACAAGATTCTGAGGTTTAATTTTACATAAAATTATGCCTTATGAGTTTTAAAAGAAATCACTATTTCCCCTAATAAAAATAGGAGACTTTTTAAACTTGGTCATGGAGAAAGAATTTCTCTGTAGTGAACATCTGGACAATTACATTGCCATTATCATGCCATCCCAGTGAATGTTCCTCTCCCTTCAGCACCCTGGCCCAAGCATGAACAAAACTCTTCCCTCACAGGACTTTATTAATTATTTGGTGATAAAGGTAATAAACACAAGTAGTAATATAAATCTAGTTAATGTGACTTGTATGACTTACTCAGTTTTCAGACTACTTAGCTTAAGATAAAGGTCAAATTCTGTGAGTAACGTGTCAGAACTGCCCAATAGAACTATCTACAAGCCAGATGAGTTGACTCACGCCTTAACCCCAGCTACTGGGAAGGCTAAGGTACGAGGATGGCAACTTCCAGGTCAGCTAGACCCTGCCTCAAGAAAAAAAACGAAGAAAGGGCTGGGGATGTAGTTCAGTAGTATAGGACTTGCCTACCATGTGTGAGGCTCTGAGTTTAATCCCCAATACCACAAAACAAAAAACCTCTTCATAGTGATGGAAATGTTTTATGCTCATAACTATCCAATATAGCACCCTGTAGCTACTTGATATGTGGTGAGTGCAACTAAGTATTGTTAACTTTATTTATTTAAATTTAGCCAGTTTTGGCTAGTGGCTACCATATGGTACAACAGAGATCTTGGGTCTACGAAGTACACATCAAAAATGATGAATCCTAGCCTGGCGTGGTGGCGCATGCCTGTAATCCCAGCATTTTGGGAGGCTGAGACAGGAGAATTGTGAGTTCAAAGCCAGCCTCAGCAACAGCGAGGCACCAAGCCACTCAGTGAGATCCTGTCTCTAAATAAAACACAAAATAGGGCTGGGGATGTGGCTCAGTGGTCGAGTACCCCTGAGTTCAATCCCTGGTACGAAAAAAAAAAAAAAAGATGAGATCCATGGGACTGGAAGTTTAGCTCAGTGGTAAATCATATGCTTAGCAAGTGCAAGGCCCTGGTTAAATCCCCAGCATGCAAAATAATGCTGAGTCCCAGAATCTCAATTGAGTTCCTGGCTCTTGTCTGAATTGGAAGATGAGGGCTGACTACAAAAGGGAACAAGGGAACTTTGTGGGAGGATGGAAATAATGGTGGTATGGTATACATTTATACATTTTCCAAAGCTCAGCAAATTTTTCTCTTAAAATGGATGCATTTTGTTTTATGTAAATTATTCCTTAATAAAACTGATTTTAGAAAGTGAAAACAGGGCTAGGATTGTAGTTCAGTGGTAGAGCGCTTGCCTAGCATGTGTGAGGCACTGGGTTCAATCCTCAGCACCACATAAAAATAAGTAAACAACATTAAGGTATTGTGTCCCAAAAATATTAAAAATAAGTAAAAAACAAAAAAGGGAAAAGGTTGGTTATATATATATTTTTACTTGTAGATGGACACAATACCTTTATTCTATTTATATGTGGTGCTGAGGATTGAACCCAGTGCCTCACATAGGACAGGCGAGTGCTCTACCGCTGAGCCACAACCCTAACCCAACATGTACTTCTAAGTTATAGTCCTTTACATAGCAGGGTGAATATAGATAATGTAGATAAAGAAATGATTAATATTTGAGGAGCGATTGTGTTTACCCTGATTTGAATATTATACAATATATATAATGTTTCAAAACATTATGTGCTATCCTCTAAATAGGTAAAATGTTTATGTATCAGTTAAGATTTTTTTTAAAGACTGAGTTCCAGAGCTAGGAGTTCCATCTCCAGTCTGTTAAAGCATGGCTCCTGCTATCCAATTTCTTATCTAAGGGCCAAGAAAGCCCTCACTACAACATGTAGGACCCTGCATGATCTGGCCCCAGGCTACTTCTCTGATGTTTCCCTGGCTTACATGGCTGAGACATTGACCTCCTTGTTAGTCTTCAAACACTCCCAAGTGTGTTCCTGTCTCCGAGGCTCTGTACTCGCTCTGCTGTCTAGAAAACTCTTTCCAAGTAGAATTCATGTAGGTGTCTATGCCAGTCTCAGCTCCAGTGAGGTGTTTTTCCTCACCAACCTCTCTGAAACAGCATTTTCATCCTTTTCTCTGGTCTTTTACCTCTCTGATTTTCTTACACCACTAATCATTATCCAAGATTATATAATTACTTGTCTATTGTCTTCCTTCTCCACTAGACTGTAAGTAAGGCTGTTCATAAGGGCAGGCAGTTTGTTGATTGCTGGATTTCCTGTGCCAGGCACATAGTAGCCTCAATAAGTATTGTTGAATGAATGGCTGTCATCCATGGCAGTGTGTCTTAGCCCAAGATCCAAACGTATGTTTCTGTAGATTCCACAAATTCTCTGTAAGAAGTTCTTAAATTTTGTATTGTTATTTTGATACCAACCTAAAAGTAATATTATTTATGATTTTCTGGGGGAGCATCTTAAAATGGAGTTTTGAGTGCCTGAGTTCACATTGAGTTTAGGATTTTATTTGTATTGATTGAAAGATAAAGGACATCATGGCAAAATGTCTAGATAAGGTTTCATGTTCATTTTTATAGAGAAAAGAGGTAGGAATGTTGAGTCATCATACATTTAGTAATATAGACACAGCAGACCCAAAGAACCAGCTTTGTATTTGTCAGCACCACAGTCCTCTTAAAAGCAACTGCACAAAATGTACACACACATACATATATATATTCACAACAACTCAGTCACTGTGAGGTAGTAAATACAGAAGAAATTGTTTTTCAGTTTCTAGCAATAATTAGATTAGATACAATTAATTTGTATTTCAAATACTAACAATTATTAACCTTATTTTAAAATGAGTTGACTGCTTAAGAGTCAAGTGATAACCAAATAAAAGTGACATTCCAGGCTTTTGTTGCAGTAGGATTTTTATTAAATTCAAAATGTAGCCAGGCGCGGTGGCGCAAACCTGTAATCCCAGCACTTAGGGAGGCTGAGACAGAAGAATCATGAGTTCAAAGCCAGCCTCACCAACGACAAGGCACTAAGCAACTCAGTGAGACCCTGTCTCTACATAAAACACAAAATAGGGCTGGGGATGTGGCTCAGTGGTCGAGTGCCCCTGAGTTCAATCCCCGGTGCCCAAAAAAAAAAGAAAAAAAAATTCAAAATGTGATTATCTCAAACTAGCAACAAAAGACCTAGAAGTTACTAATAAAATATATTTGTGGAAACATGTATTATTTGCATTGATATTATTAAACATACAGAAATACATTTAATATAGAAATATATCTGAAGTTGAATTTTTTGTGTGTATGTGGCACTAGGGATCCAACCCAGGGCTTCATACATGCTAGGCAAGCACTCTACTACTGAGCACATCCCCAGCCCTGAAGTTGAATCTTAATGCTCATAAACCTAACATTTGCCTATTCAAATTGATGTTAATTTTAAGTAGCAAGTCCAAATTACCAATATGATTGGAACAGGGAATACTTATCAATGCAGTTATGTTACCTTTGCCTCTTCCTTGTCTTTATTTTCCCTTTATTTTGAATCTAAAGGATATTTTTAGACTGAATGAAAATAAGTCTTAAGGTTTTAAACACTTATATCTTCATTCTAGTAACAATCTTCAGTTTTTGTGGAGGAGCCTAACCCCTAAACTGTATAGCTCTATTCCTTAAACACAATCTAAATTCAGTTCTTTTTGCAAGTATGACATAAAAATCAGAACAAGAAGTACCTGACACATTTTTTTGCATCAATACTTGCATAAGATATATTTTAATAGGTGAGAGAAGAGCAAAAGTACAAGCCTACATACATTTTTAACCCTGTGGATCACTTACATAAATCCTTTCATATTATTGTACAGTATAAGTACATTGTAATGATCAGAATTTTAATTGTAAGAATTTTAATCCAAGGCAGTCTGCAAGTAGAAGTTGTTATTTTGGTGGGCAGCAGTTTATTATAAGAATACTAAATTAAGCCAGGCGCAGTGGCACACGCCTGCAATCTCGGCACTTTGGGAGGCTGAGACAGGAGAATCCCAAGTTCAAAACCAGCCTCAGCAACCTTGAGGCACCAAGCCACTCAGAGAGACCCGGTCTCTAAATAAAACACAAAATAGGGCTGAGGATGTGGCTCAGTGGTCAAGTACCCCCAAGTTCAATCATCAGTACCAAAAAAAAAAAAAAAAAAAAAAAAACCAAAAAAACAAAGTAAAGCATCAGCACTAGATGTCAGTAGATCATATCAGAGAGTACCTCAAATTGAGCATTGGTAAAATAGCAATAAATGGTATGCCCTTTACAGAGTACCTCTCACACAGCGTTTTCCTATTCAAATATTAATTTCCACATCACCTAGCAGTTAGCAGGAAGCACACTGTGAATTCTATGGGTATTAATAGGCATCACATTGAATGAAAGGTTCAGTAGTCAAATGCAAACTAAATTAGTTTTATTTTTTTTCTATTGTAGGATTTCTCAAAACCTTTCTTTGCTAATGACAGTTTGACTTTCCAGAGAGCAACAGCCGTGGTTCCAGAATGTCTAAGAAGAGGAGTCTGTCAAGAATCTGCTTGGGGCATAAGATACTAGGATATATATTTTAGTAATATTTTATTATTTTGTACATTGTTTAAATATTATTTAGAGTGTTTTGTGGTGATCTGGAGATGCTAATAGAGATAACAGGGGTGTTAGTGCCCTACCCACCTCTTAGTACTATTATCAATAAGTGGCATTTCCACATATCTTTGGCAACAGAACCACTTCAAATCTGTATCCAAGGTACACATGTTAGGAAACATCAATATAAGTAGAACCTCTTTTGTCAGGATGCTTTAAGAGGTCCTATTCATCCCCAAGATCAGTTAATACTTGCCCATATTTTCTTGTAATTTATGTGGGGTTTTATTCATTTAATGTTTTAATCCAGTTGAAGTATATTTTTGTATATGATATGAGTCAACAATTTAAATCTATTTATTTATTGCAAAATTTTGCATTCAGTATGCTTTTACTTTTGTTTTCAGGTATAAAACCCTTCAGATGGAAGCTTACCAATAAATTCAATGTGTGAAACAGATCAATGTAATTGAAATGAGGAAGAATGAGAGTTATTCCAGTCAGCTAGCGTCTCCTACCCACCTCACCACAACTCCAGGGAGTACTTTGAAAACCACTGGAAAGTTTATCCTTTTATAAATGATGTCAAATGCCACCTCTATAATATACTACATTTAAAATTTTGCCTATTCAAGTTATTTTTCTTTTTATTCCAGTCCCATACTTTTAAAGCATGAATCTAAAAGATTTATAGTATAACAAGACATTGAAATGTCTGAATAAAATAAATTAAGAAATGAGTTGTGAATGAGTCCTGTATACAGTTATACTACTACTACTATTACTACTACTAACAATAATAAAAGGGAAATTAGTGCTGGGAATTGAACCCAGGGCCTTGTACATGCAAGGCAAGCACTGAGCTATATCCCCAGCCCTTAACCTTGTTCTTGATCATTGTCCTAATGATATGGGAAAATATTCACTGTTTACTGGTAGGTTATTTTAAAGCAATTTGACATTAAAATAAACAAGTGAAAAAAACTCCCTCCTATATGCAATCCCTTCCTCCTTTACAAAGTGACTATGCTTGGTAATTTTTTCCCCAAATAAATTTACCTTTATATGAGTGTGTGTGTGCATGTGTGTGTGTATATACACATACAATTATACATTGTATTGATTTTGGAGACAGATTAGAGTCTACAAACTGAGTAGAACACAGGTGGATGGTTGGCCTTTAACACTGAGGGTCTGTTCTCTATGGTAATTAGAAATGCTGGTCCTGGACCCTACCTGATTGAGTCCCAGCTCTGTTCTTTATTAGATGTTTGAACTTGGGCAACTTCTTTGTCCCTCTTGTGCTTCTGTGCCTTCATCTATGAAAAGAAGGTGGTCATTATACCTATCTTATAAGATTGTAGTGAGAATTAAACTAGTAAATATGTGTAAAGTGCTTAGAACAGTGCCTGGGACATGGTATGTACTCAACCATTAGCTATAATTGCTACTATTATTAGACAAGGCATACTGGCACGTACTTGTAATCCTCAGGAGGCTGATGCAGGAGGATTGCAAGTTCAAGGCAAGCCTGGGGAACTTAGCAAGACCATCTCAAAATAAAAGGCTGTGGATATAGCTCAGTGGTAAAGCAGCCCTGGATTCAATCTCAGAGTACCAAAAAATATATAAAAAATAAAAAGAGAGAGAAGAAGAAGAGAAGAAAAATTGCTTCAGGTCTCACTATGTGTCATCTACCTGCATGATTTCTCTGATACTATGAGTTAGAAATGTTTATTCCCTTACCCTTTTTTCTGGTGTCAGGGATTAAACTCCAAGGTGCTGAGAGTGTTATATCCCCAAGTTTATAAAATTTTTATTTTTAATTTTTTGAGACAAAGTCTTGCTAAGTTGCCAAAACTGGCCTGAAACTTGAGATCCTCCTGCCTCAGCCTCCTGAGAAGCTGATATTGCAGGTGTGTACCACCATGCCCAGTTTTTTATATAGATGATGAAACTAAAATTTATGAAAGTCACATGTAGTAGGAATAGAATGAATCATTCAACCAATTTCTAGAAGAACAACGGAAATGCCAAAGCTACCTGATATGGAGGTAGCAAAATGCTGACAAGTAAAAGGGGAAACAGGTCAAACCTGGAGGTGTAGGACTGTAATCCCAGCTACTCAGGAGGCTGAAGCAGAAGGATTGCAAGTTCAAAGACAGGCTAGGGCAATTTAGTAAGACCTATCTAAAAATAAAAAAGGTTGGGGCTGGGTTTGTAGCACAGTGGTTGAGTGCTTGCCCAGCATGTGTGAGGCATTGGGTTCGATCCTCCACACCACATAAAAATAAATAAAATAAAGGTCCATCAACAACTAAAAAAAATTTTTAAAAAAAGGTTGAGGATGTAACCCAGTGGTAGAATACTTGCCTATTGTGCACAGATCCTGGGTCCAATCCCCAGTATCACAAAAAACAAACAAACAAAAAAGTGACAACTCTGCAAAGCTGTACCCCATCTAGGCCCAAAAGGCATTTTTTTTTTAAGATACAGGATTGTATGGATGCCCAACGTGGTATCAGAAAACTGTGCTTTGAACACCCAACTTTTTTTTTTTTTTTGGTACCAGGGATTGAACTCGGGGTAGTTGACCACTGAACCACATCCTCAGCCCTATTTTGTTTTATGTAGAGACAGGGTCTCACCGAGTTGCTTAGAGCCTTGCTGTTGCTGAGGCTGGCTTTGAACTCGTGATTCTCCTGCCTCAGCCTCCCAAAGTGCTGGGATTACAGGCGTGCGCCACTGTGCCCAGCTGAACACCCAACTTTTTGATGCCGACTATATTTTCTGTTAATGTTTCCTGTTTTGTTCTCCTTTCATATATACTAAAACAATTTCTGAATTTTCATTCTATCTCATTTGTGCTTTGGGAGAATAGGATAGATAAAAGGGATCTTTGACCTTCTTGTGCTGGAATTTTCAGGGAGACCATGTTAACTGGAGACCAGGTGTGCTGGGCTTCAAATCACCAAAGCCCAAGAGGGAAAAGTAATGCAGGGAGGAAAAGATTTTCCCCAAAGTGTTCTGGAGTCTTCTCTGATCTAACTTTGGAAGAGTTTGAACAATGTTTCCTAGAGTATGGCCTTTCACTTACTCATCTGTCCAGCATGACTCATTCCTGAGAATGTTGAGTAAGTGAAATTTTCCAGTACTCAGTTTATGTTTCTGTGACTTATAAAACATGATGATGTAGAGGGAGCCTGGACTTTGGAGTCAGACACACTTGTAAACTGTCCGCTTTGTCACTTAGGAGCTATGTAATTTGGGACCAGCTACCTTCTCTGGGCTTCCTCCTCTATAAAGTGGGAATAAATGAAATCCTTCTAGAATTAGTTTGAAAGTAAAATGAGGTAGCAAAAATGAAAGTGAACATCTGGGTGTGGTGCTGCAGGCTTGTAATCCCCAGTGACTTGGGAGACTGAGGCAGGAGGATCACAAAGTTTGAGGCCAGCTTGAACAACTTCACATGACCTGTCTCAAAAAAAAAAAAAAAAAAAAAGAGCAGGATGCAGCTCAGTAACAGAGCACCCCTGAGTTCAATCCCCAGTACTGAAGAAAAAGAGGGAGGGAGACAGAGCAAGAGAGAGAGCGAGCAAGAGAGAGACAGGACGCAGGAAGGAAGAAAAGAAAGTGGACAGTATAACCACTGGCGCGTACAGGCACTTAGGGCCCTTCCTCTCCCTGTGAGATTGTGGGTTTGGGAGAGCATTTGGACACATCTTTTACTTATTTTTAATCTTTTTTTTAAAATCTAATGTGGTAACTTGTTTATAGAGAGCATCCTATAAATGCTGACTGAACAACACTGGCATACATGCACAGGAACTGAATGATGGGTAAAGAAACTTTAGAAGTGTTTTACTGCTTCCTAATCTATTTACTCTGTCATAGAGAAAACACTGCTATTTGCAGATAAATAAGATGCCAGGTCAGAGCTGAAGAGATGGGCAGTTGTTCCCTGTATGGGGCCACTGTGGGGATGAGGCTCTCCCTTTGCTTGTGGAGCCTCCTGGAGTAGTGTGGCCACCTGAGGCCACCTTGTGTCAGTTTACTCACAAGTTGCCTCCTGTGGGGTTACTGACAGCCTCATCTCTCTGACCTGAGGGACTTCCTTTTATGTATAATTTTCTATGGTTCATTTGATTTTTTCTTTTTAAATTATAAAATACTTAAAATGTAAAGAAGATAATGTGACACTCATTTACTCATAATTGAGTTTGCCATGATTACTTCAACTTTTTTTTTAACTTTCACTTAGTTTCAGACTTTGAGAAAAATTGGAAGAATATGACATATATACCCTTCTTGTTTTCCCAGTTGTTGATATTTTCCCACATTTGCTTTATCCTTGCCTCTGTGTATGACATATGTAATTTTTTTTCTGAGCCATTTAGAAGTTTAGAGACATGATGCCTTTTTAACCTGTTAATACTTCAGTGATTATTTCCTAAAAACAAGGATATTCTCTTACATAATTATCAAAATCCATGAAACTAACATCTATATAATATCATTTTTTTCTCTAAAAAAGGATTGAACCCCAGGGGTACTCTACCATGGAGATATATCCCCAGCACCATCCTCCTCTTTTTTTGTTCTTTTTAGATATACATGACAGTAGAGTGTATTTTGAAATATTCTATATACATGGAGTATAATTTACTGTAATTAGGATCCCATTCTTGTGGTTGTACATGATGTGGAGTTACACTGGTCATGTATTCATATATAAGAATAGGAAAGTTATGTACAATTCATTCTACTATCTTTCTTATTCCCATCCTCCCTTCCCCTTCATTCCCCCTTGTCTAATCCAATGAACTTCAATTCCTCCCCTCTCTACGCTCCCTTGCTGTGGGTTAAGCATCCACATATCAGAGAGAACATTCGGCCTTTGGTTTTGGGGGACTGGCTTATTTATACTTAGCATAATATTCTCCAGTTCCATGAGATGTGGTCTTGCTAAATTGCTGAGGCTGACCTTGAACTTACAATCTTCCTGCTTCAGTCTTCTGAGTAGCTGGAATTACAGGCGTGCACCACCACACCTGGCTAACTCTTTAAATTAATTAATAGCTATAAAGACCTGCCAACCAGCTTGGCACAGTGGCACATGCCTATAATCCCAGCCACTCGGGAGGCTGAGGCAGAGGATTGAGAGTTCAAAGCCAACCTCAGAAACTTAGTGAGGCACTGAGCAACTCGGTGAGATCCTGTCTGTCTCTAGATAAAATATTTTAAAAGGGCTGGGGATATTGCCCAGTGGTTAAGCTAGGCACCCCTGGGTTCAATCCCTAGTACCACCAAAAAAAAAAAAAAAAAAAAAAGAACTTCAACTAGTGCTTTGTCCATCATAAGCACCAAGCAGCCAAGTAATGTTAAATTTTTTTGAATAATAATATGGGGAAGCTGAGGCAGGAAGCTCACAAGTTCAAGACCATCCTCAGTAACCTAGCAAGACCCTGTCTCAAAATAAATAAAAGGACTGGCAATGTATCTCAGACATAGAACCCTGCTGGATTCAATCCCCAGGAATGATGATGATAATGATGATGATCTGTAAGTGCAATAGTTCAAATTTGTTACTGTCTTGTTCAAATTGTGTTTGAACTTTCACTTTTTAGAGAAATATGTTAAAGTCTTCCTGTGATTGTGATCTTGTACCTTTTTGCACGTCTCCTGCCAACTTTGGCTCCCTGGAAGAAGAGTGAGAGATCTTGGTTAGTTGTCTGGATCCTGTCCCTGGTCCATCCCATTAGTGAGGGCTGGGCTTCACTGTCCTGCAGAGAACTAATGATGCAAGGTACTGACGGAGCAGAAGGGACATCACATGAACATGGAAGTTAATTCAGACACACTGAGAATCATAGTGGGTCTACCATGTCCCTTTTTTTTTTTTTAAATTTTGTTTTAGTTGTAGATGGACACAATATCTTTATTTACTTATTTATTTTTATGTGGTGCTGAGGATTGAACCCAGTGCCTCACGCATGCAAGGCAAGCGCTCTACCACTGAGCCACAATCCCAGCCCCCTACCATGTCCCTTTTGTAAAGTTTTGCTTTGCAGCTTAATCATCACTTGCTGCCCTTTGACACTTCTCTTGAATGCCTCATTTTCTCAACCCTATTTCCAAAAGTCTAAGCCAACTTTTTAAATATGATTCACAAAATTTCTTCTTTTAGTATTTAAAAAGTAAATTTAAATATCACCATGGTATTTATGGGATTCAAAGCTTAGGAATGTTCTTCAGTGACCCAATGGCAAACAAAATACATATAGAGATTTCATAAGAGTGGGAAAAACAGACATAAAACAACAACAACAAATTTTAAAGATTGCTAAGAAGGAAAATACCTGTTTTGTACGAAGGAGGAAAAAAAATGGATGGAAAAGGATGTTCCAAGAGGAGCATAAGAGGCCAGTTCTGGGAAGGTCATGGACCAGGACAGATCTTGGCTACTAAAGGTCTAAGAGAAGCTGGCAACGCTGGGCTTAGGAGTGCAGGAGGTGACCAAGAGATAGGAGCTAGCTCACAGAGGAGCCATGTGAGAGCTTTTGATTGTATTCCAAGAGTTGGAATCTACTGAAGGTTGCTCAGGCTGGCTTTGAACTTGTGATCCTCCTGCCTCATCTTCCTGAGTCGCTAGAATTACAGGTGTGCACCACCACACCCAGAACACTGAAGGGTTTTAAGCAGAGGGCGAGAAGACTAGCTTTATGTTTTCAAATACAACTCTAGGTGGAATGTAGAGAATGACTAGAGAAGGTCAAGAGTGGAAGCAGGGATGCAATTCAGGCCAATGTTAGGAAGTAGTGGATTTTGGTGACCTCAGAGTGTTTCCCTCGTCAGAAATTTACTTTACCAGCAAATGACGACTTTTTCTGTAAAGAATTGTTTTCAGGGGCTGGGGTTATGGCGCAGTGGTAGCGTGCTTGCCTAGCACGCGGGAGGCACTGGGTTCGATCCTCAGCACCACATAAAAATAAAATAAAGATATTGTGTCCACCTACAACTAAAAAATAAATATTTAAAAAAAAATTGTTTCCATAGTTAACAATGTCAAGACTCTTCATAGGTCTAGAAGATCTACAGTTAGAACCAAAACAACCCCACCTTATTTAAATTTTATGGAAAGTTTGTTTAAACTTTATTTTGAAAAATTCAAACTTACAGAAGAGACTAGTACAATAAACTTCCATTACCTTGATTCAATAATTACTAAGTTAGCTGATATCTATTTCATTTTTTTTTTTTTTGGTCTTCCTTTACTGAAATGCTTAAAAGCAAATCCCACATATCATACAATTTTGTCCTCTCAGATATCAAGTGTCCATCTCTAAAATATGAACATTTTCTTATATACCACAAAGCCATATTCACAAAACTAACAATGTATTGGTATTTCTAACACCAGTTCCATAACCAAATATCCTTGATAGTCTCAAAACTGTCTTTTTATAATTCATTTTTATAATTAATGTCTTTTTATAATTCATTTTTATAATTAACTTATAATTCATTTTATAAGTCAGGATTGAAATAATGTACATACATTACATTTGTTTGTTAGAGCTTTTAATTGTCTTTTAATCCAAGGCCCTGCTTTTTCTTTTATTTTCTTTTTTCTCTCTCTTTTCTTCCTTTCTCTCTTAAAAATTATGTCATTGACTCCCAGAAAGTGAATTGTCATGGAAAATGTCTCAACACTTGGGAATAAAAACTTAATCAAAAATTTAAAAATAGGGGGGCTGGGATTGTAGCTCAGTGGTAGAGCACTTGCCTCGCATGCCTGAGGCCCTGGGTTCGATCCTCAGCACCACATACAAAGCAATAAAATAAAGACATTGTGTCCATCTAAAACTAAAAAAATATTTAAAAAAAAATTTAAAAATAGGGCAAAATATGAGATTTGAGGCTTAACTTGAAACTTCCAGTAAGTCAGACCATCTCTTTGCAATGTTCTTTGAAGTGTCTGGCATACAACACAGCCCAGTGAACTATAAAACTCATCACACTTGGCACACATAAGGAAGTTGTTTAATAAGAATGTGCTTAATGTTTTAATGTTAACATCCAGTGTTCTTAGGTTCTTGACCTGCTTACCACTGACTGTGATTTGTCAACTGTTATTAAATTAACAGAATATAAAAGTAGCACACAGTTACTGAAACATTTTTAAAAACAATTGAGGTGATGCTTCAGCTTGCTAACCTCAGCCTTTTTACTTAAGAAATTAGAAAATTAGAAGTAGGTGAACTGGCTGGGCGCGGTGGTGCACACCTGTAATCCCAGCAGCTTGGGAGGCTGAGACAGGAGAATCACAGGTTCAAAGCCAGCCTCAGCAAAAAGCGAGGCACTAAGCAACTCAGTAAGATCCTGCCTCTCAATAAAATACAAAATAGGGCTGGGGATGTGGCTCAGTTGTCGAGTGCCCAGAGTTCAATCCCTGGTAACCCCTTCTCCTCAAATGTAGTGAACTAGAGGTAGCATCAGTAAAAACCAAGTTTGTTTCCACTTTAAAGATGCACAGAAGCAGCAGTGACCAAACAATTCGTTTGTTCTTCACCTCAATCTCTGTCTTCCATAAGAAGAACCCCTTGATTGCTTTACTATAATTAACCTCTGTTGGCGTTGGTTTTGTTGCTTCGACACATTGTAGTACAATGGATATTATTGTAAAATTAAAGTACAAGGATTTTAAATATTCATCTAATGTTAATCATTTTGAAGTTTACTGGTTTGAGGATTCAAAACAAGAGTGTAATTCTAAATCAAGCAAAAAAAATTTGAAGAACGCTGGATTTTTTTGTTTGTTTTGTTTTTAGTCGTACATGGACTCAATAACTCTATGTTATTTATTTATTTATTTTTATGTGGTGCTGAGAAATGAACCCAGTGCTCACAGTGCCTCACAATTTGCTAGGTGAGTGCTCATCACTGAGCCATAATCCCAGCCCCAAGAACACTGGTTATTTATCTTCTTCCATTGGCTTGTGCTCACACATTCTGGATGTCATCCTGGCTCTACCACTTACTAGGCATACTTAAAAAATCATTTAAATTTTCTGAGCCATAGTTTTCTCATGTAAAATGTATATTCCCTATTTACATATAAGACTTAAAGATAATAACTGAAATAGCAAATTAAAGCATAACTTGGGTAATTCTGGGCATGTCTGTTGGATCAAGCCCTAAACTAGAAGGCATTTTTATAGGCACACTTTGAGTTGAAAAAGACAGAGGGCTGGGAACCAGGATCCTTGAATCCTCCATTTTCTATCAACCAGCTACTATGGCTTCAGCCACTCCCACTCTCAATCCCTTTAACAAATAAGCATGTAGAGGACCCCCATCCTGAACAGCCACTAGCCATAGATATGGCTACAATCTCAATGTAGAGTCTGGGATGAATTTTGTAGTTACTGGATAACCTTTTCCATTCTTACTGATAATTAGTCATGCCTATAATTAGTGTTCCAATAGCTCTTTGGATTTATCATATCCTATCTTGTATTATATTTATTTGTATACAAAATATACCTTTCAGGGCTGGGGTTGTGGCTCAGTGGTAGAGCACTTGCCTAGCATGTGTGAGGCACTGGGTTTGATTCTCAGCACTGCATATATATAAATACATAAAATAAAGGTCCAACAACAACTATATATATATATATATATATATATATATATATATATATATATATATATAT